>JASAUF010000076.1:1232500-2432500 GCA_030180095.1 Magnolia changhungtana
TGTGCAGCTCTAAGCTTCTCTTCTGGCAGTGACTGTATTATATGGGTCGTGGTTGTCATGTTATATGGATTATAGTTGTCATGGATCGTGGTTGTTATGTTATAAGGGTCATGTTTTTCATGTTATATGGGTCGTGGTTTGCATAGGTCGTAGGTGCCATGTTGCATGGGTCGTGGTTGTCATGTGATATGGGTCATGGTTGTCATGTTATATGGGTTGTAGTTGTTATGGATCGTAGTTATCATGTTATATAGGTGGTTTGCAAGGGTTGTGGTTGTCATGAGGGTTTGGATGGGTTATAGTTGTCATATAACATGACAACCATGACCCATGCCTTATGACAATCACGACCCTTACCGCATTACAACCACCTGATACGACCTATGCTACTATACAGATATTGTTTGCACGACCATGGCGTGACTTGCACCAACTTGGTGAGTTATACATGGGATAAAAGATATCTACGTATGTCATGTATGTTATATGGGTCTTACAACCGCGGTTGTCATGTTATATGGGTCGTGGATGTCATGTTATATGGGTCGTAGTTCTCATTTCCAGCTCTCAAATTGTATGATAACCACGACTCATACATGCACATAAGATCCTTATCGTCTATCAAAGTTAGAAAAGTAACGTGCCCATCTATACCAAAGCTAGTTTAACACTTTTTGAATATGATATGATTATTGATAGACTGCAGGAGCTGGAAATGCAGGCTATATGAGTTGTGGTTGTCATGAGATAAGGGTCGTGGTTGTCATATTATATGGGTCATGATTGTCATATTATATAGGTCGTGATTGCCATATGGGTCGTGGTTTGCATGAGTCGTAGTTGCCATGTTATATGGGTCGTGGTTGTCATGTTTCCTAGATTGTGGTTGTAGTTTTCAACTTGTTCACTTCTTTTTCTACTAAACCATTGGTACCATAACTTAAGGTCCACAATGGGGTGATCCGATCCATCCACCCTATCGGCTAGCTCGCTGTGGGGCTAAAAAGTCATGACTTGGGCAGTATCCACTTCTATCTATATTATCAGCTGGATTATGGACGGCGTGAATGCCTTACTCCTAAAATGACATGACATGGATTATGGACGACATAGATGCTTTATCCCTAAAATGACACAGCGAAAAGGATGGGCGGCATGGATTATGGATGGCGTGAATGCCTTACTCCTAAAATGACATGACATAGATTATGGACGGCATAGATGCTTTATCCCTAAAATGACACAGCGAAAAGGATGAGCGGCATGGATTATGGGCAACATGGATGAAACACATAAGCACCGAGCACCAACCATTGCCATGGCGGGGCGAGTAGTCAATCCATCACTTTCTCGGGAGAGTAACTACTCCATCTCTCCATGACTGTACGACTTCTGAACCAATAACAGTGGCATTTTCATCCAAAATAATATCCAAAGCTTGTCAGAAGGCCACTCTTGGAAAATATGGTACGTAATAACTTTATAGGTAATTTTCCCAAACTTCGAGGTCAATACGATCAAAATCTCCTTCTACAATATAGAGCAAGTCTTCCGTTGTGGGAAGTGACCATGGTTTGTTAATCCAGATCGTTGATATTTTCTATCACACTGTGGATGATCTATGGCCGAAAAAACTACTTTGAAAGTATAATCCTAACCTTCAAATGTTATGACCTATATATATTCGGTTAGCAAGAGAAATGAAACAACGGTCCACATTCAACTAAGAAAAAAAAATTCAAAAATCAGGGATATTTTTTAGTAATCGTCCATCCCTCTGGGACACAAGATCATAATGGTTTAGATTTCCAAATGACGAGGTTGAATTTCCAGAAATGAAAACACGTCTATGCCGTTAAGAGACGCATGTTGCGTATTATAGCGTGCGCTTGCCTTGCCTCCATGAAAGCAGTGAATATTCGTTGACATAACTACTTTATACTCCACTCACTCACCCGCCACAAAGACAAGTCAACTTTCAAAGAGCGGATTCGGTCAGGTCGGGGTAGCACCGAGTTCGGCCTGTCCGTGACCATGGGGCCCACCTTAATGTATGTGTTGTAAATCCACTCCGTCCATCCATTTTACCAGATCATTTCAAGGGACGAGTCCAAAAATAAATCAGATTAAAATCTCATGTAGATCACACCGCAGGACAAAGTGGTAATTGAACAACCACCATTAAAAACTTCCCAAGTCCCACCTTAATGTTTATTTTCCATCCAACCTGGTTTTCAATTTTATCATGGTGGGCCCCACACAAGATGCTTGTGATTTTCATACATTGAATCAATTTGTCACTCACAAGTGGAGATAAAATAGTGAACTAAATAATTTAATAAATTATTATTAAGTCACGTTTGATCCACTGTTGAACAGCTTTTCTTTGAGTTGCGAAGCTTTTTACATATCATCCTCTCTTTATCTTATGTTTGTGATTGGAGCCGTCCATTTTACAAGAGCTCAAGGGGAAGATTCTCCTTCTCATAGCACACTAGACCATTAGAATGTTTTCTTTGAAAATTACAGTAGCTTGGACTATCAGACCAGTTGGTCCTTGATTTTCTATTAGTAAAAGTGATGGGATATATTGCATGTGCCCAACTTTAAATGGATGTGTCCCACCACCTCTTCCATTAGGAGAATGGAAAACAAAATAACTCTTGAACCATAGTTCTAAAACTCAGTTGACTCGGCCTAGTTTCAAGTATACTCATTAGGAAACTTAAAGGTGATCATGACTCAGTCAACCGGGTTTCAGGCAGTAATTGTATATTCTATACATTTAACTATTTTAAACATTTACAGACACTTTAAATATTATTATTTTAATTGTATTAAATATCGAGGCGAATCTCATTCAAACCTTCAAGTCGACCCAACGTGGTGAAAGAATCACTGTCAGGAGTACTTTGTGGATGTAAACTGATGAAATCTAAGTAACCAAATGGCCTGATCTCACAAATTAGAGATACTAATTTGTTTTTCTATTTCTTGACCTTGTAAGCTAATTGCATGATTGAACTCCATATTTATAGATATAAAATAGGCTTGATAAACAGTCGCGAAAATCATCCATGAAAGTATGATTTAGGCAATGGATCAACTCAGTCACGAGAATGGGATGAGATCCAATCCCAGGTTGCCACTTGGCTAGGATGGATCTCCTCCAAACCATTTCAAAATGGAAAACCAGGTTTGTAGGCAATGAGGATGATCTAATGTGATTTTCTCTAATCAAGATTAACACCTGGCTGGACGCGCCAATTTTTTGAAATATCAAAAACTACAAGATTGAGATTGTTTTCGTTCTCTTTCTTCATGGGTAGGTGCATTTTGTCATGTTCTGTCCAATGAATAGAATAGCAAACACTTTCACTTTTCGCTCCCACAAGATCGAATGGATACCAAAAGACCAGAAGGAAAAGAAAAAAAGAAGAAGAAAAGAAAAGCCAACAATCATTGGAATGGGAAGCATTAACTTTTGTGCAGATAGTGGTACTTTTCATGTCTTTCTCTCAGCAATGAGCAAAAAACGTTAAATTGGTAAAGAACACTGTTAGGATGCACCCTTTATTCCATGCCACCACCAATATATGGCGAGGGGAAGGAGGTTTCCCTTGTTTTTTTTTTTGGCCACATACACTCCTTTGTTAAAAGGAGAAAAGACGATGGATAGGGTCTGAATATATTGTTTCGTTTCCATGATTGTGATTCTTGCTTGTATCACGGTCCCATGTGATAAGAATCCTAACGTGGATTGATAAAACTGTTACGTTTCTTCCAGAAAAAAAATGAAGGGCTAGAATACATTATGCTCTTGCTGCAGCATATCGACGCTACATGTGCAATATCAGCATGCCAATATGCATCGTCCAAATTTTGGGCCCCGTCGGGAAATCTTCGGGCTATGTCTATCCGCAATGACACCCATGATTCAAATGTTCTGGATCGGCAAACACTATAATCTAGTGCTAAAATGATATGGACATTGAATTGCACTTTATATTGGTTTTATAGTTTCATTTATATATCCCAACAATGTTCAAGCATTTTAGAATATTCATATTCGTTGACATTAAGGATTTCAAGTAGTTTATTTCTTTCTAAAGGATTTGATGGCCAATCAAGAGCTTCGCATCGGAGGCTTTGATACCATGATAAAATGATAAACAGAATTGAGATGGAAGCATTGCTTATATTTCTATTCTGTATGTGAGGTGTATAAATACAGAGAGAATAGCTACAAAAATGAAAAAAATATAAAAACAAATCCTAGCAAAACTAAAAGAAGATAAAATATTCTTTCCTAATATACATGAAAGGAGATTATCCTTAATACAATCCATCATTTTTCTTAAAACACAATCTTCCATTCATCACTTGGGTGAAGACTGATCTAATAATATAATCAATCTTATTTTTCATCATGTCCAACACATTATCTAGACCAAAAAAGAAGAAGAAGAAAACAGTACTGAACTATTATCTTATTGATAGCACCACTGCCGGTAGAATATAACAACATTTCAGGGGATCATGTAGCATACATGAGGCTTAAATATGCTACATGATACAACATACTTTCTTGTTTATATAGGTAAGTTGGGGATGAACCCGAGACCTTGGTATACATTGAGGAATTCCTTGTCTACTGTTGAGCTGTGGGCTTGAAACTGATCACTACATGCTCTGTTGAATGATGTTGGTGGCAATCAACCCACCACCTTAAAGATCCAAATATATGAAACAGGTAACCTAGTACATCGGCGGGCCCTGTCATGCTATAATCAATGACATTAGTGTCAAATTATCAACACTACATGTGTATACATTATAATACACCATATCAGATGGCCTTGAAATGCTTACATTAAATAACTTGGCAGAAACCACCGTTGATTTCATTTCCTTCAACTACCAAGTCGAACAAATAAAAATTGGAACCATTAGATAACTGAGTCAATGATTTTTTATTTTTTATCCTGTGCATTGAAGTTATGTGGACAACTGGTAGATCAATGAGACTAATTTACAATTCTTTCCTGTAATTAGTACTGCATTATATAAAGAGAGTATCATCAAGCAAGGTATGATAGCAGAAATGCACAACATTCATCTCTTTCTACCTTAGTACAGAACAAGACCACACACATAGAAGCTGATATCATCAATGGCTGATTTGGATATGTAATGTACCCAAGAGGCAGGATTTTAAATGAAAAAAATTTAGCTCCTATCTAGAGTTACTCAAGTCAAGAAATTCAACTAAATGGTCTCATCCCAAAATTTAAGAAAATCCCAGTTTGTAAACTGGCAAGACAGCCAAACTGGCCAGGGACTAATCAACAACTCTGAAAATCAAACCAAGCCGTCGCTTGGTTTCTCTAGTTCAATCAATATTCAGAAACTACAAAATCATTGATTTTGGACAACCCAAAATTTTATTTTGACACTTTTAAAGGCCTGTATTAAGTTACACAAAAAGTTTGACATTTAGTTAGCTGGCTCCGAAAACAACTCCCGGGCAAAGCAGTCGTTTTACATGTCACAGCCATTTCTCCTCATTCGGGCCAATGGTTTAGAATGGTCATCCAAATCATCCAAATTATGGGCCCATCACAAGCGAGCATCGCTAGAAAATCACACTAATTGGATATCTTATAATCCCTTGAATTTGGACTATTGACAATTTTCTTTTCAACTATCTATTTGATGACATGGATAGATGGTTATGATCATCTGATCAGTAAGACCAATGGGATAAACGATTTGTATGGTCTAAATTGGCATCTCGGGTTGGGGAATCATGGAAGCAAACTCTGAATTCGAATCAAACAAGAGAGATATAAACGCAAACAAGAACCATAGAGAACACACGAATTTACGTGGAAAACCCTTGTGGGAAAAACCACGGCACAAAGCGACAGCGAATCTACTATGAAATACAAATTACAAGAAATGGATGGACTTATCGATCCACAAAAACCCTCAAAATCCCTTTGCAAAACCCTAGCTTTGCTCTAGAACACTTTAGGAACATCTTGGCATATCCTAATCCAGATGACGCCTGCTTATGTAGTGTTACAATCGATCCAGGAAACAAAATAGCACTTCCGTAAAACCGCACAATTTTGTTGATAGGACCTTCGATAGGATCGACAACGATCGAGGCCCGTCAATGAGATCGAAGCCACCTTCGATGGGATCGAAGAATGCCCTAAAAACTGTCCAGCAAGCATAGGGGAAAAACGGAATTTTCTTGATGGGATTGAGTGATCTGTCGATGGGATCGAGTGGTCTGTCGATGTCGATGGCATCGACAGACCCTTGTTCCAGTCAGATTGAAGACATCTGACAACATCTTGCACATATCAAGGATGAGTTGCCCTAATTTAGTACTCAGTGTCAGACCCAAATACAGATGTACGCAGTTAAACTCCCGTCGATTACTAAACTAAAGCTGAGGAAATTCTGTTAACAAAATCCAAGACAATGTACAGAAACATGTAGAAACAGAGAAGTTGATTTTGTTTTCATACAAAAGAATTAGCATTTTTCATCCAAAAGTTAAACTTGGGTTTGCTTTCTTGCTGATCTTTCTCCACAGAAGTTCTTATCTGGCAGCATTGTATGCACTCATTTCCATAAGAATCCCATCAGTTGATGGACATTATTGAGCTTAGAATCTTCTCCATCAGCACCCTTTTTTCTACCCCCCTCTGGCATCTGATGTGATATCCTCGTAGCAGACCCACAAAAAAGGAAACGGAAAAAAAAAAAAACTGGTGCATGTAACAGTGAACAAGCGCTACCAACACATCAACAAAAAGGAAAAGTTGGGTTGGTATGCTTTTTATATAGGTGCTGAAATCTCTCTCACTCCTACCCTTAGTGGTGAGGACCGTTGCAGTTGTCGGTTGTCGATGAGATGGTCCACCACAAGCATAATGACACCATACTTCTAAAACTCGCTGACGTGGCAAATCAGCTCAACTCGACTTGAAACTCTGCCAGATCGACTCATCAAGTCTCTGGTGAACTCGGTATTAGGCCTGAATCAGCTGGACTCGGAGAGACTCATCGAGTCGATTCAGTGTGGCTCAAAAGGTTAACACTCACCTAGCCCGAACCAGTGAGACATTGATAATGTTGTTGGTTTAAGTTATGGTTTATATTACTTATACAAGATCCAACTATTTTAAATATCTAACAAAAGTCCTAATATCTTCAATATACAGTAATTAAATATCAAGTCGAGTTGGGTTGAGTCTTTGAGTGAACCTGCCCAGCTGAACATCGGGTTGAGTTGAGTTTTCAGGTTTTTGAACTATGAATTATACAGAAAATGCATGCATGTTTACATCCATCCGTCCATCTCTCTCTTCGATTGTTGCACAAAGGTTGAGTTTTGAACATTTGCTAGTTCATTTCTTTGCATTCTTGTGCTACTTTTGGTAAAGAGTCCCAAAATGTCTCAGCTAATGATTAATTATGAAACAGTCGACCCCCCAAATAGCATGCAAAACACCATTAAGGACGAGAACCCTAAACTGGGGTGCAGTGGTTTAGTCATTATTAGAAGAATTTGGAATATTAATTATCTATTGAAATTGTTGGTTAGGATTATGTCAAACGTCAAGTTGAGATTAGTACACAGTCATGTTTCAGATATAAGATAAAAGGAAAAAAAAAAAAAAAAAAAGCCCCAAGTAAGAGATTCTATTTATCATGTTTGGGTATAGAAATGTATTTCTGTGGAATCCAGGAAATGTGTTTGGATAATTATTTTGTGCACATTCACAGAAGAGGGAATTGGAGAAATAGGAATGGTTGCAAGGAATTCAGTACCATGGAATTTGCAAGGGATTTCAAAACATCTTTTTTGGTGGAAATAGATTCCAACAGGAAACCAATTCCAAGTATTTGTAGGAGCCCAAACAAATAGATTCCAACAAGAACCAATTCCAAGTATTTCTAGGGGCCCAAATGATACTAAAAGCTTGCTCGCTCGCCTCCATCATCTTTATTTTTTTGGTAGATTCATCATCAATGTCTTTTATAAAGAGTTTGGAATATGACAGCAGCATGAAAGGATACAA
The DNA here is from genome assembly GCA_030180095.1 of Magnolia changhungtana. Taxonomy (NCBI): domain Eukaryota; kingdom Viridiplantae; phylum Streptophyta; class Magnoliopsida; order Magnoliales; family Magnoliaceae; genus Magnolia; species Magnolia changhungtana. Next base: position 1,240,603 of record JASAUF010000076.1, read on the forward strand.
GTGCTGGTCTGATATTTAAAAAAAAAAAAAAGACGGCCAACGTGGATACACAATGCATATATCAAGGTGGGCCCCACGGTCATGCCTCGCCAAATCCGCAATCCACTTGTATGGTATGATGTTTGGGCAACTGACATCCAATGTGTTAAGGCCAATGACTTATCCAAGTCTTAAAACCATGTGTTACCCTTTTGGATATTGGAAAACACATTTTCCTTGGAATTGAAGAGGAAGGAGAGTTCTAAAATCCACCCAAGAAGCTGAACAGCACTAGCTGGAATTTTATTTTCCACTGCCCAAAACAGTTGCTGAATGGTCTAAAAAACATTACCGGGGCTTTGGTTCTCCACCCAAAACAATTGTTGATAATTGTTGATGTTATGATGTGTGTGTGTGTGTGTGTGTGTGTGTGAAAACTTAGTTTTTACCCTTTTGGGAATAGTCCCATATTAGAATGCAGAGAAGAAAAACCATCTTAATAAGTAAGGTGTTGAGTACACAGAGGAGTACCAAGACTTGCGTTTCGTACTAGAACACGAGCGCTCACACGAGCTCAATCACGGTCTCGGACTCAATGCGAGGGTGTGGGCACGTGAGGTAGTGTGGCTGTAGAGGCTCTAGTGGCGTACTCTGCACGTGCACATCATGCCGCAGATGAGTCGCTCCTTCGCGACCTTACGTGAACCGGCGCGAGGCAGGTGCAAGTCGCAATGGCTAAGAGAGGGATGTGTTAGGTGGTTGTGTTCACAGTGTTGTGGGTAAGAGCTCTGAGAGAGACCTCACTCCTTTACATAGGAGTTGTTGAGCCATTTACGAGGCCTGTTGTAACTGTTCATGCAATAATTAACCAAACCATGCAAAAACCGTTGCATGTGGCTAGCTGTCTAAACGGCTAGCATGCAGCTAATTTCCCACATGTAAAAAGGTCAAAAAAAATTTTAAGGCTAGTTTCTCACCAACAGTCAGAAACGTTCCATTGCATTTATGACCCTGGACTAAAACGTCCAGCCACCATTGCCTATATAAATAGAGCTCGACTAGTTCATTCTGTCATCTCAAACAAATCAACTCATTCCCTCATATGAACCAGCAAGCTCCCAATGTTCTCTGATCAAGTTCAATATGAACCAAGTCCAGAAGCAATTCCATAAGAATCAAACTAGTGCAATTTTCTCTCTTTCCATTTGAAAATTTTCTTGTTAGCTTTCATCTGCCAGTAAAATTGTGCTTATAGAGTTCCATCAGTGGTTCCTTTGTGCTTGCTGAACGCAAAACCACATAGGCTCGTCGTATCCTGAAAGCTATTTACCTGCGACCTACCAGCATTCTTAATTATTTTGAGGAGGAGCAAATACTGCTTTAAGGACAACGCTTTAGCCTGTCCTTAAATTATATTTTTCGGTTTCCTATTTCCTTCTATTTTATGGTAATTATAAATCTATAATTTGAACAGTTGAAGCATTGAAATGCACTTGCACGATGCAACCAGCTGCTTTGGGGCTGAAAACACAGCCCTGCTTGCTTTTCTAAGGTTGAAAAGCACCCTCTGCATCCCTCTGTCCCGAGCTGCATCCATACATACCTTTAAAGCTGCACAACTATTCATATCAGATGGATAAGAGGGAGGGGGTGAGAGAGAGAGAGCAACTGATTTCAGACCAAGTGAAGAGCGACTGATTTCAGACACAGTGAAGAACAGCAGAAAGAGCAGGAGGATGAGAATGCCATGAAATCTTATAAGAAAAAAAAGAAAAAAAAACTAAACATACACATGTAAATGGATAAATTGTATTCCAAGAATTGCTTGAGCATTCTAGTTAATCTTCTACACTCCAAGACACCAAACATACCATACATCTTTGTTTCTGTGACAACTATCAGCATAACCCCAACATTTCCATCTCCACCTTGATAAAAAAATCCACCCAACTCCCACCACATTCCAACCCACAACTGATCACTTGAAAAAAAAATAAAATCAAATTCCATGAGCATCCGAGCCAACAATCTTGAAAACTTGTGCACATAAGGGTGTGGCTAGAGATGCAAGCTTGGAGCAACCAGTAAAGCCTTCTCCCACTGATGGAAAAACAAATCATTGGAACCTTAGCATTGAACTTCAAAAGAATCAACAGCTTCCAGTTTCCAAACAAGTTACTGAACCTCAAACGGCAGAAAGCCCCCTCCCCTCCAGTGAAGATTACGACAGCCCACCACATATGAAGATGAGGATGATTCATAGGCGATTTCCCGTACCGAGAAGATCATTCCACCTGCGCCTCTGTGGGACTATCTTGGGAAATATGTGAAATTGGGACGTCTACAGCAGAGTAACCATAAATCCGTTTCTCCAAATGAGGAATTAAATTATCCTTGGCATCGGGGCATGTATTATCATCCTTTACTGCCTGACTAGGTACATGTGGGAACCGTGGTTTGGTGATTCAAACCATTGAGGTGAGCTCCACTAGGATAGACCACCGAACAAACATTTCCTAGTCTTGAATATCCCAGCCATCTAAATCTTTGGTCCTTTTCCATTTGAGTATGACATTGTATTTTTTCCTCAACCATCTATTTCCATGACACCAATGGTAAGGATAGTCCCATCACGGAGATCTTTGACTCATGATCATCCTTAGCTCAGCTCATCAATCAATGGTCTGGGACACCAAATCTGGGGCTCTCTTCTAAACCCTGGGCTGCATCCTATGCATATCCTCAGACTGAGGATCACATAATTCAACGAAGAATTGAAATTGTGGCATAGAATGAACCATTTTCCCAAGAGTCTAGATTCCATACAAAGCTTTGTACATTAAGCTGCTTGGTGTATAAAATGAATGTAAGTGTGTCTATGTTCATCTAAGTGCATCCAAGTACAATGCACTCTGATGAAGTTAGAAACTCTTACATCATGCACTTAGATGCACTCTGTATTAGATATGGGCTCTTTTCCTAAACAGTCACAGAACTGGACAACTACAGCAGAAAACCCATCTTCAGCAAAGATCCTGACAAACCCATCACAATGCACAGAAAGAATGAAGAAACATATACAACTCCGATGGCATACCATGGACTTTGATGTACCGAGGCCCAAGAAAAAACAGCCCATCCATTAGCAAAAACTTTTTACAGTCATTTTGGAAAAAAGAAAGAAAAGAATGGAGAAAAGAATTTTGTTAACACCATTTTTCAGATGTGGTTTCAAAAACAAGTAGAAAAATGTCTTTGGAACCCAAAAGCCAACACAATTAGGAGTTTTAAATCATCATTTCTTTCATTTTCTCCACCATTCTCCTAAAATCTCTGGGAAAAAGGAGGTAAAAGTAAATGAAGCCATTTTTCAGTAGAAAAGCATTTTCTTCCTCGTTTGGGGTATTTTCAAAAGAGGCTTTTTGGGTGCATTCTTGGACCAAACCAGTTAAATTAAAAAAAGCTTCTCACTGTTTCTGTTGCCGCTTTCTCTTGGGCTTAAGGTCGACAACAATGATGGAGATGTTGTCGGAACTATTTTTCCGGTAAGCTAGCTCTGCAAGATGCTCTGCAGTAGCTTGTGCCGGTGATGATCTATCATCTGCTGGTCCAGATCGGCGGTGTCGCCTCAGAACGAGGCGAGCAACCTCCCCTACCTCGTCATTGGACATTACATCCCAAAGCCCATCACTGGCCACTATCAAACACTCATCTTCTTCACTCCTTGTTGTAAAAGTGACTTCAGGGACTGCTATAATCCAAGGCCTCAGATACCGATCGCCTGAATGAGGAGAAAATATAGAATCAAAATGTAGTAAGTACTACCTCCATAATTAAAGTCAAGACCTGATAAAATACAGCTGGAAGTACACTAACTTGTTGGCAGGACATCTTTGGTGCCACCAAGCTGCTGTGTGGGAAATTCATTCCATGTAAACGCAAAGCCTCACCATGTAGATCACCTGGCACAAAAATCAGGCTGGACCTCTCATCTGTTGGGGCACACTGTTGGAATCAATGGACAGCTGACCATCTGACTCAACATATGACTGGCCCACTTCATGAGTGGTCCTGCCTGATCTTTGTGCCAGGGATCTTCAATGTGAGGGCCTGCTGTTCGAATGGTATGGATGTTCTACACTAGTGGCATCTTGACAAGAAAGGTGTGGCTGCACAACACGTTAGCATACTTCTGACTGTAACTGATCATTTCTTGATTGAAGTAACAATAAATTCACTGCACTTCTGAAGAAAGAGTGGAGGAAATTGTGTTGGGTCTTCCATGGGGCTCATGGATAACATGGACAAAAACACACCCTATATTTACAATCAGATGAGATTTTGATCTTTTGGATGTGGGTCATCCTACAATGAGAATAAGGAACAAAGGCTTGTCAATCTAAGATTTAGGTTACATTTGAAAGATCCAATTTCACAGGGTTGACATGACTTGCGAGCGCCAAACTAACAGTGAGTTATGTATTAGACATTCACGTGCACATCTCAGTCTCCATTTTGCCAATTCACCCACTAAAATCAGGGTGGAAAAAAAGCAAAAAAAAAAAGAAAGAAAGAAAGAAAAAAAGAAAAGAAAAGAAAAGAAGGTTCACTTCATTTAGCTTCCATTTTCCATGCCATCCAAAATGCAAATCACGTATTGTTGGCTTGAAATTCCTGAGAGCTGTTATTTGGCAATAGATTAAAACACTACCTTAATTATGAAATTGAAAGATGTTGTCGAACAGACAGTTTTTAAATTAATTACACAACCAAAACCACATGGTAAAAAAGGCCATAATTACCTAGTTCCATGTTATTTTTTTTACTTTTTGTTTTTTAATCATTGTGCACTTGGTTGCACCAATATCATGAAATTACATGATTAATTAGTCTAATTTGGTGCAAACTTTCATGACATTTCATGAAATTTGGTGCAACTGTTAATGATGTGGATGTGAGCGGTATGACTATATGGCCCATCTGGATGAATGAACTAAGAGGCTGTACAGTGGTACGGCCTACTCTTATGTTTTGTCCATGTGTCTCTTTAGTTAGTCTATTAGGCAACACTTAAGATACATGTCATATTGTATTTTAGTGAGGAGTATTTTTGGGATTCTTCTATCTCATAAATTCTTCTTTTTCTTTTCCTTTTCCTTTGCTCTTCATCTCCCTTGTGCTGGAGTTTTTGTAAGAAACCTAGGGTCTTTATTTTTGGTGTGATGGACCTTTGTAATGGTCCGCATGTGAGAGGGTGAATGTTGTGTTCATGATCATTGCTCCTCGTGTTAGGTTGGAACATGTGGGCTGATTGTTTCATTATGTGAGGTGTGTACATCATGTGGAGTGTACATATTCTTGTATCTGGAAGAGTCAACCCTCATTCGTGTAAGCATTGTGCTATTCTCTTTAATTTCTTCTTCCATTGAAGATGATGGACGATCAAGGATCTGTGTTCCCAAGCCCATCTAATTTTCTAGGATTTCAAATAATCTTTGTAAAACTAAATGGAGCAAATTATTTCCCATGGTCTAAATCAATCCAAGTGTTTTTTACAGCCAAAGGCAAATTACAATATATGACCACAAATAAACCAAATGGAAGTGATAACATGTACAATAAGCATTGTTCAAAGTATCTCTTATATTATTGAAATATCCTTGATATTATCTATATCTCCAGCTCGGCAATACTAATAACACTGGTAGCGATACTGATAACGCTAGTAGTATAAAAAATTCCAGGTGTCGACGATGTATCTCTAAGTATCATAAGGTATCGATATCGCTAATATTTTCGACTATGTAAATTCCAGGTGTCACTTGTATCACCAACGTATTGACATCACCAATGTATCGCCAATATTTTTTTACTATGTAAATTTCAGGTTTCGCTTGTATTGCCAGTGTATTGGCAATATTTTGATAATATCGCCAATTTATCGATACGCCAAATATCTATTTGTAAAAAAAATAATTAAAAAAAATAATAATAATCATTTCAAATTTTTTATGGGTAAATGGTTGTATAGTGGTCAAATTTTCGAGGATAACATCGATAATATTGTGATATTATTGTTATTGCAACATAGGCCATATTGAGACTACGGTCTTTCATTTCCTTTCCAGTTGTTGGCAATTTGTTGGAGAAATATCGTGCATTGTCAATATTCTAAAATATCAATGAAAGTTTGGACGGAAAGTTGGATCGTTGGATGGATAGATGGGATGGTTGGACTGATTTCTTATGATAACACATCTTTTAAGCCCCCATTAAATGGAAACTTATTATATATATACATTCTTGTTTTATATATATATATATATATATATATATATATATATATTATTCCTAAATAAGCAAATGTGTATTTTAACATCTCTTAAAGTTTCACTAAAAAATTCCACTGTTTTCCCCACATTTTCAGTTATCTGCGATATTATCGACCATATCAATATAGTTTTCGTATTCCTAGCCAACGAAACTTGTAATGATACCGATACTTCGAACACTAACGATAAGTAAATCTAAAAAAATGCTCAGATCATAATGTCGTTGTGGAATTGCATGGAAACATCTGATACTAGGAATATGATATTTCTAGATACTTCAAAAGACTTGCAAGACGTATTACCAAAGATATATTCATCTGATAAAAACATCTCTTGTACATATGAGTTGTTTAAAGAATTTTTTACATTCCAACAAGGAAATAAGTCCCCTAGTGAATATTATTCAAAATTCAAAGGATTGTGGGAGAGTAGAATGTGTATCAGCCACTTACTGGTGATTTGGAAAAAGAATGTCAGTAACGTGAGGAGTTCCATGCGGCAAAATTTCTATCTAGCTAAAATCAAAATATGAGCCAATGCATGCACAGATCTTGGGTGGCAAGGATGTTCCATCTCTAAATGAAGTTTATGATTGCCTTTAATAGGTATCTCTTGGCTTTTCGGGTGGAGTGAGTAATCATTTTGCTCCAGCATCATTTGTTAGACAAAGCAGAGGTAGTAGTTGTGGTGGCAAAGGTAATCAAGGTGGTTGTAGATATTAGGGGTAGGACATGGTAGAAGTCAAGGAACTAGGAAGTGTACTCATGTAAATCACACTGTTGAGAAATGTTGGGACATCCATGGAAGCCATCTTAGGCAAATTGTACATCTTATTTTAAAGAGAGCAGTGGGTCTCGTCTGTTGGTACTTCTATAGCTCAATGACCAAGACATCTAGTGACAGAGTTTGCTTACCAAAGATAAGTATTCCAAGATATTAAAGAACCATCTCTGTTGCTACTCTCACTTCTATAACCACATTCATGAATTCAGGTAGGACTTGTTTAGGGTCTTTAAGTTTTCTTCTCCATGGGTCATTAACTCTAGGGCCTCTTACCATTTGACGGGTGAGTCCAATGCCTTTTCCTTTATTGATACATTGTTATGGAGGTCATTAGTCACTTTGGCAGGTGTTCCACCTGTTAGATGAGCTGGTAGAGACAATGTAGTGTGTGTGAGTGATCCAGAGTTCAATCCTTGGTGTTGTTACCTTTCACACACACACACACAAAAAGAGAGAGAGAGAGAGAGAGAGAGAGAGAGAGAGAGAGAGAGAGAGAGAGAAAAGAGTCACTTTGGCATATGACAACTAGTCCAAAGTGTGTGGAATGTATTGCTCATCCAAGTTCATTTCTTTCATTGCCATTTGTTCTCCATGTAACTAAATTTCCTTTTAGTCTTATGTATGTTAGGTAAACTCACAAAGTCACTTAACTACTCTATAACTTCTTTCTATCCTTCACGCTGTGTTTTTCATGATCTAAAGACAACAAAGAAGATTGGCGGAAGATATGAACATGATAGGCTTTACTATCTTGACTATGAAGTAGTTGGAGAAATAGCACAGAAAAACACTTCTTCGTACTAGTGGCATTGCCGTCTCAGTCACCTGTCCTTGAAGGTTCTCAAAAGTGTTATTTCTTCACTATCGTCTCTTTCAGCTTTGAAATGCGAAGTGTGTGAGTTAAGAAAGCATCATTGACATTGAGTCACTCTTCTACCATGTGCGGAAAAGGGTAGCCTAATTCTGTTTATTTTGGTTCATTGAGATATTTGGGGACTTGTTCAAGTCTCTAGTTTGTTAGGGTACAAGTATTTGGTACTTTTCTTGATGAATTTTCAAGAATGATTTGCTTTATTTCTAAATTGTTCTCTGCTATTAAGATCTTTCATATGGAAGTACAAAATTAACTTAATTCTAAACTTAATGTGTTTCATTCAAATAATGCTAAGAAGTAAATATCCAATTATTTTACCTTGTATTTTTCTGAAATTGTTATTTTCCATTAAACATCATGTATCCACAACAAAACGGTATCCTATAATGAAAAACCCATCATTTTCTTTGGGTGACACGTGCCTTGTTGATTCATATGAGTGTTCTAAAATGTTTTTGGAGTGATACAGGTTTGACAACATGTTATTTGATCAATTGAATGCCCTTTACAACTAAATGGGTCAATCACCTCAAACAAATTTTGTTCCCAGGTGTCTATTGTTGTCTTTACTCCCTAAGGGTCAGTTTGGGCAGTGGGATTAGAAGGGATTAGGTGGGATGGGATTTAAAAAACACAATTATTAACCATGGTTGGGATTGTCCCCCATTGCCATGGGATAAAATTAATGCCATGCTTTGTTGATAATACGGTGGTACATTGATGGATATACCCACCATCATTTGAAATTACTGAGAATAACACACATGTGTTATATCTAAACCGTTCATTTGTTTTGTAACCTCATTTTACGGCATGGGCCTAAAAATGAGGTAGATCCAAAACTTATGTAGCCCCAAAGAAGTTTTCAATGGTAAGTATTCAATCCCTGTTGCTTTCTATGGTGGGGTCCATTAGAGCTTTAAATTTACTTAATTTTTTGGCCCATGCTCTAAAATAATCTTGATAAATGGGTGGACGGTGAGAATATAGCCCACACATCATGGTGGGACCTACACAACTTCCCAAACATTGAGTGAAATTGGCACGGGACCCAATGCAATTTCATTTAATGTAATTCCACACTTTTCCATTCTTCCCAAACCTGGAGTGGAATTGGCACAGGACTAGATGAATCCTATCCCACCTAATCCCTTCTAATCCCACCGCCCAAACTGACCCTAAGGTTTTTGGTTGTGTATGCTTTGTTCATCAATTGAAATCAAGCCATAATAAATAGAGCAATTAAATGCATTTTTCTTAGGTATTCTAAAACGCAAAAGAGTTACAGCTGTTATAGATCTTGTCTTTAAAGATTATATATTTGAGTTGATGTTAACTTTTTTGAGTCCACTGCATTCTTCTCAAATAATGGTAGATCCCTAGGCTTGGAAGCTTCACCATTAGTGCTTGTGCATATTCCAATTGAAGAAAACACTATTCAATAGCCGCCTGCTGGTTCGCCCATTCCTACTGTTGTGCTTACACCTAAAGTCTACTCATGACAAAAACGGGGAGAGAGTGCTACCAACCATGATGTGCCACCCACCATATCTTCTTTTGAGGTTGTTGATCCAATCCCTCCACCTATATCTCATGATTTATCTGATATCACAATTGCAATGAGAAAAGGTAAGCGTGCATCTATCGACCATCCTATCTCCAAATTTGTTCTTTTTTAATTTTCGCCTTTCACCTTCTATAATTTTGCATTGTCTTTTTCATTCTCATTTTGTTCCTAGATCATACAGGAAGCCTTGCCACATAAGGAGTGGAAGCAGTCCATGAAAGAAGAAATGACAACACTTTATTAAAATGACATTTGGGAGCTAACTAGTCTTCTAGCCGGTAAACATACTATTGGTTGTTGGTGGGTATATGCCATTAAATTCCAGCTTAATGGCACAGTTAAATGATTAAAGGCTCACTTAGTTGCTAAGGGCCTGTTTGCACAGGTGGATTGGAAGGGATTGGATGGTATCGGAAGGGATTGGAAGTTAAATCCCGGGATTGGCCAGGCGTGCCAAACAAACGGGGTGATCTGATCCCGGGATATAGCAATCCCATGGATCTTAAGACAATCCACTGACAACACCATCATTACCTTTAAATCTCATCCAATCCACCCTAATCTGTTCAAATTTGCCTGGGACGTGTTTGATTCAAGGGATTGGAAGGGATGGGAAGGTTTAATCCCTGGATTGGCCGGGGCGTGCCAAACAAACTCAATATAGCAATCCGAGGATATAGTAATCCCATGGATCTTGAGACAATCCACTGACAACACCATCATTACCTTGAAATCCATGCCATCCACCCTAATAACATTCAATCCCTTCCAATCCACCCGTCCAAACGGGCCCTAAGGGATACACTCAGACTCAACATTAGCTATATTGAGACTCTCTCTAGTTGTCAAGCTTGATTTCATTCGTGCTATTCTTTCTGTTGTTGTTAGTCATGGATGTTCCCTCTTTCAACTTGTTGTTAAAATGCCTTTAGCGATCTCACAAAAGAGGTCTATATAAAGCAACCATCTGAGTTTGTTGCTTCCTGGGAGTCGGTTAAGGTTTGTATACTGAGAAAGACAATTTATAAATTGAATTAGTCAATACATGTATAGTTTGATAATTTTAGAAAGGTTGTGTTAGCTTACGATTCTATTCGAAATCATGATGTTGACCATTTAGGGCCTGTTTGGCCACGCAGATCCCATGGTATTAGGACGGATGGGATCAATTTTAAGGTAAGGATGATGGTGTTAGTGGATTGTCTTAAGATCCATGGGATTGCTTATATCCCGGGACAAGTTCACTGGGTCTATTTGGCATGCCTTGCATATCCCGGGATTTTACCTTCCAATCCATCCAACCAAGGGATAGGATCAATTTTAAGGTAATGATGATGATGTCAGTGGATTGTCTTAAGATCCATGGGATTGCTCATAACTCGGGACAAGTTCACCTGATCTGTTTGGCTCGTCATGCCAATCCCAGGATATTGCCGATCCCATCCCTCCTAATACCGTGGGATCTGCCTGGCCAAACAGGCCCTTAGTCTTCATATAATGAGGTGCCTTTGGTTTAGTTGTATTAGTTGTATACGTAGATGAAACTATAATTATAAGGGGTGATAGTGAAGGAATTGAGGATCTTAAGAAGTATAATCAATGTCACTTCCTTACGAAAGATTTGGGTAATCTTTGATACTTCCTTGGATTAGAAGTTGCCAGATCAGAGGAACGCATTAATCTATTTCAAAGAAAACATGTCTTGGATTTGCTATAAAAAAAAAAAAAAAAAAAAAACTTTCTTAGTACACCACGCCAATTGATACACCAATGGATCTAAATCATAAACTAGTTAGTGATCAAGGAGTTTATAGTTGAAGACTAAAAAATATATAAAAGATTGGTCAAAAAAACTTATCAACGTAACAATCACTATGGTAGATATATCATACGTTACAAGTGTGGAAAGTCAATTTATGAGTTCTCCTAGAGTGCCTCACATGGATGCGGATTGGATTTTAGAATATTTTAAAGGAATGCCGGTCAAAGGAATTTTATATAAAGGAATAATAATCTTTGAGTCACATGATATTCTAATGCAGATTGTGCAAGCTCCTCGACTAATAGGCTGTTTACTACTCAATATTGCACATTTATAGAGGAAATTTGGTTACATGGAAGAGTAAAAGCAAAGCATTATAGCCCAATCAAGAGCCGAAGTAGAATATAGGGCAATGGCTCATACCACTTGTGATCTCATATGCATCAAGAAAATATTGCATGAAATAGATTTTGCAGTGAACCTACCAATGCAATTATTTTGTGATGATCAAGCGACCTTCTATATTGCAAACATCCAATTTATCATGAGAGAACAAAGCATATTTAAGTCGATTATCATTTTATACATGAGAAGGTTGCTAGTGGTGAAATTTCTACGTTGTTTCTTCATCAGTCTTAAAATCAACTTGCTGACATATACAGCAAAGCTCGTGGTTGTAGTCCATCTACACATTTATTCTAAACTAGGCATTGGCAACATCTATGCTCCAACTTGAGGGAGAGTGTTAATGGTTGTGGACGTGGGCCGGAGAACTCCATGACTTACCTCAATGAATGAAATAAGGGGTTGTATGTGGTATGGCTACCCGTTCTTGTGTTTTCTCCATGTGTCCCTTAGTCTATTAGGTACACTTAAGATGCGCATATCATGTTATAAGTTAGTGAGGGGTATTTTCCAGATATTTGCTCTTTTGACTTGAAACATAAAGGAAGTGAGAGGGGGTACATAGTCCTAGTTCACTCCCTCTATTCCCTTTTTCCCATTTTTTTTTTTTTTTTTCTCTTATTTATTTTTCATTTTTTGCTTCTACATAATTCTACAACAACCAAGCAAACCCTTAAACAATTTTTTTCTACTTTGAATAGAACCCAAAAAAAAAATTATCCATTTTACAAACCTCTTTTCTTATCTCCTCTTCCACAAAATTTATTTTAAAAAAACTTCCACACACCCTCCGTTATCCATGTCACCTCTATCTCCCGCACTATCCTAGTAACAAGTGATCGATACTAATCGTTCAGTTAGTGGCATTAAAAAAGATGAATAATGATTCAGTTAGACTATCTAAACAGTCCAATAACAATCAAGGAAAATCACAAGTGAAGATTTGCAATTTTTAAAAAGAACTTTTAAACACACCCTAATATATTGTTTGTATAATTGGGACAGGTATAGAGTCACCCCTCAATGGATACTTGATTTTGCATGCAATTAAGAAACTTGTGACAATGTTCTTGCTCTAAAAGTTGCACATCCCAAACATGTGCAACAGTCCCCTCGTAGTTTGAATTAAGATCACAAACATGCGTGATGCCAACCTCACAATTTAGTTTTTGTGGCAATTCCTATGGATCCTTATGGCAAACACCAGTCACACTTATGTGTAAATAGGTCAAGCAACGGTGCAAAGCTCAAGGTGACCCATAATTCATGTAAGATGCCCTGACACATATAGGACTGGAATAGAGAATATGAACAGAAACTGGATGCAACTATGTTACGATAGAAAACTATATGTAACATGTGTTCCTTGCCCTAGCAACTAACAACTCAAGCCCTGTGTTGAGGGTCAAATATTGCATATTAGACCCCACTTATTACTTGATTCTACGAGCATGATACTGTTTAATAGCCCATTTTAATCGTGTTTGTGATGCAGGGTATACTTAGGAGACTGGACTGAAAAAGAGTGCTAAAAGCATAGATTTAATGCTCTAAAATCACCAAGGCAAGGGATGGACCCTAGGGGACCGAGATCGAAGAATTTATACGCCAGAGATCCGAGAAAATCACGCCACTCACGTTAAACGGGCCTAAAAACCGTCCAGAATGTAAGATCACAAGGTTCCCACCATCCGTTCGGCTCGAAACTTTATCTATGGACTGATGATCACAAAGTAACCGTACACGTCGAATTTCAGCCATTGAATCCTTGTGGAAGTGGCCCAATGGACAGATCTGCCATGAATCATTGATCTGGGGCCCACTAGATATCTGGATATGCTTCACATTTGGTCTCAACCCCTTAATTTAGATGAGAAAAGAGATGGACAGAACGGATTTATTAACAACATTAAGGTGGACCCCACATTCATGGGTGGCAGTACACAGTCGGTGCACAGCCGTTGTGCACCGAACTAGTGAAGTCGGTCAAGAGAATGTTGACCGACTAAAAATAGCAATTTCTATATCAGCCACTGACGCTCAAACAGAGCTTGCGGACAGCTCTTTGTGGGCCACCATCATGCTCCGAAAGTCTGATCCGGACTGTCCATTCGCATCCCAAGGCCCATCTGATCCAAGCCTAGGAGAGAAAATTGAAGAAGGACAATGAAGAGTGGTTTTCAACCGTTTAAATGAAAGATGGACGGTACAACAAGAACTCCATGGACCACACCGAATCTGAACGGAATCACACCATTCCCGACCGAAATTTTGAGAGTAATCGGGTGGACAGCGTAGATTTCTCGAAAGAAAAACGAAGTGAGCCTCATCAAGCTTCAGTGCAGCTCCCCTGCGTATGGGTTAAGCACGTACCACACGTCCGAAAATCGCCCGGATTTTCTGGGCTATTACATGTCCGTAGAGAGGATCGGCTGGATAATCCAAACCGTCCGGACTCCAGCAGAGGAAGTTTCGACCATTCCTAGGTGGTCAGATTGATTGGATGGGAGGATCTCTCCCTCCAAATTCAGACCAAACGTGACAGCCTACGCGTTTTCATTGCGCAAAAATAGGGTGCGAGCGTCTGCTTTCTACTACGAAATAGAGTCAGTTCGTCCGACTCTAGCCATCGACGCATCTCCACCGCCTTCCCTACATTACCTATAAGAAAGAAAGACAGAAAACGTGAGAAGGAATCGATCTTTGGACGTGGAGCAAGAAGAGAGAGAGAGAGAGAGAGAGAGAGAGAGAGAGAGAGAGAGAGAGAGAGAGAGAGAGAGACGAGGGCGGAGACGGGTTCTAATTTCCATTCTTCTTCTTTAGTTCTTTTCTTTTATGAATTTTTTTAAAGAGATTATAACCTCATCACGTCTAGCTAAACCTCTTAGCTAGGGCTAAGAGGTGAAGCTTGTAGTGAGATGGGAGACTTTCCTTTATGCTTTTGATTTAAAGTTGTTTTATGAACTGATTTTGATTCTAGTTTGATTATAAGGAATGCCTTTAGTTTTTAATGGTTTGTTGTGACTTAAATTACAATGGATTTGCGATATCTTCTGGCATTTTCTATACATACGTAGAGGTTACGATCGTGGGAACCCTGTTGTTCACCATCGTCTCATGGGCATAGTTAGATGACGGAACCTTTCCTTACATTCATAACTCTCTCAGATTGGTTGTGGATTGGTTAAATTCTGTTGTTTACTTTGTCTCCTGGGCATGGTCATGTGATGGAATCAGTTTAATTCTCATGCCTCTCATCTCTTGAAAACTGGATCAAAGGAAGTTCATATTGTATCTTCCATCTAGATGAAGATAGGATTCTGAGTCTAGATGTGTTCTCGAATAAGGCATAGATCTCCCTGATCTCTACAGGTGAATCCTCTGAATCCCTAGTTTCCCACCTTTAAATTCTAGAAATTTCAGTTTACTATTTCACCATTATTCTCTCATAGTCACTTGATTTAGATTACATCTTATTCTAGTTCTAGTTCGAGTTACTTTCAGATTACTTACGATGTTCACTCCCTGTGGATTCGACCTCAGTCTTACTGAGATTATTACTACATCACAACCCTATACTTGGGGTGTGAACAAGTTTTTGGTACCGTTGCCGAGGAGTGACGGTTATGTTTTTCTAAGATTAACTAGATTTGAGATTAGTTTAAGATTAGGATTTTTATAATTTTAAGTGAGAATTTTTTTCTGTTTTATTTCTAGAAACTAACCTGTTTTCCTGTTTTGTAGGATCCTGACATAAACTTCTAATTTGGTAATCCCTTTTTAATTTCTCTACTTTTTCTATTTTTAGAATTAGGGTTTTAGTTTTAGAAATTTTCTAATTCTAGGTTTTCTTTTAATTTTAGAAATTTTCTATTTTTTAATTTTAGATTTAGATTCTTCCTTTAAGTAACTTTCTACTTTCTAGTTTTAGAAAATTTTCCTTTTTAGAAACTAACATTCTATTTTTCTAATTATAGGATTAGGTTTTCTATTTTAGAAACTTTCTAATTCTAGAACTCTTTTAATTTTAGAAACTAACTTAGCTTTCAGGTTTAGGAAACTTTCCTTTTTAGAAACTAACTTTCTATTTTTTATTATCTTTAGAATTCTTCTTTTTTTTTTATAGAAAATAATTTACTTTATATTTTTAGACCTTTTATTTTTAGAAACTAACTTGTTTTAGTTTGTTTTGCAGGTTTTTAACTTAGGGACTCTAATTTGGTAACTTCTTTCCAACCCTCTCTTTCTTTCTAGATTTTTATTTCCTTTCTTAGGATTAGGTTTATAATCTGAATTGAGGGCTGCGAGTGTTTCATGTCCAAGTAGGCTCGTGACAGCACTCGAATCTCTTGACTGAAAGAGGATTGGTTGAGGGGTTAACTGTCTATCGCAGGACCAGACACCACTCAAAATCCCCTGAGTTAATTGAGGTTATGGCTGCAAGTCAACCTCAAGCACTACCTCCACCTGGGGTTGAGGAAGTCCATAATGAGAATGAGGTGCATCAAGCACCCCTGCCTCGTACTTTACGAGATTATTTACAACCGGCGGGGGTGAGCACGCCCTCATGTGTGGTTTTTCCTGAGAATACGGAACATATGGATATCGAGCCAGGGGTAATCCAACTCCTTCCTAAATTTCGTGGGCTTGAATAAGAAAATTCATATTTACATCTGAAAGAGTTTGATGAGAACATAGCCACTTTATATTTTCCAAACGTGTTTAAGGACAGTCAGGCTGAAACTCTTTCCCTTTTCTTTGAAAGAGAAAGCTAAGACGTGGTTACATTCACTACGTCGTAGATCTATTGGTACATGGAATGATATGCAAAGGGAGTTCATAAAGAAATTCTTTCCATATCATAAAACGAACACCCTTAGAAAATCAATCATGAACTTTGCCCAAAAGGAGGATGAAACATTCTTCCAATGTTGGGAAAGGTTCAAGGATCTTGTTAGTTCATGCCCACAACACGGTTTTGAAACATGGCGCATTACACACTTTTTCTATGATGGACTGACATCTTCCATGCGCTAATTGGTTAAGACAATGTGTAATGGGGAATTCATGAATAAAAATGTCGATGATGTGTGGGAAAACTTGGATAGACTTGCTGAAAATGTGCAATCATGGGACACATACCCAAAATCAAGTACCACTTCTAGGCCCACTCAATCAAAGGAAAGGGGTGGAGTATACCTTCTAAAAGAGGATGATGATATCAATGCTAAAGCGGCTAATCTCATAAGGAAATTCAAGGCCATGGAATCAAAGAAGGATAAGGGTAAGGAAGTTGTTTGCAGTATTTGTGGTTGCAACAGTCACACAACTGAAAAGTGTCCAACTATATCTGCCTTTCAAGAGGTACTGACTAAGCAATCCAATGCATCAAATAATTATCAAAGACCTTTCAATGGACCTACTTCCAATACATACAATCCCGGTTGGAGAAATCATCCAAACTTCAGTTGGAAGAATGGACAAACGACTACTCTTCAAGGTTTCTTCAATCAAACTCCAAATCAAGAGAAACCTCAAGAGGATCCGGTTCAAAAACATATTCAAGAACAAGAGCTATTTAATTAGAATTCAGCACAAACGTTCCATAATATCCATACAGTATTAGGAACGCCTGCGTTGTCTATTCAAAGGATAGAGTCACAATTAACAAGTGGAGGAAAGGGGATGCTTCTTGCTCAACCTCTCCCCAATCCCAAACCACAATATGAAATAAGTGACCCTAGCTCTTCAAATCAGATAGAACAAGCTAAATCCATCACCACTCTTAGGAGTGGGAAGATCATTAACAAAACCATTCCGGTTAGGGTTGAAAAGCCTACGGACCCGGAAGTAGACAAAGATGATGGATCTAGCCAAGCTCCACAGGAATTAGAACTAGAACCTCAAGGGAAGCCGATTGCTCCATTTCCCCAATGGTTGGTTGTACCAAAACCTCTCTCTAACTCTTAGGATATTTTAGAGGTGTTGAAACAAATAAAGGTCAACATTCCTCTACTTGATGCCGTGAAACAAATACCTTCATATGCCAAATTCCTAAAAGACTTATGCACGACCAAAAGACAACAAAATATTCAAAAGAAAATCTTCTTGACTGAGAAAGTGAGTGTCATCCTAAAGCAAGATGTGCCGCAGAAATTCAAGGATCCTGGTAGCCCAACCATATCATGTGTAATCGGGAACTATCGAATTGAGAACGCACTTCTTGACTTACGAGTAAGCGTCAATCTGATTCCCTACTCGGTATATAAACAGTTAGGTTTTGGTGAATTAAAACCCACCCTAACCACACTACAACTTGCTGATCGCTTTGTTCGTATACCAAGAGGGATAATTGAGAATGTGTTGGTCCAGGTCGACAGATTTTACTACCCTATAGATTTTATCATCCTGAATACCGAACCCATCGGTAACATGAGCATTCAGATTCCCGTCATTCTTGGTCGCCCATTCCTTGCCACCTCAAACGCAATTATCAATTGCAGGAATGGTGTCATAAATGTCTTTCAGGAATATGACATTAGAAATGAATATCTTTTTCAACACAGGCAGACGGTTAGAGGATGATGACGATTTCCACGACATTAACATGATTGACACTTTTGTGGAAGATATGACACATTTGACTTTATCCTTTGACCCTCTAGAGACGTGCCTGGCCCACTCTCATAATTTTGATGATGACATGATTAGGGAGATGTGTGCCATGCTTGATGTTGCGCCGGTATTTGAAGTTAACTAGTGGAAGCCACAATTTGAAGAGTTGCCCCAAACTGATGAAGTGCCTCTACCGTTTAACCTCAAGCCATCGAAGCTTAACCTAAAACCTTTGCCCTCTGATTTGAAATATGCATATTTAGGTCAAGATGAGACATACCCGTTGGTGATTTCTGCCCACCTAGAGAAAGAACAAGAGAATATGTTCATATTCATTCTCATTGAGCACAAGGGAGCCCTTGGATGGACGATTGCGGACTTCAAGGGAATTGACCCCTCGATTTGTACTCACCGCATTTATCTTAAGGATAATGTAAAGACCTTTCGGCAATCACAACGTAGATTAAATCCAAACATGAAAGAAGTGGTTAATGCCGAGGTTCTTAAACTATTGGATGTGGATATCATATACCCTATATCTGATAGTCAATAGGTGAGTCCAACTCAGGTGGTTCCTAAGAAGTCCGGAATCACCATCGTAGCCAATGCCAATAATGAACTCATGCCAACTAGAGTTACTATTGGTTGGAGAATGTGCATACTGATTATAGGAAGTTGAATACCGTCACGAGGAAAGACCACTTTCTTTTGCCCTTCATTGATCAAATATTGGAAAGGTTAGCTGGTCATTCCTATTATTGTTTCCTTGACGGGTATTCAGGCTACAATCAAATAGAGATAGCCCCTGAAGATCAGGAAAAGACTACATTTACATGTCCCTACGACACCTTTGGTTACCGAAAGATGCTATTCAGACTATGTAATGCCCCTGCCACCTTTTAGCGATGTATGATGAGTATCTTTTCTGACATGGGGGGGTAATATCTAGAGGTCTTCATGGACGATTTCTCTGTCTTCGGTCCATCTTTCAGCGAGTGCTTAGAAAGTCAAAGAACTTGGTACTTAACTGGGAGAAGTGTCATTTCATGGTTCATAAGGAAATTGTCCTTGGACATATTATCTCGTCCAAAAGAATCGAGGTGGATAAGGCAAAAATTGATCTTATCTCTAACTTACCTCCACCCAAGAACATACGGGACGTGCGATCCTTTTTAGGACATGCCAGGTTTAATAGAAGATTCATAAAAGACTTTAGTCTCATCTCTCGTCCTCTATGTAATCTACTTCAAAAGGATGCACCATATGAGTGGACTGAGCCATGTCAGGAAGCTTTCACTAAGCTTAAAGGCATGTTGACCAGTGCACCTATCATACAACACCCAACTGGAGCATTCCTTTTGAACTTATGTACGACGCGTCTGATTATGGTCTTGGGGCAGTTCTAGGCCAGAGAAAAGAAAAGAAACCCTACGTTATTCATTGTGCGTGTAAGACTCTAAATCCTGCCCAAGTGAACTACTCGACTACGGAAAAGGAACTCTTGGCCGTAGTGTTCGCTTTGGACAAATTTAGGTCCTACTTAATCGGATCCAAGATCGTTATTTACACAGATCACGTGGCGCTCAAGTATCTTCTGTCTAAGAATGATGCTAAGCCCCGCCTGATAAGATGGATCCGCCTACTCCAGGAATTTTTGACCTATAAATGAAAAATAAAAAGAGAGTAGAGAACGTAGTGGCTGACCATCTTTCTCGCCTTAATCCCTCTGATTCCCTTGAGATGACACATCAATGACATGTTCCCTGACGAACAGTTGTTCAGATTCTCCCATTCACCTTGGTTCGCTGATATTGCTAATTATCTTGCCACAGGTTTCATATCGACACATTGGACTGGGTAAGATAAGAAGAAATTTTTCACCAAGGTGCGCAACTTTTTCTGGGACGATCCATATTTGTTTAAATATTGCCTAGACCAAATCTTAAGGAGATGTGTGCCAGACGATGAGCATCAAAGTGTCATCTCCTTCTGTCACTCACATGCTTGTGGTGGTCACTTTTCTGCTAAAAAGACCACGGCCAAGATTCTGCAGTGTGACTTTTACTGGCCCACTATGTTCAGGGACACTTATGAGTTTTGCAAAGCTTGTGAGCGTTGTCAGAAATTGGGAGTATTGTCCCGTCGAAATATAATGCCCTTGAATCTCATTCTTATCATAGAGGCATTTGATTGCTGAGGAATCGATTTCATGGGACCATTCCCCCAATCTTTTGGAAATCTATATATTTTGTTCGCCGTAGACTATGTCACTAAATGGGTCGAAGCAATTCCGTGTCGGAATAATGACCATTGCACGGTCATTAAATTCCTAAAAGAGAACATCCTTTCCCGATTCGGAACACCTCGAGCTATCATTAGTGATGGGGGCTCACACTTTTGTAATAGGCCATTCGAAAGTTTAATGAAGAAATACGGTATCTCTCATAAGGTGAGCACCCTATACCACCCACAGACAAGTGGGCAAGTTGAGATTTCCAATAGGGAGATCAAACACATTTTGGAGAAAACGGTAACCCTGACCGTTAGGATTGGTCAATTCGATTGACCAATGCCTTATGGGCTTACCGTACTACTTTTAAAACCCCTATTGGAATGTCTCCCTTTAGACTTGTCTATGGGAAGGCTTGCCACTTACCTGTGGAGTTGGAACATAGAGCCTACTGGGCGATCAAAAATCTGAATTTCAATCTAGACAATGCTGGCTCGCTACGCAAACTTCAGTTGAATGAACTCGAAGAAATCCGAAATGACGCGTACGAAAACTCGAAAATTTACAAGGACAGGATGAAGGCGTATCATGACCAACATATTCTACGAAAATCATTCAAGCTTGGTCAGAAAGTCCTTTTGTATAATTCTCGATTACATCTCTTTCCGGGTAAGCTTCGATCTCGTTGGACCGGCCCTTTTACTGTTATCAATGTTTATCCTCATGGGGCTGTCGAGATTCGGAATCCAGACAATGGCAATGAGTTTAAAGTGAATGGACATCAACTAAAGCCATTTGTTGAGAAATTTGATGCAGAGGACATGTCCATGCCTCTGACTGATCCTGTTTACCAGGATTGATCTCCTAGTCTGATAGAGGTATAGGTAAGTTTCCTGCTTTCATAGGACTAGGGTAGTTTGCTTTATGTTGTTCTAGGTTAGTCGGTTTTATGCCACTAGGGTAGTTTGCTTTCTACATTGTTTTAGGGTAGTTTGCTTTTGTTGGTTTCACTCTTGTGCTTACTCGCTCTCACGCTGATATCTTTGGAAAGTCTCTTGATTCTTTCATCAGGTACTATCTTTTCATCACTCCTCTTTTACTTTCGTTGTCCCATGTGCATTGCATGCTTATTTCATTTACATTGAGGACAATGTAGATTTTAGGTTAGGAGTGGGCGATTAGGTCACCTAATCAGTGTTTTCTCGATCTTGAGCAAAAATTGTGAAAATTTTTAAAAAAAATTCTTGAAAATCTTGTGAATTCGAAGTGATTTTGACAGTCATCATTGATTTAGAACTATAAGATACGGAGTGTTGAGGATTTACGTCTCTTGGATTTAGTTGTCTGATAGATTCCACAGTTGAGTTCGACTTATCAATCCATGATTAGAAGTTTTAAACATTGATTGAATCATGATTTCACATGTCACATCTCACTTACGCATTGAGGTTTCAGTTCGATATTGAAGGATTAACCTGGTAATCACTAAGCATGAAAGGAACCAACCTGAGAAAATTGAAAGGATTGGGCGAATGGTCTTCACCATAGGTTTGCTCCCTATAGGTGAAGGTTCGATTCCCCAAGATTGACATTCGGAAATTGTTGGGCGACTGGTCTTCACCATAGGTTTGCTCCCTATTGGTGAGGATTTGATTCCCTCATTAGCGTTACTTTTAATGGAAAAATCAAAAGCTGGAAGAAAGAAAAATGATAATCTATGAGGCAAATTTTTAGTTTAGGTTTTAGGTGTCCTAAATGCTCTTGTTGATTACTAATGATATCATGAAATAACGAATTGAATCTTAATGTTGATAAGCCGAGATTACATTATACACTCATGGATCCTAAGGTTTAGAATTTTTTTCTAATTGAGGGGTTAATACTTTGAACTTGATTATGAAATCTACCGTACACTCGAGTCTAGGAGAGTAATACCCAACCTTTATGAATCTTAGAATTCTCGTATCTGGATTGTTTTCAAAAATCACTCGGGTTTATAGCAATTGTCCTATAATTCTCAACTTATTTTTCACATACTTTGCTCGGGACTAGCAAAATGCTAGTTGAGAGTTGGGTTGAGGGTTAAATATTGCATATTAGACCCCAATTATTACTTGATTCTACGAGCATGATACTGTTTAACAGCCCATTTTAATCATGTTTGTGATGTAGGGTGTACTTAGGAGCCTGGACTGAAAAAGGAAGCTAAAAGCATAAATTTAATGCTATAAAATCACTAAGGCAAGGGATGGACCCTAGGGGACCGAGATCGAAGAATTTATACGCCAGAGATCCGAGAAAATCACGCCACTCACGTTAAACGGGCCTGAAAACTGTCCAGAATATAGATCATAGGGTTCCCACCATCCATTCGACTCGAAACTTTATCTATTGACTAATGATCACAAAGTAACCGTACACGCCAAATTTCAGCCATTGGATCCTTGTAGAAGTGGCCCAACGGACAGATCAGCCATGAATCATCGATCTGGGGCCCACCAGATATCTGGATATGCTTCACATTTGGTCTCAACCCCTTAATTTAGATGAGAAAAGAGATGGACAGAACGGATTTATTAACAACATCAAGGTGGACCCCACATTCATGGGTGTCAGTACACAATCGGTGCACAACCGCTGTGCACCGAACCAGTGAAGTCGGTTAACAGAATGTTGACCGACTAAAAACAACAATTTCTATATCAACCGCTGACGCTCAAACAGAGCTTGCGGATGGCTCTTTGTGGGCCACCATCATGCTCCGAAAGTCCGATCCGGACCGTCCATTCGCATCCCAAGGCCCATCTGATCCAAGCCTAGGAGAGAAAATTGAAGAAGGACAATGAAGAGTGGTTTTCAACCGTTTAAACGGAAGATGGACGGTGCAACAAGAACTCCGTAGACCACACCGAATCTGAACGGAATCACACCATTCCCAACCGAAATTTCGAGAGTAATCGGGTGGACGGCATAGATTTCTCGAAAGAAAAACGAAGTGAGCCCCACCAAGCTTCAGCGCAGCTCCCCTGCATATGGGTTACGCACGTACCGCGCATCCGGAAATCGCCTGAATTTTTCGAGCTGTTACACGTCCGTAGAGAGGATCAGATGGATAATCCAAACCGACCGGACTCCAGCAGAGGAAGTTTCGACCATTCCTAGGTGGTCAGATTGATTGGATGGGAGGATCTCTCCCTCCAAATTCAGACCGAACGTGATAGCCTACGCGTTTTCATTGCGCAAAAACAAGGTGCGAGCGTCCGCTTTCTGCTGTGAAACAGAGTTGGTTCATCCGACTCTGGCCACCGACGCATCTCCATTGCCTTCCCTGCATTACCTATAAGAAAGAAAGAGAGAACGTGAGAAGGAATCGATCTTTGGATGTGGAGCAAGAAGAGAGAGAGAGAGAGAGAGAGAGAGACGAGGGCAGAGATGGGTTCTAATTTCCATTCTTCTTCTTTAGTTCTTTTCTTTTATGAATTATATATATATATATATATATATATATAGATTATAGCCTCATCATGTCTGGCTAAACCTTTTAGCTAGGGCTAAGAGGTGAAGCTTGTAGTGAGATGCGAGACATTCCTTTATGCCTTTGATTTAAAGTTGTTTTATGAACTGATTTTGATTCTAGTTTGATTATAAGGAATGCCTTTAATTTTTAATGGTTTGTTGTGACTTAAATTACAATGGATCTTGTATCTTCTAGTATTTTCTATACATACATAGAGGTTATGATCGTGGGAACCCTGTTGTTCGGCATCGTCTCATGGGCATGGTTGGATGACAGACCTTTCCTTACGTTCATAACTCTCTCAGATTGGTTGTGGATTGGTTAAATTCTGTTGTTTGCTTTGTCTCTTAGGCATGGTCTTGTGATGGAATCAGTCTAATTCTCATGCCTCTCATCTCTTGAAAACTGGATCAAAGGAAGTTCATATTGTATCTTCCATCTAGATGAAGATAGGATTCCGAGTCCAGATGTGTTCTTGAATAAGGCATAGATCTCCCTGATCTCTACAGGTGGATCCTCTGAATCCCTAATTTCCCACCTTTGAATTCTACAAATTTCAGTTTACTATTTCACCATTATTCCCTCATATTCACTTGATTTAGATTACATCTTATTCTAGTTCTAGTTCGAGTTACTTTCAGATTACGTACAAGGTTCAGTACCTGTGGATTCGACCTCGGTCTTACTGAGATTATTACTACATCGCAACCCTATACTTGGGGTGCAAACACCTTGGTATACTTCTCATGTAACCATCAAAGATCTCTTTATCGACTAATCATATCTAAGAAACCTAATCCTACAATATCTTGTATATCCATCATCTCAAACTATTTCAAAATATAACCATGCTTAAACCCCAACTCAACTAGGACAAATAAACACCAAGCTATACACACCTCCTAACTTAACTATAAAAACAACACTTAATACAGACATTATGTGATTGAATTCATATGAGGTCCTCAAGACCCTCACTGTTCATTTGGTGTTCCCCAACGTAGATATGCCATGGCCTATGGATCTCAATCAAGATACAAGCTTAACTAGTCACCAAAAATAACTTGAATACAATATTACCTGCACATGTGGCATGGGATTTCTGGAAATAACAATAGTGGTGACTCATCCACCATACAAGTGACAATTCATTGTTTGAATTATCCCTGATATTATCAAAATATCTCTGATATTATCTTTATCTCCAACTCAGCGATACCGATAACACTAGTAGCGATACCGATAACACTAGTAGTATAAAAAAATCCAGGTATCAACAATGTATCGCTAAGTATCGCCAACGTATCAATATCACCAATCTAATTACCAATATTTTCAACTGTGTAAATTTCAAGTGTCGCTTGTTGTCAAATCACCACTTTCTCTAAAAGCTCGAGCCATTAGGGGATGGCGTATCAATGAATATCAAGGGACTTTAACACTCCCTTGCACGTGTGGGGTGGAACTCCACATAGGAACATACTGGGCAAGAGTGGAGGTAGGGACACTCACAAGCCACAATTCACACCATAAATGGCCCCCCCGTGGGAGAATATATTAGGGAGGCATATTTTTTGCTCCCGACATTCGAACACTTGACCATTCGCTCTGATACCATGCCAAATCACCACTTTCTGTAAAAGCTCGAGCTATTAGGGGATGGCATATCAATGTCTATCAAGAGAATTTTAACACTTGTATTGGCAATGTATCGATATCGCCAATATTTTCGATTGTGTAAATTCTAGGTGACGCTTGTATCACACGTCTATCACTAATATTTCAATAATATCGCCAATGTATCAATATCACCAAAAATTTGTTATTACAAAAAAATCATTTCGAATTTTTTTACGGGACATGGTTGTATGCAGTGTTCAATTTGTCATTGATAATATTAATAATATCTCAACATTATCATTATTGCAAACATGTGCAATATTGAGACCATAATTTTTCGTTTCCTTTCCAGTTGTTGATGATTTCTTGGCAAAACATCATGTGTTGTCGATATTCTGAAATATCAATGGATGTTTAGATGAAAGGTTGGATGGATGGTTGGATGGTTAAATGGGATGGATAGACTGATTTCTTATGACAACACATGCTTTTAGGCCCCCATTAAATGGAAACTTATTATGTATGCATTCTTTTTTACAATTTTTTTATTCCTAAATATGCAAATGTGTATTTTAGCATCTCCTGAAGTTCCACTAAAAAATCCACCAATTTTACTATGTTTCCCCGCATTTCTGGTTATCGGCGATATCGATATTATTTCTGTATCCCTAGCCAAGAAACTTGTACCGATACCGATACTTCGAACACTAACCAACCCTAAACGCAACCCTTTCAAAATGGAAATGTCAAAAATACCCCTCCAAGGGTCCGCTAACACTTGGGCCTTTTTAGCATGTGAAACATGGGTCATATGGGCTCATAAAAGTGAATAAAGACGGTGATTTTGGTGTCACAATTTTAACAATGTAGGCAAGTTTGTGGGATCCAAGATGTTCATAAGAGTTTCCTTGGTGCATGCAACCCATCCAAAAGATCATGCCACTCTACCCAACAAGCAAATGGGTTCAATCTAGACAATTGGTAATCAATTTTCCAACTGTCCATTCCTCCAACATAAGTGGTCCGCCTGCTAAATGGAGTAGCTGGATTTTTGGGCTTAGAACATTCACCACAGAGACCACCCCATGAACAAACTGGATCTTGCACACGTGCTGACGCGGGGATGGACGTGATGAGGTCGATCACCATCTTCCTCAGGGATAACTACTCCAAATCCACGGAGATTCTCTGGACACCTCACAGAGATTCCTTGAATCCACAAGGGAAAGTAGGAAAATAGAAATAATTCTAATAAATTCGAAAATAAATTGATTGATAATAAAAACGAATTTACAATCCTTTAAATAGTGGTATCAAACCTAGAAAGAAGTTTCAAAATCAAACTCCAACTCGAACTCTCTCTAAAAACATGACTTACAATAAATAGTAAACTTACTATTAAGTGTCCAATTTGGCCTAACCAAATTATTCTCCTCATTTTATTAAGCACTTTTCATGTTGGGTGCGACTCCTAAAGCTCAAAGGATCAAGAGTTATGATCGAACTAAAACTTGCTATAAATAGTAAAAATGAAATTAAAATGGACTTTCGACCGTCGATCTGATGGAATCTTGCAAATTCAGCATGGGTAACCCGGCGTAGCAGGGTTGGTTGGCTAAAGTAGCTTCTCCTACCCCAAAATCATATATGGTACGTTGAATAACTCATTCCATTTTGCGAAATACGCCTGCATTAGGGTTTTGATGGTCCTGATCACTTATGCCTCCGATCGGGCCTTCTTTGGTCCATCTTGGCCATGAAAGTGTCCGTGACCCCCTCTACATCACGTACCACATCAGAACCTGTGAGGCATATGTGTTTGTGCATGAAGATGAGCACAAGGAAACTCTTTCTTTGAATTTAGAAGGGGTGAATGGTACTAATAACTAAAAAGAAAATAAAGAAACAAAGTACTAAAGATATACATGAAAATTGTTAGAAGACCACCATTTCATTGTTCCAAAGGTTGGGATATGAAGAGGATACTCTTTCATGAATGCAAAGATCTTACAAGTCCATCTTTGTCTTTTGGTGTAGTGTGCATGCCCATCCTTTCACAAAAGAATTATACAAATTACAAACATATCCTTTTTTCTTCATCTGGATCCATAGCCAGTCCTTGAGTTCTAATCAAGGTTTTAAATCAGTGTAATTGGGTATCGTATCATTTTACACCAATATGGTCCTGTATCGCCCCTCTATCGGGCTGATTCGGGCCGACATGGACCAATACAGCAGTATCATTCATGGGCAATACCGGGTACATATCAGGCGATACGTACCGATTTCAGATGATCATCTGAACCTTGGTTCCAATAGCTTACTTTTAGCTGATTACCCAGAGCATTTTTCACACATTAACAGCGAGGAGTTAGTTTGCTACTGTTCAAGAGTTTTCTTTTGCTAGCTTTCAGGACAACTTTTTACTGATGCATTCTTGGATACGAATTAAAACCTTATCCTTCATTAGATTTCTCCTAATTCCTGAATGGCATTTCCCTATAAAATAACAGATTAAACAGAACCAGTGAAAAGTACAATAATATTATAGGGGCATCTCTTGCATTCCCTGGAATTCTTTCTCATAATATTTTCCCAGGATAGAACCCTTTTCTTCCTGTGACAACAGCACATTATACAAAACCAAAACAACAATGGACTAAGCCACAACCATTTAAAAGAAATGTTCATTGCTTTCCTTGGAAAGGATACAGGTCCACCGTCCATCTTTCATTTTTCCTGCAGTTCAATTCATGCTTGTGCGCATGTTCTCTAGATTTCGATCACCAAGGAATTAAATAACTGGTAGCTGGCCTTCATTGGTTCTTTGTGAGAAACTGGTTGCAAGAGATAGTTGAAAATGGGGGCTCATTTGATCAACAAGAAAATTGAAGAAACGCCACAAGAGAGAGGGAATATGACCCTTTGATGCTTGACCTTTTCCATATATTGTGAGTAACCAAGAGCATGATCCTTGCATCAGGGCAAGTTTTCCATTTTGTGTGAGTAACCACGAACATGATCACACCAAGCTGGACCCAAGTCACGTGGTGGGATTGCCATGTTTGAAAAAAGAAGAATGGAACATATTTTGTTTTCTTGACGCAGATCAGTAGGACAAGAAGAGACACCAACAGAGCAACTTTAGTTTTGTTGCCCCAAACCAACAAATTTCTTAAAGACTAGCTGTTGTCATTATAGACTAGCTGCTTTGGATGACAACAATGTATTAAGGAAAGACTTTTAATCTTTTCTTTCTTCAAAGAGCTAGTGGAGAAGGATTAACATGACACAGGATGAAGGTGTGCCAGTTTCAGGTACTAGAGTAATATTCTAATGCAGACTATTGAGATCGAGGCATATGCCTGGAGATGCAGACATAGCATTAGAAGCAACAAATGGTGTACTTAGAAGCAACAAATGGGGAGAATAATGTGCAGCAGAGGGCACACTCAGAGGTTGGAAATGAAGCAAAATATGAAAACTTAAGCATTCTCAGGTAGAGGCATACAATTATTTGATTAAGGATTCACTAGAATTTCACAAACTTGACCGGTGCATCTTGTTTTTTAGGCTACTTCATTGTTAAATCACACACATATTCTTTTCTTCCTTCCTCTGTGCCCTTCATATCCTTCAGACTCGGTTCTTTATATTTTTTATTACGTGACTGCTAGTAGGGTTTATGAATATCTCCTACAGAAAGATATGACAGACTCAATAGACAAAAACCCCAAGGACTACATACCTTGATCAAACAACTCAAGAAAATGACCATAGTGCACTAAGTAATTTCCAAACAATTAGAAAAAATATGGGGTCATTATATGAATGCATACTTGTCAATTGATAGAGGCTCCTGGAAATTCTAAAAATATAACAGCCAAAAGGAAGCTGAGAATTAGAGGGAAAAGAAAAACCTATTGCTCTGGACATGGCGAGAACCCCAAACACCCTTGGCCCATTCCAGCTTATGACTCTCCCTCCACCACTTTCAATCCTCAAAAGCTCGTCTTCTCTATCAGGCTGTAGGAAAATGCAGTAGCAGAAGGGTTCAATATTAGTATTTGGAAGAGTCTGTTATGATATAAAGAACACATTCTTAGATAGCGACAACTTCTTGGAAAAACAATAGGAAATAAATTTGCAACAAATATAATTTATCAAGATACTATTGAGATTTTTCAAGATACAATCTCTCTTGAAAACATGTAACTTGAAAACGTTGTTCTTGTATAGGGAAAAGAGTGTGAGTTCTAGGGAATTTTCTAGGAAGGGCATCAAAACAGCATTTTCCTTCTGAAAGGTCCCTAAGGCCCCGTTTGGACTCACTTCCTCATTTGGGGCTTTCCAAAAAAGGAGGTTTCAAGCCCGCTTTACCTGTTGACCTGGCAGAAACCAGTTGGATTGGCTTTTGTCGAATCGACTGATCAAGCACCTATTTTAACAAGCAGGAGATGAGACGACAGTTTGCAAATTGCATCCACATGCACAAAATCAACCGCAGTTTGGATCAAAACAGCGGCTAGGCCGCAAAAGCCCTTGAGGGTGCATCCAGTGGGCCCTAAACCTCTTAAACTATATCTCAGATTAGTGGAATTCAAACTTGCCAAAAAACCCCTCAAGGCTAAAAGTCATCAAGCAGTCCTTTTAAGCCTCTTCCCTTCACATTGAAATGAGTAAAGAACTCACACCATTTGATGTGTGTTAATCAGCGTTTTAAATAGCGGTAGCGTTTTGCGTAGCGTTCAACCCTCTGTAGCATGTAGTGTAAATAGCGTAGCATATAGCATAAGCTACAAGATACTTCTATTTTTTAATTTAAAAATAGGAAAAAAAATGATAAATAGTAAGAAATATATATATATATATATATATCTAAATGCCTAAAAGATTCATTTTTTCAAATATAAGCATGTTCAAACAATTTACTAATCATTATTTATCAAAAGCCAATTTACATACATAAACCAAATCAAATTATTATGACATCAACAACTTTTTAAGCAAACTATAATTAATAATGTCTAATTGAAACCATAAGTCACAAGTACAAAAAGAAATTAAAATCCCGCAAGTTGAGATATTAAGTACAAAATACAAAATATAATTAATATATATATATATAAGCGCAGTGTATGCTACATACGCTACGACCCATGTAGCGTACGCAATAGAGGATTTACGCTATTTGCTAAGTTACGTAGCATCATAGCTACGCTATGGGGGCTATTCAAAACACCGGTGTTAATATTCAATAATAAGACCAAAATACTCTCATCAATGTCACAAGCATTTAAGTGGTCAACATCCTTTAAAACAAAAGTGACCAAAATACCCTCATTAGTTTCTTTTTTCCTTTTTAGTTGAAAAGAAAAACATGATGTTTCTTGGTGACAATATATATGGAAAATGAGGAAATTTTGTAGCCAAGAACCATGATCTCTAGGGTTAAGCCTATGAGTCACATGCTTGGAGTCTTACTCAAGGACACGGCCATTTCTAGCTCATCTTGTAAATAAGAGGCTTGTACATAGTGTGTAGAGATTTCTAGAATAGGCTAGAGCATTGTGGATGTGTGTAGAGAATTCTAAAGATAGCTAGAAGATGGTTGGATTGTGCAAAGATCTCTAAAAGGTTCTAGAGTTCTCTAGTGTGTGGACGAGCCAAAAAAAGATATTAGAGGATTCCTGGCTGTTAGATGAAAGCTACATAGAACCATCCTAGCCATTGAAGTACACTTCTAAAACACTAGAGCCCTCATTTAGGACTCACTCAGAGTCTTAGACTTCTTTAATGCAATACAAGATTTCCCATTCCACTCTCTTGTGCCTTCTTTGTTGTTGACGTCTTAAATCTGTGAGCAACAGGGTCTGTCGATGCCATCGACAGGTGCTTGATCCCATCGAGAAAATCCGAAAAATCCCACATTGGTTGCTGGAACGTTTTAGTGTTGCTACTCGATGTCATCGAAAAATCCTCGATGGGTGGTCGATGCCATCGAAGTCCCATCGAGGGCACGCGCAGAGTTGCATAAGTGCGGGATTTGTTTCCTATTCTGGTTGTGATACTTCATATATCGGGTGTAATTGGTATTTGGGAGGAGTAAAGGTATTCTAGGGCTTTCTAATTTGTTCTTAAGGGTTCAAGGGCATAGCTAGGGCTTGTGAAGTGGATTCGAGGCTTGTTCGAATTGGTAACACCATCTCTTGCAATTTATGCTTTCATAGTGCATTACTCGTCGCTTTGTGCCGTGGTTTTTTTGCGCAAGGGTTTTCCACGTAAAATTCAGATTGTTCTTCTTGGACTTGGTTGTGCGATTGTGAGTACTTTGCTTGATTCGTCTCTGGGTGTTTCCGCGGTTCCCCAACATTCTTGAGTTCTCCTACATCATAGCCGGCACTTAGTGTCTAGTAGCTAGTGGTGCAAGTGGGTAGCAAGATGGTCTAGTAGCTAGTGGTGCAAGTGGGTAGCAGGATGACTCAAAGTATCATTGGGACATTGCAAGGGTGTCGTATAGCTAAGTAGGATGGCACTCTACGTCGAAACAGGTACATCTGAACTCGCCTATAAAGTGAAAAGGTAATAAAAAGCAAGGACTTTAGAACATAGTGGACTAATTTAGTATCAAAATGGCTTTGGTGTCATTTTTAAAATATTGTACAAAAACTACCATTTTACAGCTCTAACCATCTTCTTCTTCTTCTTCTTCTTCTACTTCTACTACTACTATAAAAATTGCCTTGTTACAACTCTAACAATTTAATCTTATTTTAAGCCTTCTTCTTCTTCTCATTCCATTCTCTTATGCCTTCTTGAGGTCTCTTACAACATAGTTGGTACTTAGTGTCTAGTAGTTGGTGATGCAAGTGGGTGGCAGGCTAACTCAAGTATCATTGGGAGATTGCAAGGGTGTCATACGGCTGAGTAGGATGACACTCTATGTCGAAACAGGTACATCCAAACTCAACTATAAAGTGAAAAGGTAATAAGAAGCAAGGGCTTTTGAACATAGTGGACTAATTTAGTATAAAAATGGCTTTTATGTGATTTTTTAAATATTGTACAAAAATTGCCTTTTTACAGCTCTAACCATCTTCTTCTTCTTCTACAAAAATTGACTTTTTATAGTTCTAACCATCTTCTTCTTCTTCTAGAAAAATTGCCTTTTTACAGTTCTAACCATTTAAACTTATTTTAAGCCTTCTTCTTCTTCTTATTATTATTATTATAAAGAAACAAAGGTTACAAAAGGGAGCCTGCAAACACCGACCCTTTCAGATAGACCCACCTTTTCTTTCCATTTTTAGTACCAGGTACATTATGGTTCCATTTTTAGTACCACGGTACATTATGGTATTATATTACCAAAAGTAAAAGAAATGGGGTGAATCAACCGACAAGGGGATGTGGAATTCCTTAATAAATATATAAAATAAAATTTTGAACCTTTTACATCTATGATCGTTTTCTAGTACTATCCATTCGGAAGTAGCACCAATAGGCAATAAGATAAGTAAACCTAGATAGTTTGACAACATGTAACAGAGACCAATAATTGCATCGATAGGAGTAAGTTGGTTCAAGTTGAAGGCTCTAAAGCCAAGGGGAAGTCCCAAAAGGACGTGGGTGGAGGTAGTAAGAAAAGATTTGATGCCCTATGGTTTTAAGTAATAATGTTGGAGTAGTCGACACCTATTAGTTGGGGTAAGGCTTAGATCACTATGATGATTTACCACCATTGACCACCTTCTACGAGCTCTTTTTGAACACCTAAAAAGCCCTAGACAATAGAAACACTAGAAAAGCTGATCAGATGATCCTTTAGACAAGAGCAAACTAGAGAAAACAGTTCATTGGTGTGATCATGGCCCATTTTGGGCTGCATCACTAGGTCACTTCATAAAGAAATTGTGCAACCAGAGTAGACGTGTAACCAGGTGGGAAGGGATAGGGTTGAAATGGCAATCTAAGGGACTTTAGATCTATATGCAGTAGGCATTAAACTTTACATTGCATAAACGTTCACGTTTTAACTTGGATGAATTATTTCATCCTTTGCACAAGTATAATGTGTACAATCCACAATTCATGTAGCATACATGTAAATCAATCCAGATCAAATAAATTGTGGGCCCCTCTGTGGATTTAGTATGGTCCTGAAATTGATGATCCCAGCCATTATATCAATGAATATCAACTGGATGGTCAAGAAATAAATGACCATCGGTCCAAGTTAAGTGGTGAAATCTAATGGTTAGAAATGCAAAATTAATGTGAACTTTGCACCATGTGGCATTGGAAAATGTGCAATGATTTGGACACTGGATTGGTGTAAATGTATGTCATGCCTACGGATCCAATAATCTGCTAGAATACAGTTTTTTATTAGTGGTAGAATACGGCATTATTCCTTCAAACTGGATGGTGTATAGAAATTTTAGATTATAATATGGTTAAGTATATGTAGACCAAAGAGAACAATCATATGCATTCCAAAGTATGGTAATTACCATATGTTCGAGCCATGTAGGGCCCACCCGTGATGCATATGTGGAATCCAAACCATGCATTTGGTGCACAGCTCATGGTCACCATACACAGAAATTGTGAATAAAATATTTTCTAAATGCTTGTTTGTCCAATGTCCTCAGCACAATAGACAAAAACTAAGGTGGGCAAGAATATTGAATAAAAAAATCTAGAAAATAACAATAAAGTTGAGGGAAAAAAGAATAAGAAATCATTATAGAACTCTTTTACTTTTTCAGTGAATGAATGTACCAAAGTACATCTACAAAAAATGCAGTAGGCAGGTTTGGGCTGTAGGACCTTGTGATCAATAGTTAATGGGATTGTCTGGTTCCCCCGACAGAGAACTGCCCTTGAGTCTCCACAATTGGAAGCAATGATCTGACACCCTGACACCACCACTACCACAGCAGTTGAACCAACCATTTCCGTTGCTACTGTCTCCACATTGACATCACCATCAACCCTCTCAAACCCATTAGAAAATGCCTCCTTCCACCGACTACACCAACCTTCTTCACCATTTCCCCTATCCCATTCTGCAGCCACGGCTTCATGAATATGTTCTGCACAAAATCTAGCCACCTAGACACAAGGGAAAAAACACATCTTTAACAACAAGAAAAGGGAGAATAGGAGAATGGAAACAGAGCTATCAATCAACATTTTTTTAGTATAAAAGTAAAATGGTACTATTGATGATGTCGATAATGACTGTAAAATGGTAGTTGTTGAAGGACACCAAAAGTTTGTTTCACCCGCAAACAACACTGGTAGAGAACTTATGGCTGTCGAATGCGGACTGCAGCTGTCCCTCCATCATGGTGTGCAGATTTTACATTAAAGAGCAGCAACTTATTGTGCCCCCTAGGAGACTGAAGCTAAGATAAATAATAGCAACAAATTAATCAGACAAATATCCCATGCGAGAAGAGCAACCACAATTTCCACACACACACACAGAGATTGTACAGATTCTTGAGACCAGAAATTTGTATACCGTTTAGAAATTTGGACATGGAATGGACTTGCCCTGAATAAAAACTGAAACTAGACTGGGCACCCAGATCAAATGAGTTTTTCCATGGGCAGCCAAATCTAAAGTTTTTTACTGACTTGGTGAAATTGAGTCAACTTGGCCCCTTTAGTTATTGATCCAATGAGGTTGTCACCCCTATTGTGCAACTAAAATTGCAAAGTCAAAACCTAACCATCAACTAGAAAACTTTGGACTGAAAAACAATGTGAAAGTTTCTTGGGTCTGAAAAGAGAGAGAGAGAGAGAGAGAGAGAGAGAGAGAGAGAGAGAGAGAGAGAGAGACGGGTTTGGGTCGAGTTGAGTTCGAGTTCAATTGAGTTGGGATCGATACAGGAGGGTGATCATTCTGAAACTTGAAATTTCAGATTCATTTCTTTCGTTGTTTCTGAAACTTGAAATCTAGATTGTTTTTGTATAAAATAGATCGAAGTAAGATGAAATCTCTAAATTTTGAAATGTATAGATTAAAATCAATTTCATAAATTCAGGTCGAAATTTAATTCATTTTCTAAATTCTAGAAATTAATGAATTGAATAAATTCTATTAAATTTTATATTATAGTTTGATTTAAATTCTAAATTTTTTATTTAGTCAATTTTGATGATAATCTATGTAAATCTCCAAATTTTAAAATTTGTTTGATTTAAATTAATGAGGTTAAATAATTAAATATTGAATTAATAATTTTTTGTATTAAATATGGAATTAATTAAATTTTATCTGAAATTTAAATAATATTTGACATTTTAATTAATCCAAATTTTGAATATTAATT
This sequence comes from Magnolia changhungtana, assembly GCA_030180095.1. Taxonomy (NCBI): domain Eukaryota; kingdom Viridiplantae; phylum Streptophyta; class Magnoliopsida; order Magnoliales; family Magnoliaceae; genus Magnolia; species Magnolia changhungtana. The sequence continues at coordinate 1,276,633 of JASAUF010000076.1, forward strand.
AATTTAAAATCATCTAAATTAGTGAAATTATACCTTAATTTGATTAAATTATACCTTAATTTGATTATTAGAATAATTAATCCGATTTAAATTCCGTGTTAACAAACTTTATTCTATTAAAATTAAATTTTACATTATTTAATTAAGTTAAATTAAACTTATTAAGATGTGACCATAATCTGAATCAAATCACGAAATTTTTAATTTTTAATTTCGTTAGATTGTAAATTAATTAAGATGCGAGTAAGAAGGATGTGTGATTGCGATGAATTTAGTATTTTATATCCTCTGAATTGAATATTGATTGTGAAATAGCATTTCATATGCATGTTATTATTGAATGAGAATTTAGATTGAGATGACAGGTGCTCTGCTTTGGGATATTCCTAAAAGTAAAATGGTACTCTGCTTTGGAATAGTCCTAAAAGTATATGCATGGGTGCTCTGCCCTAGACATTCCTAAAAGGAACACGGTGGTGCTCTGCCTTGGTTATCCCGAAAAGTACACAAGGACGAGGGGTTACATTAATTCAAGTTATTGTTCATGGAAAGAATTGCATGCATGGCATCTCTTAATTATGTTATTTAATCCATGATCTTACCTTCTCTATGTTTTAATTTTGACTATATTTTTGTGTGTATATAAATCCAGAAATTTCAAATTTGGTAAGGATATGATCTCGCTGAACTGTGTATGCTCACCGCACTTTGAATAATGTTACAAGTGTTGAGTTAGAATACTATGAGCCAGCAAACATTTGTTATTAGTTTTTTCTTTAGTTTCTTAGGATATAGTTTGGAACTCAAGTTTCAATGTAATCGAACAAGTATTTTAATAGTAATGACTTGAGTAGTGATAGCATGGTACAATCATTTAGTTTATTTATAAAGTTCGATGATGATTTCCAGTTAAGTTAGGTGTGAATGTTTAATTGAATCCAAGTGAGAATATGTGATGTAATGAAAATTAAATAAATTTGATGATGTGTTTGGGATTCTAGTCTTTAGTAGCCCTACTTGGGTACCCGGATTTTGGGGCATGACACTTCGAATCAGTGGAATAAAGTTCATAATCCATGATTTCATATTTGATCATTGATTTTAAATTCTGATTTTCGAATTTGGGGGAAATGGGGAAAAACGTAAAAAATCCAATTTTCGACTTTAGCATCCAATTTTCGACTTTCATACATGTCTCATATTATCTATAAATTATATATAAAGTGATTTTGAATATAATTGCATCACTTCTATCAAAAACAGAACATAGTTTAGATCCCTATACAAAGGAAACTTACTATTTGTATGGGTTTTTTTAATCTTTTGAGTTCTAAGTACATAATAATACTCTGAAGTTGATGGTTGGTGCGGGGGCTAGAGGGAAGCTGAGTCTGATGGCTGAGGGTGATGTATGGGACCGGAGCAGAAGGTAGGCCTGGGTGTTGTCCATCAGGAATTGGTCTGTGTCGCGAGCCATTTATCAACAAAATCCATGCCCATCATCATAGGTGATGTGACACCCCGTCACTGTAGTCACATGTGGGCAGGCACACGTGGGCGGGCACACGTGGGTGGGCCCCAAGGTGGCTGGCAGGATACTGCGCACACAGTAAAGGTAAAACTTTGTCTCACATCGGAAGTGTCGCCCGAAGTTGTGGTTGTTATATGTGGAGTTTGCCCCATACCGTATGAGGCCTTTGACCCCAAGAACAAAACCGTGCGGGGCGTGCCCGAGCGGACAATATCATTTGGGGTGGCTGTTACAAATGGTATCAGAGAGTCGAGGACAGCTCTGCCCTTGGTGGAGGATATTGTGACACCCCATCACTGTGGTCACATGTGGGCGGGCACACATTTGGGTAGGCCCCAAGGTGGCTGGCAGGCTACCGTGCACACAGTGAAGGTGAAACTTTGTCCCACATCGGAAGTGTCGTTTGAAGTTGTGGTGGTTATATGTGGAGTTGTCACCCTATACTGTATAAGGCCTTTTGGGGGCAACTCCAAGAACAAAACCGTGCGGGCTGTGCCCAGAGCGGACAATATCATACGGTGTGGGTGTGGGCTGTTACAGGTGATTTGCATTGTTGTATTGTTTAGGGGCCCTATTTTTTGTAAATTTAGAGATAAAAGGATGAGGCTGGGAATTTCATTCTACCCGCAGGCTTCCACCCTTTAGTCCATCCTCAAAGAGGAGTCTATCGTTGGTTTTGTGATGGGCCGTATATATTTTGTTTGGCTGCATTATTGTGTATTGTTTGGGGGGGATTTTCTACTGTGAAAAATGCAATTGGCGATAGTTAGCGGGAGGGAGTAGATGGATGTTGTTTTGGATTTTGTTATGTTAATTTTTCCTGGTGGTTTAGGGGGCAGATGGTGTCTTTAATATCTATTTGGTTGGTTGCATTTGTCATCCTAGGTGCAAAGTGTTGTAAATCTAGCCAGTTGGAAGTGTAAATAGAAATGTGCTCTTGGATGGGGGATGTTTTCGTATTATTTTTAAGGTCTTGCTACAGCCATTTCAGTTCTTCTTTGGCTAGGATTGAGTGGATCTCAATGTTCAAAAAAGAAGAAAAAAATTGAACAAGTCTCTTTGCAACTTTGGATCATTTGATTTAGGTAGTTAGGGTTGTTGAAGATTGCAAAAGCTTGAGAGGTTTTTGTTATGCCTTCTTTTTTTCTTTTTCTTTTTTTGAAGACACAGGGTGTCCCCACCTCTTTTGAAGCGAGACTAATCCCTGCAGATACACGCAATAACCCACAACTATGTGTATCGGGTAAAGCTAAGGAGGAGAATCGAACCCACACCTGTAGGGAGCAAACCTACAGTGAAGACCATTCGCCCAAACCTCGTTTACCTGTGTCATCTGTATTAAGATTTTTCTACTGTTTTGTTATTCAGGGTGGCCTTGGAGATGCAGACGTGTGAGTTATGACCCTTTTTTCCCTGTAATTAGCATAAGTAGTGGCAATGTTTCCATTTATAATTTTTCATTTTTTGGAATTATAAGATAAGTGAGGCCTGTTTCTTTTTGCAGTGCCCACCCAAATGATTTTAATATATTTTTCCATATTAACAAACTTACAGGTGGTGCACTCCCACCTTTCTAATAATTTTTTAAAAAATTTTTTAAAAAAATCCTCTAAAGTTTCATTGAAAAATTTGAGCAATTTCCCAATGTTTCCCCAAAACAGTAACACTTTACAAGATAAATACAATATTTCCTATGGGATGCTTGATATGTTTTTGTATCCCAAGGACATTGTTGTGCATGATGCCTTGGATTCTACCAATCTGTTGTACAAAGAAGTTTAGGTTTGGTTCCACCGAAGCCATTTTCAGTTCAACCAAAAATTGGAGAATTCTCAGATTGCTTGGTGTGATGTTTTGGTCGTTTTCGGTTCAACTGACATTCCAGTTGAGTCAATTCGATCCCACTGAATGTTATGTTCGGTCCGACCAGACTTGTTATGCAGAGTTGTGCAAAATCGGGCTATTTAAGCCTAATCCACTATTAGGGCTTGTATTCCAACGAGTGTTCTCGCTAAGGGTGAGGGTTTTCGTGAGGTGAGAGGGTTTACGACACTTTTAAGGGCTTGTGAATGGTTTTCCAAGGGTTGCACATCGCAAGGGGAGATCGGGTACATTTGTAATCATAGAAGGTGAGTGGTGTATAACCCTTAAGGTTTTGAATATAGTGGATCTCTGTTGCTTTGTGCCGTAGTTTTTTCCCACAAGGGTTTTTCACCTTAAATATCGCCGTGTTTTGTGTGTGATTGCTTTATTGGTTATTCTACTTTATTACAATTGTTCTATCTTCGTTGTACATGCTTCCTCAAAGCGCACAGATTGACAATGGTATGAACTGTTCAATCAGTGATGGGCACTTTGACAGCTAGACATGGCTCAAATTCAATAAGAAAGTTTTTATTGATTGAATGGTTAGGATTGTCCTACCAAGATACTTCTGTTCAGTTGAATTTTAGCTACATTTACACCACATGATGGGCTTGATTTTTGAAACTCAAACCACTAGTAGGGCCCAACAGATAGATGAACCAGATTGATAATTCATGCAGTCATGTCCAAAGCAAATCACACAGTAGTCTGCTAGTGTATTTATGTGTGGCCCTTCTACTCCCTACCATGGTTTTAGTCTATTAGGAACTGATTATTAATCAAGGCCTCCAAATCTGGGAATTCCATCTTTGGACAGTGTCCGTATACATTGTATCTTATACAACTTAATTGTATTTATACACCATCGATGTAGAGAGAACAAAAACAAAAATTATTCATAAATCATTTTTGTCATGATATGGTTTTGGTCTGAATGGACAGAATTCACCACACCAATACAAGACCTAAGTGGGACCGAATCAGACAATATGCTAGTCACCATACTGACATGAACGAAATGGACCGGTCCCCACGCCTAAATCCATGCTTTCTAATGATATTACTAATAGCCCCCTTATCGGGCTGTTTCGGGCCGACACGGGCGATACGCACCTGTTCCGGACGATTCCTTGGACATTGCTCTCGAGTGCCACGTATGTCAGTTCCACGTTAGCACCCAACACCAAATTCCAAAATTCCAGCTAAGAACCATGTCACAGTCGCCACGTGTATTTTTCTGTACGTCGACACAAAAATACGAGGCGAAAAAAAAAGAAGAAAAAGAAAACAAAAGGCCGACCGACCATGACACGTAGCATTAGAAAAGACCTGCTTTAGACCTGAAAATAGCGCGATATTTTGATTATTTCTTTACTATCTTTTCATTAACTCGCGACACACTTCGCCAGATATAATTTTTTTTATAAATATATAAAAGTCACAGTAAGGAAGGGAATCCCTCGTGATATATAACATCTTGAATTTCTCGTGATTACAGGAGACGCATGGTTAAATGAAACGTCGATATTTTCATGAGATTATCAACTGGCTTGGGAACGCATAAAAAAAAAAAAAAGGAATGGTTATAGTGGAATCGACTCTACTCAACCACCCATTACACCCTACCTACCGCCAGTAGACGTGGCAACGATGCGATCAGTTATCTATCTGGTGGGGCCCACTATGGACGGCCAATATAAAAGAAAGAAACCGAATTGGTCAGGCAAGTGAGAAAAATTGATCTTATCTTTGTGGTTTTGAACTATGAGCCATCCAAAGAAGGAATTACTTTATGGACGGCCCAGATTCGTTGTCCCTTAACGCGTGTACGGTATGAAGGTACATCTGAAAGTCTGAATCGCTGCCTCATCAAAAATCAAACTAAATGCACATAAAAACCGAATAATAAAAAAAGGCGAGAAATTCCCGGGAAAAGACAACCGTATATGTACGTAGACGTATAGAAGAATGACTAGAGAGTAGAGACTGTACCGAGGCTACGTACGTACCTGAGAACCTCCATGCCCGTCGTAGACACCGAAGAAATGTACGGGCGCGACCTCTCCGGAGCTTCTAGAACCTGGGGCCGTGCACCCGCCCAAGGTCTCGCACGTGCGAGACATAAAAGCCGGTATAACGGCGACGGAGTCCTCCATCTCCCTTCGTCTCCCCACTAACGTCGCGGTCCCCCACGTCAACCCCTTGCTCCTCCCAACGCACCTCTCCCTCCTGACTCCACCCGCCACGTCGGCATCCGACGGCGGAGCTGGAGCTATCAACCTCGGAACCACCACGTCGGCGACTACAGCAGCTGGGATCTCCCCGCTGCTGCCGGATATGTCACCGGAGCTCGTTGTGCTCCGGCTGTCGTCAGATCCGAAGAGGGAGGAGGCGCTGGAGTCGGTCGTGATGCCGGCGAGGTCCTCGTCGGAGGGAGGAGCGGCGTCAGGTTCCCGGCGGGGAATGGCCAGGCAGTGATCTTCTTCGTCGAGAGAATCTAGCTCCATTCGTCAAAACCTAAAAACACGCGCGTGTATACACCGAATAAGCTGTGTATATCGAGAGAGTGGGGGAACGGGGGAGAGGAGAGGAAGGGTGAGGATGGGGATAAAAGGGTAGAAGGGACAGATGACGAGACGACACGTGTGATGGGATATGAGGAGATTACCCACGCATCTACGGAAGGTGAGGAAAAGGCTTTGATTGCAGTACGCTGTTTGGTTTCTCTTTCCCGACACGTGTCCGTTATCGGGTCGCCGGGTAGGTAGGATTCGGTTCGGCCTGAACCGTTGAGACTCTTGCCGCTTGTACTAACTTTCAAGCCCGAGTGGCCAACCTGTTTCACGCGTCGGGTCTTCATCCAGGGAAGCGTGTGTGCGAAGCCAACACCCTATTGCTACCGGAGATCCGGCCGGAAGCCACACGTGTAAAAAATCCGGACCATTCAATAGGTATAGAAAAATGTAAACATGCGTTGGACCAGAAAAAAAACTGTCGGTGACGTTACTGACGTACTTACACAGGTATAACTTGTAGGAATAAAATGAGCGGTTATAAAAGAACGTCTGACCGTCCAAAATCGACGTACATGTGAAGCTCACTTGATCACCGTTCTTCTCTATTTTTGGTATACGTCACGCTCACAGTGCGCACTATTTGTAAATGGACCCGATTCTGACACGCGTGACGCGAATCACGACCCGTCAGGATTTGTAGTTGTGCGCGGAAGTTTCCAACAGTAACATGCTCATACGCGGGCCTCGTGATACGGTGATCCTATCATCCAAATGGTTGACAAGATTGGCTCCCCTGAGGATGGTCCATGCACCGTTGATACGGCAGATAGAGAAATCTTAAGCCCTCCAATATATGACCCACCGAATAGGACATTAAAAAGAAAGAAAAAAGGCTAAAATTCTAAAGATAGCGGTCTTGCATTCTCTGGACTTTTGGCTAGTGGCCATCCAGAGTGAGGCCCATCGTATCAACGGTTTCGATCACTGAACCGTTGGCCTCACTTTAACATACTAAAAACTTAATTTTATGGGTAAGTTTCGGGCAACCTACGTGAAATGCCTCGTTAGGTTTTTCGGACAAACTATATGTATAATGCATGAGCCGAATGTTTTTACAGCACATACGTGACTTTGAGTTTGTACAGCCAGGGAGAGGGTTAGGTGCGGCCGGCCTCACTCAAGATAGTGTGGCCATTTCGAAGATTTGTTTAAAAGGAACATAAATAACTTTCATAGGATAAAAGGTCATGTCCTTTCATGGAAGAATGTTGTTTGGTGCGAATAGGTGTGAATGTCTTGTTCATTGTATTATGAAGACAATTTGTAGATTTCTTTGTTTGCACTTGCTAGAACTACTAGAAAAAGGGCAGTAAATCTATCTTGAGAAATTGACTAATCAAGTCAAGCCTTAAACTCGATAGATCTAATTATTTCATTATCTTTTTCATCTATCCTCTATTGTGTACTAGCCTCTTTGATTTCTAACAATATATTCATAGTGCTTGTCTGTTTTGCCCTATATTTTAGGATATGAGCTTATAGATACCACATCTACGATAACATGAGAATGCAGTAATATAGTGCAACTTGAAAGACAAGATTCTTAACAATTCAGAAAATGTCACAACTAAGGTGTTCCAAAATGGTAACGGTGGCCTTTATGGCTGCAATCGTTATTGTTACTGTTTTGATATGGCTTTATTTGTATTTTGAAAAAAACTATTACATGACCATTATGGGGCTATTAAAATTGTACTACGTTAGCACCAACAAAAATATAAATCCTACGGATCTAATTTATAAATTTGGCTCCGATCCTCTCATTTAAAAAAAGAAAAAATAAAAAATAAAATAAATAAAATCAACAAGAGTGCCCCAAGTATACCCCCCTTGTCCCCTAGAGGCTCCCAGATCCTACTAGAGCATACCTAAGAGATGTGAGGAATGAGTGAGTGTAAAGGGTTTGTAAGGAGAGATGGTCATCTCGGTGGATCTGTATGAAGAATCTTCCATGCTGAAAGGCCGTTAGCTCTTGAAGAAGTTTACTGCTTTTTGGAGTAGAGTTAGAATCAGATATGCCTATGCATCTATTTTCATTCTAGAGTATTTAGTTTCCATTTCCTTTCATCTCATCCAAGCTCGCATTTATGCTCCCACACATACCATCCACAAACTCTTAGGGCCTGTTTGGCCGAACCGATCACACGGTATGAGGAGGGATGGGATCGCGATATCCCGGGATATGCATGACGAGCCAAACAGACCCAATGAACTTGTCCAAGATATAAGCAATCCCATGGATCTTAAAACAATCCACTAACATCACCATAATTACCTTAAAATTGATCCCATCCTTTGGTTGGACAGATTGGAAGGTAAAATCCCGAGATATGTCGGGCGTGCCAAACAGACCCTGTGAACTTGTCCCGAAATATAGCAATCCCATGGATCTTAAACCAATCCACTGACACCACCATCATTACCTTAAAATCCATCTCATCCCTCCTAATCCCATGGGATTCGCTTGGCCAAACAGGCCCTTATCTCATTCTTATATATTGTGCGGCTAGATGCCTTAGATTTTGCTAATCTAAGAGTTTAGAGAAGGCCATTGTCAGTTCAACTGGTATCACATTGATTCAATCGAATTAGTGAGTGAATAACAGTTTGCACTGTTAATATTTGCATGTTTTCAATTCGAGAGATATGTGTGAGTCGGTTTGTTTCGGTTCGACCAAATGTCTCATTTGATATGACCAATAGATTGTGCATATTAGCGCAAATCAAGGTAGTCGAGTTCGGTTTTAATTAGAGCTTGGTTATTAATAAGTATTTACTCCCTAAAGACAAGTGTTTTGTGAGGGGATCGGATTTTGAACACTTGTAAGGACTTAAGAATGGATTTTCTGAAGGGGTTAGGGTTTTCTTAGGTGCATATCGCAAGGGGAGATCGGACATTCTTATAATTAGAGAAGGTGAGTGGTGCAAATTCTAAAACTTTTGATTATAGTGGATCTTTGTAGATATGTACCATGATTTTTTTTTTTGTTTTTTTTTTTTTTCCACAAGAGTTTTTTCCATGTAAAATATCTTGTGTTTTGTATAATTACCTTCATTAATAATTATTTATTCAATTGCTTAATCTTAGTTGAAAGTGTTTCCACAACGTGCACAAATTAACAATGGTATTAGATCTGAAATTTTAATACTTAGGGTTGATTCGAATTTGTTATGGCTTTGAATTAGCGGTGTGAGATAAAAGCAGGAACTCCAGCATTATACTTTCTTTAAATTTTTTTCTATCAAGCATTTGTTACTTGACCTCACATAGTCAATCTCAGAACTTGCTAGATTTCCAAAAAAATACAAAATCTCACAAGTAAAATTCACATCCTATGCAGGTGGAGAAGAATGTCAACCCCTTCATTTTTTGCCACTAAAACCCTTAGAATCTTTAGCCATAGACCAACCATTGAAGTCACTTAGGTTAAGAGATCTTCAATTTTTTGTTCCAAAAGCTAATTTGGCTAGCGGTGAACTCCCAAACAAGCAACTTATCATCCAAAAGTCAATATCACTCTCTAAGGGCCACAAATTTTTTAGACCAAGTTAATATTTATTTATTTCTCCTTCATCCAAGTTTATGTGACATCATCCATGGTTTAGATGGAAAATATGCATTAAAGAAACATTATAACTAGCCTTAGAAAGTTTTTAATGGTGGTGTTCAATTGCTACTATTGTTTCGTATGGTACGGTCCACCGGAGAATTGGTTCTGCTTCATTTTTGAGCTCATGCCTAAAATGATATGACAATACAGACATAAAATACATCCACCAAGGTGGGCCCCACGGTAAGTGCCGCACCGACCCAGTGAGGCCTGGGTCACACTAATCTGCTCCCATACAGTAAGGCCACCATTATTTTATTTTATTTTAGAAATTGAATGGCTAGCACTGTCAATAGTCTTTCCACTTAGCCCAATCGTTGGTGTGGCCCACCAAATAAACGATACAGATCATTGGAACCGATACAGATTCCATCTATCGGTCTTGATAGGGGCTCTTTAGGGCTTGCTGTCGTGTATATGTTTTATCCACGCTGTCCATCCATTTTAACAGATTATTTTAAGGCATGATCTCGAAAGGGAGGTATATCTAAGATTCAAGTGGCCCACACCACAGGAAGCAACGGTGATAATGAGGCCACCGTTGAAGCTTTCTTGGGGGCCTAATATGATGTTTATTTACCAACAAACACGTTAGTAAGGTCACGTAGACATGCATAAAGGGTAAACAGAACCTGATTAAACGGAAAACACAAATTTCTGCTTTATCAAAAGCTCCTATGCCCCCAAAGATTTTTTCAATAGGAGATATTCAATCCCCACCGTTTCCTGTGGTGTGGCCCACTCGAGCCTTGAATCTATCTTATTTTTGGAATTATGCCCTAAAATGATCTATTAATATGGGTGGACGGTGATGATAAAACACATACATCACGGTGGGCTCCATAGAGCGCCTACCAGGACCGATCCGGTACGGGCAGAGGTAGGACGAAATGAAGAGAACCGAGAGACTCGTGCACAAGACCAGTCTTGCTTGCGTCGAACATCCGAGCTTTTTGAGGCAGCATGTTGCGTATATGAAATCTACTCCGTCCATCAGGTGATAATCCTTATGTTTACATGAAATAAAAAATATAAGCCCTCTAAAGTACTCATATGGACCACACCAATGGAAACAGTATAAAATTTAACCTAAAACCTATAAGTTCACGCTTTGTGGCCTGAGCCTAAGTTATAGATCGGGCCTTTTTTATATTTCCTTTCTTCCTAGTGAGTCACATATGATGATCGGGTTTGACGAAAGATTCACAAAAATGGTGGCACACAAACCTACGGTTGTCGTTCTATATCCATTGATCCCTGAAATGTCGCCCAGCTGATTTGTGGATCTGACTTGTTTTCGTTCTGATTGGCCTAAAATTAAGAAGTTACCTGATGGACGGTGTAGATTTCACACATTCTACATGGTGGGTCCAAAGAGCTTTAGTGAAGGTGTCGCAAGGATTTATGTACGATGAAGATGGGATTGAAAATTGTATTACTACCGTAGCCAACCGCGGCGACATTACAGTACAAAATGCAGAAGTCCAAACGACTGTAAGTGGGCATTCCCAGGCTGGCAGCTGGACGGCCGCGATTGCTTGTACAAGCTCGCGATGGACCCAGCTTGCTGTGGCGCGTAGGCAACAAACTGGTAATTTTAAGATGGGCCTGCGTTCACACGTTTTCTACTTTTCAGGAAAGTCATTCGAGCTCTGACACGTATCTCATTGCAAGAGATTCCTGATGGGGCATTTGACAGATGTGCGGAAAGCTACAAAGATGCTACGAGTTTCAAAATGACTTAATTGCCCTTTATCTTTTTCCTTACATGACGTTCATACCCTCGGACTCTTGCCAGACTGAACCGGTAGGATTTTACTCAGAGAAAGTTCTGGTTGTTGCAGCATAGTCAGTGCCCCCTGTGCCTGCTTGGAACGTATGATTAAATGGTATTGAAATGTGTTACGTGGAATTAACACCTTGATTATACCATAAATATATGTCTGAAAATATATTTAATATTTTGACTGTTGTTACGAGAAAATGGCACCCGAGCCGATAAAGGCCTACTCAAGCAAACTGAACTAACGAGTAGAGTCTCGGATAAATAGTGCTACATCAGGGCTGATCATACTTTCGGACTACGGTTTCAAAACTAGAGTCCTGAAAGAGAGACCGACCGAGCCACACGGGTATATAGAGCTCTCATCCGAAGAACTACGGCCCAGAGTCTCGAACCCTATCTTCAGCCTGGATGTCAGAGACCAAGTCCAAGATGGGAATTCCCAACGAGCTCCGACCATGGGTTCCAACCAAGAATTCCAGCCTCGGATCAGAGTCTCGAACCCTATCTTCGGCCTGGAGGCCAAAGGCCGTACATCTATCTTGTAACTTCTCATTCAGCCCAGCTCCTAGACTAGCCTAACATACTACCATCTCATGAGCAAGTGTGACGCAGGGATGAACGCAATGAGGATAACTACTCCGAATCCACGGAGCTTCTCTGGATTCCTCACAGAGGCTTCTCAAATCCACGAGGAAAGAAAGCAGGAAATAGAAATAAATTCTAATAAATTCGAACTTGATTAATTGATGAATAAAAACGAGTTCACAACCCTTTAAATAGGGATACCAAGCAATAGGAAAGAAATCAGAATCAAACTACAACTAAAACTCTTAGAATTCGTGACTCACTATAAATAGTAAACGTACTATTTATAGACGATCGTGATGTCCACTAGTGCGCAAGCTTTTCAGCCAAAAATAGTAAGTGTCCTATTTGGCTTCACCAAACTGTTCTCCTAATTATTCTAAGCTCTTTTTACGTTGGGCGCAACTCCTAAAGCCCGACGGATGAAGAGTTATAATCAAACTAAAACTTACTATTTATAGTAAAAACGAAATTAAAGCAGGAAACGATCATTGATCCAGGGGTTTTTCGCAATTTCGGGCATCGTAACCCGTGTAGCTGGTTTGGTTAGCTAAAGTAGCTCGTTCTACCCCAAAATCATATATTTTACGTCAGATAACTCATTCGGATTGCGAGATACGCCCGATCTAAGGTCCGACTGTCTGGATTACTTCTGTTGTCGACTAGGCCTTTTCTGATCCATCTTGGCCATGAAACTGTCCGCGACCTGCTCTACATCAGTCTCCTCCACTTCAAAAGAACTCGTCCTCAAGTTCTCGAGTTCTCATCCTGCTTTGGTTCATAATACTCGGTCAGGTCCGCGACATTGAAAGTCCGTGAGATCGTCATGTCATCTGAAAGATCAACAACATATGCGTTGTCATTGATCTTTCGAATGATTAGGATGGGTCTAATCTTCTTATTTTTTAATTTGTTATACGTCCCGGTCGAAAATCTCCATTTGCGCAGATGGACTATAACGCGATCGCCCACCTCGAACACCTTTTGTCGTCGGTGCTTGTTCGCTTGTTCCTTGTACTTCTCGTTCGAGGCATGTAGTTTGGTCCGTACTTCCGTATGGATGGTCATGATCTTGTCCATCATATGTTCTACTGCAATGCTCGTGCCTGAGTGCTTGGGCAGAGGGACCAAGTCAAGTGTGTGGCGAGGCACTCGTCCGTATATAATCTGAAACGGTGATTTTTCAGTCGAGCAATTCACCATGTTGTTGAATGCAAACTCTGCTTGAGACAAGGCCAAATCTCATTGCTTCAGTTTTTCTCCTGAAATACAGCGAAGGAGGTTTTCCAACGTGCGATTCACAACTTTGGTCTGCCCATCAGTCTGTTGGTGGTAAGCACTGCTGAATTGAAGTCGTGTATCGAATCGAGTTCACAAAGTCCGCCAAAAGTGGCTAATGAACTTCGTGTCACGATCAGAAGTAATGGTCTTGGGGACCCCGTATAGCCGTACGACCTCCCTGAAGAATGATTCGCCACGTGTGTTGCATCGAGGGTCTTCTTACATGAGATAAAATACGACATCTTGGAGAAACGATCTACCACCACGAACATCAAATCCATGCCACGTTGTGTTCGTGGGAGACTAAGCACGAAGTTCATTGATAAATCCTTTCAAGGACCGTCAGGCATAGGTAACGGGGTGTAAAGGCCCGTATTCTGAGATTGCCCCTTAGAGGTCTGACAAACATGACAATGTTGTACGGCTTTTCCCACATCACGTACTAATTGCGGCCAGTAATACCGCTCTTCCACAAGAGCTCGCGTCTTGTCTCGCCCAAGGTGTCCACCGAGGCCACCTCCATATAACTCTTGAATAATCTGTTCCCTCAGAGAACTTTGGGGGATGCACAATCGATTCCCTTTGAAGAGAAAATCATCCTATATATAAAGGTCACTGAGGTGATCTTCTTAGCACTTCACTTAAAAATTTTTGAAGTTCTCATCCTTGGCATACAACTCCTTGAGACCGTCGAAGCCGACCACCTTGTTGCTCATCGTAATAAGTAGTGATGCACGACAGCTAAGTGCATCAGCCATCTTGTTCTGCTGCCCTGACTTGTGCTTCAGAACGAACGTGAATTCCTATAAAAACGTAACCCATCTAGCATGCACACGATTCACGTTAGTCTGACTATTAATAAACTTTAATGCTTGATGGTCAGTGTAAAGAACAAACTCTCTTTGAATCAGATAATGTCGCTAATGTCGCAGCGCCTAAACAACTGCATACAACTCAAGCTCATAAGTCGACCACTTCTTTTGGGCTTCACTGAGCTTCTCGTTGTAGAAGGCTATCGGCCTGCCTTCCTGTGATAATATTATCCCAATTTTGATGTATGAAACATCACACTCAACCTCAAACAATTTGTCAAAATTAGGAAACACTAAGACCGGTGTTGTAGACAAACGATGCTTGATCTCATGAAAGCTCTCCTCAGCTTTATCGGTCCATTGGAACGGTCCTTTTTTCATGCAATCTGTTATAGGCGCGACTATGGTGCGAAAATCTCACACAAATTGACGATAGAAAGTCGTCAACCCGTGAAAACTCCTCACCTCATAAATGTTCATCGGGATTGGCCATTTCCTAATAACTCGCACCTTTTCATTGTCCACACGAATTCCTGTGGACGTTACAACAAACCCTAGAAACAACAGGCTGTCAGTTAAAAAACTACACTTCTTCAAGTTGAGGTATAACTTGTTAATTTGTAGAACCTATAGCACCTGCCTGAGATATTTTTTGTGCTCCGCTTCATCCTAGCTATACATCAATATGTCATCAAAATATACTAGCACAAATCGGCCAGTAAACGGTTTTAGCACTTGATTCATTAAACGCATAAAATTACTTGGTGCGTTCGATAGGCCGAAGGGCATAACCAGCCACGCATACAACCCTTCTTTGGTCTTGAATGCCATTTTCCACTCATCACTAGGTCGGATACGAATCTGATGGTACCCGCTTCTTAGATCTAGTTTAGAGAACACCTTGGCCCCTTCTAGCATATCGAGCATGTCGTCCAACTGTGGTATTGGGAACCGATATTTGATGGTAATTTTGTTGATTACCCGGCTGTCGACACACATGCGCCAGCTTCCATCTTTTTTTGGCATTAATATGCTGGTACGACACATGGGCTCATGCTCTCTCTCAAGAGACCCTTACGGATTAATTCCTCCACTTACCCCTGAAGTATCTCACATTCATTCGGACTCATCTGATAATGAGGGCGGTTGGGCAGGCTAGCCCAGGGATGAGGTTTATGTGATGTTGGATGTCTCTCATGGGAGGTAATCCATCAGGTAAATCCTCAGGCCAGACTTCTTTGAATTCATTTAGCAACATTCTTAAACTTGGAGGGATGTTTGAGGGTTCATCTTCCTCGCCCTTCACCAGTACTGCGTATACCTCACCGGTTTCTTTGGATTACTCCATGAAATCCCGAATGGTCAAGAGGGAACTCCCCTCCACTTTAAAAGCTTCAGGGTGGTTCTCTGGTGCCATAGGGGCAATGATTATTTTTTGACTATCCTTGACGAATACGTAGACATTGTCTCATCTCCAATGGATCGCATCACGGTCCTGCTGCCAGGGTCGATCAGTAGCATGTGGCAAGCTTCCGTGTCAACCACGTTACAAAGTATCTGATCCTTATAATTTCTACCAATTGAAAATGAGATAGTGCATTGTTCAGTTACCTTGGTCTCATTCACCTTTTTTATCTAACCAATTGAGTACGAGGAAGGATGTTTCGTCGTTGGCAGCCGCAACTTATCCACCATCACCCTTGAGACAATGTTCTTGCTACTACCACTGTCTATGATCACATCACAGACCTTTCTGTTGACAGTGCACTGAGTACGAAATATATTGTATCGCTGTAGATGTAATTCCTTTCATGGGGTATACAGTAATCGCCTCACAACTAGAAATTCGCCACGATTCTTACCTGTCATTTCATTGTCACCTACTATTTCTTCAATGGTTTGCTCATGTTCATCATAGTCATGGCCTTCTTCTGCGGCCTCATCTTCAGTGCCTCTTTCGTTTATAGTCAAGTGTGCCGCGGGACATTAAGGATAGGTGTTTGATAAGTGGTCTGGCTGGCCACAGCAGTAACAATTGTTCAACCTTAGCCAATCATAAGGATTTGGAACCCTACTCGGGTCCGCTGTTGTGGGTGCTGCACGTTGAGGTCTGGATGAGCCGCTCCCCATATCACGGTTTGCGGTTGTAGGAGGTTAAGGACGTTCTCATACTGTATCTTTTCCTCATGCCAACACTGGATCCTGCATGGGACCCGTCATGGGGGGTCGAGTTGAAGGATATGGACGAGCAGAAGCTTTTGCAAGTTGTGTTTCTGCCCTACCCGTCAATTGAACTGCTTCATCCATAGTCCCGACTGAGTACATCTGAACTCGGTCCTGAATTGTCGGCCGCAACTCACCTATAAATCGTGCCTCTTTCTGTGACTCAGATTCTTACAGATCGTTTCGTGTAGCCAACCGCTGGAATTCTTCAGTGTAATCTGTGACGGCTCGATTTTCTTGTCGGCAATTTTGATATTGCTGGAATAGTATCTGCTCATAATCATTGGGGAGAAATCGTGATCGAAGAAGACATTTCATCCGTGGCTATGATGAGATGAGAGCCTTGTTCTGGTGAGCTCGTGAGAGTTGTAATTGTTCCCACCATGCAGAAGCACCAGATTTTAATTTAAACGCTACCAATTTTACCATTTTATGATCTAGCACGTCCATATAATCGAAATATCTCTCTACTTCGGCAAGCCAATCGAGGAAATCTTCTATACGTAATAAACTATTAAAACTATGAAGTTCAGCCTTACTTCGATAGTCTCTTTCAGCACGATCTTGGTGATCGACTCCATGGATTAGTCGTCGTGCAAAACCCTCATTAAGGTCCTCGTCGCTAGAACTTGAATCATCTGGCGTAGCCCTACGGTTTTCCACTGGTAGTGCTCTACGAAAATCGGGGTTGTGTCGTACAACAACCACAGGTGATGGAGTCACCTTAGGTGGTGGAACAACCATAAGTGATGGAGCACCGCCTAGGGCTCGGGACGAAAGTAACGCATGCGCAAGACGGTCGAGAGTTACCTGCAGCCCTTGCATGGTCAACTGACTCTCCTGATGGAAAGCTTTCATTCTTTCCAAAAGATAACGAATCACTGGATCATCGTCCACAGGATTTTGATTCATACCTTCATTGTTTGCCATCGGTCCGAGAGGAATCCTCGCTCTGATACCAATTGACGCAGGGATGAACGTGATGAGGATAACTACTCCGAATCCACGGAGCTTCTCTGGACTCCTCACAGAGACTTCTCGAATCCACGAGGAAAGAAAGCAGGAAATAGAAATAAATTCTAATAAATTTGAACTTGATTAATTGATGAATAAAAATGAGTTCACAACCCTTTAAATAGGGACACCAAGCAATAAGAAAGAAATTAGAATCAAACTACAACTAAAACTCTTAGAATTCATGACTCACTATGAATAGTAAACTTACTATTTATAGACGGTCGCGATGTCTACTAGTGCGCAAGGTTTTCAGCCAAAAATAGTAAGTGTCCTATTTGGCTTCACCAGACTATTCTCCTAACTACTCTAAGCTCTTTTCACGTTGGGCGCAACTCCTAAAGTCTGACGGATGAAGAGTTACAATCAAACTAAAACTTACTATTTATAGTAAAAACGAAATTAAAATAGGAAAACGACTGTCGATCTAGGGGTTTTTCGTAATTTCGGGCATTGTAACCTCGCGTAGCTGGGTTGGTTGGCTAAAGTACCTCGTTCTACCCCAAAATCATATATTTTATGTCAGATAACTCATTCCGGATTATGAGATATGCCCGATCTAAGGTCCGACGGTCCGGATCACTTTTGTCGTCGACCGGGCCTTTTCTGATCCATCTTGGCCATGAAACTGTCCGCGACCTGCTCTACATCAAAGTGTGTCATGTATGTGGGCGTCTGATCAATGCAAAGGATAAACCCTGTTACGAGGACCATTACCTAGTGCAAAAGTCAAGTCAACCCACTGGTGTACCATAAAAGTAAACATTGGATCATAACATTAAAAGTTTTGATTTCACCGGTCCAGTTAGTTTTAATATTTTGGGCTATTCAAAATTGTGGGCTTGTTTGGGAGCTTGTATTTATGATGTAGAGCAGGTCGCAGACAGTTTCATGGTTAAGATGGATCAGAAAAGGCCCGGTCGATGACAGAAGTGATCTGGACCATTGGACCTTAGATCGGGCGTATCTCCGGAATGAGTTATCTGACGTAAAATATATGATTTTGGGGTAGAACGAGCTACTTTAGCCAACCAACCCCTTTATGCCGGGTTTCAATGCCCAGAATTACGAAAAACCCCTGGATCGATGGTCGTTTCCCTGTTTTAATTTCGTTTTTACTATAATTAGTAAGTTTTAGTTTGCTTATAACTCTTCATCTGTCGGGCTTTAGGAGTTGCGCCCAACGTGAAAAGAGCTTAGAATAATTAGGAGAACGATTTGGTGAAGCCAAATAGGAAACTTACTATTTTTGTCCGAAAACCTTGCGCACTAGTAGACATCACGACCATCTATAAATAGTAAGTTTACTATTTATAGTAAGTCGTGATTTCTAGGAGTTTTAGTTATAGTTTGATTCTGATTTCTTTCTCAGTGCTTGGTACCCCTATTTAAAGGGTTGTGAACTCATTTTTAATCATTCATTAATCAATTTCGAATTTATTAGAATTTATTCTTATTTTCTGCTTTCTTTCCTCGTGGATTCGAGAAGTCTCTGTGAGGAGTCCAGAGAAGTTCCGTGGATTTGAAATAGTTATCCTCTTTAGGAAGACAGTGCTCGACCTCACGTCCTCCCCCACGTCAATTTAGAATGCATTTGACATCTAATTGCAAATCAAGGTAATTTTGAATCCTCAGTTATATTTGGCGGCTTGTAATTAGTATACACTGGAATCCAAAAATAGGAATGTATTGAAATTGCATAGTATATTTATAGGAATTTGAATTTGATTAGCAAATCAACTTTAGTATACTAAATTAGTGTATATCAATTAATTTGGCTTGTGCATGACTCATTCCGCACTCGTTTCATCTTAGTTGTTATATGGAACTGAGTTTTCGCTTCTCGCACATGGGTTGTTTGAAGCCTTTATAGGAACCTTCCCATTATGGAAAGAATCGACCCGACGAAGAGAAGAATAAGGTGTTTTGAGACTTTGCACAGAGTCGACTTTGAATAGAGTCGACTCAGCTGCCTTCCTCAAGTTCAGGGCTATGTTAGGGCACTCTCGAGCTTTCATTTTCCATGGACTTGTTAGATCAACCTTTCAGTTGTTGAGTCGTGCTAGTTTGAGTTCTCGCTTGGATTGAGTTGAGTAAACTTAGCATCCACTCACCGAGTTTAGGGATTGATCTGAACTGATTTAGTTGATTCAAATCCAAAACCACTGCGGCATGGAGAGGAGATGGAGAATCGGAGAGGTTCAATCGATTCTTGCTCAATTCGACACCGAATCCGACCAAGTTACCACGATTTGGGTAGCAAGTTGACTAAGTGAATCTTCATTGAGTCCTTTATCTTTTTGTGGGCTAACTTTACTCAGTAGTTCCAGCATTAATAATTGATTCAAGCGGGTTTTGATTGATCATGCCGGGTTCTAGTTCTCTCACTAGTTTGTAGCCAAACTCAAGGCCGAGTTAGGTCGAATTAGGATCTTCAAATTCCTCGATTAGGACTCGATTCGTTTGAGTTGAAAGTGGGTCAAATGCACCCTTGAAGCGAGTGGAATCGTAGTTGAGGTTAGAGCTTGGGCATAAGGCACGGTTTTGCACTCTAGCTACTCTAGAAGGGAATTTGAATCATAAGAATTTGATCAAGGAGAATGTACAAGTGTTCTATCATCATTTAAAGGCAATCAGACTCTTGAAATGTGATGGCCACCCTTCAAGCTTTCCTTCATTATAATAGTTAGATTAGTTTACTTTTATTTTTCTTCCATGCTTGACTTATTACTCATGTTTATTTTATATGAATGATTTATTTACGTTTAACTCTACATATGCTTTAGGATGTGGCTTGTGTTTTAAGATGTGGCTTGAATCATTGTGTATATTATAGAATTTATATGCTTTATATTGTAGAATTGTCTCTCTAATCTATTTAAGTAAAATACCTTATTTTCACATTAATAATACGCTTGTAAGTTGATGGAAATGATATTTGTTTGTATTTGGATGGTTGAATTAATAGTGTCTTAGTTTGACAGCTGGTTGTGTTAATGAGTTGTATTTGAAGTATAATGTTATATATTGATGGATATCTATATTAGAGATTCCTCGAACTATTGACCGGTTCTGAATGGATTAAATGTTATTGGTCGTAGACTTATCATCTCGTGGATTGTTTGTGCCAATATGGTTTATGGATTGTATTATTTTATTGTGTCCTTGAAGAACTTGGTGTCAACGTATCTTATTGGGAGGACTCTTTTTGTTGGAACTATATTTAGACTTGTAATGGTAATGAGTACATGTTGAATCACGAGCGACCACTAGTTGTAGATGTTCATATAAATGAAATGTATTGAATTCTTGTTTTACCATTACCATTTATAATCATTAAAGTGTGTTAAAATCTTATTTGTTAAAGTCTCATGAAATGGGAATGGTGTTATAAGACACTATGCTTGAGCTATCGGCCTATGTTGGGTTGTACGCACTCCCATAGTGACATTTGAACTTCTGATGTTTGTAAATTAAATTAATAATGATTGGGTTAATCATGCATACATGTCACATGAGCGTTATTGGTTGCCTAGTTGACTGTTTGAAAGACTGGTATATTGTCTGAACAACCCTTATTTCATTTTGAATGGGTCGACTGTGTAACGCCCCGGTTTCCAAAACCCAAGTACAAGACTCGTTCCAGAAACCCGAGTGTTAATAGATCAGAGAACTAGCGAAATACTAAGATCAGAGTGCGATATCATAAGTAAAGCAAAGATGGTATCATATAATCTGAATATTTGGCCCACTCAGCTGGGGGTCATCATTACAAAATTCATAAGTTTCAAAGTACCAAAACCACTATAAGGAAATGCTGCGTCTATTGATGTAACGCCCTGAAAATCGGGGGTCGAGCATAAACTCAACTCCCGAGTTTCAACGCATCACTTATGCAACAAAATGAATGATGATTGAATTTTGTCTGTATTAGTGTAGTGAACATGAGTGAGATTAAGCCAAAACAGCATATCATACTCCAAAGACAGTTAAATTATAAGCGGAAGACTGTAATAGATAGAAAAATATATAAACTATAGTAAGTCTCCAGAGTGTGATAAGGTTACCAGATTAATAAATTACAAGTACAATTTCAAAATATACCAAAGGTGTAGTGTCATCTAGACATCTCTGTAATCCCGTCGATCAAGACACGACTCACATGAAGCCGTCAGAAAATAGCATATACAAGAAAGCATCATCGTCGTCACAAAAGTTCGGCTCCGCCTCAGAAGTAGCATCGCCATCTGCAATCAGACAATGTCTGGTGGGTGTTCGGAACACCGTCCCGTAACGTGAGAGTGAGTGATCAACTTAGTGGAACAGTAAAGCATAGGTTAGCATGTTATCAAAACAGTCAAGCAGAATGATAAAGCAGTACAATTAACAATCCTAAATACTCTTGTTAATGCAAGTATGAAATGCTATCATGATGCATGCCCTCACCACATACTCCCTCATGTGACACCATCTTACGTTCGCGGCATGCTTTCATTCCTCAGTGCTCCACATCTTCCAGGCACATGCAGTGCAATGATGAGCATGATTACCGAGTTGTTATTAGTCCATTTCAAACAGCAGGATTGGAAAACTAAGGTACCTCCCTTGTATCATTCCCAAACATGATCCATTCTAGGGTCGTCAAACCTAGATAATGTCATACGATAGTGTGGTTCTAAGGTGCTGCAAAGGTTACCAGGACTGTTACACGCAATTGTTACACTACTCCCCCATCACCTTTTTAACGGTTCATCACTAAATTGATATAGGCCTAGTTCATACTCTATTCACTGCGGTAAAACTCATCGCCTCACCGCAAATTTAGAGTATACTTGAGGTCACTACAAATGGCTCATCACCAATCAGTGTAGGCCGATAGCACGAATATAGTGTCCCATACCACCACAATTGGCTCACGAGTTTGGTTGCTCAATGGACACTACGGGGAGGCATGTGGCCCAAGCGTAGGCCGACAGCTCGACCACGGTGTCCCATACCACCATGCTCGGCTCATGAGTCTTAGCGGATCGAAGTATCATGGTTAACAGAATTTTACTGGTAAGTTTGGTACCCTAGGTTCAAGCAGAGGCGTCCAAACATGGTGAACATACATAAGACAGATCGGGTTGCTTGACGAGCTTGGCTAGCTCGAACGCACAACAAGTTGAACAATATGAAGCGCATAAGCACTTCGTGTGGCCAACCACTATCACCAACCGAAGTACGACTCGGGTTCGTCGAACACATCCCACGTGGTAAATGAATCTCAACCATGAACTCAAGTCTGTTACCGATTGTTTGGACTATACAATAGCCCCAATCGCAATCAATCCTTATTCAGAGCATGTGGAGTAAAGCATAATAAACAAAGTAATTCAAGCATGTTAACAAACATGTCATAAAGTATGTTACAAAGCACAATGTAAATAAGGAATACAAACACATATATTTCATAATAAGCGATTAAATTGAACAACCATCATAGAGGAAATCATATACGTTTCTAAGGTAGTTGAGAATCCCATCTCAACTCCTTTATACATTACAATTTACTAACTACTACTCTTTTAGACATTCCAACAAAGACTTTAGATTACATACTTCAACATACATGACATATGTTGATCACATAGGTATTAGGCCAAATCCTTTCACTAGAGAGCTATCCCATGGATAACACACATGCATCCACGGCGGATAATCATGGCAAACATGAATCCAAGTTCCATATTCATTGGAACATTTTCACAAACACTTGGGCTACACGTTTTAACAAATATAATGTATATTGGTCGTGGCGTGATTTAGGGCAAATCCTTTCGTCAAAGGGTATCGCCTATACAACAATCATGTATCTATGAAAATCAGTCATGGCGAGCATGAATGCAAATTCTATATTCATTCGGTCATTTTCACAAACACTTAAAATACACCCTTTTTACATACATAACGTATATTAGCAAAAACGTGTATTAGGGCGAACCCTCTCACCAAGTAAGTGTTATACACATATATAATATGTTCATACAATCATTTATCATGGCAAACACCTTTTCAAAATTTATACATATACGGTACTTTATACAAATACCTAGAATACACAAAGATTCCATATTCTTCGTATTTAATCAAAACGGAAAACAGACAACACTTTGTACATGTGCAATTGCATGCAGATCATGAATATATCATTATCTGACATTGAAAGCGTTGAAAACCATAACCTATACATCTAAAGTCTGCACATTTTGTCATAGAACCGTAACGAATTCGATAGGTTTGTTAAACCTTCGTATATGGCAGTTTGGCCACCTATAGAACGAAATAGGTTAGCTATTTCATAACCTACAACTATCAAAACCTCAAATCAGTTTAGGGTTAGGGTTTTTTACCTAGAAATGAAGCCGGAATCGCTGGGAAAGCGATTACAAGGAAGTGGTTAAGCTCGCGTAGCAGCAGGGAAGCATGGCAGGGAGATGCTCCCACTTCTCTCACACTTTCTCTTTCTTTTCCTAGGGTTTTTCTCAAATTCGTATGGTTGAATGAGAGAGGGTTTTAAAGTCCTTATATTGCCTAAAAATTCACCAAAATAGACCTAAGGTCAAGGTATACTTAGGTTATAACCAAAGTGGGTCAGTTCCAGCTCAACGGAGGACTTCTGGCGGCCCCCCTTGAGCCAAAGGTCGGACTTAAGCTCACCAACCTTGGATCTAAGTGGAGTTAAGTTTTCGTTCCAGTCGGGTTCCCAGATCACGCGTGGCGGACCAGTTTCAATTCAACGGCCAGTGGCTCTCGATCGGAGATTCCGAGTACATGGATATGTTTGGGGAAATATCCCCGATCCGAGGGTGTAATTTGGCTTGATTCTGATGGTCAGGTTGCTTAATACTGACCCGCAAGAGACAAGTCTCAGATTTATTTATTTTAAATTTAATTTAGAATTATTTTCACATTTCTCACACTTCCCGCTCCGAGCTCAAGCGAATAGCGCTGAGACACTATCTGGATTTGATTTCCGAGATGGTTGTTAAGCCTAGCAAGGCAGTCCTAATTCCTTAACTTCATGTTAATCGGACTTCCGACGTGCGGTCCAAATCTGATACGGAGTTTCAAGATGCTCCCGAGAGTAGCCGGGTAATGAGATTGATCCTAGATTTTGGGGTAACCTAGCGTCAATGATTCTACAAGTTTGAGTCTTGCAGATCGTATTTAAAGCGATTGGTGCTAATTTTATAGGTACTCTAGTTTAACACTAGCTAATTCTCGCCTAATTTCTAAAGGATTTAGTCCTGTATGATTTCTGTCTGAGGTGGTACTTAGTCCTTTGTAGTAATGTTTAGTTTAAGTATTGTTCTTCATCACCTAAACTTTAAGATAGTGTTTAATGTGAAAGTACTTAGAAGGATTTAAAGAACGAGGTGGTGAAAAGTGAGATTTGTGAAGGAAATGGGTTAAGAAGCGATTTTAGACTGTGGGATTGAGTTCTGACAAGTTAATAAGGTGTTAGGAGCGACCCATTGCCTAAGGAAGTCTAATTCCAAGTTGACAAAAATCTGGGATGTTACAACTGATTTAGCCCAAAATATTCGGCTGCTTCCTGATGCGGCTCATCTTTGTAATATCCATCTTCAGGTCTCACCATCGCGCCCTCAAGGCCGGTGCTACCATAATCTCCATCTACACCTGCATACTCTATACGGTTGGATATTCGATGAATGAGTGGCCAGCTCAGTGTGAATTCCCCTCAAGATTACACATCGCCGCCTTAATAAACATAATTTAAAGAAAAATAATGAAACATTCCAAAACACATAGGATGGGATCTTATTAAAATGCATAGATGTATGAATGCACATCGACCTGGGGATGCTCATCCAGTCAGATTTGGGCTCGTCACTCATGCATAAGATTGGTCACCAACATAGCATATCTCATACAGCATGGTGCCAAGTCATCAAAATAAGTCAATAGTCGGTGGTCTGGGAACTAATGAAACGATACCCCAATGAACCGGAGGGCACGTGCTACAACATTCAGAATTAGCCACTTGTCATCGCCAATATGCTATGAATGCATGATTAGTCGAACCATTATTATTCCATTTACAATCAATCAATTTAAGTAACTCAATGGTTACTACGGGGGGCTCGTCACCCAGTGTAGGCCGACAGCTTAAGCATAGTGTCTCATTCCCACCGTCCCCGGCTCATGAGGTTTTCCACCTTAGGACGTTTAACAAAACTCCTCCACAAGTGGCCAATCAATTTTGGTACAAGGAGTTTTACCATCGCATGGTTGTTGAAACCCTAAGGGCAAATACCAAAACTTGGGTCAATGGTAAGATCGGTACGATAAAAATGATAAACGTTAAAAATGCTAATACAGGGTGGTGGCTACGTTAAATCAGATTGGTAAATAATTCACACATAAGTAGAAGCATTCCCATGGATGGTAAGACCCCATTTTAACAATTTTCGCCAAACAACCTCCAAGTCGAGGGTCCTTTTTCTCACACAGTCTGTCTGGTTGTGTCCTAAGTGTGGCTTCACATGCAATAGTGAAAGTTACTACACATAATGTGGTGAATTTAGTTTTTTTATAAGCAACTTTCAAACAATCACTAGCATGCGGAGGAGCACAAATCATGTTCTGGAAATAGAGCTTGAACTTGTCATGTAGGAGCATGAAACTAAAGCATGAATTAACAATGTAAAGTGATGTTAAAATGTTACATATGAACAATATTTATGAACTACCCATTTAGTATGTGATATGAGAGCATGGTTTACAATCAATCATAGATCTAGATGAGCTAATTAAAGTTATTTGGAAATTTGATACGATTAATCTAAGCTCTAAGCTAGTAGTCATAATTTTAAATAACTACCATGTTTGGCTAACTTAGAGATGGAAAGCTTGAGGGGAAAAGTCATCACTCGGCGGTTCGTAGCTCCTCTCTTGATTCGGATTTCTATGGTTAACTAACAGTCCAACACCGTATGACTGATTACTTAGAATTATTTCTAACCCAAGAGTTTGTATTATATAGAGTTCTCATGACAACTAATGAATAAGTTTGTAAGAGCCCTTCTACATGTGAATTGGGCCATTTTTTGGCCTAACAATCAAGGTTCGAGCTGGGCCTGGTTTGGCCCAGACTGAGTTACACCATTAAGGCCCCAAATGGATCTGGGCCCAACAGTCCATGGCTTAATGAGATTTGGCTGATCAGCCTGGCCCATCTGTGCGGCCTAAACGGGACTTGGCCTGATCTCTAGTTGCGGACCAAGGTGGTGGCCAATCACGACCCAATTCAGGGGCTACGCTTGGCCCACACCTCATCCCAAACCGGTGGCTGAGACCCAACCCAAATTGACGCTGATTTCGGCCCAGACTTTCGGCTAAGATCCGGCTCAACTCGGCCCACCGCAGATACTGAGTTCGGCCCATTTATTTGTTGCTGGAGGAACAGTTGTTGGAGACTTGGTTTCAGTCCAATTCTGGGTTGGTTTCAGCCCAGTTCATGCAACAACTGAAGGCCCATATTTAGTACAGTTTACGGCCCAACTGAAGGACTGTTCTAGGCCACCCTTTGGACTGCTTTCAGCCCAGAATGTGGGATGGTTTTGGCCCACTTTCCAGGACTGCTTGGTAGCTGGGACCCAGCCAATGGATGGCCCAAAATGAGCCCAGTTTATGCAGGTTCAAACGATTGCAATGACACTTCACCGTTGCAGCTGTGCACGGTGACATCATCACTTACTGAAGATGATTCCGGGCCGGCCCAGCATGCATACAGAAAGCCTGGCTCGGCCCAGAGCTGATTTTCAGCCTAATATGAGGTTGACCTCTGAAACAAACGCGGACTCGATTCTGTCATGGCCCTATGTTACACCCAGCCCAGCGATTCTAGCTCGGGTTCGCGACCGACCTTGGCCCAAAACTGTGGCCGACCTTGGCCCTAATGGATTGCTGGTTTGGCCCAGATCGGAGACTAATTTCAGTCCTGATCTGAGGTCGGTTTCGGCTTGTATCTCAACTGAAATGTCTAGCTTGATCCAGAGCTGCTGTTGAAAGCTCGGATCGGCCCAGAATATCGGTTGGACGCCTCTCAAGTGTGACTAGCCATCTGACGAAATGGAAACGGACGGCCAACGACCCACCTTAACATGATTTGGACCTGGGATCGGCCTCTGTTTCCCTTGAATATTTAGCCAACGAGGAGGGGCGCTCGACCTTACCTAAATTCCAAACGCGTTGGGTCGGACCAGCAACAACACTAGTGCTTCTGGTCTGCACTGACCCAACTCGGCCCGAGCTAACATGGTCCAGGTTGGTGCAGTGCGGCACCGAGTCCACTCTCTCTCTCTCTCTCTCTCTCTCTCTCTCTCTCTCTCCCTCTCCCTAGCTCTCTTTTCTCCCACACCCTCTCTGCTTTTCTCTATTTTTCCCTCTATTTGGAAGGTGTTTACAGGCTGCACTGACCCGACTCGATCCGACTCGAACGGCTTGACTCGATGCAGTGCAATGCCTGGTTTTACACCCCACAGCAGGCCTCTCTCACTCCCTCTCTTTCTCTCTCCTTGCGAGCTTCTCAGTGAGAATCCTGAGACAAACAGTTCACTTCTTATAGAGCTGGGACACGTGCGAATGGACCATCCAACTGCTGAGAATAAGCGGCCATGCTCTCGTACTATCTTGAGTTTTCGCATGCATGGGGCCCATCCATCACCAGGGATGTGCTCTCGCTGTCAGGGCCCACCGGAAAAGTAAATTTTTACACGTTATGGGGCCCACCTCATCATGGTGGTTCTTTCGATCTAATGAGGAAGATGACGGCCCGATCATGGCATATTTTTATCTACGAAATATTGAGGTGATCGGGACCGTTTGAATGGTTCAGATAGGGCCCTTGATCACTGCAAGGGCCACTAATCTAGCCTTTCATAGGCGTCTCGACCATCTCGCAAGAATTTCAACGCCTCCACGGTTTTTCTCGCGAGATGAGGGGCTCCACTGAGAAAGCTGTTGTAACCCTACAACAGGCGGCATAGATTACTCTGCGTGGACTGCTATAAGGTTTGGATCGCGCCAAATGGGGTTTCCCGAAAAGGAAATGTCTCCCCACACCTTTTGCTACAATAGACGGTTGCCTGCCCATAACTGGCAGTGGATGGAAAGCGTGGATTCAAGCTTGGAAGAACGGCTAGGATGGAGGAAGAGTGTTTGGCGTGGATTGCCTACGTGGAACAATCCTGAAATCGTCTATTTTTCTGTAAAACGCTGTTAGCCGTTTGAAGTTGCCCACAACATGTGCACATGCACATATGCATGGGATAATTCAGGCGACGTGGGACTGGTCGTACCGGGGCTTCCTACTTGATGGATGGTTCAGATTTGCTCGAAAGGTGGCTCAAAATGGGCCAGAATACATCCACAACGGACGTCTCTCTGTTGTTCCTTGCTCGTGCACGAGCACGTTTGCATGGGCCTGGTTGTCCGTCATGGATCTGGTCGTCCGGATCATGTAAATCTGATGAATGGTCTGGATCTCACGGATGGTGGCCGGAGGTGGGCCACATCTCCTGCTAGTGGACGTCATTCGGTTCGCCTCACTGCAGTGGGAGAAATCCCGTGCTTTTTCGCAAATCGTTAGGTCAGCGCTCCATTGACTACTTAGTCGGTCTGGTGCACAGCGTGTACACTACCTGTGGTGTACTTGCACCCTAGTGTGGACCTCATCATGATGAATTCATGAAATCCACGTCGTCCCTCCTCCTTGGTGGTCCCACTTGAGGTGTTTGACCATTGATCGGGATGATCCAACGCTTGGGTGGTTCCCAAGCTATGATTCGAGTATTATTCCGAACTTTCCAACAAATCTAAGGGCCAGATTTCTCTGAGTTTGAGTATTAACAGTCCAAAGAGACTCCTGGCCCTCTTGGGGGACTCTGGTGTTGAGTATTAGGTGTTGATAAGTAGTTTTGATACGTAGGTCTATCCCTTGTCTTAGTTTTGGTTTGAACCTAGGTTTATCATTATATTAGCAATGTTTATTAGTAACACCCATGCACTAAAGATGGGGGGTCTTACATACTGTTTGAAAGACCCAATCTTATGAATGAATGTGCGAACTGTTTGAAAAGTCCATTAATTTGTTCAGCTGGATGTACATCCTCGAGCTGATTGCATTCATACATCCACGCATTAATCAAGATTGAGTTGGTGATTGAATATTGCGATTCTTCATGTTATATTGGTGAAAAGGGGATGGTATCTCCTTATGTTATAATTTGAATTCTGATTTAAATGTGTAGTTGGCTTTGTACTTGTGAGTTGTGAATTATAATTTCTTGAATTATACTTGTAAAATATGGATTGTGTTTTCTTCTGATTTACATGTGGTATCATCTTATATTATACTTATGAAGAGTAAATTATACATTCTTGTATTATACTTTGAAGTATATATTAAATATTGTACTTTTATGAGTTTTATTTGAATTATGTTCTTAACTATTGTGATGCCTTGGTAATCTTAGATGGTATACCTCACTGGGATAACCATTGATGCTATTAAAATATATTTAGTTGGTGCATGATATGTAGATGCTGTACAGGTTGACATTGGTGTGGATCATGAAGAGCTGGATAATTCTGTGACTCTACCTTTTAGTTTTCCTTTCACTTTTAAGTTATTCCATTTTTTAGATTTGAATCACTGGTTTGTATAAATTTTTTTTTTGGCAACAACTTTGTATATTTTGGATGAATATTTGAACTCTTCCCTTTATATGTGTGTGATTTATTTTTTTCCACTGCGATGCTCAAAAAAAAAAAAAAAAAAAAAAAAAAAAAAAAACTATGAAATATGGTCTTCTTTAAAGGTTAACACTTGGGATTTCAAAAACTGAGTTCTAAACTCAAGCTGCAAAGTCCAGGGCATTACAACTTTATTGATTGTTGAGCAAGGGATCTATATAGTTAGTCTCCCCAAAGGATGAATTTGGTTAACTATGTGCATGTTGACATGCATGGTGGTGTGTGCTCGTGTTGCTTTGTGCACGTGTGCATAAAAAGGCTTTTAAATAAGGGGTTGTTCAGTTTAAAGTAGGGTCATTTAGCACCTAACTTGCAAATTTTAAAAATTTGAGATTGACTTTGACTATCATAACTACCATCTCCTCTTCTTTTAAGTTATTTATATTCATTCACATCGTTAAATGTTTTCACTTTCATTTGTATCGTAATAATGAGATGTTATAAAAGTCATACCTATATGAAAGAAAATTTTGAAAATCACCGAAATATATATATATATATATATTATTTTAATTAGAAAATTAATAAGCTACTTTTGCCGGCCACGAAAAGCTTAAAATGACTTCATTTTTAGGCCAATGTTTTTGTAAGAGACTCAATACAATGATTGTCTTATATCGAATACATATAATGCAAGCTTCCTTTGTCCATGTATGGACCAATGATTAGCACCCAAGAATTATCAGGAATGCTATGTATAAGATAATTAATAAATTAATTAAAATAAATAATTAGAGAAAAAGGAAAATGAAAATAATGACAAGGGCAGTTTTATCATTTCAAATTCCAACCCTTGCGAAGGTAAGGGTAATATGGTCATTGAACTTCTCCAGCTTTCCACTCCTTCCACGCCGGCACAAAAATATTCAAGTCATTGCTATTGGATGGCCGGATTTGAAAATCGGATTTGGATTTGATTAATGATTAATCTCGTGGGTTTAGCATAATGTAAGGAACTAAAAAGCATGATTGGGGTCTCATGTCCTCAAGATTTCTGCAACCCAGCTCACAACTTTTTGGAGAAGATAAATCATAATATTTTAATAATATAATAATCACAATTTAATACTAATAATAACGTTTATAAGAATTAATTATCTCCTTAAGACTAAATAGAAGGTCTCAAGTCCAACCGCTTGGATTAAAAAGTTATGGTCCCCACCCTATTAAGTGCATCTGACATCAAACCCATCTAACAGGTTGGCCCCACCGAGGATCAACTTGCGAAAAAATAGCTATATTCATCGAGTGGACCACATGTGTATTTTTATATTTATCAACGGCTAGAAATTGTTTTCTATGGGGGTGGTCCATTTGACTACTAGATAGGGATATTTTTTGCTTAGTTGATCCTTATCACGGGGCCAACTAATTGGAAGGATTGGATTTCATAAGAGCTCAAAAAGTTGGAAGTTATCATTTGAATGGACCTAAACTTCGGTCCAACACGTTGGACTTGGAGAGCTTCTCAAGACTAAAAGCTCGTGCTTTTCCCTCTCCCTCTCGAACCTTTTTTCAAAGAATAGTTTTTCGCTTAGGACGGTTTGTTGGGATTCTTACTTTTGGGCCGGGTGGGTATAGAAAGCGAGGTTGTTTACTTGGTGATGTATATCATACAATGCTCGGGCCGAGTTTGGATAGTATGTTCGGGTTTTTGGTTCTTACATGTGGGGCTGATTGTTACATGATCCAAACCGTTGATGTTACGTGAATCCCCTAGGATGATTGATGAGGGAAAAAAAAAAATACAGATTAAAAGATGGTGTGTTTGGCCTTTTTTGTTGAATAACGGCTGTGGTAGCTTCTTTCTTAATCATCTATTTGTTGGATGACCTATTGAAGGGCTAGGATTTTTACGTTTTCCTCTTGGGCCATCATCGTGAAATGGTCCATAATATCATGATTTGATCACTGAACCAAGGCTCCACTTACACAAAGGTAAACTTTACCTGCGCTTTGTATAATTCACTGACGTTTGCGAATTCACGTGCGTGTACCGCGGATCACACGTGCAAATATGAAACACGTGTAGCTAGGGAAATAATGCTTAAGATCTTGCGGTTGACTGAGTGAAAGATACCTCGTCTCAACACTGAGTTCGTGGTATCGATTGCCCAGTGGGTGTACTACCAAGCTAACAAATAAAAATAAAAATAAATAATGCCTAAGATCTTCAGCCAAAAGTCTAGTCTTAGGTGGTCCACAAAATACAAAGTAAATTGGGAATTACAAAGTCTTTTTGTAGCAGTTCATTTTTTTGATACGTTGTGATCCACCTGAAGTGTTAAACAGACTGATTTTTAGGCGTAAATAATAATGTAGGTCACTTGATGGAAGGCTCAGATCTCACACGTGTTCATTATGACATATGAGACTATATCTAATAGATATGGGGCCCAAACGTACATATGTGTAAATGACAAAACCTTTCATACTTAATTACTACTTCCTGTACTTGTGTTATTATTATTTATTTTACTATTTTTATGGATGACAAGAAATCTATTGCCCCACTTAATATAATAAAAGAGGGACGGTTGTAAATACATCCATTCTATTTATGATAATTATTAATATGTACTCTCATTTGGGATTATTACATATGCCTCCTTTTTGCTTCAAATATTCATTATAGACCCTTTTGGAGAAGGAAACAATGCTTTCAGTTTGCGTAATTGAAAAGTTAATCCCCTCCACGAGCAACTAAGGGCTCCCGTCCTTGCCCAAGTAGTGGACTATGAGGAGTTTCAACACGAGGTCTTGGGTTCGAAACCCACATGTGGTGAAATCCCACTACGGGGTACATGAGTGTTTGGGGGTGTGCGCATGTTTAAATAAATAAATAAATAAATAAGAAGAAGTAGTCATCTGCTCATTTAGGACACCAAAAAATCAATATCATGCAACCATTAGGTGGCCCACCCTTCTTAATAATTGTATTAGCCCTATGTTTTAGTGTCCAAAATTCACCACGGACCAATCCTGCTGGATGGTTTGGATGCTATTTATACGTAATGGTGGGCCCCCAGCATGCACGCAAAGCAAAGTCCACAGAGGAGAGAATCTTTGTCATTCGGTGCATATTCCTCCAACGTTTATAAAAGAGTCCAAGAGGGGGTTAACTACAATAATCGATGATGGAGGGGAGGTATTTACAAGTATTCCCAATAAAATATAAAGTCACCCATAATTGAGTCATGTGGAAGTAAAAAGAATGCTATTCGCAGCGCATTTGCGAGCACCACACATGTGCCGACATACCACGTGTGTGCAAGATCTGTATATCGATGGGCCCTACGGTGAATGTGCTCCAACCCAAACATGAGGCAGCCCGGTCTTCAAGTGCGTTATACTTACCTTGCATGTGGTATTTTGATCACTCATTTTTAACCATTCATTATTTGTTCACGTGCGTTCCGGGTGATGAACCGTCCAGATATCATGCACATGCGCCGCACTCGCACGTGTGTGTAAGGTGCAGAGATTTTAGAAATGTCTCGTGATCTAAGCGCCGCTTGATTCGCTCACCTCATACATTTGACTTTGATATCTATGTTTCATTAGCCCTGAAATTTCTACGGAGGATAACCTATCACGATCAACGGCAGGTGGTCTTACACGTGTGCATGAGGGATCATGATCCCGATTAGCTTTATCATGACATTGACACTTAAATCCAAATACCTAAGCAGGCGCTAGAGGCTAATTAACCATCTTGGATGGGATTCAGTACTGACCATCAGGTCTGCTGACGTGGCACCGTTGTAAGGAAAGCAGATTGCCTGCAGCACCGCCAACAGGGTGGTACAACTCTGTGGGGCCCATCGTGGTGTATGTGTTTTATCCACACTGTCAATCTATTTTGTTAGACCATTTTAGTGCATGAGTCAAAAAATGAGACAGACCCAAAACTAAAGTGCACCACACCATAGGAAACTGTGGATATAATGACGGTCACCATTGAGAGTCCTCGGCGATTCGGCGCGGAGCCATGGTGCTACAAGTCGACAGCGGATTCGGTGAGGCCGTGACTGTGGGCCCACTTTGATGTATATGTTTTATATCCAAGCCATCCATCCGTTTTGCCAGCTCGCAAATCCAGGTGGACCACAACAAAGGAAAAGCGGTGATTGAACGATTGCGCATCCAACCTGCTGATAAGGCCACACATACATCAGCTTGGGTGGGTGATATTCCAGGATCCTTACCCTTGCTTGGATGGTAGGCTCTCTGGAGTTTCAACACTCGGTTAAGGCCCTGTTTGGGCAACTGGATTAGACGGGATTAGGTGGGATTGTATTCAAAAAAACTTGTGAGGGTTATTACACATGGGTGGATGAAATCCCCTGATTCCATGAGATTGGTAATGCTTTGCGTGTGTGTGTTAAAAAAAAAAAAAAAAAAAAAGGATATAACCAATTTGAAAAGAGAATAACACATACGTAGCTTGGGTGGGTGAAATTCCAAGATTTTAACTCATTTTATGCTTGGGTGGAAAGGCTCTCAGGAGATCCAAAACTTATGGTCAAAGAAGTTTTGAGTATTCAATCCATAGCTTGGTGGTGGGTCCACTTGAGCTTTGGGGTGTGAATGTGCGTGTTTTTGGCCCAAAAAATAAAATAATCTCAAAAAAATGGGTGGACAGAAAAAGGATATAGCCCACACATACGTGGGACCTACACAACAGCATTGGGAAATTAGGGACCTAATGTAATTCCAAGATCTAATTACTTTGCAAACATGGAGTGGAATTGGTAAGCAATCCCTCCTAATCCCTTCTAATCCTTTTGTCCAAACAGGTCAAGGGTTTGAGTATCCATAGGTGGTGAAATTCCACTTGCGTGAATGTGTGGGGGTGTGTGTGCGTGTGTTTAAAAAATAAAAAATAAAAAAGGCCAGACATACATGGATGAAGGGAAAACACATATATCAGCTTGATCCAAAAGTTTTGGTTGTCCGCAGTTAAGTTTTTAATGGTGAGCATTCAATTACCACTGTTTCCAGTGGTGTAGTCCACCTAAGTTTTGGATCTATTTTATTTTTGAACTCATTCATGGGCTGGCAAAATAAATGGACGGTATGGATATGAAGCACACATATCAAACTGGGCCCAGGATCATGGTGTGTTCCCCTCTCTACAAAGTCACGGCGACATGGCATAGACATCACATGGTCACGCCCCTGCAGTGCAATTGCATCCATGGGAAGCCAATTGTGCAATTAAGCGTACTGAGTAAACTCTGTGGGACCCACCTTAGATGTATCTGTATTATCTATGCCGTTCATCCGTTATCCCAGAGCATTCTAGGGCATGAGTTCAAAATTGAAGCATATCCAAAGCTCAATCGGACCACACATCAAGAAACAGTGAGAATAATGATGTCCGTCCACCATTAAAACCTTCCAAGGGCACACTGATGTTTATTTGCCATCCAACCCGTTCATAAGGTAAAAAAAAAGATATGGATGAAGGGAAAAGACAACTATCAGCATCATCCAAAACTTCTGTAGACCCCATGAAGTTTTCAACGGTAGTCATTCAGTTCACACCTTTTCCTGTGGTGCAGTCGGCTTAAGCTTTGGATATGCATCATTTTTGGGCTATGACCTAAAATGATTTGAAAAAACGGATGGACGGCATGGATAAGACACATTCATCACGGTGATTACGCTTCCACATCCGTGAATTTCCTGCAAAAATAGGAACCCGGTGCAATAGAGTTTTTTTTGTGGGGCCCACCGTTATGTTGTGTGACATAAACTCTGTCCATCGTTTGGATCATCTAATGTTAGGAGTTGACATCAATAATCATGCCAATCCAAAAATCAAGTGGGCCACATTGATGTAAAAGTGGTGTAATGCAACGCACAAAAAGAAAAGAAAAGAAAAAAAAACCTTCCTAGGGCCATGAGAGCCAAAAGATTAAAGAAGGTTTTTTCTTGCATCAAAGAGTTTATATGCCATCCAAACCGTAGATAAGGTAATACACGTCAGAATAGAAACCCCAAATAGCAGTCTGATAAAAAAAAACGTCGTTTGTACCGAAAAACGTTTCAAATGCAGACGTGCTTATTGTAGTTTTGGGTCGGTTTCATTTTTTGATCTCAGGTCCTGACATGAGCCAGAGCAAATAATCAACCGAGTGGATGCCACATACATATCACAGTGGGACCCACAGCCCTTTGTGTTGCACGGGCTCCCAACAAGAGAGATTGGGGTCCATCAATGATGTATTGACCAAATTGGCCAGACAAGGTGACACTTTCTGAGTGTGCTGACTCGCCTTAGCATTTGTGACAGACGTATATGCTCATCCCCACCAAGCAGTGAGTGGGACCTTCAACAGGGTCGGCTAGAGCTGGTGTGGGCCCAGATTTTAATCTGGTTAATCCTGGATGCCTGGTCGAACCAGCAATGATAGTAAAATCCCATTATTCAAGGATACATAGAAAAAAAAAAAGCATGATAAGCCTCAAATGGATCCTTTCCTAGAACTTGATATGATCCACTCATTTTCCTAGGTGCTCCCACCAAATTGGTCCTGCTCCAACCTAGTCAACCCATGGTATTAG
Organism: Magnolia changhungtana; assembly: GCA_030180095.1. Taxonomy (NCBI): domain Eukaryota; kingdom Viridiplantae; phylum Streptophyta; class Magnoliopsida; order Magnoliales; family Magnoliaceae; genus Magnolia; species Magnolia changhungtana. Next base: position 1,313,313 of record JASAUF010000076.1, read on the forward strand.
CATCAAAATCACTCCAACCATGCTATGGCAATTCGCCGCCTACTTGCGACACATGTCCCTCGTCGCCCATACCTACAGAGAGAGCATGAAGTCATTATGGTGTTTTCATGATGTCCATTCTGTCATCATTTGGGAGAAATCATGTTAGAATGTAAGCCTAAAAATCAAACAAATTCAAAACTCAAGTGGGACATACCTCAGGAATTTATGAGGGCAAAGACATGCCTTTGAAACATTCCAGGGTTCTGCAGTAGTTTTGGATAGGCTAATATTTGAGTTTTCCCTTCACCCTTATGGTAGGGTGTGAATAGGTTGGGTGGCATATAAATTACGATGTCACCCCAAAATGATGGCAGTTGTCCTCATCCCCATTGTTTGAATGGTGTGGCATGCATGAGTTTTATATGACCTTAGAGTTTTATGTTCTAAAATGAGTTGGTGCAACTGATATATGAATGTATCATATGTATTATGGCGAGCGTTAAAGTGTTTTTTTACTTATTTAGCTCGTTACTTTTTAAATTCTGATTATCTTTAGCTGTTACGGAAGTAGAAGAGATATTCCATTAGTCTTTTATTGAAATTTTATTATCAATTTACCATGTAATATCATTTGAGCCGTTAAATCTGACATAGTTAGATTAGATGAAAATATTATTACAATAAAAAGAAAAATTACTCCTCTAAATCTCCAAAGTAGTAGTCAAATCATTTAAAAATCTTGAGGGAAAAGCCATCATTTTGAAATGAAACCATTGGTTAGTCAGTTTGAATTCTAAAGCGCCGGTGAAATTTTTTTATCAAAGCTTAAGCGGAATCTTTTTTGACTTTATTCTAATATTGGAAAATTACCAAATTTCATAATATCTATTTGTGCATGATTGCTGCAATCCCTTTTATCAACCTCTTATATTTCTAATAAGTGACCGGTGCTTGGAAAATAACCCCATCAATTTCGTAATCTTAATTTTAAAATGTTATACCTGGGTCCACTTACTCTCTAACTGTTGGAGATGAGATTTTGTTGCAATGGGCTAATTCTAGCCCCACCATGGTGTTTGTATGGCATCCAAGGGTGGTTTACCATGAAAATAGGATGCCTAAAAATTAGTACAATCTAATCATCAAGTGGGCCACACCATAGAAAACAAAGGATAACCATCCAAAACATAAGTTTTCTAGGTATGAAAGTGGTACATAGTAATTTCTAGATGCATGTGAGTATGTTTTTAACTTACAGATTTCACAAAAAAATATACATGAAATGACTTTTTCATTGATGTAATGTCACTCCTGCAATTAAAAAGTAATTAGCTTGTATGCATTTTAGGTACATCGCAGGCTCACATTCATGTGATTCAATTTCCAGGACCAACTCTTTCCTAGACATCCAAATACCAGTACATATGGATGAGAGCTGGGCCGTTCATCAGATGACCCTAATATGGAGTGTCCATTCCTGAAAAGTCGCCTTGAACGGACAATCCAGCTCCTAATATGGAGATAACTAATGGTATGTATGCAATGGGCTAAAATATTTGCTTGAAGGGTTAGGATCATCCATTGTAGGTCCCAGCTGATCAAGAATCGTTGGATCTCATCCACGTGTGCCATTGTATAGGTTTTGGACGTCAACGACTTACGGTTGACACATAAACCTCTCCCTTATTTTAATACCATATTATTGATTTTCTAAGATTCTTGTTGATTGTAAAGGCCTATATATTAAACTATTAGAAAGCAATTGATTGTGGCCGAATTATGTAATAATTTATTATATTACATATGTGAGACTTTTGTGCTCTCATTTCTAGTCATAAATAAAAGGGAGGAGATTAATATTGAACTTAGTGAAGACCGGGCGCGCATGCCATTTTTATTAGAAAGGATTTCATTTTTCATGTGTATATTAGAAAAATACTCAATTTCTTTTTATATATATTTTTTCTTTTGTTAGATTTTATATTTATTATATTATTTCATATAAGGATAATTTCTTACGTATAAATTTAGGATTATAAAAAATTCTTTAATAATTCAGCTCTTTTTTTAAAAAAATTTTTATCATGATATTAGAGCTTGTAATATGAGACTATGATTTTTCATCTTTTATTCTTTCGATCTATCAATTCGGATCTGAATCCCTATCTCTGGCCTTTGTGAAAATTGTTGTCATCTACACATCTGGCAAATCTTCGGCGTTTGGTGCATGGGTTTAAATGGGATTGGGTGGAAATGGGTCTTAAAATCTCATGGATGGTTGCAATGTCCTGTTTGGGACTCACATGAGGTATAAGGTATAGGTTGTGAAGCCCCTTCTTAGAATCATCAACACAAGTGTATACTTGCTAATGAAATGACACCAGGTCAAAGCCTCACTAAGTTTGATAATACACGATAATCACTAAATCCACCCCCACATAAAAGGAATGTTGCTTATGGTCAGCATCTGGCTATAAACTAATACCGATAATGATGATGATTTAGATGTAAAATACAAGCATTTTGATATTACGACGGAATGAGATAAATGCTAGGGAGGCACATAATTAGAAAATGCATATGTGGCATACAAGCAAACCAAATTTAACTGTCCTTGAATCAGAGGTTAGGAATATATCATGTGCTAGAAATTAGGCTTATTTGATCATCTAACTATTGAAATTGATGAATGTTTATTGTACCGTTAAAGACATAAACATCCAACTATCCTATTTAAACAAACAAGTATCTATCCTTGAATCAGAGGTTAGGATTCATATCCACCAATTTGATTTTGGGACCCTGACTTAGAGACAGTGGGTCCCACAATTTTATCGGTTCAATTTGAGTTCACATAAGCCGCGTGTATAATTTTGAATGCCTGAAGATGAGCTTGTAATCCTCCAGCGTATCAAGTAACTGTTATAGATAATGAGAGATTTCTAGCCCCCACATGCACCCTGTACATGATCTGAGGTGCATAAGGTAGGGTCCACTGTGAAGATGAGCTGGAATATCAGGCTGGTCAATTCAGAACGAGCATTGTCTGCCACCTGCTGTCAGAAGCTAGGTAGGGCCCACTGCAATGTGTTTGAAATATAATCAATACCGTTCCCTTCGCCAGCTTATGTTAAAAAAAAAACCAAAAGAAGATCCAAAGCTCAAGTAAGCCACACCACAGGAAAAAGTGAAAAGATAAATGACTACAGTTAAAAAGTTCAATAGCCGCTGCTGCTAAGGTTATTTTCTTAGATGAACCGAAAAAACACAAAAATATTAGCTTGATCCAAAATCCACTGGCTCCACAAATGTTTCAACGGTGGACTTTCAATCCCCATTGTTTATTGTCGTGTGGCCCACTTGAGTTTTGGATCTATCTCATTTTTTACCTCATGTTCTAACATGAGCTGTTAAAACAGATGGACAGAGTGATTCCTCAAAAACATCATAGTTGGCCCACTTAACTTCTGACCGCATCAGGGGGTTGCAGGTAATCTGCATATGCAAATTCATTGGGTGGGCCACACGAATGTGGTGGACCATTGGCACGTTCTTCTGAAAGCCATCCACTGTTTTTGCCAAGTCATCTTCATGATGGGTCCCACTTTATGCACGGGTCAGATGTGTCCCGTACATATAAATAACGTGGGTGTCAAGAGCTTGTGGGCCTACAAACCCTAAGATAACGACCGCTTCTTTTATTTATGATAGCGAAATGCTGAAAACATTTAATATTTTCCTATAAAGGATGGCCCACTTAACCAAACGACGTGTTAACATTTAGCTGTTTCCACACATTAAAAAAAAAAAAAACAGTAGACCTTTTATTTCTTATATTATAAGCCTACTAAATGTAATGTGACGTGGACCGTCCATTTCTAGAGCAGAAATAGGCACGCTATAGTCTTTGAAACGTACTAAATCATTTCCATAAAAGAGCCTTTTAATAAAAGAAGCATAATACGATCCTTGGGCCGAGGATACCCATAGCGTACTCTGGTTTTTAGATCATAAAAGTGGAGCAGTTGATCAGCAATCCAAACCGTTGGTATGTTGTACCCCAATTTGGATTAACCATGTTCTAAAAATATCGTTGACCAAATAATCCGATCCTTTAAATTGGTGTCCTATAAATAGACTTATAAATAGACTGTTAGGATGAAAAATACGGCAACCGTCTACGTTCAGTTGGAAAAAGGGATGGCTAAAAACCAGAGTATACCGTTCTGTCCTCTTTGAGGAAATGAATCCATAAGAAATGGTTTTACTAACGTCTCCCGGACCTTTTTGAGTATCATGTGAGACGTCTAGTCTGGACGGTTCATTCTATGGTACTTGTTATGGAAAGATCTGAGCCCCTTACAGTCTCGAAGATCAGATTCCTTTAATCCGATCAGAAACATAAAAGTGTCCGGAATGACGAGCACTACTGAAGAAAATGAGCTTCGAGATAGTAATCGACTCGGATCGAACTGAGATCAGAATAAATAGTAGAACGCCCAGACCATATACTCCAGATTTTCTCATCAACATTTTTGGCGCCGTCTGTGGAAACTTGATGCAAAAGGTCAGGTTCCTATTTTTGATCATAATGGTGAGAGGAAAGAAGAAAGTGGTAGCTGTGGAACCAGAGTAGACTCGCTCTTCTTCGTTACTTCACGCCGAGTCAGCCCTAGGGCCTTCCCAACGTTCGCGCGATCGGGCAAGCAAGTACTGCGCAATGCAAAACGAAATACAAGCCTTACGCGATGAGATCAACCAGATGAAGCAGCAGCGACAGGACCACAACCACATCCTGCTCAGGAAAACCTTGTTCCTGAGTCGATTGGTCCGGTTGTGGAAGCTCATTTCGCACCGAGGAATACGAGACCTGAGGGACCCTCGCGTCAACCCCCTCGGGCACCAGCTTCTATTCATAATCCTCCCCCGACTCAAATCCGAGTATCGGCTCGGAACACAGCAGCTCGAGCTCTGACAAACGCCTCGCTCACCTCGGCCCTAACACCGACGAATCTTCGCCACGAGTTGGAACGAAGGAGGGGAAGGAGGACTCCCAAGATAGAAAATACCCAGGAGATAATAGCTGAGAATAAAGATCCTTGGGAAACATGGTTCGCGGAATTCAACAATAAGATTCTGACACTAGAAAAGAAGCAACCGTTGTCATTGGTTTTCGCGGCTGTTCAAGCAATGATGGAGGAGACCGAGCCTCCTTTCACCTCTACAATCATGGACAAGGTGATGCCCAGAGGTTCCGAATACCTCCCGTCATCCAGTATTCCGGGTCTGGCGACCCATTCGAGCATGTGGAGGCTTAGCGTTCATGAATGCAAATCCAGACGGCGACGAATGCGATGATGTGTAGGGGATTCTCGATCACCCTAACAGGATCCGCTCGGAGTTGGTATCGTCATCTCAAACCTGATCATCAGTTCCTTCACGGAGTTAAGTTGACTATTCCTTACCCAATTCATAAGTGATAAGAGGAGTTGGAAGCCTAACACTCACCTATTCACCATCAAGCAAGAGCCTAAAGAGTTATTGAAGGACTACATTGCGCGCTTCAATGAGGAAGCATTGCAAGTAGAAGATTACTACGATAAGATAGCACTCGCCGCCGTGTTTAGTGGCCTAAAAGGAGGGAAGTTCACTTTCTCCATTGAAAAGAATTCGCGTAAGACGTTAGTAGACCTCGTCGCCAGAGCTCAAAAGTATACTAACGCCGAAGAGTTCTCCAACGCCCGCAAAACTGTTCAAGTGACAGAGCCGAGTGGCAAGGGGAAGAGCCTAAGGAACGAAGAACCTCAGCCGTCCAGCAAAGAACTAGATAACCACGCCCCTCGCGATCGTCGTTTGAGTAGAAAGCTAGAGGATAAATTTCGTTCCTACACCCCCCTCAACACGTCAGCTGAGCAGATTCTATTGGACATTAGAGGGCATAAGCTTCTGAACTGGCTCATTTGTATGACGGTCGACCCAGATCATTGAGACAAACACAAATATTGCCATTTTCACTGATATCACGGCCACAACACAACCGACTGTGTAGATCTTAAAGACGAGATCGAAACCCTCATTCGTAAGGGGCATCTGCGCCGATACGCCAAGGAAGAGAGAACCGCTCGGAAAGAAGAGCGAGAGCAAAAATAACCGAATAACACCACGGAAGAGCCGGCTGAAATCCGCACCGTCTTCGGTAGCTCCTCCGGTGGAGGAGATTCGAACAGAGCTCGGAAAGTCCACTCTCGGAAGTTCGATCCAGAACATTACATCCACCTGACTGAGCGGCCGAGCAAAGAACTCCGTGTCAATTCGTGCAGCATGATCTTCTTAGAAGATAACGCACGTGAGATCCAACATCCGCATGACGACGCCCTAGTGATTACCATGACTATAGTCAACCACAAGGTGTACCGCATCCTGGTCGATACTGGAAGCTCAACAGACGTAATCTACACCAAGGCTTTCGAGAGAATGGGAGTTTCGAGGTCACAACTCAGACATGTGAAAACCCTCCTGCACGACTTTGCCGGAGAAAGGGTGATCTCCGAGGGAGCTATCTCCCTCCCTATGATTGTGGGAGAAGGACAACACCAAGTCACCCTCATGGTGGACTTTCTTGTTGTCAATGTGTCATCGGTACATAACGTCATCCTGGGCAGACTTTCTCTCAATGCAATGAGGGCAGTTGTTTCCACCTATCATTTGATGATGAAATTTCCCTCCGAGGGGGGGATAGGTTACCTCCGAAGCGACCAGCGCAAAGCTCGGAGATGTTACGCTATCACGGTCAAAAAGGGGTCAATGAAGCAAGCACTCACCATCAACATGCTAGACCCTAGATGACTTGCGGAGGGTTCGTCCGTGGAAGACCTGGAAAAAGTGCCGCTCGACGAGGTAAACCCGAGCAGGACTATTCAGCTTGGAGCATCGATGAATCCTGAGTAACGATCCAAGGTGATAGCCTTCCTGCGGCAGCACAGGGATGTCTTTGCATGGTCGCACGGGGATATGTTAGGAATCTCTCCGTATGTCATGGATCATAGGCTGAACATGGACCCGGATCATAGATCCGTTAAATAAAAAAGAAGACCGTTCGACGCCGAGTGATATGAAGCCATAGTCGACGAAGTCTCTATTCTACTCGATGCCGGCTTTATAGAGGAGGTACACTATCCTGACTGGATTGCAAATGTGGTCCTTGTCAAGAAAGCTAATGGAAAATGACGGGTTTGCGTAGATTACTCAGATCTGAATAAGGCGTGTCCGAAAGATAGCTTCTCGTTACCTCAAATTGATCAGATGGTAGATAGCACAACAAGACACAAATTACTTTCCTTCTTGGACACTTACTCCGGATACAACTAGATCGCGATGCACCCTCCAGACAGGTAGAAGACTACCTTCGTCACGGACAATGGACTCTACTGCTACCAGGTCATGCCGTTTGGTCTGAAAAATGTTGAGGCCACATATCAGAGGTTAGTGAATCAAATGTTCGTCAAGCAGATCGGACATACGATGGAAGTGTATGTCGACGACATGCTCGTGAAAAGCGTTAAGGCATCTGACAACCTAACAGACCTCGGAGAAACTTTCGCCGTCCTCTGAAAATATCAGATGAAGCTGAATCTCGTGAAGTGTGCCTTCGGAGTTGGCTCCGGTAAATTCCTCGGGTTTTAGGTCAGTCAGAGAGGCATTGAAGCAAACCCCAACAAAATCAGAGCACTTCTCGACATAAGTTCGCCTCGGACTGTTAAGGAAATACAATGTCTCACCGAACGAGTAGTAGCACTCGAACGTTTCATATCCAGAGCCACAGATAAATGCCTCATATTCTTTCAACAGTTGAAGGGTCATAAGAAGGCAGAATGGATGTCGGAATGTGAACAAGCTTTCCAGCAACTGAAACAATACTTGGGCTCACCACCCCTGTTGTCTAAACCTAAATAAGGTGAGCCCCTGTTCCTGTATCTTGCAGTATCGACTTCGGCCGTCAGCTCGGCCCTGATTAGAGAGGTGGGTGGCAAACAATACCCCATCTATTATGTGAGCAAGGCCATGGTGCCCGCCGAAATTAGATATTCGCCTCTGGAGAAGCTAGCACTCAGCCTCATCGTCTCAGCTCGGAGGTTACGCCCTTACTTTCAAGCTCATTCCGTTGTGGTGTTGACCGATTCTCCTCTCAAACAAGTTCTCCAGAGGCTCGACGTTTTAGGTTGGCTAACCAAGTGGACTATTGAACTTGGTGAGTTCGACATCCAGTTTCGTCCAAGGACAACAATTAAAGGTTAAGCTGTGGATAACTTCATTGCAGAATTCACAATTCCGAGCGAAGAAGACATCAATACCAAAGTCGAGACAATTCCTTCACCTGTTCCCTCGAATGATCAAAAGGCGAAATCAGAGCCGAGATGGGTTCTTTATGTGGACGGGTCGTCTAATGCCAAACGTGCTGGAGAAGGGATTGTCCTGATCACGCCTGATTCCACGCCCATCCAGTATGCTATCAGACTATGTTTCAAGGCCTCTAACAATGAGGCCAAATACGAGGCTCTGCTTGCTGGACTCAGACTGGCGGCAAGTTTGGGGGTCCAGTTTGTTCAGGTCCGATGCGATTCCCAATTGGTAGTGAACCACATCTCCACCGAATATGAAGCTAAGGAAATAAGAATGATTGCTTATCTAGACGAGGTAAGAAAATTGATTGAAAGATTTTGGAGTTGCACCATCCATCAAATCCCTAGAGCAGAAAATTCATGGGCAGATGTCCTAGTAAAGCTAGCCTCGACCACGGAAGAGAAGATCCCGCGAGTCATTCCCTTGGAGTTCATAGAACATCCGAGCATCAACCAGTCGGAGGAGAAAGCGGTCAATCCAGTGGATGCTACTCCGAGCTGGATGAACCCGATCTATAATTACCTCACGACCGGCGAGGTCCCCTCGATAGGCTGAAAACCAAGCGCTTGAAGGTCAGGGCGGCACGGTACATCATCCTGGACGGTACTCTGTATAAGAAAGGACATTCTCAGCCCTACCTCAGGTGCCTCCGATCCGACGAGGCAAGTTACGCGATACGGGAGATTCACGAAAGAATCTATGGAAATCACTCTGGTAGCCGAGCCCTGGCCCTGAAGATACTTTGACAAAGATATTTTTGGCCAACTATTAAGGAAGATTCGAAGAACTACGTTCAAAAGTGTGACAAATGCCAACGCTATACGGCTGTACCGAGGCAACTTGCAGAGGAAATGACTCCCATGAGCGGTTCGTGACCATTCGCTCAGTGAGGGATTGACATCATCGGCCCTCTACCAACAGGAAAGGGGCTAGTCAAGTTTGCCATTGTTGCAGTCGACTACTTCACCAAGTGGGCCGAGGCCGAGCCCGTTGTAAAAATCACAGAGCAAAAGGTGATTGATTTTGTTTGGAAAAACATCATTTGTTGGTTTGGGATCCCGCACACCATTGTATCCTATAACGGCAAGCAGTTCGACAATGACAAGTTCCGGGGTATATGTCGGTGGCTCGACATCATAAATGTGTACTCATCCCCTCAGCACCCACAGTCCAACGGACAGGTAGAAGCTGTTAACAAGGTAATCAAGCACCATCTCAAAATAAAGTTGGAGAAGACAGAGAAATTGGGCCGAGGAGCTCCCGTTTGTCCTCTGGGCCTACAGGACCACAGCTCAGTCATCTACGGGGGAGACTCCATTCTCACTTTCTTATGGCTCGGAGGCAATGGTGCCGGTCGAAATTGGCCTTCTAACAACTCGGGTCAGAAATTATCAGGAGGACCAGAATACCGAGCAGATTGCGGCCAACCTAGATCTACTTGAAGAGGCCAGAGATATTTCTAAACTCCGGGCCGCTGCTCGACATCAATAGGTGGCAAGGTTCTACAATTCTAAAGTCAAGACTAGATGGTTCCGTCCAAGGGATTTAGTCCTTCACCGAGTGTTCCAGAATACCGCAGAGCCGGGGGCTGGGGCCCTCAGACCTAACTGGGAAGGGCCTTACTGTGTGGTCCGATCGACCAAACCGGGCTCCTACCATTTAAAAGATTTTGAGGGCTGTCACCTCCCTCACCCTTGGAATGTCGAGCATCTGAAAGTCCACTATCCTTGAAGGAATAGCCTTTAAGGCTCTCAATAAATGTACGCCTCCGAGCGACTAGCCTCTAAGGCTCTCAATAAATGTACGCCTCCGAGCGACTTGCCTTTAAGGCTCTCAATGAAATACATATCTTCCCATCTACATGAGTGAAACATCTACTAGGAAAAAGTTACCTCTCATATGCAGAGGCAGGCTTAACGAACTGATCCTTTAAAGAAGGGGTTAGTGCGTTATCCCACGAAAATTCTACAGGGCATCTCCTCATGATCGAGGAAAAAGCCCATAGATGACCCAACTCCCCTACAGAGGAGTCGAGTCGTCGTCCGACAGACAGATAAAAAGTTGCTCGCCAATCGTGGGAGAGGCCGATCCCCTAGGGGTCCGGACCTGACAATGGCAATACTATGAAAATTCAAAGTTCTACAAAGCAGCATTGTAATGGGCTGACCCGCTAGAGAGTCGGCTCGGCAATACCATGAAGTAAACCGACTTGTCAACAAATCGGTTCGGCAATCAACTGTCAACAGTCAACATCCAAAAAAAAAAAACTCCAAACTAACGCACAAAGAAACCATCATCTAAACGCCCTTTCAAAATGGTCAAAAATCATCATCATCATCCATGTGCCCTCTCCAGAGGGACCATATATATATATATATATATATATATATATATATATATATATCATCCATCAAGTCAATCATTAAAAGTTCAAATAACCATAAAAAGAAAAGTATTTCAAATTATGTAGGCGGGGGAGGGGCTTGTGAGCTAGGGGCTTGATCTGAGCAGACATCTTCGGCCAGCTTCTCTCCCTCATCTTTAGGCAACAGAGGCTCAAGGTCTGGACTGCTTCGATACAGCCGTCATAGCCACAGTTGTAAAACTTAGTAGCTTCAACGACCCTCTCCTTCGAAGCCTTGAAGGCGTCCACCGCAGCATCCACCGCTACAGTCAGGAAGGCCTCGTCCTCGACGTGCTAAGCCTCCTTCGCCTGGGAGATGGCTCGGCCCTGTTCTTCTGCTACCTCGGCTCCAGGACTTCCCCCAACCGAGCATTTTCCTTGGCCAGTGAATCCGCGTGGGCCCTGGCTTGCGTCAGTTCAACCGTTGCCGCACCGCATCGCGCTTCAAGATCACCCATGGCCCCTTGCAGCTGAAGTTCTCGGATTTTCCCATCCTCAAGTTGTCATCGCAGTTCGGCCTGCTCCATTTGGAGAAAGGCTACCTCATCCCGCAAGATCTCTGCCTCGCTTCTGAAGGCCTCCACCTCAGCATCCCTCTTATCAGACTCCTTCAGCCTCTCACGAGTCAAAAGGAGCCTTGGGACGGACTGAATCAAGGAAAAAACAATGAAGTCAGGTACATAAACACGACAGAAACTGGAGGCCAAGAAAGTTGATAGAAACGTACCTAATAGAGGACATAAGCTAAGTCATTGACGAAGGTCTCGTCTAATTTGGTGAAGAGCCCAGTTATTTCCTCCTCCGGGGCATGCTTGGCGGCCCAACGAACCAGGCAAGACATATGTTAGCCTGGCTAGAACCGTTCTCCGCTTGTCCCCACTCGAGCCGACTCTGCTGCTTCCCAGGCTCCGGTTCTGTTGCCTGTTAAGGCCTGAGCCTCACCCCTTAACTCATTCTTGACATCAGGAGGGGAGAGCATGGAATCAGCCATCCGAACAGCCTCCTCATGCTCGAATGAAGAAGGGACGGTAATGCAGAGCTTGGGGGCCGCGGGAGCCTCGATGGTGGGGGGAGCGACGACAGGAGGGATGGTTGGAGCAGGAACAACCTCGACCGGGACGGGTGCCGTAGCCGAAGCCGCAGCAACAGAAATTGGAGCTGAAGCCAAAGCTGCAGCAACAGAAATTGGGGCTGAGGGGCTCCCGCCACGAGGAGCCGCCTGCTTCCTCTGAACGGTTGTTTTCGTTCGGGACTCGGCCCTCAACATCTCATTGACAGTCGGGGCGGCCTTTCTCTTCTGGGACCTGAATGCCTCAGCCATGCCTACACGATCAAACAAAGAGTTAACAACCGACTTAAGAAATTTAAACAACTAGAGATAAAAGGTTAAAGTCGAACTCACTAAAAAAAGTTGGGAGTGGCTTGGACTTGCACAGCCCGGACCAGTGAAGGTTGCTGGCGGTGATCAGATCCGACCAAGAGCACAAGTCTCCTGATCGCGCCCGAGCCTTAGCAACCCAATTCTTCTGATCGGAGGATAAGAGAGGCGAACCCCTTAGGAAGTTTACAGAAATGAGAGGAAACTTTAGTTTAACTACTGTTCAACTACAACGGAAGGAAGAAATGCGTGAGAAAAGAACATGCAGGTGGTTCGACCTGGTGAAGCGAATTAGGTAGGAACCTGAGTCATCAAACTTCCGAGCTCCGTTGCTGGCGCCTCCTATTTGCCCGAAGCCCAGAACCATTTATTCTTCCAGTCCTTGTTGGAGGATGAAAAATTTAAGACCAGACCCGACACTTTGCTGCCTCGGGTCGCGAAGTAGTACCATGGTTCTTGGCTGTCGTGCTTGATCAGGTACAAACTTACTAACTCCTCTGGTTTTAGCTCCGAATTTCTGACTTGACACCAGATGATGAAGGAAGAAATCAAAACCCTCCAAGTGTTGGGGGTGAACTGGCCGGGAGCTAGCCCTAGGTAAGCTGTCAAGGCCCGGACGAAGGGGTGAAGGGGAAGTCGAAGCCCGCATTATAAAGCGCAAAGAAAAATGACAACTTCCCCCTCAGCAGGCGCACCGGCAGTGTGAAGGGGCTCGGGTGCCCTTATCTGGACAGAATTCAGAATTTCAAATTCTGAACGGATCCACTCCATCTGAGACTCCGTCAATACGAAGCCCCGTGGAACAACCTTCGACACCCGCTCAGTCACCGGCATCTCAGCACCCCTTGTCGTCAAGATTCTGGGGGCTCAGGTGGCTTTCTTCTTGCGGGCCCGACGAGTTCGAGCTCCCGCCTCCTTGTTTCTTTGGGGCATAGGGTACAGAGGTACAATCTCAAAGGAGCCTTCCGACGCCCCTCTTCGGTCATCTGAGCTTCCCGGTTCGAAATCGTTATAGTCCTCTCGGACCATCTCTAGATCGGATGACATCTCGTGAAAAAGGAATGCTGGAAGAAAGATGGACTCACCGGACAGTCACCGGGAATTGCCTCTACTGCGAAATCCTTGATCGGTCTGAATCGCCCTCACCGAAAATCGCCTCCTCCGATATCCACACAGATTCAGAATGCTAAAGTGAAAAGCACTTCTGGAGAAGGGGAGCTTATGTAGATTGCACAAGATTTCTGCATTAACGGCGAGGCATTGATGGCAGTAGCCGAATCGCCGCGAGCCGACTCCGGAGCATACGTGGCTGCTGACTATTGGTTCGAGCTCTGCTAATCTGAACGGTTCTGTCATCGAGCAACGGGCTCCATTAAGCAGAAGCGGCGCATGAGCAGGGGAAGCGTCACTGGGACACCTCTCAGGGTTTATGTGTCAATCAATAATAGGCCAAATGTTCACTCCCCAAGTATAGGGTTGTGATGTAGTAATAATCTCGGTAAGACCAAGGTCGAATCCACAGGGACTGAAACTTGTACGTTATCTGAAATTTACCAGAACTAGAACTAGACTAAGATAAATTCTAAATCAGATAAATTTTGAGGAATAATAGTGAAATAGTAATGTAAAACTTAAGAGAATTCAAAGGAAGGGAACTAGGGATTTAGAGGATCCACTTGTAGGGATCAGGGAGAACTATACTTGATTCATGAAATTCAACTGAACTTCCTTTGATATAATTTTCAAGAGATGAAAGGTATATGAATTAGAATGGATTCCATCACCAAACTATGCCCGTGAGACAAAGTAAACAATAGAATTAAACTAATTACCAATCAATCAACATGTTATGAAAGTTAGGAAAGGTACCGTCATCCAACCATGCCCAGGAGACGATGGTGAACAACAGGGCTTCTTGACATCATGAACATAAAGAGGAAAAGAACATGCTCAAAGCCATCACAGACCCATTGTAATTTCAGTCACAACAGACCATTAACGACTAAAAACATTCCTTTAATAAAATTAAATAAAAATTCATTCAGTCTAAATAAAGGCACAAGTATAAATCATCCCATCACGCTACAAGCTTCACCTCTTAGCCCTAGCTAAGAGGTTTAGCCAATAAACATGATTTGGGTAAACATCTTAAAATAACATAAATAAATAAAGAAAGAAAGAAAACTCTAAAATAACTTCTCCCTTTCTCCTTGCTCCACGACCAGCCAAAACTCCAAGCTCCCAGCCCTTCCTCCCTCCTCTCCAGGGCCAGCAATCAATCAAGATGCACAAGGAGGTCGACTCAGTAACAGAGTCGGAAACCGGCTGTTTACGCAACAGAAAAGATCTTACGCAACTACGTTTATTGGTGGGCCCAGGACTGATGTCAAACAAGAAATCCACTCCATTCATTCTACTCGTGGCGGAAAATAACTGAGAAATGTGTATTTTTTCTTAAGTTTAATGCGCCCACCATCTCAAACATTTCCAGATCAATCTTCCGTTTGTGACTAGGATCTTCTAATAGCTTGTATGGAAGGAAACAGTCACCTAGGCGTAGGTTACACCCTATCTCCCGACTTAATGGACGGTTCAGATCATTGATCTGAGCCATCAATGGGACCCAGCGCAAGACCAAACGTCCGGTTTCATGGGACGCGCTGAAGCAAATCTCATCACTTGCGCTGACGAAGCTGGTGGCTCCACTTGATGTCTTTTGAAGAAATCCAAGCCGTCCATTGGATCGACGTCGAAAAACCGTCTGGGAAAGAATATTTTTGGAGAAAAATTGGTGCGGCCCACGAAGTTTTCATTCACCGTCCATCTTGCCTTCGAACGGACAAAAATAAGATCTCCATTGTCTTCTGAGATTCCGCCACCTTGATGTGGTAATAGGGACCACGTGGAGCTAATGGACGGTCTGGATCGAACCTATGATCGGTGATGGTGGCCCACAGACAGCCACCGATGGCCCCTGTTACGCACACTGTTTGAAAACAGAACTTCTGTTTTTGAGTTTCGGTCAGAGACGGTTTGACTGTCTCTGGTTTTAGCCGTGCACGGCTAGTGCACACGTACACTCTACACATGCACCTTAGATGGGGTCTACTGTGATGTTTCTGCAAAATCCGTTCCATCCATCCTTTTTATCACCGCTTTTAAGCTATCAAGGAAAGTTTTGAAGCGTATCCAGGTAGCAGATGGGCCCCACTTAGTGAATTAAGGGGCTGATCTGTCTGTTGGCCCACTTCCACAGGTGTTCAATGGCTGAAAATTGACGTGTACGGTTAATTCATGGTCCTCAGGAGTCCGTCCCTTATTTTTATGACATCAGAGTGTCAAATCCACGCTTTTACTATCAGTTTTCAGTCAACGCTCCCGATTGCATCCTGCAACAAAACACAATTAAAATACTCCATTACGCATTACTGTGTATGTCAAATCTGGCAATAATCGAGGTCTGATTTGCAATATTTGACCCTCAACACCAAACAATTATTCGAAATCTTAACCGTCACCACAAGGATGGAAAGGCCTGAGGACACGTTCCTTCAACACAAGAGTTATAATGATAAACGCATGTGTGAAAGGTGTGACAGCGGAAACCGTTGATCTTCCGTGCATGTTTACTCTCCTAGCCCGTATCCGAACTCAAAGAGTAGGGGGCTTCTATTATGGGAAGATCCGAGTCCCTTACAATCCTGAGGATCAAATTCCTTTAATCCGATCAGAAACACAAGAGTGTCCGGAATGACAAGCACTACTGAAGAAAATGAGCTTCGAGACAGTGATCGACTCGGATCGATCTGAGATCGGAACAAATAGTGGAACGCCCAGACCGAATACTCCAGGCCGATCCTCTATTGACCGACCAGATATGAACAACATAAGTCGTGAGAAAACTCAATTCGGCAGGGCAGGTCCGTCGCTTGATTCGGTGATTAGAAAGCAGGCTTCCACCAAAGAAAGATGTCCACCTGAGCTGGGGCCTCGTCCTCATCCTCATCCTTATCTGGAAAAGGATATCCAAGTCGGGGCCTCATCCTCGTCCTCATCCTCATCTGGAGAAGGATATCCGTGTTGGGGCCTTCTCCTTGTCCTTGTCCTCATCCTCATCTAGAGAAGGATATCTGAGTCGGGGCCTCATCCTCATCCTCATCCTCATCTAAAGAAGGATATCCGAACCGGGGCGTCCTCATCCTCATCTTCATCCAATGAAAGATATCCCGAGTCGAGGTCGGGGCAAAATGTGAGCGCCTCATACGCTAAAATAGGAAGTTACCTTAAGCAGACATGACCGATTTCCTCGCTTACAGATACGCACGGTATGGGTCGTATCTCCACGATCATAGAATCCCGCTGATTGAGCGAATCGTGCCGAGATTAACGGATCCAGACCGTCCGATAGTCATGTAAAAATACAATGAGATCTCATTGCTACAGGTACGCAACATCTGACATTCTCCCTCAATTCTTTAACATAGACCCAAATTCCCTTGACCTAACTTAGGCATCGGAGGGTCCCCAGCCTAGCCAGGGTCTCCTTTGCTCACTGTTTGTGCAGGACCAGGGTTCCTTAGAGGTTCACCGTGCCCAGTGGAGGGTGATCCAAATTTTGTCATCAACAGTACCAATTGGAACAAGTTATGGCCCAAAAATCACAAGAATAGGATGATCCTAACCCGGTAAATGGGGCCAATTTGTTATAACCTTTCGTTGTTTATGGGCCATTGATCATATGGTTAGAATCATCAAACTAAAGTACTACTTTGAAACCATAAGCAATATAGAGTAGGATCTATCCAATAGATGTTTAGAAATGATGATGGGAGCTATTTTGTTTATCTGCTCAATCTTGGTTATCTAATTTCCATATATTGATTGGATGCTTAGGATCATCAGATTAGCGTGATTTTTAAACCATGGTTTAGTCTTAGTTATACGAATAAATGAAAGGTTCAGATTGATGATGGGTTACCCCATATGCCATTTAAAGGCTTGGGGTGTGGGGATGTGAGCAAAACCCTATAAGAAATAGGGTAATAGTACATGGATAACCTAATTTGATGTGGACCATCAGCTACAATCATATTCATGTATATAATACTTGCTTAAACAATGGTGCATTATTGAGGGAGCCATTTGTAATTCTTGGATCTCTAGGAAGTTTTAATTGGTGATTCAAATAGTGCAATGACAAGACGTAGAAGATTTTAAAATTGAGTTGGACGGAAAGGACGAGGCGGCGCAAGCTTACCAATAAGCATGTGGCAATAATCACATTATGAATAAAGCCATGAAATGAGTGAAATGGCTGAACAGTTGGGTGATTTGTAATTCAATCGCTTTGAGGTGAAAGACGTGTATATCTTTCATTTATCTGGAATTTAGGGGAATCTGAGGAGGGTGTATCTCAAACCATAGTGGGGTTTCAATTTCTCTAGTTCCATCAGATGAGCACTTACAAGTGAAAGCAAGTCGATTTAAGAAAGGGTCTGGCTCGATAACTCAGTGGTAGACAGAATCTGTTTCAACACAAGGTCACGGGTTCAAATACCCGTTGTAGTGAAATCCCATTGTAAGTGATTTCAAACAAATGACCAGCTATTAAATTTCCGCCAAGATATCATGAGAAATATTGGTAAACCAGATTAATATGGCCAACCCCAAATAGACATTCAATTAGAAATATCATTTCGACGCTATGTTGTTATCAAAATTTCAAAATAAAAGGCCTTTTTTAGTGGGTTTTTTAATGGGATTCGATCATAGACGTTGGACCGGAAATGGGTATTTTTTGCCTCTTGGTGAATAACCATCTAAAGCAAATTTAAATTCAAATTATGGTGGAAATTGCAAACAAATCAAGTGACATCAAGAAAGGCATGCGACTAATTATAAGTGGGTGTGTATCTGTTTAGTGTGACTGAATAACCATGTTCAGCTCCCAAAGCATACCTTCTAGGTGAATAACCATGTCCATCTAGGGACTCAAAGATGGGCAGACCAACGTGAGAATTTTGATGAATCACACCATCTGAACAATCATGTGAATGGGCCATGGGAGAAACATTTTATCTAGAGCTAGGATATACTGGCCAAGCCTAATAGCAAAAAACAAACACCAGGAACATATCTGTAAGTACGATCGGCATATATAACCCACACAGAAGGTTTGCCACACCTTGAATATCCCCTTGCGTGAAATGGTCACTAGTTTTGACAGTCGATCATCTATTATTTTTAGATCCAACTGTTGATCATCCATTATTGTTAGATCTAGCCATTGATCAGCCATTGTTGTTAGATTAGACCTTTGATTGTTCATTATTTTTAGATTTTGGAAGGAATTTAAACCAAATGTAAATGCATTTATGTAATTTAGACATCTACGCCACAACCAAAGAAGGCTTGTTAGGATAATACATCATGACATGTTGCTATAGCATACGTCAGGCTTTCGCCTTCGGATCTAGGGTCATCTTCAGATGAACCTATGGGCATGTTTGGAATGCCGGATTAGGTGGTATTGAACTGCATTAGATAGAATTAACATCATTATTATACAATGATTACATGTCTGGAAATAACATGGTATTTTGACAGGCTAATCCCACATTTGGAATTGAGGTCTGCCTTTAGGAAAAGCACTGTTTTACATGAAACCAGCATTTGGTAGATGTTGGAGTTGTAATCAATAAACCAGATTTCACAACTGATACTGGGCGTCATATTCATATGCAACTTGAGCGTCATGTGTAAAGGATGGATTAAAGTGGGACCCACAGATGTAGTGATTTTGAATTCCACCAGAAATTCCATTGAACCTTTAGTCACGACTAGAAGGCTAAATACCCAGATTAATCCAATCCTTCCGGTTGATTCCTAACACCGGATGGAATTTACGTTAGACCAAATGTAATTTCATACCACCTGATCCTTAATCCCAAGCAGGCTGTCTTTATATGATAGGTCTCATATAAAAATAAAAACTAATAATAATAACTCTTTTGCAGTGTTATTTTATTCCTTTGATCATTGGACTGTCTATAACCTTTAAATAATCAAAAGGGTATCTATAACCTTTAACTAAGCAAGAGGGTGAAAAAGTAAAATCAAAGAGCTACTTTAGTTATCCTCTACCCACAGTTAGGCCCATCACATACGGTTGGTGTCATTTCAAATGTTGTTTTCTTTTCACACTATCGAAATGCGAGTTTCAGTGAGCCCACATTTCGATCAGAGAGAGCCCTGGATGCCCTGGGTCGTAAGACAGGAAAGGAAAGTGGTTCGGAAAGGCCCCCTCTTCATAAGCCAAAGGCCTAAGACTACTACTACGAGTATAGTAAGAAGTAATAAAGACGACCCTAAGATCCTAATTTGTTTTGCTATTCATCGGTTGGGCCAGGTCTTGCAAACCGCTTCCACTCCTCACTCTGGTCGCATGTGCCGCCCGCACTAGTATATATTTAGATGTGGCTGTTCACTCTCTAAATGCATCGATCTAAACTGTTCATACCTTCTTGGATGAACATAACAATCCAAGTTAAAACATGAAAAATAGATAGTTCAGAGCAAATGGGTGGAAGGAAAAAATCACCATCATGATGAGAGTAGAAAATCGTAGGCAAAATCATCATCTTGAAACAGCTCTGTTGGGCCCCACCATGAAATTGCTTATTTCTAAAGAAGAATTTCACAATCCTGTTTATGGCTTGGGGATATATAGAGAGAGAGAGAGAGACGATAAGCTCCCGTGAGATCGAGCTGTGTGGGCCTCACCGTGATGTGTTTCGACCATCAACACCGTGCATTTGATGGGTACCCTTTAAATTATGAGATATCCCAAAAATCAGCCATATACAGAACTCAGGTGGGCCATACCATCTAAAATTATGTGAAGACACCGTTAAAACATATAAAAGCACTTGGTGGGGCCCACTTGAGTTTTGCATGCGCCTGAAACTTGGTCTGAACCCTCATTCAAGTGGGACACACATAATGGATGGGCTGGATTTGCAAAATACATCTCGGTGGGCCCTCAAAAATGGTTATGAATGTTTTAATGGTGCACAGCCCCTCCCCACTTCTGTATGTGGTGTGGCCCACACAAGTCACGGATTGACTTGATTTTTGAGACCTAGGCCCACGATGGAATGGTGCATCTGACTGATGGGGTAGATGTTCGAAACACATCACGGTGGGGCCACACAGCTCGACCTCATGGGAGCTTATCCTACGCTCGAGCTCATTGTACCTTTTCCCTATATATATATATATATATATATATATATATATATATATATATATATATATATATATAAAACGACAACTGTAACAAAATGACCAACAGTCGAGGGGTTAGGATCATGTGATAGGCATGAGTTTTGAAATGGACAGGCCCGACTCGAAAATGGCCTATCAAGTAAGTGGCCTTGATTGTCCAATGGTCATGTCGGTCCTTTCCTTGCCTTCTCAAAATAAGGCTTGAATCAGCCTACCTAACTGATTCGAAAGTCGATTCGCTGATTCAGCATGTGAACCCCAGTGACTGAACGTGGAGTTGGTCGATGAGAATAGGCAAACAATGCAAAATGCCCCTAAAATAAATACCCAATCATCTCGGCAAAAGAAATTGCTTATTAATAAACTTTAGTTCATATGTTAAAAGGAGAACCACGTCCCTAACATAACACCCTTCTTTCTTACAGGGATAAGATATCCTCCGACTTGTAAAGATTCAATAAAATAAAGAAAGATCAGCAAGAAAAAAAGATATATACGCAGCCCTCCCATATTCTACCTCAAAGTGCATGGATTACATTGCCGTTGGGGCTCAAATCTGAGCCCCCAGCAGTCGGGTTCGCATGAAATGCCGACTGTCTTGATCGAGCCCCAAGCAGTTTTACAGAGAGCTCTGATGGCTCTATACGGCCTGCAGCAGCCTCTCCCAGGCTTAGTTTTGACATGCCCACAAGCTCATCTACATGTACGGGATTCTTGGGGAGGACCGGGATCGGCTTCAGGACCTTATGCGTCTCCCCCCTCTCTTCTCCAATTGGGCCCAGGTTCGGTGGCCAAAATGGGAATGGACCAGTCAGATATGTGGGGAAGAGTGCCGGAACCATTGGTGGAAAATTGCTGCACGGGGTAGGTTCTTCAGGGTCCATGGAGGCATTGTTCGAAGTTGGTTCCATGGGTTCACACTCCTGATCAAGAGAGAGATTTAAAGAGGGGAGCGGGTTTATGTCGTCAGTTTCACCAGCCGGAGAAGAACGGGCCAAGAACTGTTCTTCAAGCACTGGCAGCGGGTCCATAGACTGAAAATGAAATTACAAAAGAAAAACATGTTAATGCAAATAATAAAATAAGAGGGATCAATATTTTCATAGAGAGACGGTTGATGAAATTAAGCTCTAAAAAAATAACAACACTGAATTTCTATTTAGGGCCCGTTTGGGTGCCACTAATGAGTTCATCTCATTTTAGTTAATTGTAATTAAGCATTAGAGATCATGATTGTTGGTTATCAAGATCATTTAAATCTCATTAGAAATCATTTTTCAAGTGGCAGCCAAACACGGCCCTTTATACACCTTTTTACTGATGATGATAATACAGTAGTAGCAAGTTGTACTATTATATAAACAGAAACACACACACACACACACACACACACACACACACACACTATTATATAAACAGAAACACACACACAAAACATTAATCTATCAAACAGGTGGGGTGTAAACAGCGATTTCAATCAGGATATTGCAAAAGCAGAAAACCCACCATATCTGGAACCATATCGAACAGGCTTGAGCGTCTCTTTCTTCTGGTTGAGTTACCCTGGCGGATGAAATACTTCTGTGCATGGCTGGCTACCTGTGTAGGAGTCCTTGACACAACAAAGTTTCGTGCTATCCCACGCCAGTCACCTTTTCCCAACTTCTGCAGACCTACTAAAAACATGCGGTGCTCCTCCTCTGTCCAAGGGATGCCTGAAAACCATTCACATCCAATAGTCAGATTGGAATCATTACATATGAAAGAAAAGAAGCATGAAGAATTGCAATTCATAGCTCTGGGTTGTCAAGGTCCTTGTGTTGTGTTCGGGTTGGAAAAGACCAACCCGGTTCAAATTCAGGTTGAGTTCAGTTGACCAAATTCAGGTCTAGTTAGGTCAGTTTGGAGTAATCACATGCATTAGGATCCAGTTGGTTTGGGTTGGGTTGAGTATAGATGACTTTGGGTTGGGCACCTTGGGTAGGATTTGGGTTGCAGGCGGAGTTGTGCCCTGGAAAACCAATGTAAGCCCAATCCACTGGTATGTGGATGTCATAATTATGATCTTACTGTAGATCATGATGACCTAGGGTCCGAATGGGATAGATTGCTCTCAAACCCTAACCACTCATAAAATAGATCCTATCTCAGAGAGGAGAGAGCCCTAGAAAAAAGCAAAGAAAGCTTGGACGCCTCCCATGGTGTGAATTGCAAAGAGAGAAAGAGAGCTTCCATCTCTCAGCTCCCTCCATCCATTTCCACACATGTGACATGTGGGATCCATTTGGTGTGTATGCCCATCTCCCTTGATCTGACATTAAGGGCTGACGTGAGAAGGTCTCACTCTCCTATACCTGGGATAGATAGGGGAGAGACTTCCTATGTTGGAAGATCAGCATCAACATGGTTCTAGTTTTTACATCACACATGTTCTTCGTTCAGGTAAAATCTAAACAGTTCATTTGGAAATTTGGATCCGGAAATATGAGACAATAAAAAAGAGAGGGAAAATGGGGATCCCAGGATTAATTAAATTTGGAATTTTCAAAAAAACTTTAAAATTCCGCTCTGTTTCATAAAAATCCAACAGCAGGTTGGGTCCTCTTGAGGTTGGATTTAGGGCTGTCAGGGCCAGGCCTGGCCTGTGGTAGGTCTTGGCCCGGATTTTGAACTGTTTCGGGCTGGGCCATCGGGCAAGCCCTATTCAAAATTCTAATTTTTCAGGCCCATGACTGGCCCATTGACACCCCTAGTTGGATTGGGCTCAGGTTGATCCTCAACCCAACCTGGCTGTGTGGCACCCCTAGCTTTAGAACTCAATCAACACAAGAAAAGCAGATTCAGGCTACTTCAGCTTCCATTCTCTCCCTAAACCTGAGATAAGAAATTGATTAACTAGGCAAGGACAATTTAAGAAAACAACTCCATCGAGTCCTAAATAAATAGAGAGAAATTGTTGAAGGTAGAAATATGGCAGGAAACTACCAACCAGTTTTGATATAACATCTCACTTTTTCACATAAAAGGATATGCCCTCATTAGATGAAGTGAAGAAAGAATATAAAGTAGGTGTACGGTTGATTCACATTGGGCCAGAAGCAACAACCGTGGTTTTTCTTTTCTGTCATCGATAAATGCTATAGGTGATTCCCAGAATACTACAAGTCCAGATCTCTTCACTCATGACCGCTGACTAGCAAATCCAGAACAGTGCAACCACTGCTATGAGAGAGATTACAAGGTCCAGATGCATCAGATAATGATTAGCGTCCTGAATTATACCAGTTTATGTAAATGGGGGCCATGGTTAGGTAAATCCGCTTAGTTTGAAGAATCTAATATTTTGATGAGGACCTACAAACACACAGCTAAGAAGAAATTCAGCAACCATCCAGAAAAAGGTTATGTGCTGGATCACTTAGATCATCAAATCTGGAATTTTTAAAAGAGCCTCCACCATCCATGGTGGGGCCAATAGTTTTGATTACTCTGATCACTTGGCCCCCACTTGTACCAGATTGTTGCAACAAGACGCTAGTCATGCTCCGATGCATCAGGACCTTATATTCTCTTGTTATGAACTGGAAGCAAATTAAATCTGTCTAGCAGAATATACCATTTGCCTATGAGACCGAAATGTATGGGTAGGTTTCAGATGATGTGTTGTAAATGTTTTGGGGTCAAGAGATCAAAGATTTAAAAGAACATTCCAGAAAAAATGGATTTTTATTGCAATCCTTTTGGAGGGGTGAAAATGGCCTAGACTTATCTTCCAAAAAAAAAGAAGAAAAGGGCCAAGACTTATTTAAAGTCCTAAAACAATCCATCATGTGGACTCGACAATACATGGGCCTGTCTTGCATCACCAAAGGCCAAAGCAAGACCTGCAACAGTATTTCAAGATTCAAATTCCAAACTATGCGACTGAGCCCTCATCCAAGATGTATCTCCAATGAATCTAACAACCCATTCCACACATTAACGAAATTCAAACCAAACATTCGAAAGATGTCAAACCCAAAAGTCCCAAGCTCACTTCTCGATCCCAAAGGAAGGGTCAACACTTTGTCCAGTTAAAAAACCCAAGGACAACTGGACAGAAGGAGGTGATATAAACTCATTCAAGTAGCCCCACAAAATTAGAAATAAGGGGGAAAAAAAAACAGGGAAAAACAAGAGTTTTATCTCTTTAAAAATTTTCTCTCTCTCTCTCTCTCTCTCTCTCTCTCTCTCTCTCTCTCTCTCTCTCTCTCTCTCTGCCATGCGACGGACAATTATTATTGATGGGCCCCACATTATGGACAGTTCATGTTAAAAGTTGGCCCCCTAACAATGAATGGATGGTGGGCCCCGCATGATGGATGACCCACAACAAGGAGGACCCCATATTCTGGACGGTTCACATTAAAGGTCGGCCCCTAACAATTAATGACCCGCATCCAAGCCGGGCCCACATAATAGACAACGCACTTCGAAGTTAGGCCCTGCATGATGAACGATCCACATTAAAGGTGGGCCCCAGCATGATAGATGATCCGCATCTAATGTCCAACATGATGGACAACTAGGGGTGTACACGAACCGAGCTAGCTCGGTTAGCTCGCTCAACTCGACTCGAAAAAGCTCAATTCAAACTCGAGTTCGAGCTGGCCCCAGCTTGACTCGACTCGACTTGGATCGAACCAGTTCGGTGACTCGGTTACTTAGATATTGATGTTGCTCACCAAGTGTTTGTTGAAATGACTCAAAGAAGTGTGGCTGGTGGCAAGGAAGGTATGTATATGAAACCAACACCCTTTTTTTTCTTGATTTTTATGTTGCTTAGAAGGTGTTTGATAAAATACCTGTAAAACCATTGCTGTTATCTCAAATACAATGAGATTTTGAAGGTGCGGTCCAGGTGTTTGTGAAAATGCCTCAATGGCGAACTCGGCTCAAACTTGGCTCGAACTTGGCTCGAGCTGCTGACCAAACCGAGCCGAGTTGGCTAGTCAGGCTCTAGGACCGAGCCGAGCCAAGCCGAGTTCGAGCTGAGGTCAGCTAGTGGCCGAGTCGAGTCGAGCTGAGGCCAGCTCGACTCGGGTTGACCCGCATTAAGGTGGGGCTCCCATGATGGATGACCCACATCAAGGCAGGCCCCATGTAATGGACAATCCACATCAAAGGTTGACCCCTAATGATAAATGACCCATATCAAAGCATGCCCCGCATGATGGATGAGCTACCTCAAGGGGCCTCACATAATGGGCAACCCACATCAAAGGTTGACCCCTAATGATGAATGACTCACATCCAAGGCGGTTGGCATGATGGACTCCCTACTTCGAAGTTGGGCCACGTATGATGGATGATCCACATCCAATGTCCAACATGATGAACAGTCACATCAAGGTGGCTCCCCATGATGGATGACCAACATCAAGGGGTGTCCCATATAATGGATAGTCCACATAAAAGGTTAACCCCTAATGATAAATGACCCACATTCAAGCAGGCCCCGCATGATGGATGACCTACATCAAGGTGGGTCCCACATAATGGACAGTCCACATCAAAGGTTAACCCCTAATGATGAATGACCCAGATTCAAGGCGGTCCCGCATGATGGACTGCCCACTTCAAAGTTGGGCCATGTATGATGGATGATCCACATCCAATGTCCGACATGATGAACGGTCCATATCCAAGGTGGGACCCACATCAAGGTGGCCCCACATAATGGAGAGTCCACATTTAAGGTCGGTCCCTAACAGTGAATGACCCACTTCGAAGTTGGGACCCACATGATGGATGGTCCATATTAAAGGTGGGCTCCACATAATGGACGATCGAATCCAATGTCTGATATGACGGACGGCCTACAGCCAAGGTGGGCCCTGCATGACCCATATCAAGGTGGGCCCCACATTATGGGCGGTCAACATTAAAGGCCAGTCCCTAACAATGAATTACCCACACCAAGGCAGTCCCCGCATGTGGACAACCCACTTCGAAGTTGGGCCATGCATGATGGATGGTCCACATTAAAGGTGCCCCGCATGATTGACTATTTCAATGATTTACCAAACACTTATTTCAAATAAGAACTTTCGGTTATGAAAAAAGTGAATTTATCAAACGATCCTATTGTAAAATAAGAGCTATAGAACAAAAGGATCTAATTCTCTAGCTTCTATTAGAGCTCTTACTGGATTAGATAAGAGTTGCCAAATGCCCGCCTTCATCTCCCCATCAAAGATCTAGTATTTAGTGTGTTCAACTATAGTTCTTCACAAAGTAATATATCACTGTCCCAGAAGAAATTAAAAAGCTAAAGATTAACGATAGAAAAAGGACGCTGGCTTACGTATAAGGTGGTAAGGGTAGAAAAAGGACTCCGGCTTACATAAGGTGCCTGTTGTCCCAACAGAAATATCATCTTTACCTAGAACATGAACTTTTCAATACAGATCTGATAATCAACACAAGAAACTAAGAATAATATGCTTAAGCATAACAAAAAAGGAATTTACAAAAAGGGTCATTTTAGCATCCATGAGAACTGTAGTTTTCATATATATATATATATATATATATATATATATATATATATATATATATATAGAGAGAGAGAGAGAGAGAGAGAGAGAGCCATGCTCACCTGCGTACTAGTTCTCACGAGAACGGTCCGTGTGATGCGGTGCCCCATGAAACCCCTGGGGCCCAACTTTCACCCTGATCCAAACTCCAGTGGGATATGACAAAAAGAGAGGCAAATCAAGGGAGGAAACTGTTTCTGTTTGCCACGGCCCACTAGAGTTTTGGATCGACGTAAAAGTTGGGCCTTGGAGGTTTCATGGGGCACTGCATCACATGAATTGTTCAAATTTTGGGCTCGCATCACGTGCGATGAGTTCTCAAAAAGTTCTCACGAGTTCTCGTGAGAACGGGTGTGCAGGTGAGCATTTCACTATAATATATATATATATATATAGGGAAGCGCTCACCTGCGAACCAGTTCGTACGTAGTACGTACGAACTTTTTTGAGAACCCATCATACGTGATGAATCTCGCAAATCTGAACTGTTCATGTGAAGCAAAGACCTAGTGAAACCCCCTAGGACCAAGTTTTACTTTTATCTAAAACTTTTATCCATACCGTCCATAGCAAAGAGAAATTCAAATCAAGGAAAGAAACTGTTTGCATTTTTCACGGTCCACCAAAGTTTCGGATCAAAGTAAAATTTTATACTATGAGGTTTCATGAGGTTCTGCTTCATGTGGACGGTTCAGATTTACAAGATTCATCACGTATGATGGGTCCTCAAAAAAGTTCGTACGAACTGGTTCGCAGGTGAGCGTTTTCCTATATATATATATATATATATATATATATATATATATATATAGTGAAATGTTCTATGCGGTCGAGCTCATGGGAACTTCCCATAAGGTCGAGCTGTGTGGGACCCACCATGATGTATGTCGAACATCTACCCCATCAGTCAGATGCACCATTCCATGGTGGGCCTAGGGCTTAAAAATCAAGTCAATCCGTGACTTGTGTGGGCCACACCACATACAAAAGTTGAGAGGGGTTACCCTCCATTAAAACATTCATAATCATTTGTTGGGCCCACCGAGATGTGGTTCACAAATCCAGCCCATCCATTATGTGTGTCCCACTTGGATGCAGGGTCAGACCAAGTTTCAGATGCATCCAAATTTCAGGTGGGCCCCACCAAGTGCTTTTTTATGTTTTAGGCATGTCTTCACATGACTTTAGATGGTATGGCCCACCTGAGTTCCGTATACAGCTGATTTTTGGGATATCTCATAATTTAAAGGGGACCCATCAAATGCACGGTGTTGATGTTCAACATACATCATGGTGGGGCTCACTCAACTTGACTGCATAGAACCTTTTCAATATATATATATATATATATATATATATATATATATATATATATATATATATATATGCAGAACACATGATTTAACCTAAATTACATGCCCGCATGCTAAGAAATCACATAAATCAATTACAACTAGGCCTGATGGAAGGATAGAACTTCCAATTTAGCATAGGCACGTTCCCCACTCAAGGAGTTGACCTGTAGTTTCTATGATTAGGGTTAGGAAGGGAAAAATATGGAATTTGGAAAATTAGGGTTTTTTAGAATTTGGGGAAAAGATAAAATTACGAATAAATTGTGTGAATTGGTTATGGGTATTGACGGATTTAGGTATTGGTAGAGGAGAATTAAGGTTTTGGATGAAGGAAAGTTAAGGATTTTGGGGTCTTCAATGGTTAATTTCAATTGGGGTTGAAGTTGGATGATGAAAAGATGAAAAAAAAAAAGAAGATAATTTGGATGGTTTTGGATAGGAAGGGAAGAAGAGAGATGGCGTTTTTGAAAAAATACCTCTTTTAGATAGAAAGGAAGAGAGAAGGTAGATGATAGATGGAAGTCCTGCACCTCCGTTGAATGGGGAATGGAATCACACCACACTCAAACTCCAAATCACATAGAGTATTATTCAAATCACATGAAGAAGAGAAACTACAAAGTTTTTTTTTTTTTTTCAAAATAATGGCATTAGGGCTTCACACACCCATTTTTCTCTTTTATAGTACTTGAAAAGACTTTTTACAAAAAAGACGCTCTCAGATAAGATTCTCAACATAAAGATGCTTAATAAATTAAAAGTTGTTCCTAACTCCCTAATGTCAACACAAATATAAGTTATACTAAACATAATGAGGCATGTAAATAATCTAAACAATTAAACTATTTCGTAGCCCATGGGGGTTCACAATCAAGATGTCTGATGATGATGATCCAACAGTCTGATCATTGTATCCATCAAGCTCTTATATGCAGCCCATGTGCATCTTCCCAGTGTGAGGTCTTTAAAGATGCACGAACATGCACATGGGGCCTTCAACGTGTTAGGAATGTGAATTGGGCCAAGTGGGCCCCATGTAATGGTCGTTTTGCTATAAGGAGACTGGCTCAACCCTTTGGTATGGTGCTCGCATGTCCTCATATATATATATATATATATATATATATATATATATATATATATATATATATATGGGGAAATGGTACTATAAGGTCGATCTCATGGGAGGTCAAAGCTGTGTGGGTCCCACCGTGATGTGTCGGACATCAACACTACATCAACACTGTGCATTTGATAGGTCCCCTTTAGGTTATGGGATATCCCAAAAATCATCCGTATACAGAACTCAGGTGGGCCATGCCATCTAAAACCATGTGAAGACATGCCTAAAACATATAAAAGCACTCGGGGGGGCCCACCTGAGTTTGGATGCAGCTGAAACTTGGTCTGACCCCTCATCCAAGTGGGACACACAATGGATCAACTAGATTTGTGAGCCACATCTCGATGGGGCCAATAAACAATCAAGAAGGTTTTAATGGGCAGGTAACCCCTCTCAACTATTGTATGTGGTGTGACACACCTAAGTCATGGATTTAACCTGATTTTTAAGCTCATGGCCCACCATGTAATGGTGCATCTGACTAATGGGGTAGATGTTCGACACATCACGGTGGGGTCCACACAGCTTGACCTCATGGGAAGTTCCCATGAGGTCAACCTCATAGTACCATTATGTGTGTGTGTGTGTGTGTGTGTGTGTGTGTGTGTGGCACCTTGTAGCCTCCTTTTGGCTACTGAAACCTGAGGACTGTGCAAAACATGAAAGATCCTACGATTTTCAGGTGTATCCCATGCCTTCAACCAATAATGGGGATAATCTCATGAATGGCAAATCATTTTTTTTGCACTTTACAAAACCAAAAATCCAGGGAAGGTGTCCTCCCCACCCTGCAAATTCTTTGAATAATGATAGAAAAGGTTTAAAAGCCCTGTTTGGTAGACGGCTAAAAATGAGTTCATCTCATTTTAGGTAACAGTAATTATATATTAGATTCTTAGATTCTTCTCATTTTAGTTAACAGTAATTATGTATTAGATCTCAAGATCTCAAATACATAATTACTGTTAACAAAAATGAGATGAAATCGTTCTTTAGGCGTCTAGCAAACGGGTCCTTAGAATGTAATCAAATGTGACAACTATAACATGCCTATCATAATTTTGAAGTAAGGTTCTAATATCCATATAAAAAAAATAAAGTAGAACAAAATCACACCGAATAAACAACAATAGAGAATGTTAAATGGTTGTAGATCAAGAGAGCTAGTAAGAAATGAAGACTCTTAGCAGCATGACTGAATGAACAAAGGAAACTGATGAAATTGGAAAGAATAGAATTAAAAAGAAGGGTAAGGAAAGAAAGAGGACACATCCAAGATCATTATCCATTTTCTATCATTTTGTCCTCTTCAAAATGTAGAAAAACAAATAAAAGCAGTGAAAGATAACTACCAGATCAATTTGGAAGAGTACACATCATTGCAACAGTTTTTAAATTCTTGAACTAGTTAGAAATCATCTCCAGATCAATTTGGAAGAGTACACACCATTGCAACAGTTTTTAAATTCTTGAACTAGTTAGAAATCATCTCCCAAGTACTGAGCTGCCATCAGTTTACACCGGCCCCCCTCCCAAAAAGAAAAAGAAAAAGAGGAAACTGTAAGAGGGACATGGGACATTACTTACAGGAGCATCCATGGTGGATCGAGATATACACCTACATCGTGAAAGAAACATGTGATGATGTGAATTTGTCCAAGGGAGAAAGAGCATCAGAAGTAACTCATGCCTCTAAGATGAACTGGGAACAGACACAAATGTCTGCTACTTGCTTTCAGTTCAGGATGAATTATCTGAAAGATATTTAGAGAACCCATCACTCATTTCATATACAAATTAGGAACCTGATTCAATGCACATCCACTATAAGTTAGCAAATGTACCAACCCTATGGCTGATAAGATTGGCAAAATCATTGATCACTCCGGACAAGCTGATGTGTTCACCTCACAACAGTTTGTTGTTTCTGCTTTTTAAAAATATAATCTACACTCTATAGACTGTTGACATAAACTTATCACACCCATCCAAGAAGCAAACATAGATTGGATATAGAAACTTCCAATTAGCTTTTGTTTTTGTTTTTCTTTTTCTTTCTTTTGGGTCTGTGTCTGTTGGGGTCTCTCATCTTAAGAGGTGACGGACTAATTGCACGTCCAGATCCATCGCTCATTTACGAGATGGTCTACTAATGTAATGGTCCAGGGGTATCTCATCTGAGATGGTCTACTAATGCAATGGTCCAGGGGTTATCTCATCTGAGATGGTCTACTAATGCAATGGTCCAGGTGTATCTCATCTGAGAGGTGACGGACTTATTGCACGTCCAGATCCATCACTCATTTATGAGATGGTCTACTAATTCGAGGTCCAGATAAATTGCCAAAGTGCACCAGTCCACGGATTGTCGGGTTAACACCATTACGAAATGGTATTGGAGGCACATCAGATCTTAACTCTTCAGCAAGAGAACCACACTAGCAAGATTCCTAGGCACACGGGAGATCATTTTCTCTAACCATGTGGGGGGAACAACTTTATGGAGGACTCCTGTGTAAATTTTGCAACCTTAAAAAAATGGTGGTGACTCATCCTCATATGTGGCACTGACATACAGCTATCCAGACCATCCAAATTGTGGGTCCTATTGTGGATGGATCATATAACTAAAATCACACTGTTCAATCAATCTCAAACATCCAATTAATGAACATCAGATGGATGGTAAAATAAAACAGTGAGTGATCCAAATATAAAAGGAAAAATCAGATGGTTAATATCATCATCTGCGAGCAATTTTTCAGTTATGCTCCATTTACAATCGGGTCAACGATTTGGACGGTGTAGGTTGTGGGAAGAATGATGAGAACTAAAATGATGTCATATTGGATTACCACAATAAATAATTCTTCAATTGTACATAGGAAAAAACTTCTCAATCAAACAAAATACATACATACATCTGAACATGTTCATTAGAAGCTCATTCAAGACAAAATAAAATGAATATAGAACAGAGATGAATCACGACAGCATCCAAACACAATATAACACCATTAAATGCTGCCTCCACAAATATATATATATATATATGTATATATATATATATATATATATATATATATATATATATATATAGTGTGTGTGTGTGTGTTGGGGGGGGGGGGGGGGGGTGTGAATGGTAGTATGAGGTCGACTCATGGGAACTTCCCATGAGGTCGAGCTGTGTGGACCCCACCATGATGTGTGTTGAACATCAACACCATGCATTTGATGGGTCTCCTTTAGGGCGTGTTTGGTCGGGCCCATCCCATGGGATTGGATTGTATTAGGGTGGATGGCAAGTATTGATGGCTGTGTCAGTAGATTGCTGGCAATCCCATGGGATTGCTATATCCAGGGAATTCACCATCGAGTATGTTTGGCTCGCCTGGCCAATCCCGGGATTACGTCAGCCAATCCCGGGATTGCTCCGTCTAACCAAACATGTCCCAAGCAAAATAGATGGGATTAAGAGGGATTGGGTGGATTTCAAGGTAATGATGGTGATGTCAGTGGATTGAAGGCAATCCCATGGGATTGCTATATCCAACTTCTGCCTGTTTGGCACGCCCGGCCAAATACCGGGATTGCACCTTCCAATCCATCCTAATACAACCTAATACCATCCACCCTGCCCGGCCAAACAGGCCCTTAGGTTATGGGATATGCCAAAATTCAGCCGTATATGGAACTAAGGTGGGCCATACCATCTAAAACTATGTGAAGACATGCCTCAAAACATATAAAAGTACTTGGTGAGGCCCACCTTAGTTTTTATTGTGGCTGAAACTTTGTCTGACCCCTCATCCAAGTGGGACACACAATGGATGGTCTGGATTCATGAACCACATCTCGGTGGGCCCAATAAATGATTATGAATGTTTGAATGGGAGGGTAACCCATCTCAACTGTTGTATGTGGTGTGGCCCACCCAAGTCATGGATTTACTTGATTTTTAAGCCCGTGGCCCACCATGGAATGGTGCATCTGACTGATGGGATAGATTTTCATATATGTTCATATATATATATATATATATATATAAGAATTGATAAATCCAACAATGATGAAATAAAAATAAGAAGAGGTAATCTATCCTTTGCACACAGCCTACTGATACCGACTGTTCATTTGGTGGACCCACTGTATATGTGCCACTGTTTGAAAAGTAATATATGCCGTCCAACCTTTTTCCCGTTCAATGACAAATGTCACCAGCATTCTTCTCAACCGTCCATTTGGATGTAAATGGTCAGATGATTATGATCATCATCCAACCGGTGATTTTTGGGGTCATGGAACATCCATAGTTCGGCCAAGTAGACAAGCCGTCCAGATTACTATTATAACACAACGAGCACAGCGATAATAAGCAAGATTATGCACTGGTACCGGTTAGATTCCCCAAAAAAAAATATTAAAAAAAAAAAAAAAAAACAGAACCAGAACGAAATCTTAATAAAATCAAATAAAATCAGAAAATGAAAAAAAAAAAAAAAAGAAGAAAAAAAGATCCAAAACAGAAAAAATAAATCAGCGATTCCTGAAATCCTCAACCATACATAATTTAATATAAAAAAATATATATAGAAATAATTAGAATACAATGGACTTATAAAAAATCAACAAACCCTATTCTAAAAAAATCCAAAAAATTCAAACAAAGAGAGAAACAGATCTCCTGACCTTTCTTCCGTTCGCCGCGGCAATTCGACGAGCACGACGCATGCACGGGATCGTCGGACACGTATCCTCCCGCGACCGGCGCCGGATCGCGGAGCGGATCGGACGAAGGGGAGCTAGGGTTCGGTGAAGCCGCAGCTGACGAGGACGAGTGGTAATGTGCGGCGGAAGACAGATTCCCCATACTCGCGCTCTTTTTTATAGAACCGTCAGTCAGCCGGACGCCGAACAGCTTCACTCCGCCTCGCGACGGGCACGTGCGGGAGTTGTGCCCGTTGTTGCAGCAATGGGAACATCGTCGAGTCATGATTCGACTCACCGGACTCGGGCGTCGAGCGGAACGACTCGGAAGCTCTTTTTCTTTATTTTCTTCTCTGGAGATGGAAATGGTGAACACATGTTTACAACGGAGGCATGCGTTTGGGTTATTTAGGTATGCCGGGAAGGACGGGGTTTTAGTTTAGCCGTTGATTTCATGATATTCACGAGATTACCACTGAGATTAATAAACTTTGGTACTCGTGCGGGGTATGATGGTTCTGGGGATGCGTATAAACATGATTCTCACTGTACTCAGACGGTCCAAATCGTGAAATCTACTGTAGGATATGTTCGAGTTTAAAAATTAATTGCGAAGTGATATCCTATCCAAACGATCGGTAGACATACATACTGGACGGTTGCAATTAAAAATTAGGAAATGCTGGAACGATCAGATATTACAATCACTTGATCGATCTAATTTTATGTTATTGTGATAGATAAATTGGGTTCTACAATTTTAACAGTTTATTTTAATTTATATTATTTTCATTTCGTGAATTTAATGCATGTGTATGAAAGTTTGCAGTCTGCCGGAGTATCAATAACTCCCGCGACTGAATTGCAGGCGCGATAAGGTTGCAAATTTTCTCTCCGTTGCTTGACCAAGAGACGTTGAGGCGATTCGCGCGAGGAGAGATTGAATAGACGAGTCACGTGCCAGTGCGGAACGTGCGTGAGATATCCTGGCCTCTGATGAGGTCCGGGCTACTACGAACATTCCCTGGAGAGAATTACTCAAGCTGTACATTTTCCTCATACATGCATAACTCACCTTTTGATTGGATGAGCCTGATCATGGGACAGGGAATGTTAGTGGTTGAAATCAGATGAATGGCATGGATTCTTGACGCGTGTCTAATGGACAAACGCTCTGTGATTGGCCATTCTACATTTTCGCGCGCGATTATCCTAAGTTTCCTCGGTAACTTTAGTTTTGAAACGTTCAGTTAGGCGAGCTATGATATTGTCTGTTTCGAAATCTACATGGAGCCCAAGAGGCCCACCTATGATTACAAAAAGACTGTTGGACTGGATGAAACCACGTTATACCACGCGTCTCAAACAAACCATGACTTGATAATCATAGCCATGCGATTAATAAATCCATATTGGAGAAAAGTGTAAAAAGTAATTTTACATTTTTACTGCCTACTTTGCAGGATCTTATTTTAATGGTTGAGATCAGCATCTGATAGATGCCGCCAATGGCCCAACGGTTTTTTTTGTAAGGTAAGTGGGCTCGCTTAGTCCCCACGTAGGAAATTCGCACCTGATCATTGTGCGGGTTTACATATGAAGACCAGGTGGGCGCACTTACGATCACAATCATCTTGTAGGACGGGCCCACTTTCGATTATCATGGACCAGAAACCACCGGTATCCGATCAGTGGTTTTCCATTTCGCGTTCCCGTAATCAAATGGCTATGATCATCAGATCCATGGTTCATGTGTAAACAACAGGGTACCCATCTATCCAATGGTCCTCCACGGTCTTTATGTTTATGACAAGAATTGCATGATGACTTGCCGACATTTACGCCACTAATTTGGCCGAATTTGATTGGATCGTATATCACTGTTGACTCTGAATTTAGCAAGACCTTTCACGTGTGGTTGTCTAAATGAATTCTTATCCAACTCTTTATGACATTCATCGGTAGATATTTTGATCAAACTATTTTCATATATTCTCTGCATGGTTGATCTCAGACAGCATCAATATGGCTTAATCTAAGCTTGTTATGTTAGACTTTAATAATTCAGTAATTATCTAATTGTATGGCTCAATTAAATCCTGCCACGTTCATTTAACAAGAGCCAGCATGGATTATTTGAAGTGAGTAACAACTTAGTAGGTGAAGCTCTTAATTGTGGGGCCTCAATTTGATGTATGTGTTACACATCCACATGATTATTCATTTTGCCAATTTGATATAGGGCACGAGCTAATAGATAAAGTAGCTCTTACTCGGGTAGTAGACTCCTGGTTTCAACATTCAAGGGTTTACCCATGGTGGTGGGTATGTGTGGGGTGTGTTGCGTGTTATATTTTGTTTTAAAATATTATTAAAATTTGAATTTTCAAATTTTCGGTGATTTTCCTCTACATTTGAAAAGTTTTGTTACTTTTGTGTTGTTGGTTTAGTCCCACATTAGATTTGACAAAGTAAATTATCTTGTATATAAGATAGTATTTTTGTATAGGGCTTGTGCCCATTTCAGGGAGCATGTGAACTGTGGGGGCTACATCCACGCTAATAGCTCTTATTCATTTTCACACACGCAGCGCGCGCACGAGCCGAGCCGTGCCAAGCCGAGTCCGAGTTGATGTTAGGGCATGTGCGGTGTGAGTGTGAGTGTAGTGATCATGGACTTTAAGTAGACTCGCACTATGCTACATGTTTTTCGTTTTAAACTAGAGAATCTAAATCGTTTAAATCACGGACCTAACCTTTTGTAAAAGAGTGTTTATACACCAAGCTGAAGTCCGATTCAGATTTCTAAATACTGAAAATATTTATACACCACTTCTAATATATAAAGACTTGATTTCGGTTCTAAATACGAAAATATTCTTTCTTATAAAACTCTCTCGATACGGTTTTTTATTCTGAGTTCATGGAAAGTCAACTCAAGACTTTCTAAGTTAAGCTATGCAAGTGGTTGAACAGACTGATGAGTGCATTTGGGACCGAGTCATAGTCGTTGTATCTGGACTCTGAAAACACAGTTGCGCTTGGGACACCTGTCAAGGGGAGCAAATTTAATTTCAAGCCGAGTGACTCATTCACGCCTCGACTCAATTCAATAAGTTCTTTTTTTTCAAAATCTTATTTTCTTTTTTGGTTCTCGATTTTAATAGTCTATTTAATTCAACCAAATATTCCAACATGGCGTGAGTGCGTGGGTGTGTGTGCTTGTTAAAAAAAAAAAAAAGTAGATACAAGTCTAAAACGAATCACACCACATTTACTGCCATGATTGGACACCCATATAATAGAAAATTTTCAAGGCCCACCATAACATGTATTTTCCATTGATAAGGCCATGGAGACCTAAAAGAAGAAGAAAAAAAAAATTTCAAATCCTCTACTCACCTATTTAAATCCTCTGCTTACCCTAAGTAGAAAAACGCTAACAACCTCAGCGTCAATGAAAATATGGCCAATCACAATGCATGAAAAGCAAAAGAAATTTACTTGTGGCAAACAAACGTTATATAGTCAAAACAGCTTCATATAATGGAAGACTTTGAGATGCATGATCTATCTATAGTGAACCAAATTGAAAGTACACGTGGCATGGTAACGTAACGAACGGGTCCATTCATGTAATGGCAACCTGTTGGATGGGTTATATTTTAAAATAAAATTCATGAGACAATCCCATCCATTACTTCTTCTGCAATTTATTTCATTGCTAATTTAACGGTGAATGATTTTGTTTTCCACCGGCACTTTAACGGTCACAGATCATATCGAAAGGATTGTCTAATGGTAATGATTTTTTATACATAAACACCGTCCAGGATCTCATGTGGGCTGAACTGATTTGCGCATGAACCAGCCACGTGTTATTTGGAAAGATGGCTCTCTCTTTTTTTCCGGCTCCTCTAAATCGTTTACCGGATCCCATAATAACTTAAAGCCGCCAAAAAGTGGCAAAGATGCACCGTCCATTTACAATATCTATTTGGAATGAGGGACCGTCAAATAGGGAACGGATCCAGTGCATCAGAGGCATAGCACGTACCGCGCCTCCATTTCGTTTCTTCACACGTGGGATATGTGTACTAAATCTAATCCGTTCATTTGATAGGTCAAATGCCAAATGGTTCATATGCTAAAAATCACACTGTTTGAATCATCTTAAT
The DNA here is from genome assembly GCA_030180095.1 of Magnolia changhungtana. Lineage (NCBI taxonomy): Eukaryota > Viridiplantae > Streptophyta > Magnoliopsida > Magnoliales > Magnoliaceae > Magnolia > Magnolia changhungtana. The sequence continues at coordinate 1,351,704 of JASAUF010000076.1, forward strand.
CATCTAATCTTGGTCAGACAACTGGACACTAAAAGACAAAATTAACAACGGTTGATGTTTAGTGAGATAAAGGGTCCACTTGTACATGGACAGGATAGTTAAATCATGTCGATTTTTTGTTGATGGCCGATCAGAGGCTGAAGCCGCAGACATGTGGTTCGGATCTCATCACACACGTGCCAAGTGTATGGATACGATCTATGGTTACGAAAATGCCATGCCAGTGGAGCCAGGCGACATCATCCAAAGCCAGATTACACTTTGTCCATGATAAATGTCTGTGATAAAATTACTATACTGACCCTAGTTCTCTTTACAAATTACAAATGCAAAAAGCTCGCGTGTGTACCACAGGCAAATATCGTCGGTACCATTTGCAGTGGCGGTGCAGAAACGGATCTTTTTTAGCTCACCAACCTTATCGAGTTTCTTCCGTACGATGGAATTGGGAAGATCCCAGCCATCCAATATTTGGAACGGAAGGACCATGTGCGCCCTCTTTTATCCCGTGTGAAAAGGACTCCCGAGGAAATGGTTTGGTGAAGTAGAATAACATTGATGCTCTGGAAGGGGAGTGGATTAGGTGTTAACCGGGTAACACCGGGTAACACCTGAGTAGGTGTTACCCTTACCATGCGGGGCCCACCTTGATAAATGTATTTTATATCCACGCTGTCCATGCGTTTTCTCATATCATTTTAGGACGTTATCCAAAAAATTAAGAATATTCAAGTCTATGTTGCATCACACCACTGCAAAAAGTAGTGAATGACTATTAAAGGCTTTTTGTAGGCCAAAAAAGTTTGGGATCAAGATGATCTTTGCATTTTCCCTTCATCCAGGTCTGGTTGACACTTTCACCGGGTTGGATGGAAAACAAAAATTACGGATCTGCATAAGGTGGGCCCTACCAAGTTTTTAATGGTGGGTGTTCAGTCACCACTGTTTCCCGTGGTATGGTCCACCTGAGATTTGGATCTGCTTAATGTCTGGGAAAACATCCTTATATGGGCTGACAAAAACGGATGGTCGGCGTGGATATACAACACATCATCAAGGTGGGCCACACAGTAAGGGTAATATAGACCACTATAAAATCATTGGACGGCCAGGATTGTCCGATCAAGTTTGTTTTGATACTGTGGACTATCCATGTCAGATCCCACTTTTTAGATTATTCCACGGGCCACGTGTACGGTGGAAGTGGATTGCTTGGAGGCTCACATGACTCTCTCCTCTGTATCATTGCCCGAGACTCCCGAGTAAGTTATCTTGAGAGTTATTAGTGTACCAACCGAGGAAAAGAGGCACGAGGCAAAACCAAATTCAACCTCTACTTTTGGCGGGGCCCACAGAAACGTGGTCCTTCGAAAGCTTTTGAGGGCCCAGATCTTTACACGTGCATACACCTCACCTTACCTGAGCTTTCTTCATTAAAGCTGTTGTCATTCTGCTTTTACAAGGCCTTTCTCTACCACTCGAGGCCGGAAATGCCTCGTTTTTTTTTAAAAAAAAAAAGGAAAGAAAGGGGGAAGGGAGAAAGAAATGATATATTCACTATCCACCTTTTAATTCCCCATCTAAAATAGTTTATAGAAATGATTGCTGGTCCCATCAGGAAATCCATTGGATAATATCTTGGTTAGTTAGTTACCAAGCATTCATTCCACGTAAGATTGGACCGTTCATCTGGTGGGCCCTATCATGTGAACAAACGACAATTCTGGTCAGATGATTCTACGTCTTATTTGAGTCCACCTGATTAGTGGTTAGGATTAACTGACCCCTAGTCAGGCCCACAATTTAATAAACAAGCTGCAAAAAATAATGAATTTTGGGATGAATCTATTTCATCCATTTGTCAACACAACCACGTGCAATCTGTACAATCGTATTATTTTAAAAATAGGATAAAAGGATTAGTACAATCAAGGGTCATGGTAGGACCATCATATAACAAATTGGATAAAGAGCCATGGTCCCACTTTGGGATGTCAGTGGGTAATCTGATCTGTGGATACCCTAAGATCTCTATCCAAATTCAAGCCCGGCTAATAATCAGTCCAGGTTGGATGTAGAACCAGCTTAGAAATTAAGGATTATTTAAATGTTAATAAATGTTGGCAGCTTGGGTGGGCTCCACTGATAGTGTTAATGTGAAATCCACCCCAACCATCAAATGCGTCACCCTATGTTAGATCTGTCTCAAAATCAGTCTTGTCCATGATTCATGTGGACCACCTAATTCAAATCAACCTCCAAATTATTTTCCTTGGGGTGGCCCACATCATATAACATATAATAGTTAGAGTGGATTGCATATAATCAACATGGTGGACTTCTCCATCTGAAGAATTTCCTTGGTGAGTCGCACCTCAAGCATGGTTTAGTTTGATTTTTTTGGCTTTGAGCCCAACATGAGATTATATATCTAACGGCTGGAATGGATCTCACATATACATCATGATGGGCCCCATCTAAATCAACAATGGACATCTATACTACCTGTCCCACAAAACAGCTATATATTCCCAGAAGATGAGTTTTTAAGTTTAAACTATTAAACCACAACATATGGTCCGCCACATGATAACTTCTAAAGTATTAAATAAATGTAACATCTAGTCTTTTCAAGAGGTTAGCTTCACCGTGAGGATTGTCTGGTATAATTTTTAGTCTTATCTGCATATCAAGCGGGCCAAGCCATATAAAACATAGTTCATACAATGGTAAATAGAGAGATACAAGTGTAGTCCAATCAATGAGTAGATGATCCGGCCAACCTATACGGCCTGGATGTTATATTCACATAAAATGTTGGAACTTATTTATTGGTGGACATTTACTTGTAATCATGCATGTTGAACTTTACTTAAAACAAGGAATATTAATGGGCACTTGTGGTTGCTTTTTTATAATGCCTATCAAGTTGTGGATGTGGATTCACTTTAATCATTGTAGGTGTAGTCCATGTTAGAATCAGAGAAATTTTCAAGTTGACTTGTATTTAATATAAGCCACTGAGAGAAACAGTTGGAAGAGAGACGTCCACCCTTGATTTCTAGGGGGCGATTTAGATGAGTTATATGTAATTTACTCCAATTGTTTGATGTCACATGAAAACTTAGGCATGGAGCTAAGAAAATAAGCTCATACCTGATTTAGGTGGACCACATCAAGGGAAATCTTTATATGTTATTTTGAACTGTGTGACTCACTGAGAATAATGGATGAAGCTGATTTTTAAGCTTTGGGACTAATGATAAGTGACACACCTGATGGTGGGAATGGATTTCATATTAACACTATGTGAGGGCATTATAAGTTATAGTGCTCCTAGTTACATTGGGACACCAAGTCTAACGCACTGATAAATTTTGTTATTAGGTCTAAATTGTATTTCTTTAGTTATTATGCAAACTTCATACCAATATGACAAATACTAACCATTTTATCAATGACCTTTAATTTAAATGGTCAAAATTATTTATATAAAAATAGGTCTAGTAAGGACCTGTTTGGGAGCATGGATTTGGAACTCCCTAAATTTGAAATCCTCATGATATGTTTGGCACCCTGGATTTAGAATCCATGCAATCTAATTTGGACTTAATGTATTTATATGGTACGAGTTTAATTATTAAATCAACTTTAACATCTCTAATTAGTGTATGTAAGGTTTCACACAATGGTTGTAATAAGCCTATTGAAATATATAATTCACAGTAAAATGATGAAATTCTAAGTCTCAAATGGACTACAAGCACAAGATCACATGTGAGTGGCTAACCAACGATTTTAATTATTGATTTACATGGACAATTTATAATCTAAGCTTTCACCTTCTATTCCAAACTCCATCTTTGGAGGATTTGAAACTCCTGGATGTGAATCCCTTATTACTTTATGGTGTCAAACATACTAAGGAATTTGAAATCTCCTCAAATCCTCTCAAATTCATGGTGCCAAATAACTCCTAAACAATTTGATCTAATTATTTTTTAGTGCACACCATGAATTGCCCTTGATTGAATCATTTTGTAAGGTAATTGTAACCATCCCATCCTTTGCTTGAAAAGGGAACAACTATTAAAAAAAATGAAAGAAGAGGCAAAATAAAGGATGGGTCGGACCATCCAATATTTTGATTTTTGCACTGTAGTCCATAAAATGAATCCTGGACCTAGACGATTAAAATTGATGGACTACCCAAGTGAATTGTTGCAACTAGGAGCACTATAACTTGTTTGTGAGAGAGAGGTCTGAAGTCCAATGAGCTGGACCGCAAATCATGGTCCACCCAATGGATAATTTCCCACAAATTAAGTGAATGTGACACCCAACTCTTCCAGTAGATTGGATCCACCGTGAGGATAACCTAGTACAAAAAATCATCACTGTCTCTTTATCTGTTGGGACGCAACATTATAAAAATAAAAAATTAAAAATAAAAAAATCTCAATGAATATTGGATGTCACTGATTTTTGCATAAGCCAATTCATGGTAGGGCAACCGATTGGACGGATTGGATGTCATGTGTAAATGAAATATTGGCAGTTATTTGCTTAGTGGAATATAACTTGTGGTCCAACGGCTGGATCATACTTAACGGTCCACCCAGCTAACTTCCAAGATTTGGTCTAGGTGCGATGTCAAATACATCCAATAGGTTTGGCCTGCCATGGGAAATTATTTATGCAAAAATCAGCTAGCTCATTGAGTGGATCACATCTTTATTTTTTCTCATATCGATGGCCAGATAATTTTTATGGTGTGGCCCACCTGATTAGTAGTTACAACTAATTTTTGTACTAGGTTATCCTTTTGGTGGAGAAAATCAGTTGGAAGGGTTGGATGATCTATTATTTAATAAATTAGAATTTACCAGCTCGGTGGACTATAACTTGTGGTCCAACTGGTTAGGACCAATGGTTTGACCACAAGTTATCGTCCACCCAGATGGTAACTTCTAACATCTGGTGTTCCTGCAATATCAAATCCGTCCAACAGGTTTGGCAAGCCATGAAGATTTATTTATGCAAAAATCAGCGACATCTATTAATTACTAAGCCACGCTTTTATTTTCTATTTATCAATGGCTATATATTGTTTTCTATGGTAATTTCACGGTGGAGAAAATCAATTGAAAGGGTTGGAATTCGCGTTCATTTGGTAGGTTAGAATTTACAAGCTAGGTGTACCATCACTTGTGGTCCAACCGTCTGGACTTGACCCGAGTTTTCGACACGTTTTTGAGAAACTCGCCGGAGTTTCTGGTGGCGAGCTTTGTGTTTCTAAACTAGATGCACCATAATCCCACTTGATCCCAACCGTTGATAACTCTGCCCCACAATCCATAAACAAGAATCGAGGACACTGTAATTCCTCGACATCAAATTGTAAAAATTATCTCTTAGATTGATTAAAAGAAGGTTGACCTTATGTCAACTAATTACCAAAAAGCTGATAATCTAATTAATCCATCTCATTAAACAAAGGTGGAAACCTTATCTTGACAATACACATGTCATCTTCTGATTGGATGGCTTCCAGCGTGCGACGTGGGCCACTGGCATTTGTTGTATGGAGTGAAAAGGAGATTTTATCAAGCAGGATAGAAAAAGAAAAGTCCAAGCTTTAAGTCTCTTTAGATATGCATATATGTGAGGCTGAGTAGCTTTTTCAACATAAAAATATATTATCTTGAGTGAGAGCTCCAAGAATCTTTGAGAGTTATATATTTCAAAGATAGGAATATTTTGGGATGACTGATATTACAAGCAAAGACACTGATGGGTGGCTCTCTTTAAGATTTTCACATCTTAGCCCCAACCTTGACTAATATCACATGTGGCCCACCACTTCAGTGACCAGCAAGAGTCCAATGAAGTGGAACCACGTGGACTTTTTGTATTTTTCACGTGCGAAAAGCATGTGAGCCCATGAATGTGGATGGATAATGTCTTTTTCTTAGATTAGGGCGAGTACGTTTACTTGCCATCCGCGCTTTGAAGGCGGCACTCGCATATTAGCGGGAGGTTTGTTTGAATACATCTCCTATGTGATGCTACGGGATTAAGATAGATACGAGGTCATGTTTTAGTGATCCAAACCATTCATACGATGGGACTCACATTGGATGGAGGGTAGAAAATAATGGGATTTCTAATATTGTAATATTTCAACTCATTTATTATTTGACTCTTTACTTTGGATATAGACCGTCAACGTAACCTTTTCCGATAATCAAAGGCTGAAAATATTCAATATGTGATTTTTTTTAATTTAAAAAAAAAATCTCCCATCAATGGTGAGACCCATCATATAAAGTTCAGGTCAATTAAAAAAAAATCCTCATCCAATTATGAAACTTGTTGGTAGAGTATAACATGATGTATTCTCTTGAAGCAAAAATTTGGTTAGCCTTCCCTAGACTTTCGTGTACCTACACAAGGAATTGACAAAGGAGACCCTTGGCTAGGACATGGGACCCTTCAATGCCTAAGTGATGTAGAGTGGGTCGCGGACAGTTTCATGGCCAAGATGGATCAGAAAAGGCCCGGTCGACGACAGAAGTGATCCGGACCGTCAGACCTTAGATCGGACGTATCTCACAACCGAAATGAGTTATCTAACGTAAAATATATGATTTGGGGTAGAACGAGCTACTTTAGCCAACCAACCCGGCTATGCCAAGGTTCTGTCCTAATCGAATTACGAAAAACCCCTGGATCATCGGTCATTTCCCTGCTTTAATTTCGTTTTTATTATAAATAGTAAGTTTTAGTTTGATTATAACTCTTCATCTATCGGGCTTTAGGAGTTGCGCCCAATGTGAAAAGAGCTTAGAATAATTAGGAGAACGGTTTGGTAAAGCCAAATAGGACACTTACTATTTTTGGCCGAAAACCTTGCGCACTAGTAGACATCACACCGTCTATAAATAGTAAGTTTACTATTTATGGTAAGTCACGAAATCTAGGAGTTTTAGTTGTAGTTTGATTCTGATTTCTTTCCTATTGCTTGGTATCCCTATTTAAAGGGTTGTGAACTCGTTTTTATTCATCAATTAATCAATTTCGAATTTATTAGCATTTGTTTCTATTTTCTGCTTTCTTTCCTCGTAGATTCGAGAAGTCTCTGTGAGGAGTCCAGAGAAGCTCCGTGGATTCGGAGTATCTATCCTCATCACGTTCATCCTTATGTCAATTGGTATCAGAACGAGGATTCCCCTCGGGCCGATGGCAAATAATGATATGAACCAAAATCCTGTGGACGGTGATCCAAGGATTCGTTATCTTTCGGAAAGAATGAAACCTTTCCACCGAGAGAGTCAGTTGATTATGCAAGGGCTGCAGGTAACTCTCGACCATCTTGCGAATGTGTTACTTTCGCACCGAGCCCTAGGCGGTGCTCCACCACCTATGGTTGTTCCACCACCCAGGGTGGCTCCACCACCCGTGGTTGCTGTACGACACAACCTCGATTTTCGTAGAGCACTACCAGTGGCAAACCGTAGGGCTACGCCAGATGATTCAAGTTCTAGCAATGAGGACCTTAATGAGGGTTTTGCCTAACGACCAACCCATGAAGGCGATCACCAAGATCGTGCTGAAAGATACTATCGAGGTAAGGCTGAACTTCCTAATTTTAATGGTTTATTACGTATAGAAGATTTCCTCGATTAGCTAGCCGAAGTAGAGAGATATTTTGATTATATGGACGTGTCAGATCATAAAAGGGTAAAATTGGTAACGTTTAAATTAAAATCTGGTGCTTCTGCATGGTGGGAATAATTACAACTCTCATGAGCCAATGGATGAGACGTCTTCTTCGATCACGATTTCTCCCCAGTGATTATGAGCAGATACTATTCCAGCAATATTAAAATTACCGATATCCTTCAAAAGAGAAAATTGAAAGATCCAAGGGAGAACGTCACAGATTACTCATCTGAAGAATTCAAAGCGGCGGTTGGCTACACAAAACGATCTATCAAAATCTGAGTCACAGAAAGTGGCACGATTTATAGGTGGGTTGCGGCTGACAATTCAGGACCGAGTTCGGATGTACCAGTATTAAAAGTTGGATTGGGGACGAGCGTGGATGATCGAGATCGGTGGTTCAATTGGCGGTAGAACATTGAAACACAATTTGTAAGAGCTCCTACTCATCCATATCCTTCAACTCGACCCCCCATGACGGGTCCCACGTAGAATCCAGTGCTGGCACTAGGAAAAGATCTAGTAGGAGAATGTCCTCAACCTCCTACAACCGCAAACCGTGATATGGGGAGCGACTCATCTAGACCTCAACGTGCAGCACCCACAATAGCGAGCCCGAGTAGGGTTCTAAATCCATATGCTCGGCCAAGGTCGAGACAATTATTTCTTAGGTGGATTTCCCGAAAACACCTGTGGCACGATGCGTGCGAGGCTTAGCCACTTATCAAACACTGTCTTCGTCCGTACGTAACCCCGCAACACACTTGACTATAAACGAAGGGGGCACTGAAGATGAGGCCACAGAAGAAGGCCACATCCATGATGAACATGAGCAAACCACTGAAGAAATAGCAGGTGGCAATGAAATGACGAGCGAGAATCGTGGCGAATTTCTAGTTGTGAGGCGATTACTGTATACCCCACGAAAGGAATTACATCCACAGTGACACAATATATATTTCGTACTCGGTAATTTAATGTATTGTCAGCGGAACAAAGGTCTGTGATGTGATCATAGATAGTGGTAGTAAGCTTAAAGCTGATTCCAAACCCCATCGTCTCAAGGGTAATGGTGGATAAGTTCGAAAGAAACAAATCTCAAATTGATCAATGACGAAACATCCTTCCCTATACTCAATTGGCTGGATAAAAAAGGTGAATGATACCAAGGTAACTGAACAATGTACTATCTTATTTTCAATTGGTAAAAATTATAAGGATCAGATACTTTGTAACGTGGTTGACATGGCAGCTTGCCACATGCTACTCGGTCGACCCTGATAGTCGGACCGTGATGCGACCCATCGGGGACGAGATAATGTCTATGTATTCGTCAAGGATAGTCAAAAAATAATCCTTGCCCCTATGGCACCAGAGAACCACCCTGAAGCTTCTAAAGTAGAGGGGAGTTCCCTCTTGACCATTCTAGATTTCATGGAGGAATCCAAAGAAACCGATGAGGTATACGCCGTAGTGGTGAAGGGCGAGGAAGAGAAACCCTCAAACATCCCTCCAAGTTTAAGAATATTGCTAAACGAATTCAAAGAAGTCTGGCCTGAGGATTTACCTGATGGATTGCCCCCCATGAGGGAAATCAACATCACATAAACCTCATCCTTGAGGCTAGCCTGCCCAACCGCCCTCAATATCGGATGAGTCCGAAGGAGTGTGAGATACTTCAGGGGCAAGTGGAGGAATTGATCCGTAAGGGTCTCTTGAGAGGAAATCAACATCACATAAACCTCGTCCTTATGGAACCGCTCTCATTATCTGGCTGAGTCCAAATAGTACCCTGGGACATTGATCCGTATAACTTTGAGATGAAGAGCATGAGCTCATGTGTCGTACCAGTATTATTAATGCCAAAAAAAAAGATGAAAGCTGGCGCATGTGTGTCGACAGTAGGGCAATCAACAAAATTACCATCAAATATCGGTTCTCAATACCACGGTTGGACAACATGCTCGATATGCTAGAAAGGGCGAAGGTGTTATCTAAACTAGATCTAAGGAGCGGGTACCATCAGATTCGTATCCAACCAGGTGATAAGTGGAAAACGACATTTAAGACCAAGGAAGGGTTGTATGAATGGCTGGTCATATCCTTCGGCCTATCGAACACACCAAGTACTTTTATGCGTTTGATGAATCAAGTGCTAAAACCGTTTACTGGCCGATTTGTGGTAATATATTTTGATGACATATTGATATATAGCCAAGATGAGGCGGAGCATAGGAAACATCTCAGGCAGGTGCTACAGGTCCTACAAATTAACAAGTTATACCTCAACTTAAAGAAGTGTAGTTTTTTAATTGACAGCCTGTTGTTTCTAGGGTTTGTTATAAAGTCCACAGGCATTCGTGTGAACGATGAAAATGTGCGAGCTATTAGAGAATGGCCGATCCCGACGAACATTCATGAGATGAGGAGTTTTCACGGGTTGACGACTTTCTATCATCGATTTGTGCGAGATTTTAGTACCATAGTCGCGCCTATAACAGATTGCATGAAAAAAGGACCGTTCCAGTGGACCGATAAAGCTGACAAGAGCTTTCATGAGATCAAGCATCGTTTGCCTACAACACCGATCTTGGTGCTTCATAATTTCGACAAATTGTTTGAGGTTAAGTGTGACACTTCATACATCGGAATTGGAGGAGTATTATCAGAGGAAGGCAGGCCGGTAGCCTTCTATAGCGAGAAGCTCAGTGAAGCCTGAAAGAAGTGATCGACTTATGAGCTTAAGTTGTATGCAGTTGTTCAGGCACTGCGACATTGACACCATTATCTGATTCAAAGAGAGTTTGTTCTTTACACTGACCATCAAGCATTAAAGTTTATTAATAGTCAGACTAACGTGAATCGTGTGCATACTAGATGGGTTACGTTTTTACAGGAATTCAAGTTTGTTCTGAAGCATAAGTCAAGGTAGCAGAACAAGGTGGCTGATGCACTTAGCCATTGTGCATCACTACTTGTTACGATGGACAACAAGGTGGTCGGCTTCGACTGTCTCAAGGAGCTGTATGCCAAGGATGAGGACTTCAAAGATTCTTGGGTGAAGTGCTAAGAAGGTCACCCCAGTGTTCTTCATATACAGGACGATTTTCTCTTCAAAGGGAATCGATCGTACATCCCCCAAAATTCTCTGAGGGAGCAGATTATTCAGGAGCTACATGGAGGTGGCCTCGGTGGACACCTTAGGCGAGACAAGACGCGAGCTCTTGTAAAAGAGCGGTATTACTGGCCGCAATTAGTACGTGATACGGGAAAAGCTGTACAACGTTGTCATGTTTATCAAACCTCTAAGGGGCAATCTCAGAATACGGGCCTTTACACCCCGTTACCTGTGCCTGACGGTCCTTGGGAGGATTTATCAATAGACTTCGTGCTTGGTCTCCTATGAACACAACGTGGCATGGATTCAGTGTTCATGGTGGTAGATCGTTTCTCCAAGATGGTGCACTTTATCCCATGCAAGAAGACCCTCGATACAACACACGTGGCGAATATATTCTTCAGGGAGGTTGTACGGCTACACAGGGTCCCCAAGACCATCACTTCTGATCGTGACACGAAATTCATTAGCCACTTTTGGCGGACTTTGTGGACTCGATTCGATACACGACTTCAATTCAACAGTGTTTACCACCCACAGACTGATGGGCAGACCAAAGTTGTGAATCGCAAGTTGGAAAACCTCCTTCGCTGTATTTCAGGAGAAAAACCGAAGCAGTGAGATTTGATCTTGTCTCAAGCAGAGTTTGCATTCAACAACATGGTGAATTGCTTGACTGAAAAATCATCATTCTGATTATCTACGAACGAGTGTCTCACCACACACTTAACTTGGTCCTTCTGCCCAAGCACCCAAGCACGAGCATTGCAACAAAACATATGACAAACAAGATCATGGGCATCCATACGGAAGTGCGGACCAAGCTATATGCCTCGAACGAGAAGTACAAGGAACAAGCGGACAAGCACCAGTGACAAAAGGTGTTCGAGGTGGGTGATCGCGTTATGGTCCATCTGCACAAAGAGATTTCCAACCGGCACGTACAACAAGTTGAAAAATAAGAAGATTGGACCCATCCCAATCATTCGAAAGATCAATGACAATGCTTATGTTGTTGATCTTCCAGATGGCATGGTGATCTCACGGACTTTCAATGTCGCGGACCTGACTAAGTATTATGAACCAGAGCAGGATGAGAACTCGAGGAGGAGTTCTTTTGAAGTGGAGGGGATTGATGTAGAGCGGGTCGCGGACAATTTCATGGCCAAGATGGATCAGAAAAGGTCCGGTCGACGACAGAAGTGATCCGGACTGTCAGACCTTAGATTGGGTGTATCTCGCAATCCAAAATGAGTTATCTGACGTAAAATATATGATTTTGGGGTAGAACGAGCTACTTTAGCCAACCAAACCGGCTATGCCGGGTTGTGAAGTTCGAAATTGCAAAAAACACCTGGATCGACGGTCATTTCCCTGCTTTAATTTCGTTTTTACTATAAATAGTAAGTTTTAGTTTGATTATAACTCTTCATCCATCGGGCTTTAGGAGTTACGCCCAACGTGAAAAGAGCTTAGAATAATTAGGAGAACGGTTTGGTGAAGCTAAATAGGACACTTACTATTTTTTGCCGAAAACCTTGCGCACTAGTAGACATCACGACCGTCTATAAATAGTAAGTTTACTATTTATAGTAAGTCACGAATTCTAGGAGTTTTAGTTATAGTTTGATTCTGATTTCTTTCCTATTGCTTGGTATCCCTATTTAAAGGGTTGTGAACTCATTTTTATTCATCAATTAATCAGTTTCGAATTTATTAGAATTTATTTCTATTTTCTGCTTTCTTTCCTCGTGGATTCGAGAAGTCTCTGTGAGGAGTCCAGAGAAGCTTCGTGGATTCGGAGTATTTATCATCATCACGTTCATCCCTGCGTCACTAAGTCAAGTAGGAATATGAGTCTAGTCAAATAAAGGTTTTTAGGCTAAAGAGTATGCGTATCTTTCACCATCAATGACGCTATTCTTTATAGGTAAGAGACGGTGGTGCAGTGGAAGCATTTCTCTTGTTTGGTAGGTGCGTATTGTGGAGATATTTGGATCTCGTTCTTATCGGGAAGATCTCCCGAGATCCTCGGATGGGATCTCTGGCGAATCTCGTCTTGGGGCATCTAGTTAGATCTTCGACTGAGATTTCGGGTAGATGATGTCGAAACCAGGTCGGAACCATCAAGGATGGAATCATGCCGACCTGGGGTAGTGGTGACTTGGGGCAATCGTTGCTCCAGGGTGCCGACCTGGATTCTTCGCGAGTGGTGGCCGAGGTCCATTTGGTCTCAGGCTCTCCGACCTGCCCTTAGAGGTGGTGGTGGAGTTGAGTTCGAGCTAGTTCCTTGTTTGGGAGTGGTGTCTCAATCCACACCAGCTGTTGATCGAGCTCGCTTAGCCCATGGGCTTCCGATTTGACCTTATATATATTGGCTGATCAGTAAGCCCCCGTACTTCTAAGTTCCCGAAGCGAACTTAGAAAGTAAGCCAGATCAGGTCAGGTCGGATCATAGTAACCTGCCATTAATGTAGGAGCAGACGGTATGCACGTGGATCACGACATATCTTCAATCATACACGTTGTGCTCAAGACAGCATGTCGTGGCTCGAGGCCACGTGCGTGTCAAGGCGCCTGTTCGATGCTCGGCGTATGGGGCAATGACTCCAAGCCTGTCCTCGGTCGCGAAGTCGTGCAACAAGTGGGAGTGCTCCACGTGTCCGAGTGGGAGTGTTGAGGAGCCACTCTTGGGCTGCGCAATAAATGCAGGCATTAATAGCTCGCACGAGTCGACCGGCTATAAAAGGGGGTGCCTTAGCACTTCTAAAGCCATTTGCCTCTTCGTCGCATTGCTGGTAGATCCGTGTTTTATTCCTCAGGCGACTTCAGGCAATTTTTTGGTGTTGTCTCAGGTGGGCGTCCTCCCTTGGTGAGCCCCGTTTGTGCCTTCTTATCCCCCTCCCTTTGTCTTTTTCTTCTTTTCTTTCGGTTTCCAGCGACTCTCCTGCCCAGAAACATGCTTGGGATATCTTGTCAACGGGAGGAGACATATTGGTGTGATGGTATGGGGCAGATGATCTTTGCCTTATGTCGAACCCACCGTCACCCTTGATGATGATGAGCGACAGGGATTTCCGGGCATCCCATGAGTCGCGAATGGTGGAGCAGTCCCTGGCCGAGCAGCCAGAGGTTGTAGAGGGGGTTGCCCTAATGACTGAAGATGTTAGTGGGTCTTCGTTAGAGGAAGATGAGAAAGGGTTGATAAGGTCCTCGCTGACGGAGGCTGACCTGGTGTGGATCAAGTCGAGGTATCATATTCCTGACTATGTGATATTCTGAGCTCCCGCATCAGGTGAGCTCCCCAATGAACCTCGGGAGGGTGATGTGGTCATCTACCAGGCCGCCCTCCAATGTGGGTTGAGGCTCCCTCTGTAGAGGATAGTGAGGAGAGTCCTCCCGTGTTTGGGCTTAGCTCCTGGGCAGCTGATCCCTAATGCTTAGAGAGCGCTAGTGGGGACATTCATTCTCTGGTTCGAGCTTGACCATCCCGAGCTAACTGTGAATGAGTTTCTCTATTTGTACCAAGTGAAGTCCAGTCCTTTTCATAAGGGCAGGTATTATTTTGCTACTTGGGCGAAGACTGACAAAACCATAATCACGGATGTCCCGACCTCGAATAAGAACTGGAAGAGCAAGTGGTTCTAGGCGTCGGGGGATTGGGAGACACTAGAAATTTTTAGGATGCGCTCTTAGGTTCCGACTTCTTTCGCAAAATCAGGTCGGTATATCCGAACTACTTTTCTTTAGTTTATTTCGTTTTCTTTGTTTCTAATCGTAGTCGTTCATGGCATGTCTGTCCAAATACTCTGTTGGAGTGAGCGAGGAAGAGTGAGCTTGGATTGTTGAAGCGAGGTCGGTGGATGCCGAGCTGAGATCTTGGAGGCGCCTGATTATACCCCAACCGTTGCTCGAATTAGGCTTGATTTATTCTTAACAGGTTGTTGAGATTCAAATATTGCATAATTTCTCCCATTTATATCTTGGTTTTATGAACATGAATCAGCTTAAAGTTCTATTTTACTCATGTATGTGTTGCAAGGTGAATTTAAGAGCTTTGATTGAAAAAAGGTGCTAAAAGTATGAATTTAATGCTCAAGAATCACCAAGGCAATGGATGGATCTTAGGAGACCAAGATTAAAGAATCTACATGCCAAAGATCCAAGAAAACTAAGTGAGGAATGAAGAGAATCAAAGATTTGAAGTGAAGAATCCTGACATCGTCCTGAAAAAGTGTATTTTGAAACTCTAAAGTCTATTTTGGAAAACTATGCAGCGTAAAATCTATTTTAAACAAACTGCACAGCGTGAAGTCTATTTTGAGAAATTGCATATATTTGAGGTATTTTCTAGAGTTTTCTAACTTTGTACGAAAATTGGAGTTCCCCACTTATAAATAGGGCTTCCCAGGGCATTCCTAAGCATCATTCAAAGCATTCAAGAGTAAGATTTAGGATTTTTAAAGAGTTTTCAATTTTATTTAATTTTTATAAATTATTTTTTTCTTTTAGATCTTTTCTATTTACATTTATTTCTTTTTTGTTGCTTTCTTTCTCTATTCTAATTATTTTTTTCTAAGTTCCCTCTAGCCCAAGCTAAAAGGGAAGCACATGGGTTTAATAATTCTTTAAGTTATGATGATTGATTATTGTAATGATGAGAAGAATGTTGTATGCATGTTATCTATTGTTTATGTTTAATTTTTTATCCTAATGTGAGATTCATATGTTTCCATCACATGAGATCCACATTGATGGATAGGCTTACCCTCGATCAATCAGATTTCCTAGATAGGAGAGGTTCTCAACCTGCTACATTTCTTTAATTTATTATCTTATGGATATTGAATGCTTAAAATCACTGGCGCTTAAGAATATATATTAATTAATGGTGCAAATCCATGATTTTCTAATCTTTTATATCATTTATTTAAAATGTTTAAATTGTTTTATTTTTCGATTAGGCCGACCATAGTGATCGGATCCTAGTTGTGTTATCCAAGTCATCATGATTTGAGAACATTAACTTATGTGTGGAACTTTGAAGCTTGGATGTTATTTTAATTCAGTTGAATTACATCCATTCAAAACTCCTAAAATCAAATAATCAGTTTAGTTATTTATTTATTTATTATTACTTAGTTTGTTTTGCATTTGATTTTCTTATTTTCAAAATTCATCTCCCTGTGGGATCGACCCTGTATTCACGGGATATTACTTATGAACCTCTACACTTGGAGGCAAACAATCACAGGTACATCTTTTAAGGAGTTAATCGGAGACATTTTTTTAACCTTATGCGGTTACTCATCACCACCTTCTATCATGTAGAGATGCTTGAGCAGAATCAGCCCAAGCGAAACGCTCCCTCTGCGACCAAGCTGACTCGGAAGAAGCAGAGGCATACCTCGAGGAAGAAGGCAACAACTGACTCTTCCACTGTCATTACTGCCGCTCCTCCAAACCAGACCGTGGTCTCTGGAGATGTCGAGGCCGTCGCGGGGGCGACCCATGCAGCCAGGGCTCAGCTCCCTGAGGTACGGGCG
Source organism: Magnolia changhungtana (assembly GCA_030180095.1). NCBI lineage: Eukaryota > Viridiplantae > Streptophyta > Magnoliopsida > Magnoliales > Magnoliaceae > Magnolia > Magnolia changhungtana. The sequence goes on from JASAUF010000076.1 coordinate 1,368,093, forward strand.
ACCTCTAGTTGTGAGGTCCAATCGTCCTGACCCCAATCGGGCAGTTCGGCTAGGGGCCGGGGTGGCGAAGCTCAGACCCCCCTTCAATCGGCCATTGCTATGACAGAGGGCCTCATGCCCTGGATTACCCAGCATGTGCCTGACGGCGAGTTCACCCGAGTGATGGACATGACTCCGGAAGCCGTCACGGGACATATGGAAGCCGTCACGGAAGTTGTCTTTCTGTACTTAGTAACTCTTGAGTCCTCTAATTGTGGATTGTTTTCAGTTTGTCCCCTCCCTTGTGAATGCCCGCCGTGATATTCTCCGCATTAGGACGGAGTACAAGGAGGCAGAGGTAGAGGTGTACACGAATAGAGCTAGCTCGGTTAGCTCGCTCGACTCGACTCGAAAAAGCTCAATTTATCTCGGTTCAAAGCTGAGTTTGAGCCAAGTCGAGCTAATTTTTTTAGCTCGAAAATGAATTCGCGCCGAGTTTGAGCTAACCCCAGCTCGACTCGACTAGATCGAACCCAGCTCGAATCGAACCAGTTCAGTGACTCAGTTACTTTGATATTGATGTTACTCACCAAGTGTTTGATGAAATGACCCAACGAAGTGTGGCTGGTGGCAAAGAAGGTATGTATATGAAACCAATACCTTTTTTTTCTTGCTTTTTATGTTGCTTAGAAGGTGTTTGATAAAATACCTGTAAAACCATTGCTGTTGTCTTAAATACAGTGGGATGTTGAAGGTGCGGTCTAGGTGTTTGTGAAAATGTTGCACAAGTGAACTCGGCTCGATCTTGGCTCGAACTCGGCTTGAACTGGCCCGAGCTGCTGACTGAACCGAGCCGAGCTGGCCAGTCAGGCTCGAGGACCAAGTCGAGCCGAGTTTGAGCTGAGGTCAGCTAGTGGTTGAGCCAAGTTGAGCTAAGGCCAACTTGACTCGGTTCGACTCGATGTACACCCCTAGGCGGAGGCAACCTTTCTGCAAAAGTGCGTCGAGTCCGAGCAGCTCCGCTCTAAGAATGCCACTTTGTTGGCTCAGGCAGAGGCGTCAAAGGCTGAGCTAGAGGCCGCAAGGACTGAGCTGGAGGCAGCGAAGGCACTCCTTAATGAGACCCTGGAGAAGGGTGCTCAGTGGAAGTCCGAACTGGGAGAACTGATGTATAGCCACAACATAAAGATGAAGGAGGCTTAAGCAGCCATCTCGAAGGCCAAGGAGGCGGCCGCGGAGGAATTGAAGACCTCTAAAGAGTGGGAGGAAGAGAAGGATGCACTTTATAATATCGGGTATGACATGTGCCTGGAAGACATTAAGGAGGCCCACCCTGAGCTCGACCTATCTGCTTTTGAGGTCGGGCCTTCCGAAGATTCTACCCCGACCAGGATCTGAAATCTTCCCTTCCTTTGTACCCCTCTCATTTTGTTTCTTTGTACTCTTCTTTTATCATATTAATGAAAAAAGAGTGTTTGTTGATGATTGTTTGTGTGGATCTTCTAAGTGGACTGGTCGAATTAGTTTATCGTTGAAGGTAGGTCGGCCCTTTTAGGCTATGCTGAGGCTAGCCTTTAAGCCCTTTGCTTTATGAAGTAGGTTTGACGACCTGTGTTACTTGGTTGAACAATTTTGCTTTAGAAGCATTGTTCCCCCTTATTGTAGGTCACACCATCCAAGTAGTAGTGATAGTTAATGGTTTGACTTACAGAGAACGCCAAACTATTGACACAAAAATCTGGTTAGCCTTCCCTGGACCTTCATGTACCTACATAAGGAATGGACAAAGGAGAGCCTGGCTAGGACAAGGGACCCTTCGATGCCTAAGTCAGGTATGAATCTGAGTCTAGTCAAATAAGGGTTTTTAGGCTAAAGAGTATGCATATCTTTCACCATCAGGGATGCTCTTCTTTATAGGTAAGAGATGGCTGTGCAATGGAGGCAGTTCCCTTGTTTGGTATGTGCGTATTGCGGAGGGATTTGGATCCCGTTCTTGTCAAGAAGATCTTTTGAGATCGTTGGCTGGGATCTAGGGCAGATCTTATCTTGGGGTATCTAGCTAGATCTTCAGCTAGGATTTCGGGTAGATGTCGTCGAAACCAGGTTGGAACCATCAAGAGTGGAATCATGTCGACTTGGGGTAATTGTTGTTCCGGGGTCGTGCCGACCCGAGGTCATGCCGACCTGGATTCTTCACGAGTGGTGGTCGAGGTCCATTTGGTCTCGGGCTCTCTGAACTGCCCTTGGAGGTGGTGGTGGAGTCGAGTTCGAGCTACTTTGCTATTCGAGAGTGGTGTCTCAAACCACACCGACTGTTGATCGAGCTCACTTAGCCTATGGGCTTCTGATTTGACCTTATCTATATTGGCCGATATATTTTTCCCATAACATATTCCAATAAGATACATCGATGCTAGGGGTGCACACAGAATCAGTGGAACCAGTTAATCGGACCGGAACCGACCAAACCGCACGGTTTCTTCCTGTTTTGAAGCACATCAATTCTGGTTTCGGTTCTAAAAATCAAAGAACCGGTTAGTTCGGTTCGGTTCTCGGTTTAGGGTTATCTAGAACTGAATCAAACCGTGAATCGGATCGTAGACCCAAACCTTGTATCCAAACCTAGAATCGGACCCCTTTGGTCAATGAATATATATATATATTTTTAACATAAAAAGCAAAAAAAAAAAAAACCCTAATCTTTTTTTATTCTCCCCGGCTTCTCTCTGTCTCTCAAGAACCATGTAATTAGACTAGATTATAAAAAAAAATATGTAATTGACTAGATTATAAAAACAAATCATGCAATTGGACTGAATTATAAAAAGCTCGAAACCTTAAAATCGAATCAGTTTTTAACAATCTGGTTCCAATTCGGTTCTAGGGTGCAAACAGTCTGGTTCCGATTTTCCAGGAATCGTTGGGAACAGTTCGATTCCAATTTCACCCCATAATCAACCAAACCGAACCATGTGCACCCCTAGTTGAGACTCTATCCATTGGATTGGGAGTCCTATACAGTGCCTAGTATGATGGGCCTCATCGATGAGGGATATAAAATATTTCTAACCCTTAAATTTTAAAAAGTTAAGAAGGTTGTCCATACAGAAAGGAAAAGAGTCAATTGAACAAAGGGTTAATATATTTCCAATTTAAGTGGTTTTATTTTTCTCTATCCCAATATAAAGGTGAGTCTTATCATATAAATGATTTGGATCATTGATAAATGACCTCAAATTCCATGGCTAAAGTGTTGGTGTATCATATGGCAATGCCTTGAGATGTATTCTAGAAAATCTTTATTATGAGTGCACAATGTATATTGAATTTTGGGATTTTGACCAAAGTAGCATTGTGGTATAGCCAAACGCCCCAAAAAATAGAGACTTTTAAAAGAATGCCCTGATTAGTCCCCTGACATAATTTTCAAAACATTTGAGATGAAATTGTCCTTACTTGGAACCTAGTGCCCATACGGACCTTCTTCTTCCTTGGTTATTTTCCTAGGACTCTTCTTCTTCCTTTTCAAGCATATCTTCCGGAGACCCACCACTACCCCTCCGACTGCATTTCTCATCATAGGTCACCGCCATTAACTTCTCTAGTGTCTGAGATATTGTTTTTTTTGCTTCGATGACCACATTTTTTTAGAGATGGAAGCCATTTATAGGTGAAAGACATTTTGAATAAATTTTTTATTTTATTTTATTACAAAATAGCATTTTATTAAATACGAAAGCCATTTTTAGTTCCACCTCATCTCATCCCTTTGATGCGAAATTCAAGTAAAAGCCTTTTGCATCAAGTTCCTGTCATAGGAAGCAATGTTGGGCCTATTGTGTTGTTTGTGGGAAAACGATTCCATCCATTTGTTTTGGAAGATCATGTTGAGATATAAGATAAAAAATTAATTAGAAATATCCAAAACTTAAGTGGGTCACACGATTGGAAATAGTAGAAAGGGATTACCTACGGTTTAAACTTTTCTAGTCTCTGCCACGATGTTTATATACAATCCAAACCAATCATAAAGTGACCCAAATGCTCATAAGGTCCTTACCATGGGGATGAACTGAAATAATAAAATTATTAGCCTGATCCAAAGCTTTTGCGACCCCATAAATGTTTCAACCATGGGCGTACGATCTCCACGATTTTCTGTTGTGTGGCCCACTTAAGCTTTGGATATACTTCATTTTGGGGCTTGTGTCATAAAATGAATTGAAAAAATATGTGATCAGTGTGGATTTCTCAAAAACACTATAATCCATCCAGCCATTAGGCATTGGGCGGAATACACAAGTATTGGAGACAATTTTGTCCTAAAAATTTTGAAAAAGCTGTCATGAGTTCATTCCTGGAAAAATTTTAAAATTCTCACATTTTTGGAGTGTCTGGCATTATCACGATGCTGCTTTGGTCTAAATCCCTTGAATTCGCAGTGTATAAATCATATCCATATCAGTCTAAATGCCTTTGACGGCCTAATCATGGATGTGATAAGAAAAGTGGATGGTTTGGATTTTCTTAATATAAAAGCACAACCAACCACCTTCTTTCGTTTGGTCGACTACCCATTGTGATATTTCTATTCATCAGAGGATCATAGACATTTGATTGTAATTTGGATTTCGGGTTGCAGCCCATTGATTAGACAATATGGGTTTATGCCCGGGTGTACCCATTAGAAATTACAGATTTATCGACACCAAACATCAGTGTACACATGCAAGTACTATACAATTCTCAACGGTGGATTGTACACAGTTTGTCAAGGTACCGTTTTACAGATTATAAAACTGAGACCCATGCATGGTTTGGTGATCTCAACCGTTGATATAATGATCCCTACCATTCTTGACCATGCTCCAGTATCTACCAAGTCAAAGCTGATGGTTGCTTAGCTATATCGGTTGGCCATCAATTGAAGGGTTAGGATTTTCCCATCCAGGAGATTTTTTAGTGCATGAGTCATCAACGGTGGAGTACACTGTATCAATGGTTGTCGGCATTGGTTGCACTTGTACAAACTTAAAACAAATCACTGTCGAGACTTGGATTGTTTAAACATTTATTTTTATAGTAAAATCAAAATACGATATCCAGGACTTGTCCCGATTCACGTGGAGTCTGACGGAATTGGTGGATTCGCTCTCGTTTGCTCTAAAACACGGCTTTAAAAAGGCAGGTGGGATCTTTTTAGGCTCACTCATGGGTGGCCCACTGAACTAATAGCTGAGAATGGTCTATGTTTATGTTGGAATATCAATTTAGTGGGCCACTTAAAGTAGGCATTTAGTTTTTGAAACCTTTTGCATGCAGGGCTGAGAATGTGAAAAGAATTTGAGCTTGTCTTGACTATGGGTGAAATTAATTTGTACCATTGAATTGGTTCAATAGGACTAGATCCTTATTCATCAATTTGATGGAAGCAACACCAATTTCGATCCACGTGAATAACACTTTAAGATTATTGATTAATTTGGTAATGGAAGAAATATAAATTAAATGAAATAAATGATCAAACTAGGGGCATGCATGCTTGAAGCATGTATCGGATGTGCTTTCCTTAAAGCATTATTCACTCACTTTCGTTGTAATGAGATTGGTATTGGGCTTCTAGCTAACCGCTTCTAGGATACGATAAGTCTTGGTGATTCTGCGTGTAACAAACACTGAGACCACAATAAGCCACTAACGGTGAAGAGACCACAACAAGAACTTGGTACATAGTTTGCAATTTTGGTGGACTGTGTACTGAGAAAATAGAGAAACCCACTTCACTTGATTAGAGAGAGAGAGAGAGAGAGAGAGAGAGAGTATGTAGGTATGTTTAATCCTCGATATATAAAGGGTTTTATAAAGAATGAAATGTTGGGTTAAGATGCGTCTGAAACCATATAAAGCGGTTAAGTCTTTTAAGAAGATACGACTTAACAGAAAAGATGGAAGTAATTATCATCATTTTTTTTTATATAATGGTTGGAATCTTTTCACCGTTCGGGGCAATGAAAATATTTGGTTGACCTAAACATAGTAACAGTCGAGATTTGTCAACCGATTGGTTGCATGGTTGCTTTTGCCGGCCGATATGTGAAACTGTTGATATTTGTTGGTTGATTAATACAATGGCCGGTATCCACCGGCCATTCAGCGCAACGGTCGTTATCTATTAACCAATAGGTATAATGGTCGAAATCCACCGACCGATCGGAGGGACGGTTGTATCTTTGATCGATAGGTAAAACGGTTGCTCTCTTCTGGCCAGTCTTACAATGGACATACTCGCTATGACCGATTCTGCAATGGCTTAGCATAATCGCATCAGATCGTGTCGGTGTGCGGTAGATTGCGTCGAAGCGCCACTTGTGACACGATGCGCACACACAAAGTGTACCAATAGTTCCTCTACAGCTACATTGCCTCACAATCCATGCCCTTGCCTATGTATGCCCATGCACTAACACATGCATGTGTTCCGGTGCCAATCTCATTCTCTTTTCATTCTTCAAGTAAGAATACTAGAGAACTCAAAGCTTATAAACCCTCTTATTCTTTCTCTTTAAGCAAAGTGTGACTAAAGATTTTTAATTTTTTTTTTTTTAAAGTTTCAAATAAAATTCAAATTTCTTTTAAATTTTAATAAAAGTGTAAGTACAAGAATTTAATATTTTTATTATTTTACTTAACCAACTCAAAGTGGGTAAACCTTTTAGTTTCAACCAAAAGCTTTGCATGGTCCATCTTAATGTCCTGTGACATTTACTCCGTCTATCAATTACACCATCTCATATATAAATCATAATTCCCCAAAAATAAAACAGATCCAAAACTCAATTAATCTACGCCACTGGAAACAGCTGGATGTAAACAAATGTCACCAGAACCTTCCCAAGGCTACCGTGATGTTTACATGCCGATTCATAAGGTGATTCCCACGCTTGGATAGAGGGATGACAAATACGTTAGCATGATCCAAAACTTTAATGGCCCCAAAAACGTTTCAATGGTGGGCGTTCAATCCCCACTGTTTCTCGTGGGGTGGCCCACTTGAATTTCGAATGTGCCTTATGAGGTAGGGCAAGGTGGAAAAGTGGATATGATACATACATCACTGTGGGCCCCAGTGACAGGTGCGGTAGGAATTTCGCGTCCCCATTATACATTCCAAAAAAACAGTCGCCTACCTATCTCTATCATATTAGAAAAATACATAACCAAGAAGAATTTTATTGCAAATTTGCAACTGTTATACAATTTGTGCATGATAACGATTTGGGGTGCTGAATCTGCTGGTGCATGATAACGTGAATATCGTTCTTATGAGTCCAGCTAGAACAATTGTGGCAGTGGTACTCACTCGAGGGCCCAGCGATGTGAGTGGGACCCTGATCGTGGGCCCACCTTGATGTATGCATTTTATATCTACCCCGTCTATCCGTTTTTCCAGTTCATTTTATGATATGGTCCAAAAATTAAGCAGATCCAAATCTCAGGTAGACTACACCACAAGCAACGGTGGTAAAAGACCATTAAAAACTTTTTGTGGGCAACAAAAGTTTTGGATCAAGATGATATTTGTGTTGTCCCTTCATCCATGTCTCCGTGACCTTATGAACAGGTTGGATTGCAAATAAACATTACGATGGACCTAAGAAGTTTTTAACGGTAAACGTTCAATGACCACTGTTTCTGTGCTGTGTTCCACCTGAGATTTGTATCTACTCCATTTTTGGGCTCATGTTCTAGAATAAGTTGGCAAAATGGATTAATGGCGTAGATATACAAGGCATACATCAATGTGGGCCGCACGGTCAGGGTCCCACCCACATCGCAGCTAAGTCAGCGAGCATGTGCAGCTGTATTAGTTTGCAGAGAAATTTCTGACTGTACGGCCCATTTATGGCCCATTTCCGAGACGAAGCCCACCTCATTTTACCTTACAAGAATAAGCCCCAGCTGTACGGATGTCTTCCCAAAGGTCGAAAATGCCCCTGCTTTTAACTTCAAGCGGATCGGTTGGTGGGTGAAGGCTGGGGTCCCTATTGCTACGGATTATAACCGTAGCAATAGCCGATCCATTGTAAACAATATACGGGCAGCAGTACCGCCAATCCGGCGGTAATGCTGCCGACCTCTAGACATCTGTGCAGTAGTGCCACACAGGTGCGGTACTTCCACCCGATTTTTTGTTAAAAAATTCAGTAGATCCCATCGTGGCCCCACATAATTTTGACCGGGCCTCACACTCAATGATTATGATTTTGGTGGGCCCTACATCCACCTATGCACTTTTATTTTTATTTTTTTATTTTTAACATAGATAACTTTATTCTACCTACATTTTTATCTAATACATATAAATATGTATATATAAGCATATAAATTTTTTTTCTCTTTTTTCTATTTATTTCTTTAGTCATTTAACAAGAAGATCTTCTAAACCAAAATTAGTTACTTGATGTACCCTATATGATTTTTGGGGTAGGAGAAGCTACTTTAGCCAACCAACCTCTTTATTTTCCAAGATTCCATCAGGTTGATGGTCGAAAATTCATTTCATTCACTTCGTGGTCAATTTCAATCAATTCGCGGTCAATTTTATTCATTTCATTTACCTCACAATCAATTCTATGCATTTCATGGTCAATTCCCTTCACTTCACGGTCATTTCCATGCATTTCGTGGTCAATTCGCTTCACTTCGCCGTCATTTCCATGCATTTCACGGTCATTCCTGGCGATTTCGTGTTGATTCACGGTCAATTCCACGCATTTCACGGTCAATTTCCTTCACTTCATGGTCAGTTTCATGCATTTCTCGGTTAATTCGCTTCACTTCACCGTCATTTCCATGCATTTCATGGTCATTCCCGGTGATTCCGTGTTGATTCACAGTCAATTCCACGCATTTCACGGTCAATTCCCTTCACTTCACGATCATTTTCATGCATTTCGTGGTCAATTCACTTTACTTCACCGTCATTTCCATGCATTTTACGATCATATCCGGCAATTTCGTGTTGATTCACGGTCATTTCCATGCACTTCACGATCAATTCACTTCACTTCACGGTCACTTCCACTCATTTCAAGGTCAATTCTTTTCACTTCATGGACATTTCCATGCATTTCATGATCATATCCGGCAATTCCGTGTTGATTCACGGTCATTTCCCCGCATTTCACAGTCAATTCCCTTCACTTCACGGTCATTTCCATGCATTTCGTGGTCAATTCACTTCACTTCACCATCATTTGCATGCATTTCACGGTCATTCCTGGCAATTCCGTGTTGATTCGCGGTCAATTCCACGCATTTCACGGTCAATTCCCTTCACTTCACGGTCATTTCCATGCATTTCACGGTCAATTCGCTTCACTTCACCATCATTTCCATGCATTTCACAATCATTCCCGGCGATTTCGTGTTGATTCACGGTCAATTCCATGCATTTCACGGTCAATTTCCTTCACTTCACGGTCATTTCCATGCATTTCGCAGCCAATTTGCTTCACTTCACCGTCATTTTCATGCATTTCACGGTCATTCCCGGTGATTCCGTGTTGATTCACGGTCAATTCCATGCATTTCACGGTCAATTTCCTTCACTCCACGGTCATTGCCATGCATTTCGCGGCCAATTCGTTTCACTTCACCGTCATTTCCATGCATTTCACGGTCATTCCCGGCAATTTCGTGTTGATTCACGGTCAATTCCACACATTTCACGATCAATTTCCTTCACTTTCGGTCATTTTCATGCATTTCGCGGCCAATTCGCTTCACTTCACCGTTATTTCTATGCATTTCACGATCATTCCCGGTGATTCCGTGTTGATTCACGGTCAATTCCACGCATTTCACAGTCAATTTCCTTCACTTCACGATCATTTCCATGCATTTCGCGTTCAATTCGCTTCACTTCACCGTCATTTTCATGCATTTCACGGTCATTCCCGGCGATTCCGTGTTAATTCACGGTCAATTTCCTTCACTTCATGGTCATTTCCATGCATTTTACGGTCAATTCGCTTCACGTCACCGTCATTTCCATGCATTTCACGGTCATTCTCGGCGATTCCATGTTGATTTACGGTCAATTCCATGCATTTCACGGTCAATTCCCTTCACTTCATAGTCATTTACATGAATTTTGCAGCCAATTCGCTTCACTTCACCATCATTTCCATGCATTTCATGGTCATTCCCGGCAATTCCGTGTTGATTCATGGTCAATTCCATGCATTTCACGATCAATTTCCTTCACTTCACGATCATTTCTATGCATTTCGCTTCACTTCACCATCATTTCCATGCATTTCACGGTCATTCCTGGCGATTTCGTGTTGATTCACGGTCAATTCCATGCATTTCATGGTCAATTTCCTTCACTTTTGGTCATTTTCATGCATTTCACGGTCAATTCGCTTCACTTCATCGTCATTTCCATGCATTTCACGATCATATCCGACAATTCCGTGTTGATTCACAGTCATTTCCATGCACTTCACGGTCAATTCTCTTCACTTCACAGACATTTCCATGCATTTCACGATCATATCTGGCAATTCCGTGTTGATTCACGGTCATTTTCATGCACTCACGGTCAATTCACTTCACTTCACGGTCATTTCCACGCACTTCACGGTCAATTCACTTCACTTCACGGCCATTTCCATGCATTTCACGAGCATATCTGGCAATTCCGTGTTGATTCATGGTCATTTCTATGCACTTCACGGTCAATTCACTTCACTTCACGGTCATTTGCACGCACTTCACGGTGAATTCACTTCACTTCACGACCATTTCCATACATTTAACGATCATATCCGGCAATTCCGTGTTGATTCACGGTCATTTCCATGCACTTCACGGTAAATTCACTTCACTTCAAGGTCACTTCCACTCATTTCACTATCAATTCTCTTCACTTTACGGACATTTCCATGCATTTCACGATCATATCCGGCAATTATGTTTAGAGTTTGAACTTGGTGTTGAGGGTCAAATATTGCATATCAGACCCTAATTATTGCCTGGATTTATGAACATGATGCCGTTTAATGGCCCGCTTTAATCGTGTTGTGATGCAGAGTGTATTTGCAAGCATGGACTGAAAAATGGAGCTTAAAGCATGGATTTATCGTTCTGAAGTCACCAGAACAAGGGACGGACTCTAGGGGACCAAGATCAAGGAAGTTACACACCAGAAATCCGCGAAAATCGAGAAACTGGAGGTCAAGTGGCCTGAAAGATGTCCAGAATGAAAGATCACAGGGTTCTCACCATCTGATCGGGTCGAAACTTCATACAGGGCCTGAAGACTATAAATTAACCGTACATTTCAAATTTGAGCCCTTGGATCCATGTGGAAGTGGCTCAACGAGTAAATCAGCCCATAAATGGTCGATTTTAGGCCCGCCTGATATCTGGATATACTTCAAATTCGTTACCAACACCTTAAATTGGATGGGGAAAAGGATGGACGGTGCGGATTTCTCACGAACATCTCCGTGGGACCCACTCATACAGAGAATGAACACGGTGTACAAGTGCACCGGCTGTGCACCGAACAAAACAAAGTTGGTCAGCGTCATGCTGACCGACAATTTCTTTCAAAATTGAAAGACGCAACAGCGTCTTCGCTGCCTACGTCGGGGCTCGATTGTGGGCCCCATTCGTCGTTATTTTAGAAGATCAGAACCGTCCATACTCTCCTGAGGGTGGGAATCACCCCACCCTAGCTTTCCTCTTGGTCTCATGCAATATAGACAGGTATATCAGCGTTCAAACGTAAGATGGACCGCGGAAGTAAAATGTTAGTGGACCACGTCAAAAACACTCTAAAACCATATATTCTTGACTGGTTTTTCGCCAGAAATATAATGGACGGAGTGAATTTCTTCATCACCGACAATCTTGGGCCCACCAACCATCACAGCGCAACGCCGGAAGCTCTGTTCGCAAACAGAGTTTGCGGACGAGCCTGGTGGGCCACTACCAAGGTCTCAAGTGGCTGATCCGAACCGTCTATCTTATTCGGGGCACAGTTCAATACAAAAATGCAAGTTTTGGAGAATTCATACAAGATACAGCGTGCACAGGCTCAATCGCAAGGGGAACCGATTCTTTTCTTTAACTGGAGGATCCTGGTTGTTTTGTGATCAGTGGGCCACTTTCTGGTGCGATTAGGACTGTGAAAGTTTCTCCCAGGGTACAACCGATTAAGGTCAAGAAGCTTGACCGGTTGGATCATGCATCTGGTTCTCTGTTCGCCAAGATAAAATTCAAACGCAAGTCGGGTTACAATTTTAATTACGCAGGGAGTGCGGAACTCTTTCGCAGCCGACTTCATCTAGGATGCTGTCACAGCAGCTTCCGGACGGAACCTTTTTGTCTATAAAAGGGAGAGGGCTGGGACGTGAAGAGAGGAGGGGGATCTAAGGAGCATTGACGGCTGGAGAAGCATCATCGACGGCTAGAGAGAGAGACAGGGAGAGAGACAGAGAGAGAATTTTTTTATGTTTTTTTTTTTGCTGTTTTTCTTTCTTTGTTGTTGAGAGATTCAGCCAATCATGGTTGGCTAAACCTCTTAGCTAGGGCTAAGAGGTGAAGCTTGTGGCGTGATGGGAGCTTCTATGGGTTTGATTTAAACTGAATTGATTGACTCTAGTTTGATTTAAGAAATTCTTTTAGTCATTAATGGTTTGTTGTGATTTAAATTACAGTAGATCTGTGATGGCTTGAATAATTCATTTCTTTTTATTTTGATGTTTGGAAACCCTGTTGTTCGCCATCGTCTCATGAACATGGTTGGATGACCGAATCCTTCCTAACACTCATACATCTTTTGATTGGTTATGGATTGGTCTAAGTTCTGTTGTTTACCTTGTCTCTTAGGCATGGATTTGTGATGGAATCACACCTAATTCTTATACCTTTCATCTCTTGAAAACTATATCAAGTAAGTTCAGTATAATATCCATGAAGCAGGCATAAGATCTCCCTGATCTCTACAAGTGGATCCTCTGAATCCCTAGTTCCCTTTCTCTGAATTCTTTAAGTTTAGATTAATATTTCACCATTATTCCTTAAATTACAACTCAATTTAAATTTCATCTCATACTAGTTCTAGTTCTAGTTAGTTTCAGATAACGTAGAGGTTTCAATCCCTGTGGATTCGACCTCGGTCTCACCGAGTTTTATTATTACATCACAACCCTATACTTGGGGAGTGAACACTTGACTTTGACTTGTGCGAGTCATATCTTCTGGTCATGACTCGTGAATATAAACGTGGGGCCCACCAAAATGGAGTACGAGTCATATCGCCGGAAATGACAGTGAAATGAATGGAAATGACTGTGAAGTGAATTGACTTTGAAATGCGTGGAAATGACTATGAAGTGAAGGGAATTGTATGTGAAGTCCATGAAAATGACTGTGTATCTAAACGGAATCGCCGGAAATGACCATGAAATGAATGGAATGGACCCTAAAGTGAAGCGAATTGACCGTAAAATGCGTGGAAATGACCGTGAAGTGAAGGGAAATGACCGTGAAGTGAAGGGAATTGACCGTGAAGTGAAGGGAAATGACCGTGAAGTGCATGGAAATGACCGTGAATCTAAATGGAATCACCGGAAATGACCGTGAAGTGAAGCGAATTGACTGTGAAATGCGTGGAAATGACCGTGAAGTGAAGGGAATTTACTGTGAAGTGCATGGAAATGACCGTAAATTTAAACGGAATCACCGGAAATGACCGTGAAATGCATGGAAATGACCTTGAAGTGAAGCGAATTGATTGTGAAATGCATGGAAATGACCATGAAGTGAAAGGAAATGGCTGTGAATCTAAACAGAATCGCCAGAATTGATCGTGAAATGCATGGAAATGACCGTGAAGTAAAGCAAAATGACCGTGAAATGCATGGAAACGACCGCGAAGTGAAGGGAATTGACCGTGAAGTGCATGAAATTGACTATGAATCTAAACGGAATCACTGGAAATGACCGTGAAATGTATGGAAATGACCGCGAAGGGAAGCGAATTGAGCGAGAAGTGAATAAAATGAATGAAATTGACCTTGAGGTGAATGAAATGGATTTTTGATCATCTACCTGATGGAATCTTAGAAAATTACTATGTTTGTTGGCTAAATTAGCTTATCCTACCCCAAAATCATATATGGTACGTTAAGTAACTCATTCTAATTTAGGAGATATGCTTGTTAAATAAATAGACAAAGAAATTAATTAAGAGATAGAAAAATATTTTTATATACTTATATATACATATTTACATAATTATGTATTAGAGAAAAATATAAGGGAGAAAAAGTTCTCCCTATAATAATAATAATAAAAAATCCGTCGGACCGTAACCGGCGGTAGTGCTGCGGCAGTATGTAAATATTTTTTTTTTTGCTGTATTATTTTTGTGGGTCCCATCATGAGGTCTATGTTATATCCAAACCGTCCATCTATTTGGCGAGCTCATATTAAGGCTTGAGACGAAAAATAAGATAGATCTAACTATCAAGTGGACCAAACTGTAAAAGGCAGTGGTGAATTGAACGTCTACCATTGAAACCCTTTTAGGGTTACAGAAGTTTTGGATCATTATGAAATTTGTTTTTCCTCTTCATCCAGGTCTTTGTGACCTTATGAATAGATTGGATGGAAAATAAATGTTATGGTGTGCCTTACAAAATTTTTAACAGTGAAAATCCATTTCCCCGCTGCTCATTGTGGTGTGGACCAGTTGATCTTTGGGTATGATTTTTTTTGTTGATAATGCTCCGAAATGATCTGGAAATATGGGTGAACGTTGTGGATATAATAAATACATAACGGTGGGGCCATGTAACTTTGATATCTTTTGAACCGTTCGTACAACTCGGAGTTCGAGGAGCGTCAGCGCTCGTCTTCGAGCACCAGGCCTCAGGAAGGGAAGCAGGGGCATTTTCGACCTGAGAAATGGGGCCGTACAGCGGGGCTTATCCTTGGGAGGTAAAAAGCAAGTGGGCTTTAAAAGGTTGGTGGGCCATATATGGGTCGTACAGTTGAAAATTTCTCTAATTTGCAAGGAAGTTATATGCGTCCAAACGATACCTTACGTTGTGACACACATATCATGGTGGGCCCAATAGAGCTAAGCTCAGAACAGGTGAATGGCGTTGGGAGATCGGTCACCTTAATCACTACTTGATTTGCAAGGAAGTTAATTTTCTGCCGTTGATTTTTTAGATTCCAAAACCCACCTTAGCACACCACACACAGCCGAGCACTCACCTCAAGTTGAAACTCTTGTGAATCTGGGAGCGGATTGGCTGGTGTACCGCGCACCAGCGATATGGCTGGTGTGTGTACGTGTCGTGCGAAGACGAGAATTGCAGCTCCTCCAGCTCCGAATTGTACGAACGGTTCAAAGTAGATCAAAGTCGCATGCCCCAAAATGATGTATTCATTATATTCATACCGTTCATCCATTTTTTGAGATCATTTTAGAGTATGGTATAAGAAATGATTCATATCCAAAGCTTAAGTAGACAACACCATAAATAGAAGTAGGACAATGATTCTCACCGTTAAAACATTCATAGTGCCCACCGTAACGTTTATTTTCCATCATAATGTCACACAGACCTGGATGAAGATAAAAAATAAATATCATATCGATCCAAAACTTCTGTGACCCCTAAATGGTTTCAATGGTAGATGTTCAATCCCCATAGCTTTTTGCAGTGTGGTCCACTTGATCTTTGGATCTGTCTTATTTTTCCGTTAAAGCCTTAGGGAGAGCTCTCCAAATGAAAGAACGGTTGGGATATAACACATACCTCATGGTGGGACCCACAGAACTTGATGACGTCAACACATCAGCCATGTTGCTGTGTGCGGTACACCAGCCAATCCGCTTCCTGTGAATCTAGCACTGGGCCAGTGGATTTCTTCCGATCTATTAAGTGCATCTGACATCTAACCCACGTGGATTGGGTACTAACCCCGCTGATGTATAGGTTTCATCCACACCGGCCATCCATTTTTCCATATCATTTTAGGTTATAAGCCCAAAAATTAATCCGTTTCAAGGCTCAAGTGGACCATACTGTGGGGATTAAACACTTGCCGTTGAAAACCTTTTAGGGCCACATAACCTTATATATATATATATATATATATATATATATATATATATATATATATATATAGCTTGGATCGTTACTTCCTGTTGTGTGGTCCACTTGAACCTTGGATCTATGTTTTTATTTTTATTTTATTTATTTTATTTTATAGCTTGTATTCTAAAATGTATGTACGGTGTGCATAAAACCCATACATCACCGTAGCCTCTCACAGCCACTGTCTATTTCTAGCTAAGGACAGGGAGGGGTACTACGCAATCCGCGTCCACATCCAACCCTTCCAATAGGTTGGGTCCACATGAGGATTGTCGTGTCAAAATCAGCCCTATCTACTCAATGAGTGGATCTGAGTTGATTCTTTTCTTTTATATGGAAAGCCTCATGGTGGGCCCAATCTATCGGACGAATTGGATATCGTACTTGTTGGGGACAAAAGATACTAAGTCCGGAGACTCGGACTTGGTGCCTCGGGTCTTCGAAGGATACGTTGGATCCGAGGGAAGGTTATAAACTCATTAAGCCGAGACAAAAGTTAAGTCGGCTCGGACGACGAACCAGCAATCCGGGTATGCATCGGGCCGACCCACTTGCTGGATCGGCCAAATGAAGACAGCGCAGAACAAAACGTCATCCCGAGTATCTCGGGATGAAATCTCCGATCCCGGAGGTCACGGGATCGGATAGAGACCAGAAACGGGCGAAATCCAATCTCCGCGATAATGGGAGAAGATCCCGTACACGATACTGAGAGAAGAATCCTCATACGATAGGATGCTCCAGCAGCTATAAAAGAAGAACCTCCATCGTCTTGGGAGGTACGCAAAAACTCTATCCTAGAACTCTCTAATACATTAAGACCCAGATTCCTAGCCTGACTTTGGCATCGGAGGGTCCCCTACTTTAGCCAGAGTCTCCTTTGTCTTCTTGCTCCGCAGGTACACGAAGGTCTAGGAGGACGAAGTAGATTTTTGTATCAACAGTTTGGCGCCGTCTGTGGGAACCGTACAAAAAGCCATCTCATAGTCCTATATTGGATTTTTCTCCTCATGGTGATGACTAGAAGGACGGTCCCAGAAGATCAAAATGAAATTGCGATTACAGGGCTAGCGGGCCCGATAGCAGGATCGGTGGCCCAGAACCCACCTAACAACCGCCAACGAGGAACGACCGGAGCGAACAACAGCCAGCGGGCTCGGAACGATGGACGGTTGGACCAGGAGGTTCAAGAAATCCGATCCGATATGAATATGATGAAGCAGATGCTGGAGTGAATGTATCAGTAAATGCAACCACCTCCGCCCCCCCAAGGGGAGACAACACATGTACCAACTGCAGTGGTCGATCCTCAACCTTCCGCGCCGCAGTCTTTTCGGCCGAGTCAACCTCAAGGCGTATCTGAGCCATCTCCGGCTCAGTCAGCTAACACTTCCTTGCCCCCCAACGACCTTCGGCACGAGATAGAACGAAGAAGGCGCAACCGACCCTCCATGGAAGGTACAGCAGAGAGCGGTGAACCTTGGAAAGCCGATATTCAAAATTTTAAAAGAGAAGTGTGGGAAGAAATGTCGAAAGAAATGGCAGACATGAAGCATGGCCGGAATATGTATCCGACCAGATCCGAGGCAAAGGCGTCCCCTTTTATTGATGAAATAATGCAGGCTCGGCTGCCCGAGAGGTTTCGATTACCTCAAATCACTCCCTTCACCGGTAAGACCGACCCGACAGAGCATATCGAATGCTTCAGAACCTATATGGAGCTCCACGATGCCTCGGATGCAGTGATGTGTCGAGCCTTTTCTCTTACATTACAGCACAGCACATGTACCAACTGCAGTGGTCGATCCTCAACCTTCCGCGCCGCAGTCTTTTCGGCCGAGTCAACCTCAAGGCGTATCTGAGCCATCTCCGGCTCAGTCAGCTAACGCTTCCTTGCCCCCCAACGACCTTCGGCACGAGATAGAACGAAGAAGGCGCAACCGACCCTCCATGGAAGGTACAGCAGAGAGCGGTGAACCTTGGAAAGTCGATATTCAAAATTTTAAAAGAGAAGTGCGGGAAGAAATTGCGAAAGAATGGCAGACATGAAGCATGGCCGGAATATGTATCCGACCAGATCCGAGGCAAAGGCGTCCCCTTTTATTGATGAAATAATGCAGGCTCGGCTGCCCGAGAGATTTCGATTACCTCAAATCACTCCCTTCACCGGTAAGACCGACCCGACAGAGCATATCGAATGCTTCAGAACCTATATGGAGCTCCACGATGCCTCGGATGCAGTGATGTGTCGAGCCTTTTCTCTTACATTGACCGACGTAGCTCGACTGTGGTTTAAACAATTGAAACCAAAGTCCATCAGCTCATTCGCAGAGCTAAGCGACGCCTTTCTTACCAACTTCATCGGCGGAAAAAAGAAATTAAAGCCCCCTGCACATTTGAACAACATAGTTCAAAGGCAGGGAGAGCTATTGAAAGACTACATCAAGCGTTTCAACTTCGAATCTCTTCAGGTTCGAAAACATTCAGAAGAAATGGCTCTCAATGCGCTCATGCAAGGAGTTAGAGACAAGCCGTTCCTAGCGTCTCTAGACAAAAACCCGCCCGATACTTTAGCAGAGTTTATGGCACGGTCGGACAAGTATGCAAACGCCGAAGAAACGCGGATCATGCGTGAAAATAAATCTTTGGTCAAAGAGTCGGCCAAAAAGGAAGCCGACTCGACCGGAGGAAAGAAGCGTAAAGATGATCAAACGCACGATGAGCGAAGGTCGGGTAAACGACCAGATCGAAGATTCTCCACATATACCCCCCTGAACAAAACTCAGGAGCAGGTGCTGATGGAAATCAAAAGCGAAGGCTTTGTCAACTGGCCCCATAAGCTCAGAAGTAATCCCAATCGGCGGGACAAGGACAAATACTGCCATTATCATCGTGATCACGGACATAACACGAGTGATTGCCGTCACCTCAAGGAAGAGATCGAACGACTTATAAAGGAAGGCCGACTCAAAGAACACGTGGTCAAGGCCGCGGTAGCCGAGGGACGTCCGACCGAGAGTCAACCCATGGAAGAAATTCGCACAATTATCGGCGGTCCGCGAGGCGGAGGCGACTCAAACAATGCTCGAAGGAATCATGCGAGGAAACTTAATCAGCCTGAGTCCGAGCTCATGATTATAGATCGGCCCACAAAGGAAAA
The DNA here is from genome assembly GCA_030180095.1 of Magnolia changhungtana. Taxonomy (NCBI): domain Eukaryota; kingdom Viridiplantae; phylum Streptophyta; class Magnoliopsida; order Magnoliales; family Magnoliaceae; genus Magnolia; species Magnolia changhungtana. The sequence goes on from JASAUF010000076.1 coordinate 1,387,425, forward strand.
GAAAAGGGAAAAATATTGCGTTTCATTCACAGAGGAAGATGCTCGAGGGATCTATCATCCCCATAATAACGCATTAATCGTCACCTTAACTATCGCTAACCGAAGAGTATTCCGAATACTCGTCGGTACGAGATCATTTGCAGACGTGTTATTTACTCAGGCTTTCGACAAAATGAAGATTGAACGATCCATGCTACGTCCGGTTCGGACCCCATTAATTGGTTTTTCCGGAGGACAAGTACTGCCTGAGGGGATTGTCTCGCTACCACTCACCGCAGGTAGTGCCCCACATCAGACGACAACGATGGTCGAGTTCTTGGTCGTCGATCAACCCTCAGTATACAACGCCATACTCGGCCGACCTTCTCTAAGTCTCCTCCAGGCCGTAGTATCCACATACCATCTCTCACTGAAATTCCTGACTGATTCGGGAGTAGGAATTGTCAAAGGAGACCAACAAGATGCGAGGCGTTGTTACATGATAGCTGTAAAAGGACCCGCCGACAAAAGTCCGGTCAACATATCAACGATCGAATCGTTAGACCCTCGGGGCGAGAGTCATGAACGAGGGCAGCTGGTTGAAGATCTTATATCAGTTCCCTTGGTCGAGATGGATGAGTCCAAAACAGTGCGAATTGGCTCGTCTTTGCAGCCCTCCTTGAGAGAAAAGCTGATAGCCCTGCTCCGAAGGTACGCCGACGTATTTGCTTGGTGTCACGCAGATATGCCCGGAATCGACCCGTCTGTGATTACTCACTGACTCATGATCGATCCGTCCTATCGACCGATCCGACAGAAGCGACGACCGCTCGGCCCCGAACGATATGCCATCATTGAAGAAGAAGTCAGCAAGCTTCTCCAGTCTAATTTCATAGAAGAGATACATTATCCAGAATGGGTCGCGAATGTTGTGCTTGTAAAGAAGTCCAACGGGAAGTGGCGAGTCTGTATTGATTATACTGACTTAAATAAAGCCTGCCCGAAGGATAGCTTTCCGCTCCCAAGGATAGATCAGCTAGTGGACAGTACCGCCGGACATGAACTTCTTAGTTTCATGGATGCGTACTCAAGGTATAACCAAATTGTAATACATCAAACAGATAAATCAAAAACTACCTTTGTCACTGACAAAGGCCTTTATTGCTACCGAGTGATGCCATTTGGTTTGAAGAATGCTGGCGCAACTTATCAAAGATTAGTTAACAAAATCTTTGCTCGGCTTATAGGCCGAACCATGGAAGTATACATCGACGACATGCTCGTCAAAAGTATACACGCGGCAGATCATGTAAATGATTTGGAAGAGATGTTTCTCATCCTACGAAAATTTTGGATGAAGCTGAATCCGAGTAAGTGTGCCTTTGGAGTGAGCTCTGGGAAGTTCCTCGGTTTCTTGGTCAGTCAGAGAGGAATAGAGGCAAACCCTGAGAAAATAAAGGCTCTGATTGATATGGAATCTCCTAAAATCATTAAGGACATCCAAAAGTTGACTGGACGAGTAGCTGCACTTAATCGATTCCTGTCCAGAGCCACGGATAAATGTCTCCCCTTCTTCAAGCAGTTAAAAGGACGACAGACCATGGATTGGACGGAAGAATGTGAAGCGGCATTCCAGCGGTTAAAATCATATCTCGGTTCTCCACCCCTCTTATCAAAACCCGAATCAGGGGAATCACTGCTCCTTTACCTAGCAGTATCCGAGGCAGCGGTAAGCTCGGCCCTGATACGAGAATCCGAAGGAAAGCAACTGCCGGTCTATTATGTTAGCAAAGCGTTATTGCCAGCAGAAACGAGATACCCAAACTTGGAAAAAGTAGCTTTGGCTCTAATAACTTCTTCTCGCCGACTTAGGCCGTATTTCCATGCCCATACCATCATCGTGATGACCAATCTTCCACTTCGCCAAGTGTTGCAGAAACCAGAGGCTTCCGGCCGACTCATAAAGTGGACAATCGAATTAAGCGAATTCGACATTCAGTACAGGCCGAAAGTAGCAATCGAGAGGGCAGGCTGTAGCTGACTTTATTGCCAAGAGCACACCGCCATCCGACCTCACGGTCGACAATATGCCCGAAAATGTTGCAGTACCGACAACAGCCACTCTCCCGTACCCACCCTGCCCTGTTCCATGGAGACTGTTTGTCGATGGCTCTTCCAACTCTAAGGCGAGTGGGGCTGGGGTAGTGCTGGAAACCCCCGATCATACTTATATGCAGTATGCCTTACGACTTGGATTCCAAGCGTCAAACAATACAGCGGAATATGAAGCCTTGTTACTCGGCCTCCGACTCGCAGCTAGCATGGGAGTTACGTACCTTAATGTTTTCAGCGATTCTCAGTTGGTTGCTAATCAAGTTACCGGTGTATACCAGACACGGAAAGACCAACTAAGAGTGTACATGGAAAAAGTGAAAGAAATGATCAATAGATTTCAATTCTGTCTTGTTACTCGGATCCCGCGTACAGAAAACGGCAAAGCCGACCTATTAGCGAAGCTCGCCTCCGCCGATGAAAATGATATACCCAGATCTGTTCCTATCGAATACGTTGCTAAGCCAAGTATATATGAACCAGTTAGCTCGGTCGTCAACACTATCGACTTGGAACCTTCTTGGATCGATCCAATCGTCCAATATCTTGACAAGGGTAAGCTGCTGAAGATCGCGCCGAGGCTCGACGAATTAAGATCCGAGCCTCCCGTTACACCATACTCAACGGAACCCTGTACAAAAAAGGTTACTACGCCCCATTGCTGCGGTGCCTCAAACCCAGCGAGGCGAACTATGTGTTACGTGAAATCTATGAAGGAATCTGCGGAAATCATTCTGGAGGGCGATCTCTCGCCCATAAGGTCCTACGACAGGGATATTATTGGTCCACTATCCAGCACAACGCTCGCGAGCTCGTTCAAAGATGCGACAAATGTCAAAAGTTCGCGGTAATTCCGAGACAAGCTCCCGAGGCATTGACGCCAATGACTGGTCCTTGGCCCTTCGCACAGTGGGGTGTCGACATTATAGGTCCACTCCCTATAGAAAAAGGCCGGACCAAATTTGCCGTGGTGGCAGTGGATTATTTCACGAAGTGGGCCGAGGCAGAGCCATTAGCTAAAATAACCGAACAGAAGATTACCGAATTTGTGTGGAAGAATATTATCTGCCGGTTCGGAGTACCCCGTACCATTATTACAGACAATGGAAGGCAATTTGATAATAGGAGCTTTCGCGAGATGTGCAGCAACCTCGGAATCAGGAACGTGTATTCTTCGCCCCATCATCCTCAGACTAATGGACAGGTTGAGGCGGTTAACAAGATTATCAAGCGACATCTCCGGACCAATCTTGACCAGGCCAAAGGAGCATGGGCCGAAGAACTCCCGAAAATTCTATGGGCTTATCGAACCACAGCTCGTACTGCCACAGGAGAAACTCCTTTTTCACTTGCTTATGGCTCGGAAGCCGTTACCCCCGTTGAAATCAGATTACCCTCGGCTCGAATCACTTCGTTCAATGCAGAGGAAAATGAAGAACTCCTTACATTCGGGCTCGACCTTCTGGACGAACAAAGGGAGGTGGCACTACCGCGCACGTAAGCGGCAAGACATGACAAGTGGCTCGGTTCTACAATACCCGAGTTAAGATCAGACGGTTTCGGATGGGAGATATAGTTCTCCGAAAAGTATTTTCCAATACCAAGGAGATTGGGTCGGGTACATTGGGACAGAACTGGGAAGGACCCTACATTGTCTCGGGTACCATCCGACCAGGAACATACCGGCTAGAAGATCTGAACGGACAGTCGCTGCCTCATCCCTGGAACGCTGAGCACTTAAAGATTTATTATCCTTAGCTCGGCACTCAAAGCTCAAGGACTCCAAACTAAGAAAGATTTAAAGCCAAATCGTTTGAATAAAAGTGCTATCTTTCATTTATCTTCAAAATGTTCTTACAAAAAAAAAAGGAGGGATCCATCATTGTTCCTCGGCGGGAACGACTCCCGGGGCATGTTCAGAAGGACCAGCCTCGACATTATCAAGATTACCTCGGGATCCTCAGATTCCGAGACTCCTCCTTCAATTCCTGAGAGATCGAGATCCGGGAAAGTCTTCTTCATGTCGTTAATACATTCCAAGTATCCACCTTGGAATAGACGATCCCTCTCATCCTCGAACTCCTTTGATTCAAGGAAGGCTTGAACGGCTTGGTCCCTTGCCTTCTCGGCCTCCTGAGCCTTCTCGTTGGCTTGCTGAATGAGCCCCGCCGCCTCAAGCTTAGCCCGGGCCAAGTCATCGGCACAAGAAGCATGAACTGCGAGGATTTGCCGATTCTCTTCTTCAGCCTTAGAGAGGAGAGCCGACATCCGAGCCACCTCGACTTGTGTTTCATCAAGTGCTCTCCTGGAAAAAGCCGCCTCAGCTTTTGCGTCTTCGGCAGCTTTCCGGGCAAGGGCCGCCTCGCCCATCAGAACACCGACCTGTATCTCGGCATTCTCGCGCCGCCCCTCCGCTTCCGACAGAAGAGTCTGCAGCCGGTGGGTCGAAGATAATTCCTTGCAGGCCTTAACCAAGCAAGGCGCAAGTTCAAAGAGCACCCTCGCCGCATGGCCGACGGTTTGCGACGTAGGAGCGTTGTAAAGGCTAATGAACTTTTTCTCGCTCCCATGGGCTAAGGCCCAGGGAACCATCCCCGACACCACCGTCCGCAAAATGGACGGTCCTTCTTGGCTCGTCTCCTCCCCTCTGGAGGATGAAGTCTTCGTCTCTTCTTCCCCTCTGGAAGACGCAGCCCTAGTCTCCTCCTGTCTCGGAACATCCGGTGCAACGTGTCCAGAGTCGGATGCCGCCTGAGGCTCCGCGGCCGCAACCTCCCTCACTTCCGCCCTTTCCTCCGGGTCAGAAAGTACGACGACAGTGGGGGCGGAAGAACTAGCAGGCTCCTTCTCCTTCCTCGCCACTCTCTGTTTCTTCAGCGGCCGAGGGTCTGACAGAAGAACTGACCCGGGGGAGCTTTAATCTTTGAAATGGCCCTAAGGGGAGGCCGAGCTCCAGTCATCACCGAGGGAATTGAGGGGGCCGGCTCGGCAACAACCCTAAGATGGGGCCGAGCTTCGGCCAAATCTGCAAAAAGATGAAGAAGATCAGAAAAAATTCAGAGAACACATGAAGATACATCTTCAAATTACCTATGACGGCCGAGTCTAAACCTGCGAGATGAAGGCGCTCTGGCTGTAAGAGCACCTTCCAGGACCTAACTGCTGGTTCCAACGTCTTCAACTCCTTGATCCGAGCTAAAGCACTGATCCGAGCTTTTGCCGCTTCTTCGGGATATCTGACAGACATAAGTCGGTCAGACTCAAAACATTATGAAAACAAGAAGGGCAAAAGAGGAGCGCTGAGTCACCTACTTTCTGAAATGCCCGAGGAACGCGAGCCTCGTAGGACCCGGACTCAGCCATCTCCCAGCGACCACAAGCCCAAAACCAACGTTCTCTCCAATGTTTGTTGGAAGTGGGAGGGTCGGTTATTAAGGAGTTGCCTCCGCCCCGCCAAGCAGCGAAGACATAAAAGTCGGGATAGTTCGGGTTTACACGCACTTGATACAAGTGGAGGAATTCGTCGACAATTAGCGGTGGCTGCTCCATCTCAGCCCACAACACCGCACATCCAAATAAGTTCCTCCACCCATTCAGAACTATTTGCCCCGGGGCAATCCGAATACGGGATAAAACTCCCCGGACAATGGGCTGAAGGGGCAGACGTAGGCCGCATTGCATCGAGACTTGGTAGATCGCGACCGCCCCAGCAGGAGGATGATCCGGTAAAGCATTCGGACGGGGAAGATAAATGATAACCAATTCGGGGATATGATACCCGATTCAGATCCTATCCAAATCCGCCTCAGTCAAGACTGAAGGAACCGGGCCGCTTAGATCATCCCCCGATCCTTCTCCTTCAGACTCGGCATGTGCCGACCTATCAACGGGAACCGGCCCAGAGGTTCCCTCGGCGATCAACGTTTTCTCTTCCTCCTCCTCTTCCTCTTCCAAATCCATTGGAGGGTTAGGCCTTCCCGGGTGGGTTATCAGGGACGACCCATCACGAGAAGGACCAGCGGAAGCAGGGCGTTCCGCCGGAGCTTCAGTGACCCTCTCAGAAAGAAAAGCAGCGTTCGCGTCAACTGCTATCTCTGTCAGTAAGGAAGGCGATTCCGCAACGTTCCAAAAATGTTGCGCTTCGCCTTCGTCTCCGGAAATTTCCTCCTGGGGACTTTGAGAACCTCTAGCCGCCATTATCACAAACTAAAAAGGAAAGACTCACCGGAGGGAGGAAGGAAAGCGAAAATGGCGGAGGAAGCCACTGACAGTTAAGAAAGAAGGGAGGAAGAAGAGGAAGAACCGAAAAACTCCAAAGGGAATGAAGAGCGGGAATAGCAATAGAAGTTCAAAATGCGGGACCCCCACCCTTTTATAAGGTCGCCATATGGCGGAAGCAATTAATAGGGAAATGATTCGACGCCTGCATCGACTCCCCCGCTCGACACGTGGCGCACGTCGACTGACGACGATAATGCCCTTGCTACGTGTCCAACCCCCATTGGCGGGGTGAACAATTTGACGGCTGTCGGCGCACGCAATGTCAGAAACTGAACCGTCTCCCATCAAAGGCGACACAGAATGCATTAAATGCCTACTTATTGTCTCGGACTAAGTTATGAACCGACTCAAAACTCGCTACTCCTTAGTGTCATGCGAAACACACGGAGTAAGAGGGCTTACTGTTGGGGACAAAAGATACTAAGTCCGGAGACTCGGACTTGGTGCCTCGGGTCTTCGAAGGATACGTTGGATCCGAGGGAAGGTTATAAACTCATCAAGCCGAGACAAAAGTTAAGTCGGCTCGGACGACGAACCAGCAATCCGGATATGCATCGGGCCGACCCACTTGCTGGATCGGCCAAATGAAGACAGCGCAGAACAAAACGTCATCCCGAGTATCTCGGGATGAAATCTCCGATCCCGGAGGTCACGGGATCGGATAGAGACCAGAAATGGGCGAAATCCAATCTCCGTGATAATGAGAGAAGATCCCGTACACGATACTGAGAGAAAAATCCTCATACGATAGGATGCTCCAGCAGCAATAAAAGAAGAACCTCCATCGTCTTGGGAGGTACGCAAAAACTCTATCCTAGAACTCTCTAATACATTAAGACCTAGATTCCTAGCCTGACTTTGGCATCGGAGGGTCCCCTGCTTTAGCCAGGGTCTCCTTTGTCTTCTTGCTCCGCAGGTACACGAAGGTCTAGGAGGACGAAGCAGATTTTTGCATCAACAGTACTCATATAAAAAGTCGTGAAAGTTATCCACTGGAGGACCGTAAATTGTCGTCCAACCGGTTGGACTTAGACCTTTTAGGGAATAAGAGTCCGCACAAAGAAGGACCCATGATGGATGCATGTCATGCACATAAGTGATTGGCTCCACTGCGGAGGGGGATGCCACTAAATATCCGAAATCGGAAGAACCTAACCCTTTGATCTTTGGACCATTTTTTCTTGAACGTGGTGGAACCCTTGTTATATCATTATTTTAACCGCGAACTTGTAGATCATTGACTTAAGGGTCAGGGTTTTCCCATCTGGATGATTTTGGAGACATCTTTCACCCACCATGGTCATCATCAGATTGACGGTTTGGATTACTGATTCGTGTACCGCTTGTATCGAATCGGGGTGCTGTCAAATTATACAAGTGTGATATCCCGTGTGAAATCTGGGCTGTCGATCCAGTGGGCCCAAAATTAACGAGGCATTCTAGGAAAGCATGGACTGTTGATCAAATATTTATAGTCATCCATTTTTATTTTTTTATTTTGAGAAAAATGCTTGGTCCAAGTGTGGAGTGGTGTTTTAATAATAATAAATAATAATAACCTGAAATGCAGAGGTGTTCAAAGGGAGCACCTTGTGGATGGATTGGAAGTGGGTTTTACATCATTGCATGTCCCATGTAGCATGTTGGAAAATAAGCTTATTCTAATGATATGATTGTCAAGCATTGATAGGTATTTTAGGGACCTCAAAAAACTCTTCAACCGATTCAAAAAGTTCAAACTCCACTTCAACTCACAAATGTGTCTTCGAGGCAATTCCAAACTTAAATGTAAAGGTTGTGAGGTCCGCCACTGTATTTTTCATTGATGCAGTGAATGGAGTGGACTTTTCCTACTTGAAAACTCTCCCACTTGTCTCTTGTTTTAGACACGTACCAAGTTTAGTTTTATGAAATTCTCATAGGGCATTGTTTATAAAAAGAAAACATATTTAGAGTACATTTTCTTAATATTTATTGGCCAATGAGTTATTATATAGTAAAAAAATAGAAAAAATATGGACTTTATGTTTTATTTTTTATTATTTTAGTAAAGGAGAAAATTTTGTATCACTATTTGTAATAGGAATTTTATTTTTTTTAAAAAAACTCTCTTCTGTTTTTTCTCTTCACCTTTTGAATTTTAATTTTATTATTTCTTATATAGTTTTGTGTCGCTTGTATTGATTGTGGCAAGTGTTTTTCCCTAACACTTTTATGGCACTGAACCATCCTAATTGCTAATAAGGCTTACGAGCCACTCGTTAGGAGGATCCAACCATTTAACTTATTGAGAAATAAAAATTAGGCTTGACCATTCATCTGGTGAGCTACTGGTAGAACATACTATAGTTAAGTATATAATATATATTTATATATATTAAGATCTTTGTACATCTCTATGGATCCTGCTCTTCTTTTATATATTTTTATTATTCTGGACTAAATAATGCATAATAATATTATTTAAAATGTAGTCTATTAAATAATAAAATAGTATTAGAGCAATGTGGCATTCATATCTACAGTCCATTTTCCTTGTTTTGTTGATCCCGTAGCCAGATAACCATTTGGACATGGCATCACCGGAAATCAACTGGATATGCCCACATCATCATCTTACGACCTAGATCCACCAAGAAACTGTTGATTGGATATTGCTGCATCACTGTTGTACATTGCTGCTATAACGAACCCATCTCTGCCTCCACTTACTTTTTTTTTACACACGCACACGCACACACTCACTCCCTACACGTTTGGGAATTTCACCCCCTATGGACACTCGAACCATGGAACGGGAGTTGAAACTCCCAGAGTCTACCGCCCGTCCAAGAGTAAGGATCCACTTATAGCCTTAAAATCTGGCCTAAACTTATATAAGACCTCGCACAAACCATTCCAGTCTCGACTCAATCCACCGTCACAAATACCACCATTGGAACCCATCTCCTCTTGATCCCCTACTGTTGCCCAACCACCAACAAATTTGATACTGGCGATCGATCAAAGTCACTACCATCATCTCCTCCAACAGCATCTTATAGTGCTCCAATTAACCCGTCATCATTTACTATCTGTAATAGAAGTGCATTCAAGAGCTTAGATATTTAATCAAATGATGTATGACGTGGCGCAAATACATTTCTGTTATGGTTGGACCAAAAGAAGCCCGAACAAAAGTAAAAGTAGTTTGACACAAATACATTCCTAGGACGTGATGTAATTAAGCCTAGGTTTGCCCAATTCGAAAAAATTCAATCTAAACAAGGAGAACTTGCCATTTGAAGTATGAACCATATATCAACATAACTTTTGATATGTGTATCGTAATGGGACATACAACCTATTAATCTTTATTGTAACGGGTCATTCGAGGTCAAACTACATTAGTCAATTTTGTGAGAAAAGGCATGTTTTAGTTCAAAAACAAAATTTTATAAAAAAATTTAATAGTTTTAGTAATTCGAATTTTTATTGTATTTCCTTATTTTTAAAGTTTTAAATTTTTATATATTTTAGAAGTTACTTATAATCATGGGAGGACTCTTCCATTAAGGTTTACCTGAATTTTCTAGTTTTGACAAATTAAGCTTTAAATGATTTTTATTATTTTTTGGTAAATTTTATTAGAGTCAGAATTTTATTATTTTAGATAATTTCAAATTAATATTTTATTTTTTCTTTATTAGTACTGTAATTAAGAAATCATATACATTAGATATCACTTAATAAAAATATTTGAGTGTTTTCTCTTTTCTCTTGTGAATTCAAAAAACTACTCTTATATATATATATAAATTTTTTAATGTTAGCTTGTTAGTACACCACTTCACTGTTAGCCACCCCCACTAGGGAATCGATGTTCAAAAAACTACTTTGTGAATTCACAGATTTAATCACTTGAGGAAGATAATGAGCTTTTCTCATGTGTTTCACGCTGTTCTTTGTATCATCAAAGGAACCTATCTTCTACCTCAACCATTATGTCTAGTCAAATTTAACTGATTTACTTGCCACAATCCTCAAAAACTAGCAAAAAAGGCCGCACCACCCATAAAAAAAAAATTGATAGAGTAGGGTGGTAAATTCCTCCTTCACTTTATCAGTTTTGGTTCTCTTTAGGAGCATCGCTTTCAATGCCATGTGAATGCATCGAAATGTTTATGGCCCGTGTCTCCACAACCTTTATTATACAGTGTTCTAATGACAATACTCGCAGTTTTCTTTTTTCCTTCAACATATCTTTCTCATTAGGCCATTGTTATTAGTGTGGATGTAGTCTACCCACATGTTATATAGTGTTGCACTGTATCTTGACATGCCACTGTAGCTATAGTCCCTCTTTCAACCATTGTGTATGTGGTTCACTTAGCTGTTATACAGTTTTGCACGTATGTATTTGAGTGAATTTTGTATGCGAATGGTAGTTTGGTGGCTTGATGATTCTGGAATTTGGATGCCTTACAATTTTAAAGAAGATTCAATGAACAACGAAAACTCAATTTATCAATAAGTAACACTTAGAAGATCTAATATATGAGCATAATATGTTTAAGGTGAATGGTAGCTTTCATTGATTGGCATTTTTGTTTTATAAGTATTTTATTTCAAGCGGGATATGATTGATATAATTTGAAAGAGTCTTAGAGTATAAGATTTGTATATATAGTTACACGTTTAGTCGAATGTACTATAGATAGTTATATATATAATAGATTCATGTAAACCGTTAAGCTTTTTACAAATCTTTATGAATCTTGCTCCCCTTTCAATATTTACCAAAATATAGTACTGGAATCCATAACATCTGCAAATGCACATTAACTATAAGATGATAACCAATTTCTTTTACAAGCATTCGAACCACTTGATGAGCAGGTTAGATACTGCGGGTGAACTGCACTACACAAGGTCCAAAAAAGACCCTTACCCAAAGGAAACGAAAGGACGATGCGGCGAGTGTTCTGATGGCAATATCTGACCATTGGTAATTTCAGTCCAGTTTTCCTGAGTCCATCAGGCGTATCTAAATCGTGCACTGGGAGAGCGGGATTGGGTACTGCCCTCACAAGGACCTAACTAGAGATGTACTGTCCTTTCAATGGCTCCGTGGGGGTGGCTACAATCATATTTTATCCATGCCATCCATTCATTTAAATAATCATTTTAGGTGATTAGCCCAAAAATGAGGCAGATCAATGCTCCGCCTCACTCACATCCGTAGAGAAGGGAACGTGGTGGCGGAAGGACTCATTAGGTTGGGGAGTGGTATGCAAGTCAATTATGATTTTAGAGTGTTAGGAGATCTCCCTCCCTCCATCCAAGGCCTCCTGTTCCTGGATAGAGTGGGCCTAGGCTCGATACGCTAGAGCTAAGCTTCTTTTTGGCTGCTTTGCCCCGTTACAATGGGAGGGCCTGCCTCCCTTTTCTTGGTTCCCCAATGTTTTTGTGTTTTTATTCGGGTAACTTTCCGTTCCTATGAACGAAATTTATAATCTGCAAGAAAAAAAATTAAAAATTAAAAAACCACATCACAGAAAACAAGGAAACAGTGAGGATTAAATGCCTACCACTGAAAACCTCTTGAGGGACACGAAAGTTTTGGATCAAAGCAGATATTTATGTTTTCCCTGTCTATGTGACCTTATGAATAGGTTGGATGGCAAATAAACAACATGTTGGGCCCCAAGAACATTTCAATGGTGGGGTCATTGTCACCAAAGCTTCCTGTGGTGTGGCCCACTCAAGCCTTTGATCTGCTCCTTTCTTAGAACATGCCCTAAAATGATCTTTCAAAATGGATGGACGGCTTGGATAAAATACATACATCATGTGGCCCCACAGCCCCTGACAGGACGGTCCGTCTCTATCTAGGTCCTAACGGGGGTAGTCCCCAATCCGCGCCCGCAGAGGGAGGGTTGTAGGCTGGATGGGCACCCACCACTTGGGCCAGGACTGACTTTAAAGGATCAGGCTTGTAGTGGGCTTGAATCCACCTAAAGGCCCAATTACAGCTAGTAATCTAGTGCAGGCTTAGACCTACATCATAATCGTCAAGGGCTGTGCTATTTCTCAATTTTAGGCCTACAGGCAGTTCCTTGTAGGTGGACCCACAAATGGGGCAGGCCAACATTTCTCTAATCGTGGGCTGGAATGAGCCCAAATCCAGGCCTATCCATGTTTGTAACGTACTGAGCTTTAAGTTATCAGGTTAGACTTTGGAACCTAGGCCTGACATTGAGGCCACTTGAAATTTGAGTATACTACAATTTTGGATCATATCCTAAATTGGTCTGAAAAAACTAATGAACGTCCTAGATATACAACGCGTACATGAAGGTGGGCCTCACAATCAGTGAAACACCCATTACGGTGTGACCCAAGTTACACAAGTGCCACAGCACCCGGTTATACACACTCGGTCAGAGACAACACCCCCGCCGTATTATGTTGACATGGCAAGTTCTGTGGGCTCATCATGATGTGTGTGTATATATATATATACACACACATACGGAAAAGGTACAATGCGCTCGAGCTGATTTTAACGTGCTGTGTGGGCCCCACCATGATGCGTTTCGAACATCTACCCCATCAGTCGGATGCATCATTCTATCTTGGGCCTAGGTCTGAAAAATCAAGTCAATCGGTAACTTGTGTGGGCCACACCACATACAGAAGTGGAGAGGGGTCGTGCACCATTAAAACATTCATAACCATTTTTGAGGGCCCACTGAGATGTGATTTGCAAATCCAGACCATCCATTATATGTGTCCCAATTGAATGAGGGTTCAGACCAAGTTTTAGGGGCATGTAAAACTCAGGTGGGACCCACCAAGTGATTTTATATGTTTTAACGGTGTCTTCACATAATTTTAGATGGTATGACCCACCTGAGTTCCATATACGGATGATTTTTGGAATATCCCATAATTTAAAGGGTACCCATCAAATGCACGGTGTTGATGGTCGAAACACATCGCGGTGGGGCTCACACAGCTCGACCTCACGGGAGCTTATTGTCATCTCGAGCGCACCTATATATATATATATATATATATATATATATATATATATATATATATATATATATATATATATACATACACACGGAAATGCTCACCTGCGAACCAGTTCGTACGTATTATGTACTAACTTTTTTGAGAACCCATCATACGTGATGTGGATCTAAAATTTGAACCGTTCATGTGAAGTAGCACATCGTGAAACCCCCCGGGCCCAAGTTTTACTTTGATCTAAAACTTTGATGTGCCATGAAAAATGAAAACAGTTTCTTCCCTTGATTTGCGTTTCTCTTTGCTATGGCCCATCAGAATTTTAGATTGGGGTGAAAATTTACCACATGGGGTTTCATGGGATTTCGCATCACATGGAACGTTCAGATTAGACACCCATGGCACGTGTGCAAAGGTGCGCACATGCGTAGGTGCGCAGGGGAGCATGACTCATGTATGGAAATGCTCACTTGCGAACCAGTTCATACGTACTATGTACGAACTTTTTCGAGAACCCATCATACGTGATGTGGATCTAAAATTTGAACCGTTCATGTGAAGCAGCACATCTTAAAACCCCCCGGGCCTAAGTTTTACTTTGATCTAAAACTTTGATGGGCCATGAAAAATGAACCCAAAAATAAGGTAGATAAAAGCTCACTCGGACCTAACCACGTAAAGCAGTTGGGACAATGACCCATTGGTGAAACCTTCCTACGGCTGACCACGATATTTTTTGCCATCTTACCTAGGGTGTGACGTACAGTGATTGTATAACGGTGTGACGTCTAACCAGGTGTGATACAGTGATTGTATAACGTCCAACATATTTTGTGTTTATACGACATCCAATCCGTCTAGAGTGGAATACATGCTCTAACTTCCAGCAATTAGGTAATGACTGAGGATTAATTACCGCCTTAAATTAAGCTACTTTTCCGCTAGCATTAGGAGCATTAACTACTACTTTAAATTACGCCAATTAGTAGTGTTTACAGAACAGGTACCGCATGACTACCACCCTTGATTTTTATTTTTTATTTTTTTTGTACCTACTCTGATATGTATGTGAGATCCACTCCGAGCATTGGATGTGTAATTAAGAAATAGGCCTAGAACAAAAAAATCAGTCTAACTTGTGATTAAGATGGGCCACACCAATGAGAATAATTAAGACAAAGACATCCACCCTTTATTTTTACAAGGCTGACAAAAATCAAGTTCATACATGATTCATGTACACTGATTCTAATCGTGTGGTCCTCTTGAACTAATTGTGGGGATAAATTTTGAGACCTTGATCCAACGTAAAGTGACATATGTGATGGTTGGAGTTGATTTTACATTAACACCATGATGGGCCCACCCATTTCCATCCCTATTCCTTTATTGCACGCCTTGAATAATTGTCCCACAGTCTACCTAAACCTATCAAAGGTCAAAGCATGAGGTATACTTGCATAAATATAGATAGTTTCAATATCAAAGCCGTCCATCTGGTGGGTCCGACCGTGCAATTTTTCTCACCCAAAAGGCCAAAACTCAGGCCGATCCTGGCCACTACGTTGCAACAGGTGCACAATTTAAATTTTCTTCTGTGAAGTCGTACATTAGTATTGTAAACTGTGGCCCACCTAATTAACGTGCCAACATTAGTCAAGACAACTGGGACTACCTGGTGTAGAACACAGCACAAAGGACCTGGCAAACCACTGTAGGCCCCACTATGATGTATGTGTCATATCTACATCGTCCATCTATTTTGTAATGTAAGGATGAATGTGAGGAGGTCGATCACCATTTTTCTCTTTCAGTAAATACCTTGAATTTATAAGATACTTTTGAATCCACAAAAGAATTTTTTCAAATCCAAGGGAGAAATTTTATTTTTTGTAAATTTTATTGATAATTTGAGAGATAAACTGATTCTCAAATAAATGAGTTTAGCTTTCTTAAATACAACTCTAAATAAATTCTAAAACATAATTAAAAGAGTCCTAATAAAAAAAGAAAATAAAATCTGAAAAATGTAAAAATTTTCACGTCCACCAACTGTTGAAATAGCTAAAAAAATGTCCCGATATTAAAGCTGAAAATTCTATGAATTTCTACGTGTCAACTCAATCTATCGACTTGTTGAATAGTATTTTGACAGATTTATTGACCTATCTAAACTGGCACAAATCAGTCAACATGCAATCTAAAATTTATGGTAGAATTTTAACCTGCCAATCAGATTTGTTGGCGAATCAAATTATGTTGAGTTTTATCAAATTTTACCTGAGCTTCTTTCGGTCCATGCATGTGCATTAAGAACGTACATGAATATGTCCTACGTCAGTTTATCATATCATTTTAGATTATGAGCCCAAAGATACTGCAGATTCAAAGCTCAACTGTATCACACCATAGGAAGAGACTGAATGCCTGCCATTGGAAATTTCTTGGAGGCCATGGAAGATTTGGATCAAGCCACTATTTGTGGTTCTGCTTCATCCATGTCCATGTGACCTTTTGAACAGGTCAAATGGCAAATAAATATCATAATCGGCCCTAAAAAGGTTTCAACCGTGGGCATCATTATCCCCACTGTTTTTTGTGACAGCCCACTTGAGCTTTGAATCTACCTCAGTTTTTGCCTCATGCTCTATATGATTGGGCAAAATGAAAGCCCGGTGTGGATATAGTACCCACACCACAACAGGTCTTACAGAACTGTCCTATGCTACACGATTTTTGGCCAGACCATATGCAATGGATGGATTGAGATTCGGTAGTAACTTTACCAACCATGCTATGGCCCCACAATGATGAATGTATTTTATCCGTGCTATCCTTCCCGTGCCGTTAACCAAAAATGAGGCAGATCCAAATCTCAGGTGGATCACATCACAGGAAATAATGGTGCTTGAATGCCCATCATTAAAAACATCTCGTGAGCACAAAATTTGATATTTCTGTTTTCTCTTCATCAAATTTATGCGACTTAATCAACAGGTTGGATGGCAAATAAACATCAGCCCCAACAACTTTTTATCAGTGGGCATTCAATCACCACTATTTCCTATAGTGTGGTCCACCTGAGATTTGGATTTGCGTCATTTTTTGGGCTGAAATTAGTAGGAAAATTGATTGGGGCATGTATAAAACGCATACATCACGGTGTGCCCATTTCGAACTCTGACCAGAGCGATGGATGAATTGGATTTGTTAAAGATGTGCAGGCTCGCAAATGTGGTGGGCCTAGCAAAAATGTGGAGTGCACGCATCCAGAAGTCGTCCCTCTTTAAAAGATTACTTTCCAACGATATACTTCTCTCGTAATAAATGCGTATGCGACTTTAAAATATTCTATTAGGGCCATCGATCAAGGCCCTGGTACAACGCCTCCATCTTCGCCATTGGAACGTTGACCCATAGCTACTTATTCGGATTTGGTAGCGGATTAAGTGCCGCCTTGGCCTCACCCAACATAGAGTGGCCCTGACCGTTTTGACGGATTATTTTAGGGCAAGATCCCAACAAATAGCACCCGTTGCCGTGCTTTAGTCGTAGACTCGATCGTGGAGTTCGAAGACAAGGTCACGGGAGAGAGGCTTAGCAGCACACGCACTAACATGATGTTGGGGGCCTTGCACAAAACCTTAAGATCTAGCCCTCCAGAACATACCAGAATGATGGATAATAAAGTAATGAAAATAATCAATGCATCAATCACACATCACACAAGAGATTTTTACGTGGAAAACCCTCAAAGAGGTAAAAACCACGGGACCTCGTCCAGATCAACAATCCACTATGAAGTAGAACGTTTACAACCTTCTTCACTCACGCAGGAGTGGATGAACAATAAGAGAAATAGAGAAAACGAAGAGATCTAACCGATTATGAGGACATAGAAGCGCTGAGATATAAATTGCAAAGTGGAAAAACCTCCCCGAGCAGAACCTCCCTTCTATAAGCTTCCTCTCTCTCTTTCTCCCTCTCTCTCACCTTTGATAGCCCTCTTGTATTTTTCTCATCAACACAATATACGTAGAAAAATCCTAGGGATCTCTTTTTATAGTTTTAGGAAACTCCTTTCCGCATCCTAGTTGCGAAAGGACTTGTGCATCCTAGTTGCGAAAGGACTTGCGCATCCTAGTTGCGAAAGGACTTTGCGCATCCCAGTTGCGAAAGGACAACGGGTCAAAAAAAACCCATCAAATCTCTCCCTTTTTGACCCAGGAGGGATTCACCTTCTTTAAGCCAGCCAGGTTTCTACAAACCTCAAACTTGCCCTTAAGCAAGGCCTTGGTCATCATATCTGACCCATTATCGTCCGTGTGGACCTTCTCAAGCTGTAACACCTTCTGTTCCAAAGTATCCCTGATCCAGTGATCGAATCTCTATGTGCTTTGACTTGGAATTTGACTTGGATTCTTGCTCAAGTGTATAGCACTCGACTATCGCAATAGACCACGTGCTCCTCCTGCTTTAGGCTAAGTTCCTATAGGAACCTCTTCATCCAAAGCATCTCTTTACATGCCTCTGTGACTGCAATGTACTCGGCTTCTGTAGTTGATAATGGTACGACCTTCTGTAACTTGCTTTGCTAAGAAATCGCTCCCCCTGCAAATGTGAACATGAACCCCGATGTAGACTTCCTGGAGTCTATGTCACCTGTCATATCTGCATCTGTGTAGCCCTCTAACACAGGTTTACCGTCACTATAGCATAGGCTCAACCTGGATGAGCCTCTTAGATACCGTAGTATCCGTTTCACCGCTGCCCAATGCTCTTTGCCGGGATTGGCAAGACTACCGGCGACAACACCAACCGCATATGCTATGTCCGGGCGTGTACACACCATAGCATACATCAAACTTCCTACCGTGCCGCGTAGGGTATCTTCTGCATCTCTTCCACTTCGCCTTCGTCTTGGGACCTTGCCTGTCGCTCAATCGAAGTGACCATCTAGTGGAGTCTTGACCGGCTTTTGCATTCATATTGAACCGCTCTAGGACTTTCTCAATATACCGCTCTTGTGTAAAGGCTATACATCACGGGTTATCTCCATTCCGAGGATCTGTCTAGCGGGCCCAAGTTTTCATCGCAAAAGACTTGCCCAACTCTGTTCGACTGTCGATCTTCTTGATGTCTTTTCCCATGATGAGCATGTCATCAACGTATAACAACATAACTAAGAAATTGCCATCTGAGAACTTGAGCGAGAACACATAGTCGTTCGACTCCGTTTTGTCATACCCATGCTTCAACATAAATGAGTCGAACTTCTGTACCATTACCGTGGAGCTTGTTTCAGCCCATATAAGCTCTTCCTCAGCCTACACACCATATGCTCCTTGCCCTTGACTTCGAACCCCTCTGGTTGGTGCATGTAGATCTATTCTTCCAGGTCACCATGGAGAAAGGCAGTTTTAACATCTAAGCTGCTCTATCTCCAGATCCATGCTAGCCGCCAACCCAAGCAACACCCGTATGGATGTCATCTTCACCACTGGTGAGAATATCTCCTCGAAGTCTATGCCTTTTCTCTGACCAAACCCTTTCACCACAAGTCTAGCCTTAAACCTCGTCTGTGAATTCTTCTGCTCAATCTTCTTTCTGAACACCCACTTGTTGCTCAGAGCTTTCTTGCCCTTAGGCAATTTCACCATGTTATAGGTGTGGTTCTTATGTAAGGATTCCATCTCCTCTTGCATAGCTTTCAACCACTCCCTCTTATGCTCGTTGGCTATGGCCTCAGAATAATCTTCTGGCTCTCCCCCATCGGTTAGCATAATGTACTCATGCGGCGAGTACCTCTTGGACGACTGTCTGTCCCTAGATGACCTTCTCACCTGTGGCTCAACAGGTGGATCAAGTGGGGGCTGCTCCCCTGGTCCATCTTCTGAAGGAACTCTCTCATCCTCTGCACCTTGCTGTACTCTCCCGTCATCAGGCACCACGGGAGGAGTAATCGGATCCATGTCCTCTAGCTCACCTGAACTAGGCTGGTTCTTTTCTGGCTTACCAATGTCTTCGATACACTGATCTTCAAAGAAAACCACATCTCTGCTCTGACGAGCTTCTTCTCGGTCGGATCCCATAACCTCGTAACCGAATTTTTCATCACCGTACCCTAAGAACACACATTTCCTGATCTTCATATCGAGCTTGGACCTCTCGTCCTTTGGTACGTGAACGGATGCCCTGCATCCAAACATCCTGAGATGATTGTACGATGGATCCTGTCCAGTCCACACCTTCTCAGGTACTTCTCCATTCAACGGGGCTGATGGAGACCTGTTTATCAAATACACCATTTGTGTGCATTGCTTCTCCCGAACGTCTTGGGCAACTTCGCATGGGATAACATGCATCTGATTCTCTCAACAATGGTGCGATTCATTCGCTCGGCTACATCATTATGCTAGGGGTCTTGGGAACCGTTTGTTCATGCCGTATACAGGACTTGCGGTACTCGTGAAAGTCGCCAATGTATTCACCACCATTGTCAGTGCGGATGCACTTCAATGGTCTACCTGTCTCTCTCTCGACCATAGCATGAAACAACTTAAACACACCAAAGACCTCGTCCTTGGATTTCAAAGCATAAACCCAAACCCTCTAGATGCATCATCTATAAAAGTGACAAAATACAATGCCCCACCCAAGGTTTTTGTCCTCATAGGACCACAAACATCAGAATAAACCAAATCTAATGCATGCACTTTATTAACATGAGAAGCAGTTTTAATGAATGAAACTCTATGCTGTTTCCCTGATAAACAATCAAGACAGGTTTTGAGAGGCATACCTGTCACGTCTGGAAGGAGTTGCTTCCTCGCTAGTAGCTGAAGCCCTTTTTCACTCATGTGGCCTAGACGCCTGTGCCACATGTCAATAGCCGAATCTTTCGCTGCGTTCAACCCACCCTTGCACATACTAACACTTGCCTTGTACAGGGTGCAACACTTCTTTTCTCTAGCCACGATCAATGAACCCTTGATCAACTTCCATCGCCCACCAGCAAACCGGCTTTCGTAGCCATCATCATCCAACCTTCCCGTCGACATCAAGTTGAGACGAATGTCTGGGATATGCCTCACGTTTCTGAGAACCAATATGCAGCCCACATCAGTTTTCACACAAATATCACCGACTCCCACGATATTTGATACACCAGAATTTTCATCTTCACAGTCCCATAGTCACCTGACTTGTAGCTTGTGAAGGAGTCCCTGTGTGGAGTTGCATGAAAAGAAGCTCCCGAGTCTATCACCCAGTCGGTACCCTGACTCGTAGCCGTGAGACATACATCGTGATCTGTAGAAAGAATAACTACCATGTCGCCATCTGAAGCGACCGCAGTAGAATCAGATTCTTCTTCCTTCCCTTTTCCTTTTTTGTCGTTTTTCTTACCACGATATTCATGCTTGTAGTGGCCCTTCTTGCCACAATTACAACATTCAATATCTTTTCTGTTACTCGACTTGCCTCTTGATTTATCTCGGGCCTTCCCGCCCTTCCTGTTCTTTCCTCTTCCCCGTTCTGCGTTCTGAGAGCCTCTTCTTTGAGTAGACCCACGAGACTTTCTCCTTGTCTCCTCATTGAAGAGACAATGGTTACTGTTCCATGGATATCTTCCGTCGGCGCGGAGTTACTTAGAGACACCACCAATGTCTCCCAACTGTCAGGCAATGAACTAAGCAATAGTAAAGCCTGCAATTCATCATCCAGGACCATCTTCATAGAGGTGAGTTTGTTCACTATATTGCTGACCTCATTCATGTGCTCGGCCACAGAACCACCATCCTTGAACTTGAGATTTACAAGTCGCCTTATCAGAAATATCTTATTACCTGCTGTCTTCTTCTCATACAGCCCTTATAATTTCAGTCATAGGCTTGCGGCTGAGGTTTCTGTAGACACATGGTGAAACACGGAATCATCCAACCATTGTCTAATAAACCCCACCGCCTTTCGGTCCATCTTCTTCCAATCATCATCAGTCATATCCTTAGATTTTCTTCTGATATGCAGATGGAGAATATAGGTCCTTGCAATAAAGCAAGTCCTCCATCTTAGCCTTCCATATGGTCCAGTTAGAACCATTGAGGCTGATCATCCTTGAGCCACCTTCCATAATTCAAACCGATCCTACCCGTTCAATGAACTTAGCTTTGATACCACTTTGTTGGGGGCCTTGCACAAAACCTTAGGATCTAGCCCTCCAGAACAAACCAGAATTATGGATAATAAAGCAATGAAAATAATCAATGCATCAATCACACACCACACAAGAGATTTTTACGTGGAAAACCCTCAAAGAGGTAAAAACCATGGGACCTCGTCCAGATCAACAATCCACTATGAAGTAGAACGTTTACAACCTTCTTCACTCACGCAGGAGTAGATGAACAATAAGAGAAATAGAGAAAACGAAGAGATCTAACCGATTATGAGGACATAGAAGCGCTGAGATATAAATTGCAAAGTGGAAAAACCTCCCCGAGTAGAACCTCCCTTCTATAAGCTTCCTCTCTCTCTTTCTCCCTCTCTCTCACCTTAGAAAAATTATAGGGACCCCTTTTTATAGTTTTAGGAAATTCCTTGCGCATCCTAGTTGCGAAAGGACTTGCGCATCTTAGTTGCAAAAGGACTTGCGCATCCTAGTTGCAAAAGGACTTTGCGCATCCCAGTTGCGAAAGGACAACGGGTAAAAAAAAAACTCATCACATGACTCGTGTCTGCTACCAGGGCTGTTCATCAGGTGGAGCAACGTCATTCACCTTCGCTACTAAGAAATGGACCAGTCCGCTCGTCAGGTGGGCCACACATGCAAGTTGAATAGGCAATCCATCTTTGTCTAGCTCTTTTTATTTTTATTTTATTTTTCCTTCAGTGTCGGCTGCCGACGTTATGCGATGGAACGACTCGAATTTTGCCGGTCAGCGCGTGTTAAAGGTTTACCGCACATGCTCAGCGGTCGCGATCTCACACGCGTGTAAGTTGACAGTATAACGGTCCAATCATCTGGTTGCATTAGGTTAATATGTTTTTATTGGAAATGATCTTTTACAAGTCGTTGGATGATTTGTGAAACAAACGGTTAGGATGAAAATGACCATAACGGTGGGTTTTGGATAGTCTGGATGGGAATGATTCACATACGGTGTTTAAGAATTCTATAAAATGGGCATGAAATGTTAGAAATATTAATTAAGACTAGACTTACCAAATTCGTGTGGGGGCTTGGAGAAGAGTTTTGATGGATTTCAACCTCCACCACGGAGAGAAAGGCTCCTTTGCAATTCTGCGTAAAGAAATCTTACACGGTGGTCTGCCGATAACTAGCTGGAAAGAAGTGCTTATTGATGATTGGACGGTCCATGCGTCCAGTGTAACCAGTTGTATCCTAAGCCTACAATACGTATAGTTTTGATAATATCAGTGTCCATTTGTTCAATGATCTGGGCCATTGGCCTGTTGGGCCGGCCTTCAAATAGATGGTTAAAAGGAGAAATGCAGCAAAGGTCGCGTTCAACTGGAAAAATGGCCCAAGCAATGAACTTCTAACTGTGAGATTTCATGACATGGTCTATCCACAGAAGGACCAACACACCAACGGTCTGGATCATTACACGATGGCCCCACTTCTAGCGCTTATATTCTACCGTGGATGATCCTATGATTCCTCTTCCATTCAGAATAGAATAGATGGTAGGCCACTGCTCAAAATCCATATAAATTGGATGGTTGTAACCATGGAAAGACATTTTTTGAAAATTCAATTAATGGACAGAGCAGGCAGATTTTCAGGGTTGGGATCATCGAATTGATGTGAATTTGTGGCTGTAGCCTATATATCTTAGAGACGGTCGTTCTGATGAGCGGTCAGATCAGTCTGTAAAGATTAATACACTTCACCCATCTTGTGAAGGATGACAAATAACAACTTTCTTCAGTAAAATACTGGAAAGTGTCTCTATTCACAAGTCAAGAGAAGAAAGGCATGATGGAGTTATTTTATAGCTTCATGACTCAATCTGGACCACTGCTTCCTTTTGCAGGTGACTTATCTGATGGCTACAATTGTTTACTTTCCTTGATTTTTGGGACATGGCCTATCCGTATGATGGCCCACCAAAATGATAGTTCCGATCATCATACGTATGCCAAGTTCAGAGGAAAATGGAAGTTTTATACAGCGAGTGATGACACAAGCGTAACTGAAAAATAAACATCCAACCGCAGCCAAGACGTCAACGGGAGCGGGTTGGGTGCGGCCACAGCCTCACCCAAGTCGGTACAGCCCTTACCGTGAGGCCGACCATGATGTATATATTATTATTATATATACTGTCCAACCGTTTTCAACGGATCATTTTAGGGCATGGGTCCTTACTCTTGCTCTAGTGGTAGACGCTCAGGAGTTTCAACTCCCGGTCAAGGGTTCCAGTACCCATAGGTGGTGAAATTCCACTAGCGTGAGTGTGTGGGGGTGTGCGTGCGTGTGTTAAAAAAAAAAAATAATAAATCATTTTAGGGCATGAAAACAAAATTGAGTGAAATTCAACATTAGCGTGACGTGTAGGTGGGGTGTGCGTGCGTGTGTTAAAACAAAAAAAAAATCAATGAAAACAAAATCAAACATATGTTGAAGGAAATTGAGTGTCATAACACTTGATTGAAAATTATCCGTCATGAAAACTTATCATAAAAATAATGTGTGAACGGTATAGATGTTATAAAAATTATCGGTGGAGCAGGAAGAATTCAACCGTCAGAAATTACCTACAAATGTTTATCTGATTTTTGCAATCCGAACTTTGCCAAACAGATTTGGCTCCAATCCCGCTGGATACAAGTCCGTCCCGCATCTTCCAAACATGCCATTAGAAATTTGGGATAGGCCCAATCCAGAGACAATACCTACCCAAGTGGATAAACATCAAATAAACCTGGATGAATGTTTATTTTCCATCCAACCTGTTTGATAACATCAAATAAACCTGGATGAAGGGAAAAAAAAACAAATATCAGCTTGATCCAAAACTTTTGTGTCCCATAATGAGTTTTTAATGGCCAATAACTACTGTTTTCTATGGTATATTCCACTTGAAATTTGGACTGCTTCATGTTTTGTACTATTCCCTAAAAGGATAGGGAGAAACGGATAGACGGCGTGGATATAGAATATATGCATCATGGTGGGGCCCGCAGTAAGAGCCGCACCGTGTTGTGTGAGGCCAGGTCCGCACCTAATTCGTTCCACCTCAACGGAAACGGATTGGCTACTCCCCCTGACACCAGCCCCGGAGCTGATGGTCGGTGCTCTGTGGGACACATCATGACGTATGTATTTCATCCATTCCGTCCATCTATTTTTGTAGATCAATTTACGGTAATATACAAAAAATGAGGTATATCCCAGTCTCATGTGGACTACATTACAGGAAACAGTGTTGAATGAAATTTGACCGTGAAAACTTTTTAGGGGCCATAAAAGTATTGGATCAAGTTGATATTTGTTTTTTCCCTTCATCTGGGTCTTTATGACGTAATCAACAGATTGGATTTCAAATAAGCAGTACATCGGGCCTTAGGAGGATTTAAATGATGGATATCCAATCACTATTGTTTTCCTGTGGTGTGATCAAGCTGAGATTTATATCTCTCTCATTTTTAGAATTAATACCTAAAATGATATTTAAAAATGGATGAACGGAATGGATGAAACACATACATCATGGTGAGGCCCACAGAGCACCGACCATCAGCTCCGGGGCTTGTGTCAGGGGGAGTAGCCAATCCGTTTCCCAACTCAACAGGGAATGTATTATTGTATGCGTTTGTCTCACCGTGCTAAATGGTGGTGACTCGTCCACATTGTTATCCCCTTTGGTGGCCATCGAATGGCTGACATTCACATAGATCTAACGGACCTGAACTTCCAAATGGTAGCCATATAATGGATGGTTGAAAAGAGTTCTGTAAGTAGCCAAATTCAATGGAAAAAAATAAAATCATATGATCGAGTTCATCCTTTAGTCCAGTATTTTATACCATATATCATCTTTAATAGACTCATGATTTGAATGGTCTAGATTGATTGTACATGGTATCGCACAGTACGGACAAAGCATCACATCCATTTAAGACAGTACGATGAACTCACACCAAATCATACCCGAAATAAGTCACTGTTAGAAAGGGCATGCCTCCTTTCCATTTTTGCACACGTCGTAGGGAGGGATTGATTGAAACCGTTAATTAGATAGTTTAAACAATAGATGGGCCAACGTACAAAAATCCCTTCGTTAGGAGAAGATTAAACCTTCAATCCGTGGAATAAAAATGGAAAGTAAATGACAAAAGCGAGCAATAGCTCACATTCAGTGAAGAAAGGTACACATTTATGAGACGGTCGAGATTGTCCAATTAGCAAGTTTTAGTTGGTGGCCCATCAATGCCAAGATCGCAGGATGTCTGGTAGGAGTCATCGGACCATATATCACGTGTATGGTAAACAATTTGCAGGGAAGAAAATGCCGTTTCTCGATAGGCACTGGATCAGCTCCATCAGGAATGCGACCTGCACGACTATTTTCTGGCTTCAAGATGCCAGCATCTTTTTCTTTCTATCATTTTCAGGTGATTTATTATAACTGTAGAGCCGGAAGAGACTGCCGTGGGAGGATGATATGTGGATCGGGTCCCCCCAACATACGGATGGCTTAAAACCCATGAGACAACCTATTCATTGCTTTTTTCTACGGTTTATCTCACTTCACATGTGATCAAGTTAACGGCCACAGATCAGATGGATACGATTGTCTAATAGGTGTGATTTTTGAGACCTAGGGAGGCGCGGCTTCGGTGGATCCCCGATTGTGGGGACCACCATAATGTATTTTCAATACATCTACGCCGTCCAGCCGTTTTGAATTCTCATTTTAGGATATGATTTTAAAAAATGAAGAGATATAAGTCTCATGTGGGCCACACCACAGGAAACAGTGGTGAGTGACCATTAAAAACTTTTTGAGGACTACAAAAGTTTTGGATTAAGCTTATATTTGTGTGTTCCCTTCATCCAGGTCTTTGTGACCTTATCAACAGGTTGGATGGTAAATAAACATTCAGCTGGCCCCAAGAAGTTTTTAATGGTGGGTATTCCATCACTTCTTTTTCCTGTGGTGTGGTCCACCAAAAATTTGGATCTGATTCATTTTTTTTTTTGGATCATGTCCTAAAATGAGCTATCCAAATGGATGTGAGACACATACATAAAAGTGGGCCCTACAGTAAGGGATCCACTGACTCGGTGGGCTGGGCTGACCTAGGGAAGGATGGGTGCGCTCTAGTGTATCGTTATCACAGTTGGCTTATGGTGGTAACGGGCAAAAAAAAAAAAGGTCCCATGTGGGGTATGTATCACATCCACCCCATTCTTCTGGGAATTGGATGGTGTACTGAGTAACTCAGTACCGTAAGGGTACTGAGTTGACGTGGCGGTATTCTATTGGCCCTGAGATGTGGGCCGGCTTCACTCCTCCAAACGGCAGAGCAAGAATTTCATTCAAATCATTTGTTTTGATCTCAAAATAGGCCTAGATCTAGCTTAAAATAAGCTTTTAAGCTTCTACTTTGGTTTAAATGAAAAAGAAAGGAGAATTGAAATTTTGAAAAAAAGAATTCAAAATTGGGTTTTCATGGGTGTATCGGCTTGCATCAGCCTGTATTGATACCAACACAACCCCCTATAACGTATCGTCTCGTGACAATACAAATACGATATGGCCATATCAGCTAATACAATACCGATATTCAGATATATAGATCCTTCGTATTCTCACATTTGAATGAAAACCAAATATGAAAAGAATGCATGCTTTGATTTTGAATCCAAAACTTTAAATAAAAAAATAAAAAAATAAAAAAAGCATAACCATGAGGTTGTTACACCAACGAAAGTGCACATGTTAAGGTTACACAGAAGCTTGACTGATGATCAAAAAGCTGACATATATATAATAAATGATTCAGGAATAACACCACGAGCAGGGGTCGAATATTTTAGTAGACAAGCTGGAGGTCAAGAGAATATAGGTTTCACGCCAATTAATTACATGAACTACTTATAGAGAAAGTGAATGAAAACGATGGAAAAGGGTGATGCAGGAGTTGTTTTAGAGTATTTGTAACAAAAGCAAATTGATGATCCGTCTTTCTTTTATGCTATACAAGTGGATAAAGATGAATAAATGACGAATATGTTCTGGGTAGATGGAAGGTCAATATAGTGGACTACAGTGTTTTTGGAGATGTCGTTTGATTTGATACTACCTACAGAATAAATAGTTATGGACGACCTTTTGCTCCATTTATTGGGGTAAATCATCATAAGCAAACTGTAAAATTTGGTGCGGCCTTACCATATAATGAAACAATTGAATCTTTCAAGTGGTTGTTTCAAACATTTTTAAGTGCGATGTCTGAAAAACAACCAATGACATTACTAACAGACTAAGATGCTGCAATGGCTAATGCGATAGCTTCAGTGATGCCAGAAACATATCATCGTCTATGTATATGACATATATACCAAAATGCTGCAAAACACCTTAGCAATGTATTTAATGGTTCAAAAAGTTTTGGTTATGATTTTAGTAAGTGTGTATATGATTATGAGAAAGAGGAAGAGTTTCTAACTGTATGGAATAACTTGCTCGAGAAATATGATTTGGTGTAGAACAAGTGGCTACAAAATTTATTTAAAGAGAGAGAGAAATGGGCTAAGGTTTATGGAAGAAATACATTTTGTGCTGAAATAGGCTATGGTTTATGGTTTATGGAAGAAATAAATTTTATGGAACACGAAGAAGTCTTCAAAGTAGCTGGTAGATATGCAGATATATATCATGATCAAGTGATGGAATGTATGAAAAGAATCAAGGAACTTTCATTAATGTCTGTTGAAGTTGTTGAAGAAAGCGAAGATGATGAACCTACACGCCATTTGCCAACCAAAAGTATAGATACCAAACATGCACACTCTAAGTCGACAGAAAGTTTACATACTGAAGGTATACCCTCTAATCCGACCGAAAGTGTACATACTGAAAGTACACGCCTTGAGCCAATTGAAATTGAAAACATCGGAAGTGGATGCCCTAGGCCAATTGAAAAATAAGTTACTTTTGTTGATAGTTTGGATTCACAAATTGTAAGAGCGATTAAAGTAAAGCCTAAAGTCCGGGGCAACCACTGTGCGTTTAAAAATCCGCTAGATAAAGTAAGGAAGAAAAGATCCTTACCTTACACTGTTCAACCACAAGCAAGTCAAATGTTGATGGCGATGGGAAACAACCATGCACCAAACGTCATGCACCATGCATCATTTCAACCTTCACATTATATGGTGATGGGATACCTTCCTGACCCTAGTGGATCTATCAATGCATCAATAGCTCAGTGTAGGTACCAATTACCTAATGCTAGCATGTTCTAACAAAACCTTTTCAACGTCGAATGTCAGGTAAAAGTGAAAGTTAATTTAGTAAACTTGTAATATTTTCTATTGTTATCTTAAAAAGAAAAAGAAAAAGAAAAAAGAAAAAGAAAAGGAAGAACTTATAATATTACATATAACATTTATATAATTTTTGCTTATTGGAGTTATCATTATTGTCTTGTTGCTCTTTTAGAGTTCAAATACTACCGGAATGAGTTGTTCTGAGTCCCAACCAAGTATTAACTTCTACCAGCAAATTCCCTCAAGCACCCTACATGATTCATCTACGAGAAGTGTCTTGCCTAGCCAGGTAAAAAGGATCATTTGTTTTTGGCATATTATTTAATATACTTTTTGGATTTATGAATGGTAAAAAATCATATTAATTGATATGTGAATTTTCATATGCCACCATCATTACCACCATATGATAACAATTAATCATTGGGGTGTGAAGATTACCACCAACGTTCAAGTAATTAGTATCTCTTTTTCTTAAAGGTAAACATGTTTTTTAAGTAGTATTTTATGTTGATAGTACAAATTTTGGTATAACCCAATTTGTCTGATGTAATCCAATTTTTATCTTGGATGCAGGTGGGATGTAATTATTGTGAGGGGTGGGCCAACTCTTTTTGTCAAGCCTTCCCGATTGGCAATAAGATTTCGAAGTGCGGTTAATCCTTATAATCAAACAACGGGGACTGCAAAGTGAAGAAAGATTTATTTATTTTTTTTTTAGAATTTTGGAAAATCTTTGTGAAGAAAGATTGATTAAAAAGCATGAAGGGGAGTTGCAACGTTTCCATCTTTGTTCAGTAGGCATGGATAAGGACATTAAAAAACATTTAAAATGTAATGTTTTATGTTGTTAATGCGAATATGCTAAAATTGAATTTTCTTGAGAGGACTCAACTTTCAGTCCATACTTGCATTTGTTCTTCGACACGTAAATTATTGAAAAAATGTAAACAAAATCATTGAATGCATTTTTGTTTCCAATCTATGTTGAGATGATTTTCACTGGGCATGGCATGAAAAAGTTTGAAATGTTTTCAGTCAGTACAATCATTAAAATGTTAAAAGCCTCAGTTATTCCAATTTAGGCAGGCACCAATTAACCAAAACAGAATGTGTATTGCATTTGTTATGAAAGTGTTTGCTAGCAACATTAGACACACGTCAACTCAGTACCCCTTAGCGTACTAAGTTGCTCAGTACACAATCCGATTCCCTTATGAGCATCATCCATCATTTTAAGGGCAATGAATATAGACAAAATCTAATTCAATTCCATTTTAAATCTACATTTAATTCACATCATACCCATTGTTTGTGATCACATATTGATATATATTCAAATCAAACAAGAGTAATGTATTCCCCTATTTACAATTACAACCACCTTAATTTCACCGATAAAAATTACAGCCAAAAGGTAGGGCGCAATGCATAACAGAAGCATCTTTCCAATGAAACTCTGATTACACAATTCCAGATAATACAAAATACAATTACAACCACCTTAATTTCACTGATAAATTTTTTTGAATGCTTGCTTGAATTACGGAATCACATTGCCATTGGAAAGTTAACTTGATAAGCTAAAACTTGATTATTGTCAGTAACAAGCCTTTTGAGGCAAATATCTGTAGAATGATAAAACCATAAAGTCGTAGATTATAATAGCTACATATATAATCTGTAGCAAAGATTTCTGTAGCCAAAAGTACCTACAGATATAGCTACGGTTTTTCAAATTATCAGCTACGGTCAATATCTATAGCTATATCCTACATTAAATTAAAAAAAAAATTATAATCATTCATTCATTCAATTACCACCTGCATAATCATTCATTCATCCATTCAATTACCACCTGCATAATCATTCATTCATTCAATAACCACCTGCATAATCATTCATTCATTCAATTACAATCATTCATTCAATAATGAATGATTGTAATTGAATGAATGAATCACTAACTTAAGTTCAACTTGTGTTTTATCATATAAAACTCATCCAAAATACGTTAATTTTCAAAAGGAAAGCTACAAGCATTAGGGCATTTGGAAATGCCACCAAAGTTACCTTAGAAGTAAATCTGTTAATACTATGCCAACGACAACTCCACCAGTCACTGGAATTAACAATATCATGTGCCATGTATCAGCTAGTCTCTGCAAATGGAGTCACGCAACCCCTTCATTTGGAGTACCTGCCCAGGCCCATTCATGTATTACATGAACCTAATTAAATTAAATAATGTATGTCAACAACACATCAAGGATCATGACTTTGGGAAGCAATTATGAAATGACCTCAGACAATCATTAAAATAGAAATCATGCATGTTTGAATCAAATGCTTTAGTAAATCAATATAGTAATTATGGTACTAAGATACTCTCCTAGCTTCACTACTACTAGAGAGAAACCATGTGTCACGAGAATATTTGAAGGAAATCAAAATCTAATATAAAATCACTGGGAGCATACATGATTTTCAGATGTTTCCAATACCAATCATATTGCCGAAATATGGTTTACCCAAACATAGATGATACGCAGTGTATACTAACCACTTGACAAAAAATAGCAATCCAAGTCAGATGCTCAACTAAAAAAAAAGATTAGTGAACTACAATATACCTACTAAAAGCATGGAGTAAATGATGGTGCATGCTAACTTGTTAACTGCTAAAAGAAAATTACAAATATCACTCCTAACCTAAGAAGATTTTTAACTACTTTTTTTTTTTTGGGGGGGGGGGGGGGGGGGGGGGGGGGGATAAAAGCTTGACATTTAGGCAAGTCCAAGTCACCACTAATTGATCTTACAAGCATATTTAAATTAAAATTAAAAAAATGAAGTTCCTTAACAAATAATCATTAAAAAACATGGAGAATATGATACAACAAGAGATGTAAACCGGGTGGAGACTTAATTATAAGTAAAGCATATGCAGTTCATGTAACACAGTACAGTATTAAAGTAATTACCTGAAATAGCTTAAAATGCTTCGCAGCTCTAAGTACAGTTAACGAAGTTGGTGAATTACCTAAGATCGATGTGAGACTTTCCTCTGTAATTTTCTCAATATCTTTAGCTTTATAAGGTTCCTCATTCAGAAATTCCTGTATAAGAAATGTTTATCTACCAATGGTGCATTGAAAGTCCACTAGCTTAAGGAAACAGGAACTCTAATCCTACCACATGGAGGCTATCAAACAGTGGTTGTCAATTGCCACACTTAGGAGGTTGGCCCAAATTCCAAACTGTTCGGGTGCACAGTTTTCTCTAAACTGTGTAAAGAATTATTCCATTCAGCACAAATCCAGTTTTCATGATTGAAAAAACAGTTTAAAGTTGATTGCCACTTTGTTGTGAGAACTCAATCACCACCTTACATTTTCATAAACACATGCGCAAACACACACTCTCTCTAAATCCAATTCCAAAACATAACTAAAAAGAGAAAAATGAATACCTTAACACCGAGCATAGGATCAGAAGAATCACGTCTATTAGCAAAAGATACGCACAAACCCTCAACAACAGAGAGAGTTTTCACTTTGGAGATTGCATCTTTTGGTTTCATCCCTAACTTTATACCAAGGACAATCTGCAGGAAAAACATTGTATTCGAAATTAGTAACATAGAATGCAAAAATACTATCAGCAGTAATAGAGAGTTTACAGATTCTAAAATAACCCAAACAACCTGCCAACAGCCAAAGTGTGGTTGATATAGTAGTTCGGATTTTCAATGGGCAGGGTGAGATCAGGGCTTAAAAAAAAAGACTCGGCCCAACAAGTTTGCAGCACAAGCCCAAACCAACCAAGATCCAGTCCTTTGACAGCCTTATAAGTAGTAGAGATGTAATAGGATATTAAAATGGACCCAAGAATAAGAAATGAGTTTTCCACCTTGTGGACATAGGAAACATGAAGAACTCTATATGATGTTATGAATGTCATCTAAAGTAAGAGTTTAAGCTTTTGCAATTGTCACATCCAAGAACAGGGATGTAGTAGTGACACTATAATAATAGTGAAACATGCCATCAATTAAAGGGATAAACTATATGCAACCAACCAGTGATATGTTGTCCTCTCTCTGAGGAAGCACTTGAACTGTGTGCAAGAATATGAGAACTCCATAGGGTACATGATAAAGCATAACATGCACAAAACCCATGATATTTGTTAACACATGTGATGACACTCCTTTGAAATGTGCAAGATTCTTGTAATTTATAACCTGGTAATGTTATCACGCTCTGGAGACTCACCACAGATTTTTTTTATATTTTATATATCTATCACAGTCTTCCGCTTGCAAATTTAACTATCTCTGGAGTATGATATGCTGTTTTGGCTTAATCTCACTCATGTTCAATGCACAAACTGGATCAACATTTAATCTTCATTGAAATGACCGGAACTCGGGAAGTTTATGCTCGAAAAAGTTACAAAGATGCAGGTGGAGAAGAGATAAAGGTCATGATTAGGGAGGCCAACCCATTTCTGTGTCAAGTCCTGAACAAAGAAGCAAATTAACAAGCAGCCTAGCAGGCCACATTCAATGCGCACATGTGGTCCCGTTCCATATAGGACTGTCGGACTTGTGATCATACTCCTGTAAGAAACCTTAAAAGGTTTTCTTAATGTATTATGATATTATCTGTGTGTGTGACATTAAACAATCATTAACCACCATCCAC
The DNA here is from genome assembly GCA_030180095.1 of Magnolia changhungtana. Classification (NCBI taxonomy): domain Eukaryota; kingdom Viridiplantae; phylum Streptophyta; class Magnoliopsida; order Magnoliales; family Magnoliaceae; genus Magnolia; species Magnolia changhungtana. The sequence goes on from JASAUF010000076.1 coordinate 1,421,049, forward strand.
CTTACCGCACAAAACCCAACAAATAGAGTAGTTTCATTCCAATAACCATTATATCCAAATTTCCAGAAAACAAATTCCAGGGTAAGCTACCATTCAAAACAGGGCATCTCGCATCCCCAAGTTTTAGGAAGTCAAGATCAATGCTGAGATTCATCTATCCTATCAAGGAACAAAGAAATAGATATTCTGGTTGAAACTGGCACCCCGAAATCAAACCTTTTGTCTACATTTACCTCTAAGGATGACAAAATGTTCCTAATTAGGGATTAAAAATTGAAAACCGTAACTGGATTAAAAAAACTCCCCAATTAAATTTACAAATGCAAAATCCTAATTTGGGATTGAAAATAAAAATAAAAATAAAAACGCACATTTGATTAGGAATGTTATCTCTAAAAAAAAAAAACAAATAGGGAATCCCCTACTATGGATTAGGGATTGAAAAATGCTAATTAGAAATTTGAAGAATCTTGAGTTATGGATTAGGGATTTGAAAAACCCCCTAATATGAATTTTCAATTTCTAATATGAAAATGCTAATTAGGAATTATAAATTTGAAAAATCTCAAGTTATGGATTAGGGATTTGAAAAATTCCCTACTGTGGATTTTCAATTTCAAACCCTAATATCTAATCTCTCATCAAACTGTCAACTGAAGGGAGCAAAATCCCTAATCCTAAATCAACATCACCATGTAAAGGGAGAAGAGAAAGAAGAGCAAAATTCCTAATCCAAAATCAACATCACCATGTAAAGAAACGATTTGATGCTGATCCGAGAAAGAGAGGGATGTTGAACTCGAGAGGGAGACGGAGAGCTTGACAGGAGAGACCGGCGAAGCTCTCTCTCTGCTTCTTTTACTTCTTCTTCTTTTTTTCTTGCACGGCTGGAGAGATATTTTTTTTTTCCGCGCAGCGGGAGAGAATCTCTCCACGCAACGAGAGAGAGAAACGGGCTAACGCCATTTGTTCTGCCGTTTGAAGGAGTGAAGCAGGCCCCACATCTCAGGGCCAATAGAATACCGCCATGTCAACTCAGTACCCCTTACGGTATCGAGTTACTCAGTACATAATCCGATTCCATTCTTCTGATGATGCTTCCCCTCGGGTTACTCCGGGGCTTAAAATCATTACATTTTAGTACTCTAGCGCTGCATCGCAAGGAACACTGTGCGAGGGAACCTCACCTTTTATTTTCACTAGGGTCGTCATGAGTTGCAGAATAGTATGAAGTTTGCCCTGGCATTAATGATAGAACATAAAGGGTCTTGAGAGCTTAACATAGTGATTAAAACTACTGCCAACCATTTAAATGTGACTAGAATCACCGTCTAAGAAACAATCAATATGTCACCAAAATCAAATACCTTTAATTTTAATGGCATATGAAAGGTACCTGAATCTTATGCAATAAAAAAAAGGAAGATAACAAAGAAAAAATTAACTGTAAATTAAACCATACAATAATACAAGATATATGTGGTTTGCATTAGGGATACATTCATGGGCAATTCGGCAAATAATAATAATAATAATAAATAATAAATAAAAATCCACTATATCAAGAAAAGATTACAAAGATTAAGGAATCAGAGCACTTTTTTCAAGAATATAATAAATCTCTTGAAACCAAGCTTAAAAGGAAAAAATCATCCACCATTACAATGCCAGCAATAGTTGCAATGGTTCTTCTTATGTTGGATATCTTCAGAATACAACATTGGAACCATGAATCAAGCATTCTAGATGAAAACTCCCTTCTTAAAACCCTCCTTCGCAAGAGAAAACCTCTCTTCTTTTTTGTTTTTTTTCAAGTTTCGTAACTCTACCTCAACCCCCACATAACTTATCCCAAAAGTTACCATTTCATTTCATGGTGAGAATGTCAAAATACCCATCTAAGGGTCTACTAGTATTTGAGCCTTGTTAGCATGTGAAACATGGGTCACATGGGCTAACAAAATGGAATAAACCCTTAGTGATTTATTTTGCTGTCACTATTTAACAATTTCTACCTTGATAGCAAAATTATTTCATTAACTCACCAATTTACCATCATTACCTTGCCTTAAAGCCTAGACAAGTCAATCTTCAATCTAATTTCTCCACTTGAACTGTTTTTGTAAGCATGTCCACTACATTCTCTTTTGTTTCTACCTTCAATATACTCGACATTTGTACTTGACAATACTACCGTTCCGTGAAGCTTCAACATCTAACTTATATAACCATTTTGCAAAACAAAATATCCCCTAGTTGATTTTCGCTTATCAAGATCACTGACAAAATTTGCATCAACAAAACCATGCACCACCTTTGTCCATTTCCTATACGTAACCACATGATTACCCGTACCTCTCAAGTATCAAACTACCCATTTCGCCGCCTCCCAAAGTGGTTTCCTTGGATTTGCCAAAAAACAACCAAGCACCCTAACCTCATAAGCCATGTTCGGCCTAGGACATACCATAGCAAACATCAAACTTGCATATGGAACTTGAGCCATATACTCATTTTCCTCCTTCGACTTTGGACTTTATTTAGAAAATAACATGAAGTGAGCAGCCAATGAAATCTTTACCAGCTTAGCCTTGCTCATGCCAAACTTGTTGAGCACTTTTTCAATGAACCTTTTTTAAGGAAGTGACAAGGTTCCACTTTATTGATCCCATTCTATTTCCATTCCATGGATTTGACGTGTCACCCCTAAATCCTTCATATTAAATTTTCACTTAATTGAGCCTTCAACCCATCAATCTTTCTCTTATCTTTGCATACCAAAAGAATATCATGCATCCACATACAAAACCAAGATAAGAAAATTTTCATCACTGAAAAACATAAAATACAAGCAATGTTCTTAATCATTTCTTTTATATTCAAGACTTAATATAAAAAAAGTCAAACTTTGTATACCATTGCCTTGATGTTTGCTTAAGGTCATATAATGATTTATTCAAATTTCATAAAAGATTATCCTTACCCTTCACAACATACCATTTTGGTTGTCGCAGGTAGACTTCTTCCTCGAGATCCCCGTGTAAAAAAGTTGTTTTTATACCCATTTGCTCAAGTTACAAGTCTAACAAAGATACAAGTGCAAGAACAAACTGAATCGAAACAAGTTTCATAATCGGTGCAAAAATCTCCATAAAATCAATACCTTCCTTTTGTGCAAAACCCTTAGCAATTAGCCTCATCTTGTATCTTTCAATTTTACCGGTTGCACTCTCCTTGATTTTATAAACCCACTTGCAACGAACCGCCTTACAGTCCTTTGGTAATTCCACCAAAATACACATGTATGATTTTTATTTTTTTTCAACTGCAAACATTTCTTCTTATATGGCCTTCTTTCAATTTTCTAAATCTTCACCTCTCATAGCTTCTTCAAAAGAGTTTGGTTCCTGATCTTCAGTAACTAGAGCCATTAATGTCATATGATCCACATAATCTTTGAGATATGTTAGTTGATGTATTTCACAACATGGGCGGTCCATCATAGGTTGTGCTTCTTCTTCACAATCTTCTTCATTTTCTTCAATTCCTTCATTTGCATCTTGATCATCTTCTTGATCCATGGGATTTACAATTTTTGGAACCAAACATTCTAGTGTATCTTGGAAACACTGAACATCATTTCGCTGTGGACTTTTTTTTCTCATCATTTTGATATTTTGAACCTCGCATAAGCACATGAGATTCATCAAAATGAACATCTTGACTGATGATAATTTTCTTGGCTATCGGATCCCACAAATGATAAGCATTTTGTTTATTTACATAACCAATAAAAATACGTTTATTAGATTTATATTCTAATTTATTTCTTTGACAACTAGGAATTGAAGTAAATGCATCACGGCCAAATATTTTCAATTCAGAATTATCAAAAGGAGTTACAGACCATATCTCTTGAAATATTTTCTCCTCTATAGCCATAAATGCCGATCGGTTGATGAGATAGCAAACATTTGAAACAACTTTTTCCCACATTTCTTCCATAAGCCCTGCATAAGCCAATATGCTTTTAGCCTGCTCTATTAGCATATGATTCATTCTTTCAACCACGTCATTTTGTTAAGGAGTGTAGACAATTGTAAAGTGTCGCATGATTTCTTCATCCTTGCAAAACTTGGAGAATTCATTTGAAGTAAATTTTCCGTTATCCGTCCTAAGAGTCTTGATGCAGCACCTTGTTTACTTCTCCACCTTGCCCTTGAAATGCTTAAAAGCCGTGAACACATCACTCTTGGACCTTAATGTTTTCACCCATACATTTCTTGAAAAATCGTCAATGAATGAGATGAAGTATAAAGCACCACTATATGAAGCAGTTGGTGATGGCGCCCATTCATCTATATGTATGTTATCAACCATACATTTGCTTGTGTAGCTACCTTTTGAGAATTTTCTCATATATTGTTTCCCATATAGAAAATATTCACAAATTTCTTTCTTACCAAACTTCATCATAAGTATTAAATATCTTTTCGCCAATAGTTTCACACCCCTCTCATTCATGTGACCCAACCTCCTATGTCATAACCATCATCGAAGTTCACTATTCTCCACAATTGCATTTGCCATGTTCTTTGTCACTGTACTTCCTAGCAACTTTTACAAATTTCTAACCTGGACGCATGCTCATTTGGAGACTTTGAGTACTCTCGCCATGTAAATTTACAACCATCATCATTTAATTCCAAGAGGGAGATCAAGGTTTTTTTCAATTCCGACACATGCCTCAAATTTTCAAGCATAATAGTCATTCCATCAAACATCTTCAATGTAATTGAATCAACCCCAACCGTTTTGCTAATTGAGTCATTTTCCATTGACACAATACTGCCCTCATGTGATTCATACATATTAAATCACAAACGATGAATACACATATAATGAGTGGCACCACTACAAGTATCCAATTTTGATAAAATGTCGAGTTAGAACCCCCCATCGACACCTCATTTTCAATCGACGCTGACGTTCACACTTCTACTTGATTAGCTTCATTCTTATATTTAAAGAATTGGTTGTAATTGCTTGAATCGGATTCTTTTAGATTTTTTATTTTTTTATTTTCCTTTTCCAACAATCTTTCTTCAAGTAACTAGTATTGACGCATACCCAACAAGCACCTATGTCAACCTTTGATGTTGAACGGCCCCAGTACTTGTTTTTTAAAGAATTCTTCACTTTGTTACCATGGTTATTCGGCCTTAATTACTAATCTTGTCATAAGAGCTTCCGCTTCCGAACTACTTGAACTTCTTAAAGACGCCTTTTTTCGAAGTTCATCAGTAAAAAAAATGCAATACAAATCATATCCTAACCAAGTGAATCTTCCTTGATACAACTCAATAATGTAACCAAATTGTCATAAAATTCGTAACGTACACAAGAATGTCACAGTCTTATCTTCCTCTTTCATTCTCATACATATGCTTTTAAGCTAACAGATGATATTATTGAATGTATTTAGATGGCTCGAAATTTTTTTAACATATTCTTCATCCATAAGGCATATAACTTTCTCTTAAAAAATCTAGTTTGTGAGAGAATTTGTTTGATACGAGCTTTCTAGTTTCTCCCATAAATTCACCGCGGTCTTCTCGCCAATTATGTTGAATAAAATATGATCTGCCAAATACAAGCAAATAGTAGACAATGTAATCCATCTCATCCTAATCATCATCGGTCATAGATTTTAGTTTCTTTGCTTTACCAAGTAATGCTTTATGTTGTTAAATCAACAAGTCTTGAACTTTTAATTTCCAAAGCTCAAAATTCTTTTACTTATCAAATTTTTCCACCTGAAATCTACTGCTAGTCATCTCTTCCAATTCACTACACAAACCCAAATTCTCTGCTACCACTTGAAGTGATTAAAATCATTGCCGACCACTTGATGCATCTAGAACTATCATCCAAGCAATACACCATAAAAAAAAAAAAAATCATTTGATTCTAATAGCTTATGGAACATGCAAGTGTCATATGCAATAGAAAACGAAAGAAGATATACGTGTTTCGTACTAAGGTTACATTGACGAGCAATATACCAAATATATAAAGGAGAGATCACAAAGATTAAGGAATGAAGTACCTACTCCAAGAATACAACAAAAATCTTTAAATCCAAACTTAAAAGAAAAATCCACCACCATTGCAATGTTACTAATAGATCTGATCAACTTTGATACCTTGAGAAGAAAACCTTGAAACATCTCTCCAAAAACCTTGGAACCTTGAACCAAACATTTAAGATAAAAACTCCTCTTTTTCTGTCTAAATTGAAAACTCTACGTTATCCCCCACATAAGTTACACTAAAAAAAAACAACTTCCATTGTGAAAATGTCAAAAATATCCTTTCAAAAATCTACCAACAATCCAGACTTGTTAGCATAGGAAACATGGGTTACACAGGGTAACAAAAGGAAATAAATTCTTAATGATTTTGGTATCATCATTTTAACACTTAATTTCGCATCCAGAATATGGTGGCCCCCACCCAAATCAAGGATGAGCCTTCACCCTCGCCTCATGTTCCATGGCCCACATGAGTTTCCGTGGACCCTACTTCGAACACAGTTCAACCGTAAGGCGAGTGAGGGAACACCCAGATGCAGAACAGCCCATTTTTGTCGTGACCTTCATAGATGTAAGATGAAGGGTTTTGATGGCTTGGATTTCATTTACACAACATGGTAGGCGCCCACGCAAATCAAGGGTCAACCTCCGCTCAACTTGTCGATTTTCCGTGCCCTGACCTGAGTTTCTGTGGACCCCACTTCTGCCCGGTACCACCGTAGCTTACGGTGGTCCCAACACCACTGGAGCCTCCCCATATAATGTCAACAGGTCGGGAACGGATTGGCTACTCCCCCTGACACCAGCCCCGTGGCTGATGGTCGGTGCTCTGTGGGCCTCAACATGATGTTCGTGTTTCATCCATTCCGTTCATCCATTTTTACAGATCATTTTATGATATGATAAAAAAAATGAATTATATCTCAGTCTCAAATGGACCACATTACAGGAAACAGTGTTGAATGAATTTTGACCATCAAAAAAGTTTTGGGGGCCATAAAAGTCTTGGATCAAGCTGATTAAGGGTCTTTATGACCAAATCAATAGATTGGATGTCAAATAAACAGTACAGAGGGCCTTAGGAGGATTTTAATTGTAAATATCCATTCATTATTTTTGTCCTCTGGTGTGGCCCACATAAGATTTATATCCCTATAATTTTTTGTTTCAAGCATAAAATGATCTGTAAAAATGGATGAACGGAATGGATGAAACACGAACATCATGGTGGGGCCCACAGAGCACCTACCACCAGCCACGGGGCTGGTGTCAGGGGGAGTAGCCAATCCGTTCCCCAACAGGTCTCCTCTGCATCATAAATGCTTTTATCCAGGTGGCGGCATAAGAAGTCCTGTATAGTTCCCTCATCACCCTACACTTGGAAGCAGATCTGGCGAATCGAGACTGTTCTTTTGGTGGTCCACCATGTTGATGGTCCACATATCAAATGGAAAGGGATGGGACCATCGTGACCATCGGATAAGTGTGAACATTTGACCAGAAAACTAAAAACAATTGTATGGTCAGAGTTGTCCACTGCTACCTATTTTGGCTATAATTCATGGACAAGGTGGGCCACCATATCGTCAGTCCTCACTAAATGCATGCCTGCCACGTGTATAGCTAGTGATGAAGGAACAGCGCAGAACTTCTACGGCATTCCTCTCTATATATATTTTTAACTTCAATAGATTTTATTTATAGCCAGAGAGAGAGAGAGAGAGAGAGAGAGAGAGAGAGAGAGAATGGGGGAGCTCCATTTATGTAGTCAGCTATGGAGAGCACTGCTCGAGTCTTTCGATCTAGACCTAGCACTCCAAGATCCAGCGGCAGAGATCGGGACGGAGGCCTGCCGAAATGGCCCAGCATGGGAAAGAACGGTGGCCATGATGCCAACGGTCACGATCGAAGCTAATAAATCACGCCAAAGTTGCTCCATATGCATGGAGTGTTTCCAAGTTGGCATGGACGCAAAGGCCTTGCCATGTCACCATACTTTCCATTCTCGGTGTATTGTGTCGTGGCTCGTGCAACAAAGCTCTTGCCCGGTTTGCCGATTCTGGGTATGTTGTTCGGGTTCGGACAATACCGATTGAGAGAATATCAAGCGATGGGGCACTTGAATCGTAGCCGTCCGTTAAGTTTCTTCAGAACTTCTCTAATCTACCTACACCAGAGCTTATCTTCTGGTAGGTTGACGTCTTTTTTTTTTTTTTTTCCCCTACAATTGTAGTTGAGAAATCTCTTCCCTTACCAGAATAAATGTATGGTTATTGCTTTTGGTGCTCTCTCATTATTAATGGTGGAGATGGTCTGGGCCGCTATTTGTCAAAGCCCAGTTCATAATCTAAACATCCCGTTCTAGACCTCAGGCGCTAGCTAACATCAAGACCCAGAGCCAACCTAGCCTGCCAATACGTTGGGCTGGGCTGGGTTTGGCTACTGATCAGTTGGGTTTCGTAAACTTTCAATCCCAAGCCCAGATGGTATGGTTAGTAATTTAGCTTTGAGTGCATCTAAGCTCAGATTAAATCCTGCCCAATTCATTCAAAGGTCGAAGAATTCCGGCCCAAACCCTTACGACCCATTACCTAAGCCGAACCCCAACTCAACCAAAGACCCGCACAACCAGACCCGATCCAGCACAACCACATGTGGGTTTAGGTCTGCCCAGCCCAGCCCAGCCCAATTACTGAATTACATACAAATATACATCCATGGATTTGTTCCCGGGATTTGGTCTGGGTCCGACTGGGTCATCTGGCCCAGCCCATTGATAAGCTACAATGGGTTTGGTTTCAAACTCCACCCACTGGCCGACCCAACCCGTTGCAACCCCTATTGTGCCATCAACGTATGTTCGGTTTTCCACCGCTTATGGTTCATTTCTAAGGTGGTCCAAGCCATTGATCTGACATCCAGCTAGGATTTGATCCATGGTATTTTAACTTCTTGCGTGGACAACCATTAATTATGTGCCATCGTATGATATTTGGTCAGATTTATAATGGGAGTTATAAGTTTGACAAGGCTGCCAACAGCTCTTTTATTCCATTAGGTATATTACAATCAAATGCTATGTAATAGTTTATTATATAAGTTGATTAATTAAAATCAATGGCCCATTGTATAAGCAATTTAAACCATTGAATGCTGGACCCCACTTGTACAAACTGGAAACGGAAACATTCTGGTCTGGGCATTTTAAAATACCTGGAGGAATATTATAAGCTTGCTTTAATATGTATTGGGAAAAAAATTTAAAAAAATCCATGACAGTGGACTTGGATTTAATAATTATGTTAATTGATTCAGACCATTCAATGCCTTACTCTACCACATGTGACGAACTTGAACCATGTATATTAGTCAATTGAATGAAATTAAAAAATCTTGGGTTGAAATAAGATTTTTTATTTTTTTAAATTTTTTCTTCCCTTCCCTTCGTGACACAAGGATGAACGTGATGAGATTGATCACCGTCTTTCTCAAGGATAATTACTCTAAATCCATGGAGCTTCTTTGGACTCCTCACAGAGATTTCTCAAAAAATAATAATAATAATAACAACAATAATAATAATAATAAGAAAAATAAAAAAATAAAAGAAAAATACTTGAAAATTTGTAAATTGATTGATCCAAATAAATGAGTTTACAACCCTTTAAATAACACGGCAAAAAAGAGGGTTTTTATTGACGAAACTTTTAGTGACGAAATTTATTTCGTCGCTAAAAGACACATTTAGGGATGAAATTTTTTGCCGCTAAGGGTGTTTTGAATTTTTGAAAAAACAAAAAAGTCGATAAGTTTCCTTTTAGTGACGAAATAACCCACCTTTAACGACGAAAATTTTCGTCGCTAAAGGGTGTTATGAATTTTTGACAAAACAAAAAAGTTGAGAAGTTTCCTTTTAGTGACGAAATAAATTTTGTAGCTAAAAGACACCTTTAGTGATGAACATTTTCGTCGCTAAAGGGTGTTTTGAATTTTTGAAAAAACAAAAAAGTCAAGAAGTTTCCTTTTAGCGACGAAATTAATTTCGTAGCTAAAACTCACTTTTAGCGACAAAAATTTTCATCATTAAAGGGTGTTTTGAATTTTTAAAAAAACGAAAAAGTCGAGAAGTTTCCTTTTAACGATGAAATAAATTTCGTAGCTAAAAGACACCTTTAGCGAAATTTTTAAAAAAACAAACAAGACGTGAAGTTTCCTTTTGGCGACGAAATAAATTTCGTAGCTAAAAGACACCTTTAGCTAAAGGGTGTTTTGAATTTTTGAAAAAATAAAAAAGTCGAGAAGTTTCCTTTTAGTTAATTTCGTAGCTAAAACCCACCTGTAGCGATAAAAATTTTCGTTGCTAAAGGGTGTTTTGAATTTTCTTTTAACGAGGAAATTAATTCCGTAGCACCTTTAGCGACGAAAATTATCGTTGCTAAAGGGTGTTTGGAATTTTTGAAAAGACACCTTTAGCGACGAAAATTTTCGTTGTTAAACGAGAAGTTTCCTTTTAACAACGAAATGAATTTCGTAGCTAAAAGACATCTTTAACGACGAAAAGTTTCATCGCTAAAGAGTGTTTTGAATTTTAACAAAATAAAAAAAATCACGTTGCCTTGGAAATATTCGCGGTAAGACTTTTATCGACGAAAATGTTCATCGGTAAAAGTGTTTTTCCTAAATCTTTTTCCCGATGGCTGAAAACCGTTTGTAATAATGTAAAAATGTTTTAATTTAAAAAAAAAATTGTCGGTAAAAATGTGTGTGTGTGTGTGTGTGTGTGTGTGTGTGTATCATATGAGTGGAAATTTTTTTAATATATATAATTAAAAGGTAATATTTAAATGATTTGTAATATCACATGAAAAAGAATACTGAGAAGTTTAGAAATTTTAACAATGTTTGAGAAAAATTTTGAGAACAAAATGATGCTTTTGAAGAAAAAATTGGCAATTTGAAATTTTTGAGAAAAAAATTAAAATATGAGAAAATTTTTGAGATTTTGAAAATAAAAATTCAGAATTTGTATTTTAAATATTTTTTGAAATATTTTTTTAATAAAAATGATATTTTGTTAAAAGAAAAAAAATATACATTTTGAAAAAAAAATGTTATTTTTAAAAGGAAATTGAAATTTATCTGTGAAAAATAAAATTACTAAATTATTATGCACATCCACTAATTGAACCTTTAACTGTTTTTGGACAATCTAATCAGTTTAGATTGAAGAGTAAATAACTTCATATATTTAAATCAAAATTCACTCAAATTGTTGATCACTTTTATTTGCCCAATATCTTTTCTCATATGTAGCCTGATTGAGGCGAGTAATTAGTCAAATTGAGGGTATTGATCAGTAAAATAAAGTGAATGGACCAAACATGTAAAATGGGCCAAATATTTTGGTCAAAATTGTGACCCAACTTACTGACCTCGTAAGAACCTAAGAATTGATGTTAGTAAGTTTTGTGGGCCCCATCATGATGTGTGTCAAACATCAACATCGTGGATTTGATGTGTCCCCTTTAGGTTATGAGATATCTCAAAAATCATCTGTATACGAAACTCAAGTGGGCCATACCATCTAAAACTATGTGAAGACATCCTAAAATATATAAAAGCACTTGGTGGGGCCCACATGAGTTTTGGATGCGATTGAAACTTGGTCTGACCCCTCATCCAAGTGGGACACACATAATGAGTGGGTTGGATATGTGAATCACATTTAGGCAGGCCCAATATATGATTATGAATGTTTTAAGGAAACTCTTCTCTACTACATTTAGGTGAGTTACTCGTTACCCTTACTAGAGTAAACTCTGCGGCGTCCACTGTTATTTATTTATTTTATCCACTTCATTCATCCATGTTAACAGATAATTTGAGGTCTAAAGAACAAAAAAGAAGCATATCCAAAGTTCAAGTGGACCACACCACAGGAAATAGTGTGATTGAACCTCTACCATTTAAAATTTCTTGGAGGCCATAAAAGTTTTGGATCAAACTGATGTTTGTGTTTTCTATTCATTCATATATTTTTGATATTCTGAACAACCTTTAACCCTTTTTGGACAATTTGATCAGTCCAGATTGAAGAGTAAATAACTTCAGATGTTTAAATCAAAATTCACTCAAATTGTTGATCAATCTTGTTTGCCCAATATCTTTCTCATATGTAACATGATCGGGGCGAATAACTAGTCAAATTGAGGGTAATGATCAGTAAAAAAGAGTGAATGGACCAAACATGTAAAATGAGTCAAATATTTTGGTCAAAATTGTGACCCAACTTATTGACACCCTGAGAACCTAAAAATTAAATGTATTAATTAGTTTTGTGGGACCCATCATGATGTGTGTTGAACATCAACACCATGCATTTGATGTGTCCCCTTTAGCTTATGAGATATCTCAAAAATCATCCACATACAAAACTCAGGTGGGCCATACCATCTAAAACTATGTGAAGACATCTAAAAAAATATAAAAGCACTTGGTGGGGCCCACATGAGCTTTGAATGCGGCTGAATAAGTTGGGTCCGACCCCTCATCCAAGTGGGACACACATAATAAGTTGGTTAGATATGTGAATCACATTTATGCATGCCTAATATATGATTATGAAGTTTTAAGGCCTGTTTGATTTTCCATGATCCTGGTAAATCCCTGGTTAAGAAGTAATTATTACTTTTTCACTTGTTTGAAAATGAGTTTATAATTCCACCTCGAAAATCGGTCCAAAAATGTTGACTTAAATCCGTGGTCCTCACCATAATGTATATAATATATCCATGTCGTCCATATGTTTTATTAGAATATTTTAGGACATGATCCAAAAAAATTAGGAAGATCTAATGCTCAATTAGTCCACATGAAAGGAAACAATAGACTTAATTTGTCCACCATTGAAAGTTGATTCTTTTACTAGGCCCACATTGAGGTTTATTCACCATCTAGCCCATTCATTGTTCACTCCCCAAGTATAGGGTTGTGATGTAGTAATAAACTCGGTGAGACCGAGGTCGAATCCCAAGGGACTGATACCTGTACGTAATCTGAAACTAAGTAGAACTAAAACTAGACTAAGATGAAATCTAAATCGACTGTAATTTGAGGAATAATGATGAAATAATTATCTAAAACTTAAAGAATTCAGGGAAAGGAAATTAGGGATTCAGAGGATCCACTTGTAGAGATCAGAGAAATCTATGCCTGTTTCAAGAACTCAATTGGACTTAGAGTCCTATCTTCATCCAGTTGAAAGGTGTAACCATGAAAATCAGCTAAACTTCCTTTGATATAGTTTTCAAGAGATGAAAGGTATATGAATTAGAATGGATTCCATCACCAAACCATGCCCAGGAGACAAAGTAAACAATAGAATTAAACTAATTACCAACCAATCAACATTAATGTATGAAGGTTAGGAAGGGTACCGTCATCCAACCATGCCCAGGAGATGATGGTGAACAATAGGGCTTCCTGACGTCATAAACATAAAAAGGAAATGAACATGCTTAAAGCTATCGTAGACCCATTGTAATTTTAGTCACAATAGACCATTAAAAACTAAAAACATTCCCTTAATTAAACTAAAATCAACATTAGTTCAGTCTAAACAAAAGGCACAAGCAAAAAGTATCACATTACGCTACAAGATTCACCTCTTAGCCCTAGCCAAGGGGTTTAGCCTAGAATAGACATAATGAGGCTAAACATCTTAAATAAAATAAAACTAAAAATCAAAAGAAAATACTCTCTTTATCTGCTCGCTCCACGTCACCTCCACGGTTTCCTACATGTCTAAAGATGATCCCAAAACTCTCTCTCACGTCTCCTTTTATAGCAACAGGGAGCAAGGGTAGTTTGGAGTCGGTTCACGTGTGCAGTAGCAGAAGAACACCAGCTGAGTTGGGTTTGAACGAGATTTTTGGACGGTACACGACCAAGAAATCCATTCTGGCTTTATGGTTGGGGTAAAGACCCCCCTGCCCGATCTTTTGGACGGTTCAGATCATCTAACGGACCATCATATTGGTTGTACAACGCCCCATAGCAGCCAGTTTTCACGGACGTGAGCTTCATGTGACTTTTCTTGCGCAGACATGCTCGGTGGGCCCCATAGTAATGTTTTCATCAAAATCCACCCCGTTCATTGGATTCTTGGCGAAAAACCAGTAGGAAAGGGGTGGTTTTGGTCGAGTTTTGGTGCGGTCCACTGATGTTATTCTTCCGCCATCCATCCTGCATTTGAACGGTAATCTGCCTATCTGTACGTGTATGGGTCCAAAAAGACACCTAGAAGAGGGTCATGGACACCCCTTAGACACAATGGATAGCTCAGATTTTGCAAAGGACTAATGGGTGGGGCCACTAGTGAAAAACGGACGTCTGTGTGGAAGACACTGTTGCGTCTTGATTTCTTTTGTGCGGTGGGTTTTGTATCCACTATGCACACGTGTCACATGTGTGGGTCCCACGATGATGTATTTGAATGATCCACTCCGTCCAACTTGTTACCCATATAATTTAAGGGCTTGAGACCAAAATTGAAGTATATCCATATATTAGGCAGGCCTCAAATAAGGATTTTAGGGGCTGATCTGTTTGTTGGACCACTTTCACAAGAATCCGATGATTGAAATTTGACGTGTATGGTTCATTTATGGTCCTCAGGCCATGTATGAAGTTTCGAGCCAAGCAGATGGTGGGAACTCTGTGATCCTGCATTCTGGCTGACTGTCAGGTCACTTAAGCTTTAGTTTCTCGATTTTCTCGGATCCCTGGCATGAAAATCCGTCGATCTTGGTCTCCTGGGGTCCATCCCTTGCCTTGGTGACTTCAGAGCGTCAAATCCAGGCTTTTAGTACCCTGTTTCAGTCCAAGCTTGTAAATACAGCCTGCATCACAAACACGATTAAATCGGGCCGTTAAACAGTACCATGTTCATAAATCCAAGTAATAACTGGGGTCTGATATGCAATATTTGACCCTCAACATTCATAGGGTTACATAGACATGGATAAGGGAAAAATATAAATATAAGCCTGATGTAAAACTTCTAAGGGCCTCAAGAAATTTTGGTAGGCATTCGATTCTCATAATTTCATGTGGTGTGGTCCACTTGAGCTTTGGATTTGCCTAATTTTTGGGCTCATGCCTTAAATTCATTTGGCATAATGAATGGGCGGTGTGGATAAGCCACACACATTATGGTGGACCCCATATTTATTTTACAAATTCCTCAATTTAAGTGTTTAAAAAGTAACCGGTCAAGTCAACATTGGGAAAGATGCAGGTAATTACCTTGGTAAATAATGATTACTCATTTACAAGGTAATTACGTTTGAGCCAGAAAATCAAACAGGCCCTTAAGGAAACCCCTATCCACTATATTAGGTGGTGTGGCCCACCCAAGTCATTGATTGATATTCTTCATACCATTCAACGCTTTTCTCGGATCATTTTAAGATGTAAATTAAAAAATGGGGCGGGTCCAAGGCTTAAGTGGACTACAAAGTGGGGATTGAACATCCACCATTAAAAATAACATTCATAAAAGTTTTGGATCAAGCTGATGTTTGTGTTTACCCTTCATTCATATCTTTTTGATATTATGAACATGTTGGATGACGAATAAACATTATTGTGGGCCCAAGGAAGGTATCAAGGGTGGAAATCATTATTCCATACTGTTTTGTGTGGAAATCATCATTCCTTAAGAGGATTTTAATGATGGATATCCAATCACTATTGTTGTCATTTTGGGGGCCATAAAAGTTTTAGATCAAGCTGATATTTGTGTTTTACCTTATTTCATGTCTTTTTAAACTTTTGAATAGGTTGGATTTCAAATAAAAATTATGGTGGGCCTTAGGATAGTTTCAACGATGGGAATCACTCTCCCTAATGTTTTCTGTGGTGAGGTCCACTACATCTTTTTATCTGCCTCATTCTTTGGCTCATGCCCTAAAATAATATCTCAAAATGGATGAACGGTGTGGATACAACACATGCATCATAGTGGGGCCCATGGAAGTTGGTGACATCACTTCAATAGCAACTCACTACTCAACCTAAGCCGCGCCCTCTCCCTCTCTCACTCTCACTCTCTGTCTCGCACCCTTTCCATCCTCTTGCTCTCTATCTCTCTCTTCCTCTCTCTCTCGATCTCTCCACCGTCTCCTCTCTCTGTCTCTCTTGCATCCTCTCCCCTCCTTTCTCTCTTTGTCTCTCTCTTCCTCTTTCTCTCTCTGATCTCTCTTGTCGTTCGTTGCCGAACGCCCTACCCATGCACGCCTCTCTCTCTCTCTCTCTCTCTCTCTCTCTCTCTCTCTCCTCTCTCTGAAGCTCGGTTGAAGGTCATTCATGACAGTGAGGTATCTCTCTCTCTCACTCTCACTCTCTCAATATCAATGCTGATTTAGGGATTTGGGGATTTAGGGATTTAGGGATTTGGGGATTTATGGATTTGGGGATTTAGGGATTTAGGGATTTACGGATTTAGGGTTTAAGGTGGGCCCTAATGAGTTTACTCAGTACAATAAGGGCATGTTTGGTTGGGCAGATTGGATTGGATTAGATGGTATTAAAGTGGATTACACGGATTTCAAGGTAATGCTAGCTGCGTCAGTGGATTGGTGCAAGATCTATGGGATTGCTATATCCCGGGATTGCTATATCCGGTCTGTTTAGCACGCCCAGCCAATCCCAGGATTAATTCTTCCAATCCCTTTCAATCCCTCGAACCAAACACGTCCCAGGCAATTTTGAAGGGATTAGGGTGGATTGGATGGGATTTAAAGGTAATGATGGTGATGTCAGTGGATTGTTCATCTGAGCTAGGAGAGTTTTCAACATCATCGGTGTTTTTTTCTCTCTGCTTGTTTATTTGTTGATGAAGGCGACATTTTGATTGATGGGCTGTGAGATTCGAATTGTAAGGTGCAAAGATGGTGTAATGCAGTGAGATCACGGTATCTTCTTTTATTTGATTAACAAATGGTTCCTGAATGTTTGAGGTATTATAGAATGCTCAAGCTAAGTTCCTGAATGTTTGACGCCTCATTATACAATGCTCAAGTTGAGTTTGTACAGTATGTTCAAGTGAGTCAATTTATACAAGTCGGGTCCATGGTTCAGTAATCCAAACTTTTCATAGATGGGCCACATATGGAAGGATCCTCAGATTGGAAGATCCCAGCTATAGAATATTTGGCCTTTTCCAGGTTGAATGTAAACCATTGTTGAGTTTTCTTTCTCAAGCGACTATTTGTTGGACTAGCCCCATCTGTACAAACTGAAAAACAGAAATGGCTGAGCATTGTATGATACCTCAAAATCTGTAGTTTTTTTTTTAAAACACGCACACACACCCTCACACACTCACACCATATAGCAATTTCACCACTTATGGGTACTTGAATCCTTGACCAGGTGTTGAAACTCTTCGAAATCTTAGTTGTTTAACAAGAAAAATCATCAGTGTAAGTTGTTGGTAAATAACTTCTATAATTTCAAATTGGATGAAAGGCCAAATAGCTTAGATGTACATAATTTTTAGCATGTATACAGTGGAATCAACAAAAACTAATGTATATGCTCGAAATTGATGGAGCAGACCCGAATGTGCGTCGTAGCTATCCGGATGTTACACTTTAGATGGATGGATGATGAATGTATCTGCGAATGTAAATGAAAATAAAGAACTTATAATATATATATATATATATATATATATATATATATATATATATATATATATTATCAATGGAGGATACCTTGTTTAGGGGGACATGAAATTCTTGTAGCTTATGGTATGGTGCCCCAATATTAGTTGTATGTTACTAGTATGTAGTAGGTTCAATAGTAGATAATACTAGAGAATACCTAAACCCGATCTGAACCCGAAACTGAACCTGATTCCCTAAACCTAAACCTAAACCTATAACCTAAACCTAAACCTATAACCTAAACCTAAACCTTAACCTATAACCTAAACCTAAACCTTAACCTATAACCTAAACCTTAACTCAATTCCCTAAACCTTAACCTATAACCTAAACCTAAACGTATAACCTAAACCTAAACCTAAAACCTAAATGTATTCTCAAATCCCTAAACTTAAACCATATTGATTTATATGTATTGTAGATTGATGCTTAGAAATCAAATATCTTTTTTTGACGGTCTAAATTATCAAATGTCGTTTTGGGAAGGTTATGTGTTGACTGGTAAATATAGACAATCATATATGTCGTTGGGTTGTAAATATTCATATGTGATCATTGAACTTGCATATGTGGGGGTGTCAATGGGCCACGCTCTATTAATGTTTTTGTCTTAAATTATTATTGCGATTAGTTAGTTTATAGTTGTGACTTGTAATTATGATTTGTAAGTTAGATAATTAGTTACCCGTTTGAGGATTTATATGGGACCATACATAGATATGGTGTATTTTTGGTGGCATAGAAATCGCTCAAATTATCCCGTTTTGGACAGTTCAAGGTTAGATGGATAGTATGCTTTCATATAGTCTATTTAAATGTTCATGCATGATCCGTGATCCATCTCCTCGTTTCTCTCTGGATACGTTTCTTCCGTTCCGTATCCAATGCCAAATATCTTTATATTGTTTTAGATATTTGACATCGGAATGTAACGTAAGATCAACTTATCTGGAAAGGCATGGGGAGATGCTGCAGGATTTTTGGCGTGGACGTTTAAATGGGAATATGAAAGTATTACAATCTATCCAACCTTGAATGAGTAACTAATTTAAAATTTAATTGTATTAGCTTAGAATTGATGGAGCAGACCCGGATGTACATTGAAGTTATTCGAATGTTGAGCGGGGGTCCCTGGAAGGTGGGAACCGCTATTATAACTATGATGAAGCTGTTCATTTCCTATGGACAGTATTAGAGAGGCTTGGCCATTTGGATAAGCCGTGTTTATGTATTTGCTCAAAATTAATGAAGCAAACTCAGATATGTGTTGGAGCTATCCGGATGAGCGGGGGTCTTTAGAAGGTGGGAACCACTGTTATGACCATGATGAAGCTGTCATTTTCTATGGACAGCATTGGAGTGGCCTGACCATTTGGACAGGCCGTGTTTTTATTTGTATTTATAGGGACCACACCCTTAACCTAAACCACACCCTAAACCTATAACCTATAACCTAAACCTATTCTCAAATCCCAAAACCTATAACCTAAACCTAAACCTAAACCTAAACATATAACCCATAACCTAAGCCTATACCTAAACCTAAAACCTAAACCTATAATCTATAACTTATAACTTAAACCTATAACCTAAACTTAAACCTAAACCTAAACCTAAACCTATATAACCTAAACCTAAACCTATAACTTACAACATTAACATAAACTTATAACCTAAACATATACTTATAACATAAACCTATTCTCAAATCCCAAAACCTATAACCTTAACCTAAACCTATAGCCTAAACCTAAACCTAAACCCAAACGTAAACTCGATCTCAAACTTGAACACAATTTCTAAACCTAAACCTAAACTTAAACCTAAACCTCAAATCCCTAACCTAAACCTACACCTAATCCTAATCTAAATTCCCTAACCTAAACACTAACCTATACTTGAAAACCCAAACCTAAACCCGATCCCGAACCTGAACCCGATTTCCTAAACCTAAACTTATGACCTTAACCTAAACCTATTCTCAAATCCCAAAACCTAAAGCTAAACCTTAACCTATAACCTACAACATTAACCTAAACCTTAACCTATAACCTATAACCTAAACTCAATTCCCTATAACCTAAACCTAAAACTTAAATGTATTCTCAAATCCCTAAACCTATAACCTATAGCCTAAACCTATAACCTATACCTATACTTATAACCTTAACCTAAACCTAAACCTAAACCTTAACCTATAACCTATAACCTAAAACCTAAACCCGAACTTGAACCCGATTTCCTAAACCTAAATATTAACCTATTCTCAATTCCCTAAAGCTATAACCTATAACCTTAACCTAAATTTAAAACCTAACCTATAGCTTAACCTAAAACCTAAAACCTAAACTTAAACCTCTATAACCTAAACCTAGACCTTAACCCTAACCTATAACCTAAACTTATACTTATAACCTTAACCTAAACCCATTCTCAAATCCCAAAACCTATATTTATAACATAAACTTAAACTGTAACCTATAACCTAAACTTATACTTATATAACCTTAACCTAAACCTAAACCTATAACTTAAACCATAATAACCTATAACCTATAACCTAACCTTAACCTATAACCTAAAACCTAAACCCAAACCTAAACCTGAACCCAATTTCTTAAACCTAAAACCTTAACCTATTCTCAATTCCCTAAAGCTATAACCTAAACCTTAACCTTAAACCTAAACCTAAACCTTTATAACCTAAACCTAGACCTTAACCCTAACCTAAAACCTAAACTTATACTTATAACCTTAACCTAAACCTATTCTCAAATCCCAAAACCTATACTTATAATCCCTAAACCCAAACCTATAACCTATAACCTAAACTTATACTTATAACCTTAACCTAAACCTACTCTCAAATTCCAAAACCTATACTTCAAATCCCAAAACCTATACTTATAACCTAAACTTATAACTTATAACTTAAACCTATAAACTAACCTATAACCTATAACCTAAAAGCTAAACCCAAACCCGAACCCGATTTCCTAAACCTAAACATTAACCTATTCTCAATTCCCTAAAGCTATAACCTATAACCTTAACCTAAACTTAAAACCTAACCTATATCTTAACCTAAAACCTAAAACGTAAACCTAAACCTAGACCTTAACCCTAAGCTATAACCTAAACTTATGTTTATCACCTTAACCTAAACTTATTCTCAAATCCCAAAACCTATACTTATAACCTAGACCTAAACCGTAACCTATAACCTAAACTTATAATTATAACCATAACCTAAACCTAAACCTATAACTTAAACCTATAACCTAACCTTAACCTATAACCTAAAACCTAAACTCAAACCTAAACCCGATCCCGAACCCGATTTTCTAAACCTAAAACCTTAACCTATTCTCAATTCCCTAAAGTAATAGCCTAAACCTTAACCTAAAACCTAAAACCTAAACCTAAACCTTTATAACCTAAACCTAGACCTTAACCCTAACCTATAACCTTAACCTAAACCTATTCTCAAATCCCAAAACCTAAACTTATAACCTAGACTAAACTTATAACCTTAACCTAAACTTATACTTATAACATAAGCCTAAACTTATACATATTCTCAATTCCCTAAACCTAAACATATAACATAAACCTATAACCTAGCCTAATCTTAAAGTTATTTCCATAAACTGACTCTAGTCTTTTCATTGTAGAGATGGATAAGAGTTGGATGCGAGCCAAGAACAGGTTTGGCCCAGAGTATAAACAAGGGATTCAAGAGTTCATGAAATTTGCACGAAATTGAGCAGATTCAAGGAATATGATTAAGTGTCCACGTTGAAAATGCAAGAACATGATATATAAAACTTTAGACATAGTATAAGACGATTTGTTCATAGTTGGGATTGACTAGGGTTACACTTTATGGATCCATCATGGTGAAGATATGACCCATAGAGTTGAGACTACTGAAGTCTTTGCTGACCCAGTTGTGCCGGATGACGAGGATAAAGACGTTGATGAAATGCAAGGTATCATAAGGGATGTGTTCAGGGGAACAGTTGCGGATACTGATTTTGCAGTGACAAGCAGTAGCTAAGATATTCCTCCAATGGGTGATGTCGAATCAGAAAAGTTTAGTAGGTTGTGGAGGGATGCGCAATGTCCACTTTATCTCAGGTGTGAGAACTTATCCAAGTTAAATTTTCTAACAAAGTTACTTCATTTGAAGACAATAAATCGTTAGAGTAACAATTCGTTCGACATATTGCTTGAGTTGTTGAAAGAAGCATTACCAGACGGTGAGATATTGCCTAAGTCTCATTACGAGGTAATATCCTTGATGCAAGACTTGGGCCTTTGTTGAGACTCAAATATTGCATAATTTTTCCCATTTATATCTTGGTTTTATGAACATAAATCCGCTTAATATTCTATTTTATTCATGTATGTGTTGCAAGGTAAATTTAAGTGTTTGGATTGAAAAAATGTGTTAAAAGCATGATTTTGATGCTCGAGAATTATCAAGATAAGAGATGGATCTTAGGAGACTAAGATTGAAGAATTCACGAGCCAAAGATCCAAGAAAACCGAGTGAAGAATAAAGAAAATTGAAGATTTGATGTGAAGAATTCTGAAATCGTCCTGAAAAAGTGTATTCTGAAGCTGTGAAGTTTATTTTGGAAAACTGCGCAGCAGGAAATCTGTTTTGAACGAACTATGCAGTGAGAAGTCTATTTTAAAAAAATACGTATATTTGAGGCGATTTCTACGGTTTTTCAACTTTATACGAAAATCGGAGTTCCCTACTTATAAATAGTGATTCCTAAGGCATTCTTAAACATTATTCAAGGCATCCCAAAGCAAAATTTAGGTTTTTTTTTTTAAGAGTTATTAGTTTTATTAAAGCTTTATAAGTTGTTTTGTTTAGATCTTTTCTATTTACATTTTCTTTCTTTATTTCTTGTTGCTTTTTATTTCTTCAATTTAATTATGTTTTTCTAAGTTCCTTCTATCCCAAGCTAAAAGGGAAGCACATGGGTTTAATGTTTCTTTAAGATTATGATGATTGATTATTTTAATGATAAGAAGAATGGTGTATGCATGTTATTTATTATTTAGATTTTGTTTCTTATCCTCTTGTGAGATCCATATGTTTCCATCATATGAGATCCACATTGATGGATAGGCTTACCCTAGATCAATCAGATTTCCTAGATAGGAGAAGTTCTCAACCTGTTATATTTATTTGATATTCATTATCCTATAGATATTGAATACTTAAAATCACTGATGCTTGAGAATATATATCAATGGTGCAAATCCATACTTTTCTAATATTTTATATCATTTATTAAAATATTTAAACTGTTTTATTTTCCGACTAGGCTGACCATAGTGCTCAGATCCTAGTTGTGTTATCCAAGTCATTATGATTTTGGAACATTAACCTATGTGTGGAACTTTGAAGCTTGGGTATTATTTTATTCAGTTGAATTACATCCATTCAAAAATCCCAAAATCAAATCATCAGTTTAGTATTTATTACTTAGTTTGTTTTGCATTTGATTTTTTCCTTCTTACAATTCATCTCCCTGTGGGATCGACCCTGTATTCACGGGATATTACTTACGAACCTCTGCACTTGGAGGCAAGCAATCAAGTTTTTGGCGCCGTTGCCTGAGAGAGACTTAGAGAGATCAGATCTGTGCAAGATGGCTAAGGTAAGTTTTTTTTTCTAAGGTAAGTTCTCTTCTAAACCTTCCAAATTTTTTGTAGACTTTTTTTTCTTTTCTTTTTCTTTGAAAATAAATTCAGTTGGGTCTTTCAAGCACTAACTATGATATAAGGTTGCCCTGCTTGGGATTGCTATGGTTGTCCTACAGTTGCTGTTTGATCACAAAGATCATCCGCTCAATCTATTTTTCAGATTAGCATAGTTTAATTTCTGCATTAGTTTTAATTTTGTTGATTTATTTATTTTTATTTTATTTTATTATTTTTTTTTTTTGTGGATTGAACCCTCATGGTCGACCCTGCTGCCTGGGTTGTTGATTTATTTTACTTTGTGGATTGAACCCTCATGGTCGGTCCTGCCGCCTGGGTTGTTGATTTAAGTTTTTATTTTTATTTTAAGTATCATACTCACTATTTAAATTAGTGGTATTTTTTGTGTGGTGTGGATGGTTTATGTCCCGTTGGAGTAGGGATCAAAACAATCGCCTCTCCTCTGAAGGCGGACTAGTTCCAGGCCTTGATCATTCACTTAGAAGAGGTACTCAACATCACTTGGATTCCATGGCAGACCTAGTTGATAATCCAAATCTGCCAGATCCAACTATAAATCAAAATAGAGAAAATTAATTTAATCCTCCTCTTGAGGATGAAAATGAAGTTCATAGGAATGTGTTAAACTAACCACAGACTTTATGTGAACATTTACACCCTGAGAGATCAACTTTACCATCTTGCATAGTGTTCCCTGCTCACATAGGGAACATTGATTTTAAACCAGGTGTGATTCAATTAATTCCTAAATTTCATGGCTTGGATTCTGAAAGCCCCTACTTGCACCTCAAGGACTTTGAGGAAGTAATTACAACGTTACAAGTAAATAATGGCAATAGGGATGTACTGAAGCTTAGGTTATTCTCATTTTCTCTAAAGGATCGGGTCAAAGCATGACTCAACTCTCTAAGACCTAATATCATCACTTCATAGTAAGCTTTAAGTAGAGAGTTTTTGAAAAAGTTCTTTCCCGAGCACAAAACAAATGCACTGAAACAAGAAGTTATGTCATTCTCCCAAAAGGGGAATGAACTATTTTTTCAAGCTTGGGAGCGCTTCAAAGACATTCTAATTACTTGTCCACATCATGCTTATGAACCATGGCACATGATTGATGCTTTCCGAAAGGGGCTCACCATGGATACCTGTCAGTTCATAGAGATGATATGTGGTGGAACCTTTCTTGACAAAGATCATAATGAGGCTTGGGATTTTTTAGATATGTTAGCAGAGAATATGCAGACATGGGATGTCTTTGCTAAATCAGACCAAACTAGACCCATTCCTAAAGAGAAAGCGGGGATGTATGTCCTAAGAGAGGAAGACGACCTTAATGCGAAATTCGCTGCATTGGCTAGAAAGGTCGAAGCCTTAGAAACTAGGAAGGTTAATATGGTTAAAGTAAATACTTCCTTAGGTAATTTTTGTAGCATTTGTGGTGGTACAGACCATAATACAAAAGATTATCTAATGATCTCAGTTGTACAAAATATCACGCATGATCATGATCAAGCAAATGCTATAAATAACTACCAAAGGTCAGTTATGCAACCAATAGGAAATACGTATAATCCAAATTGGTGTAACCATCCTAATCTTAGTTGGAGGAATGGATCACAAATTAATGCACCCAATGCACCTCAAATGCCTCCACAAAATAACTTCTTTGGGGCACCTAACAATGTACCATATGTGCCCTCACCAAAGCGATCATCTATGGAGGATGCATTGACCGCATTCATGAACTCTAAAGCTCAAATGAATCAGTCTCTAATCCAATCAAATCAGGAATTAAAGATAGTTGTGGCTAGGATTAAGACTAAACTAAATGCTAGGGAAAAAGGCACCCTTCCTTCTCAATCTGTGTCAA
The DNA here is from genome assembly GCA_030180095.1 of Magnolia changhungtana. Taxonomy (NCBI): domain Eukaryota; kingdom Viridiplantae; phylum Streptophyta; class Magnoliopsida; order Magnoliales; family Magnoliaceae; genus Magnolia; species Magnolia changhungtana. The sequence goes on from JASAUF010000076.1 coordinate 1,446,494, forward strand.
ACCCTAGAAACACACATTTCATTGGAGACTCAAATCCAAGTGATCTACATCATAAACAAGCTAAGGCCATCATTACCTTGAAAAGTGGAAAAGAGGTCGATAACAAGATAATGCAACCGGTAGAAATACCGAAGAATGAGCCATTGTCTCAAGAAAATGATGAACCGGCTATAGTTCAAAAGCTGCAACAACAAAAGGATAAAGAGACTAAGTCATATAAGCCTCTAGTTTCATTCCCATCTAGACTTCGGAATCTAACTGTCCCCATGAAATATCAAGAGGTGTTGGATGCGCTCCAAAAGGTTACTGTCAATATTCCTCTGCTTGATACCATTAGACAAATTCCAGCATATGTTAAATATCTCAAGGACTTGTGCACTGTAAAGATGAAATTAAATGTGCAAAAAAAGGCCTTCCTCACTGAGAAAGTGAGCGCTATCATTCAACAAAGGGTTGTATCCAAATACAAAGATCCGGGAAGTCCCACTATTCCTTGTATTATTAGGAATTTTCAAATTGAGCATGCTTTGCTAGATTTGGTTGCAAGTGTTAACTTAGTACTTTATTCGGTTTACAAACAAATGGGGTTAGGCGAGCTTAAACCAACCACGATTATACTCTGACTCGTCGACCACTCCATTAAGGTACTAAGGGAAATTTTAGAGGACGTGCTAGTCCAAGTGGAGAAATTCTACTTCCCCGTAGATTTTATTGTACTAGACACTGAACCATGTGTAAATGTTAGCGCTCAAGTTCCTATCATTTAAGGCCTCCCATTCCTAGCAACTTCAAATGCAATCATAAATTGTAGGAATGGAATGATAAACTTGTCTTTTGGTAACATGACTCTAGAGCTAAATATTTTCAATCTATGTAAGCAACCCATTAATAATAATGAAATCCATGAGCTGAATTTCATGGACTGCTTGATAGAAGAAGAGGAATTGGAACCTAGTCTGACTGAGGAATTGGTTCAAGTCATTAGGGACTTGAAAATTTTAATTTAGAAAAAGTGCTTGCTGAAATTTGTGATGATAATGAGAGCACTACCACTCAGGACATTGGTATGTACCAATGGAGACCGCGCACTCAAATCCTATCTATCAAGGACTCGCGACCTCTGCCATTACCAACCAATGTTCCAAAGCTTGATTTAAAACCACTACCAAATGAGCTTAAGTATGTATACTTAGGTAAAAATAAAACTTATCTTGTGGTGATCTCTTCATTTTTAGACAAGGATCAAGAGATTAAATTGTTGATTGTTCTAAGAGACCACAAAGGAGCCCTGGGCTGGGCCATTTCTGGCATCAAAGGTATAAGCCCTTCTATATGCACCCATCGGATCCACCTCGATGAGGACGTCAAACTAATTAGACAATCTCAAAGGCGTCTCAATCCAAACATGATGGAAGTTATAAAAAATGAGGTGATTAAATTATTAGATGTGGGAATCATCTACCCAATATCTGATAGTGTTTGGGTGAGTCCAACTCAAGTAGTCTCAAAGAAATTCGGAATAACTATTGTGCAGAATTCTAATAATGAACTCATACCTACACATGTCACCACAGGTTGGCGTGTTTGCATTGGCTATAGAAAATTGAACCAGGTCACAAAGAAGGACCATTTCCCTCTACCATTCATTAATCAAGTTTTAGAGAAGGTAGCAGGTCACTCCTTCTATAGTTTTCTTGATGGATATTTTGGATATAACCAAATAGAAATAGCCTTGGAAGACCAAGAGAAAACCATGTTTACTTGTCCATTTGACACATTTTCTTTCAAACGGATGCCATTTGGATTGTGTAACGCTCCAGTAACTTTCCAACAGTGTATGTTATGTATTTTTTCAAATATGGTTGGGAAGTTTCTTGAGGTTTTCGTGGATGACTTCTTTGTATTTGGGAGTAGTTTTGAGGAATGCCTCAACAATTTATCTCTTGTCTTGTTTAGGTGTGAAGAAAAACACCTTGTCTTAAATTGGGAGAAATGTCATTTCATGGTTCAAAAGGAAATTATTTTAGGTCATGTTATCTCCAAAAATGGAATCGAGGTGGATCACTCAAAACTCGACATTATTGTTAATCTACTTATCCCCCGAACTATTAGAGATATTAGATCACTTCTAGGGCACACTGGTTTCTATAGAAGATTCATCAAGGACTTTAGTGCCATTACTAGACCCTTGACTAATCTTCTTCAAAAGGATATTCCATTTAAGTGGACAGATGAGTGTACAAGTGCTTTTAATAAAATTAACTCATCCCTTACCACTACACCTATCATACGTCCACTAAATTGGACACTTCCTTTTGAAGTAATGTGCGATGCAAGTGATTATGCCATAGGGGTTGTTTTGGGCCAAAGGAAAGATAAACGGCCCTACGTTATTCATTATGCGAGTAGAACTCTAAACTCGGCCCAAGTAAATTACTCAACAACTGAAAAAGAGTTACTTGTAGTAGTTTTTGCTTTGGATAAGTTTAAGTCCTACTTGCTGGGATCTAAAGTGTTCATTTTCACGGACCACTCGGCTTTGAAATATTTGTTATCTAAGAATGATGCAAAGCCGAGACTTTTGAGATGGATTCTCCTACTCCAAGAATTTGACTTAGAGATAAAAGATAAGAAAGGAGTAGAAAACGTAGTGGCCAATCACCTTTCCAAATTAGTATTAGATGATTCCACTGAGGAGATGCATATCTAGGACACTTTTCCTGATGAACAATTATTTGCGATCTCCAAATTGCCTTTGTATGCAGATATAGTGAACTATCTTGTAACAGAAAAAATACCATATCATTGGAAGTCACAAGATAGGAAGCGTTTTGAAAACGAGGTTAGAAACTTCTTCTGGGATGACCCCTATTTATATAAATATGGGACTGATCAAATTTTTAAACGTTGTGTCCCAGAGGATGAAGTTCAGAGTGTTATTTCTTTTTATCACATGGAAGCATGTGGTGACCATTTTTCTGCTAAGAAAACTACTACAAAAATCCTGCAGTGTGGTTTTTACTAGCCTACCATGTTTAAAGATACCCATACTTTCTGTGTTGCTTGTGATAGATGTCAAAGGTTGGGAAGAGTGTCCTGGCGCAACATGATACCTTTATCCCCAATTTTACCATTGGAGATTTTTTATTGTTGGGGTATTGATTTTATGGGCCCATTTCCAACGTCTTTTGGATTTCTTTATATATTGGTTAGTGTGGACTATGTTTCAAAGTGGATTGAGGCAGTTCCAAGTAGGACCAATGACAACAAAGTGGTAATCCAATTCTTTAAGGAAAATATTTTTTCTAGATTTGGAATTCCAAAGGCTATCATTAGTGGTGGCGGGTCTCACTTTTGCAATAGGACATTTGAGGCTTTGATGAAGAAATGTGGCATCAAGCATAAAGTGAGTACCCCATACCACCCACAAACGAGTGGGCAAGCTGAGATTTCTAATCGGGAAATCAAACACATTTTAAAGAAAACTATAAGGCCAGATAGGAAGGATTGGTCTCTCAGATTATCCGATGCTTTATGGGCTTATAGGACTGCTTATAAGACCCCGATTGGAATGTCTCCATACAGATTGGTATATGGGAAGGCTTGTCATTTGCCTGTGGAATTGGAACATAGATCCTACTGGGCAATAAAGAAATTAAACTTTGATATGGACCAATCAATTGAACAAAGAGAGGACCAAAGCTTTTCATGACAAAAATATCCTGAGGAAGAATATTGAACCTCAGCAAAAGGTCCTATTGTACAATTCCCGTCTCCAGTTCTTTCCGAAAAAGTTAAGATCAGGATGAACAGACCCCTTTATTGTGAAGAATGTTTATACTCATGGGGCTGTTGAAATTGAGAATCCACGTAATGGCAATGTGTACAAGGTTAATGGTCAGAGGTTGAAGCCTTATGTGGAAAACTTTCATTTGGGAGAGGAGTCCTTCCCTCTTCATGAGTCAAAATATTCAGATTGATGCTCCTAGTCTGACGGAGCATTTGTGTAGGATTTGTATCATATTCAATTTTTTTGGTGTCACCTAGCAGGTGAGTTTTTCATGGCAGGTACTATCTACCCTTTCTTTTATTTTTATTGTTCTCTGCATTACATTATCATTACATTGGGGACAATGTAGATTTTAGGTTAGGGGGTGTGGATAGTCATCCATGTAATAGTCATCGATGTGAGGTTTTTTTTTCACTTTTTTGGTTATTATTATTATTATTATTTTTTCTTTTTTATTTTTAGGTTTCAGTTTTTTTTTTAAGGTTTATGGGAAATTATTTTCAAAATTTTCAAAATAATATATACAAGAATGTGAACATTATTATGCGAATTTCAAAGGCAAAGTTAATACTTAGTTTAGGTTGATAGTAGTGAGAAATCTGATAACTGAAAATTATGGACTTGAGTTCAATTATTTAATCACTAGTTTAAAGTGAGTTATAATTTGATGTACCGAATTCACAATACACCCTATCTAACTAAGTGAGGAATATGATATGTGAACTAGAATAACAACTTTTGATTCAAACAAAGTTAAATGAACTAGTACCATTGATATATGCTTAAAAGACAAAATATTGAAGGAAAAAAAAAGAGTGATAGAAAAAAGAAATTTTTATTATAGAGCATGAATGCAATGACCATAACAATCGTGTCAGTAATCCGGAGTAAGGATACCTAAGTATCCATTACTGTTACCATTACAAGTACGATACCTTAGGTTATGAAGCAAACCCGGTGGGAATCTTCATCTAAGGGTAGTCTATAATAATGAGGATATGATGATAAAAGAAGAAACATCTAAGGGTGGTCTATAATAATAAGGCAATTTCTAGGGCTTTTCAACTTTAAATCTTCAATTTTCTTTATTCTTCATTCGGTTTTCTTGGATCTCTGGCATGTGAATTTTTCAATCTTGGTCTCCTAAGATCCATCTCTTGTCTTGGTAATTCTCGAGCATCAAAATCATGCTTTTAACACCCTTTTTCAATCCAAACACTTAAATTCACCTTGCAACACATACATGAATAAAATAGAATATTAAGCGGATTTATGTTCATAAAATCAAGATATAAATGAGGAAAATTATGCAATATTTGAGTCTCAACACACCCCCCAACAAGCATTTTGCTAGTCCCGAGCAAAATAAGCGAAAAATAAAAATAAGAATAAAACTAATTTTAAAAATAAAATTAAAACGGAAAAAAAAAATCTAACTACACCACTTTCGCAGATAATTTTGATTGCATTTAGCATATGCAACAAGCCTTTAAACCCCTAGGTTTCCCCTAATGGACAAGTTATAGTCTCGTGAGGGTTTCCAGAAATGTTACCCACAAACATTAAAAACATGAAAAATAGTTCAACATTCCGAAATTTATACAATTACGCTTCCATTCATTATATGAATTCCAAAATAAAACAATACTTACCCTAAACCTAAAGTTAGTTAGAATTTCAATTTCTTAATCCATTACATCCTTGAGTTCAGAGACCTAATCAAAATTTAGAATAGTTATGATCCAATATCCTGAGGTGCTCTGTGACACTAGTCTAACTTTAAAAAATATGCATGTTCTCTATCCTAACTCCTTTCAATCATTCCAAGAATAAGAAATCTCTAGTTATCTCATTTTCTTCATGTCATTTCTTCTTTTATCATCATATCCTCATTATTATTGACCACCCTTAGATGAAGATTCCCATCGGGTTTGCTTTATAACCTAAGGTATCGTACTTGTAATGGTAACAGTAATGAATACTTAGGTATCTTTACTCCGGATTACTGACACAATTGTTATGGTCATTGCATTCATGCTCTATAATAAAAATTCCTTTTTTCTATCACTCTTTTTTTTCCTTCAATATTTTATCTTTTAAGCATATATCAATGGTACTAATTCATTCAACCTTGTTTGAATCAAAAGTTGTTATTCTAGTTCACATATCATGTTCCTCACTTAGTTAGCTAGGGTGTATTGTGAATTAGGTACATCAAATTGTAGCTCACTTTAAACTAGTGATTAGATAATTGAACTCAAGTCTATAATTTTCAGTTATCAGATTTCTAACTACTATCAACCTAGACTAAGTATTAACTTTGCTTTTGGAATTCGCATAATATCATGTTCACATTCTTGTATATATTATTTTGAAAATGTTGAAAATAATTTCCCATAAACCTAAATTAAAAAAAAAAAACTAAAACCTAAAAATAAAAAAGAAAAAATAATAATAATAATAATAATAACAAAAAAAAAAACCTCACATGGATGACTATTACATAGATGACTATCCACATCACCCCCCAACCAGCATTTTGCTAGTCCTGAGCAAAATAAGCGAAAAATAAAAATAAGAATAAAACTAATTTTAAAAACAAAATTAAAACGGAAAAAAAAAATCTAACTACACCACTTTCGCAGGTAATCTCGATTGCATTTAGCATATGCAACAAGCCTTTAAACCCCTAGGTTTTCCCTAGTGGACGAGTTATAGTCTTGTGAGGGTTTCTAGAAATGTTACCTACAAATATTAAAAGCATGAAAAATAGTTCAACATTCCGAAATTTATACAATTATGCTTCCATTCATCATATGAATTCCAAAATAAAACAATACTTATCCTATGCCTAAAGTTAGTTAGAATTTCAATTTCTTAATCCATTACATCCTTGAGTTTAGAGACCTGATCAAAATTTAGAATAGTTATGATCAAATATCCTAAGGTGCTCTATGACACTAGTCTAACATTGAGAAATATGCATGTTCTTTATCCTAACTCCTTTCAATCATTCCAAGAATAAGAAATCTCTAGTTATCTCATTTTCTTCATGTCATTTCTTCTTTTATCATCATATCCTCATTATTATAGACCACCCTTAGATGAAGATTCTCACCGAGTTTGCTTCATAACCTAAGGTATCGTACTTGTAATGGTAACAGTAATAGATACTTAGGTATCCTTACTTCGGATTACTGACACGATTGTTATGGTCATTGGATTCATGGTCTATAATAAAAATTTATTTTTTCTATCACTCTTTTTTTTTTCCTTCAATATTTTGTCTTTTAAGCATATATCAATCGTACTAGTTCATTAAACCTTGTTTGAATCAAAAGTTGTTATTCTATTTCACATATCATATTCCTCACTTAGTAAGCTAGGGTGTATTGTGAATTCGGTACATCAAATTATAACTCACTTTAAATTAGTGATTAGATAATTGAATTCAAGTTTATAATTTTTAGTTATCAGATTTTTGACTAGTATCAACCTAGACTAAGTATTAACTTTGCCTTTGGAATTCGCATAATATTATGTTCACATTCTTGTATATATTATTTTGAAAATGTTGAAACAAATTTTCCATAAACCTTTAAAAAAAATTGAAACCTAAAAAAAAAAATAATAATAATAATATTATTATTATATCCCGTGAATACAGGGTCGATCCCACAGGGAGATGAATTGTGAGAAAAAAAAAAATCAAATGCAAAACAAACTACGTAATAAAAACCAAACTGATGATTTAATTTTGGAATTTTTAAATGGATGTAATTCAACTGAATAAAATAACACCCAAGCTTCAAAGTTCCACATATAGGTTAATGTTCCAAAATCATGATGACTTGGATAACACAACTAGGATCTGAGCACTATGGTCAGCTTAGTCGGAAAATAAAACAGTTTAAATATTTTCATAAATGATATAAAATATTAAAAAATTATGAATTTGCACCATTGATATATATTCTCAAGCGTCAGTGATTTTAAGTATTCAATATCTATAGGATAATGAATATCAAAGAAATATAACAGGTTGAGAACCTCTCCTATCTAGGAAATCTGATTGATCTAGGGTAAGCCTATCCATCAATGTGGATCTCATATGATGGAAACATATGGATCTTACAAGAGAATAAAAAATAAAACCTAAATAATAAATAACATGCATACACCATTCTTCTCATCATTAAAACAATTAATCATCATAATCTTAAAGAAACATTAAACCCATGTGCTTCCCTTCTAGCTTGGGATAGAAAAAACTTAGAAAAATATAATTAAATTAAAGAAATAAAAAGCAACAAGAAATAAAGAAAGAAAATGCAAATAGAAAAGATCTAAATAAAACAACTTATAAAGCTTTAATAAAACTAAAAACTCTTTAAAAAAACTTAAATTTTGCTTTGGGATGTCTTGAATAATGTTTAAAAATGCCCTAGGAACCCCTATTTATAAATAGGATACTCCGATTTTCGTATAAAGTTGAAAAACCCTAGAAATTGCCTCAAATATACGTATTTTCCCAAAATAGACTTCTCGCTGCATATTTCGTTCAAAACAGACTTCCTGCTGCGCAGTTTCCCAAAATAAACTTCACAACTTCAGAATACACGACGATTTCAGGATTCTTCACTTCAAATCTTTAATTTTCTTTATTCTTCACTCGGTTTTCTTGGATCTTTGGCATGTGAATTCTTCAATCTTGGTCTCCTAAGATCCATCTCTTGTCTTGGTAATTCTCGAGCATCGAAATCATGCTTTTAACACCCTTTTTTCAATCCAAACACTTAAATTCACCTTACAACACATACATGAATAAAATAGAATATTAAGCGGATTTATGTTCATAAAACTAAGATATAAATGGGGAAAATTATGCAATATTTGAGTCTCAACACACCCCCCAACCAGCATTTTGCTAGTCCCGAGCAAAATAAGCGAAAAATAAAAATAAGAATAAAACTAATTTTGAAAATAAAATTAAAACGGAAAAAAAAAAAATCTAACTACACCACTTTCGTAGGTAATCTCGATTGCATTTAGCATATGTAGTAAGCCTTTAAACCCCTAGGTTTCCCCTAGTGGACGAGTTATAGTCTCGTGAAGGTTTCCAGAAATGTTACCCACAAACATTGAAAACATGAAAAATAGCTCAACACTCAGAAATTTATACAATTATGCCTCCATTCATCATATAAATTCCAAAACAAAACAATACTTATCCTAAGTCTGAAGTTAGTTAGAATATCAAGTTCTTAATCCATTACATCCTTGAGTTCAGAGACCTAATCAAAATTTAGAATAATTATGATCCAATATACTTAGGTGCTCGTGACACTAGTCTAACTTTGAAAAATATGCATGTTTCTCTATCCTAACTCCTTTGAATCATTCCAAGAACAAGAAATCTCTAGTTATCTCATTTTCTTCATGCCATTTATTCTTTTATCATCATATCCTCATTATTATAGACCACCCTTAGATGAAGATTCACACCGAGTTTGCTTCATAACCTAAGGTATCATACTTGTAATGGTAACAGTAATGGATACTTAGGTATCCTTACTTTGGATTACTGACACGATTGTTATGGTCATTGCATTCATGCTCTATAATAAAAATTTCTTTTTTCTATCACTCTTTTTTTTTCTTTCAATATTTTGTCTTTTAAGCATATATCAATGGTACTAGTTCATTCAACCTTGTTTGAATCAAAAGTTGTTATTCTAGTTCACATATCATGTTCCTCACTTAGTTAGCTAGGGTGTATTGTGAATTCGGTACATCAAATTATAACTCACTTTAAACTAGTGATTAGATAATTGAACTCAAGTATATAATTTTCAGTTATCAGATTTCCAACTACTATCGACCTAGAATAAGTATTAACTTTGCCTTTAGAATTCGCATAATATCATGTTCACATTCTTTTATATAAAAATATTATTTTGAAAATGTTGAAAATTTTTTTCCCATAAACCGTAATAAAAAAAATGAAACCTAAAAAAAAATAAAATAATAATAATAATAATAATAATAATAATAATAATAATAATAATAATAATATTCAAAAAAAAAACCTCACATGGATGACTATCTACACCACCCAACCTAAAATCTACATTGTGCTCAATGTAATGCAGAGAACAATAAAAATAAAAGAAAGGGTGGATAGTACCTACCATGAAAAACTCACCTACTATGTAACACTAAAAAAATTGAATATGATACAAATCCTACACAAATGCTCTGTCAGACTAGGAGCATCAATCTGAATATTCGGGCTCATGAAGAGGGACGGACTCCTCTCCCAAATGAAAGTTTTCCACATAAGGCTTCAATGTCTGCCCATTAACCTTGTACACATTGCCATTACGTGGATTCTCAACTTCAACAGCCTCATGAGTATAAACATTGTTTACAATAAAGGGGCTTGTCCATCTTGATCTTAACTTTCCCGGAAAGAACTGGAGACGGGAATTGTAAAATAGGACCTTTTGCTGAGGTTTAAAATTCTTCCTCAGGATATTTTTGTCATGAAAAATATTGGTCCTCTCTTTGTCGATTTTAAAATTTTCATAGGAGTCTCTCCTCAGCTCCTCTAATTCATTCAACTCTAATTTCCTTTGTTCACTTGTTTGGTCCATATCAAAGTTTAATTTCTTTATTGCCCAGTAGGCTCTATGTTCCAATTCCACAGGCAAATGACAAGCCTTCCCATACACCAATCTGTATGGAGACATTCCAATCGGGGTCTTATAAGCAGTCCTATAAGCCCATAAAGCGTCGGATAGTCTAGGAGACCAATCCTTCCTATCTGGCCCTATAGTTTTCTCTAAAATGTGTTTGATTTTCTGATTAGAAATCTCAGCATGCCCACTTGTTTGAGGGTGGTATGGGGTGCTCACTTTATGCTTGATGCCATATTTCTTCATCAAAGCCTCAAATGTCCTATTGCAAAAGTGAAAACTGCCATCACTAATGATAACCTTTGGAGTTCCAAATTGAGAAAAAATATTTTTCTTGAGGAATCGTATGACCACTTTGTTGTCATTGGTCTTACTTGGAATTGCCTCAATCCACTTTGAAACATAGTCCACACCAACCAATATATAAAAAAATCCAAAAGAAGTTGGAAATAAGCCCATAAAATCAATACCCCAACAATAAAAAATCTCCAATTAATGGTAAAATTGGGGATAAAGGCATCATGTTGCGTCGAGACACTCTTCCCAACTTTTGACATTTATCATAAGCAACACAAAAAGCATGGGTGTCTTTAAACATGGTAGGCCAGTAAAAACCACACTGCAGGATTTTTGTAGTGGTTTTCTTAGCAGAAAAATGGCCACCACATGCTTCCATGTGACAAAAAGAAATAACACTCTGAACTTTATCCTCTGGGACACAACGTCTAAAAATTTGATCAGTCCCATATTTATATAAATACGGGTCATCACAGAAGAAGTTCCTAACCTCGTTTTCAAAACGCTTCCTATCTAGTGACTTCCAATGATATCGCATTTTTCCTGTTACAAGATAGTTCACTATATCTGTATACCAAGGTAATTTGGAGATCACAAATAATTGTTCATCAGGAAAAGTGTCCTGGATATGCATCTCCTCAGTGGAATCATCTAATACCAATCTGAAAAGGTGATCGGTCACTACATTTTCTACTCCTTTCTTATCTTTTATCTCTAAGTCAAATTTTTGGAGTAGGAAGATCCATCTCAAAAGTCTCGGCTTTGCATCCTTCTTAGATAACAAATATTTCAAAGCCGAGTAGTCCGTGAAAATGAACACTTTAGATCCCAGCAAGTAGGACCTAAACTTATCCAAAGCAAAAACTACTACAAGTAACTCTTTTTCAGTTGTTGAGTAATTTACTTAGGTCGAGTTTAGAGTTCTACTCGCATAGTGAATAACGTAGGGCCGTTTATCTTTCCTTTGGCCCAAAATGGCCCCTATGGTATAATCACTTGCATCACACATTAGTTTAAAAGGAAGTGTCCAATCTGGTGGACGCATGATAGGTGCAGTGGTAAGAGATGATTTAATTCTATTAAAAGCACTTGCACACTCATATGTCCACTTAAATGAAACATCCTTTTGAAGAAGATTAGTCAAGAGTCTAGTAATGACACTAAAGTCCTTGATGAATCTTCTATAAAAACCAGCGTGCCCTAGAAGTAATCTAATATCTCTAACAGTTTGGGGGATAGGTAGATTAGCAATAATGTCGAGTTTTGAGCGATCTACCTCGATTTCATTTTTGGAGATAACATGACCCAAAACAATTCCCTTTTGAACCATGAAATGACATTTCTCTCAATTTAAGACAAGGTGTTTCTCTTTACACCTAGAGAAGACAAGAGATAAATTGTTGAGGCATTCATCAAAACTACTCCCAAATACAGAGAAGTCATCCATGAAAACCTCAAGAAACTTTCCAACCATATTTGAAAAAATACTTAACTTACACTGTTGGAAAGTTGCTGGAGTGTTACACAGTCCATGAAATTCAGCTCATGGATTTCATTATTATCAATGGGCTGCTTACATAAATTGAAAATATTTAGCTCTAGAGTCATGTTACCAAAAGACAAGTTCATCATTCCATTCCTGCAATTTATGATTGCATTTGAAGTTGCTAGGAATGGGTGGCCTAGAATGATAAGAACTTGAGCGCTAGCATTTATACATGGTTTAGTGTCTAGTATAATAAAATCCACGGGGAAGTAGAATTTCTCCACTTGGACTAGCACGTCCTCTAAAATTTCCCTTGGTACCATAATGGAGCGGTCAGCGAGTTGGAGTGTAATCGTGGTTGGTTTAAGCTCGCCTAACCCCATTTGTTTGTAAACCGAATAAGGTACTAAGTTGACACTTGCACTCAAATCTAACAAAGCATGCTCAATTTGGAAATTTCCAATAATACAAGGAATAATGAGACTTCCCGGATCTTTGTATTTGGGTACAACCCTTTGTTGAATGATAGCGCTCACTTTCTTAGTAAGGAAGGCCTTTTTGTGCACATTTAATTTTCTCTTTACAGTACACAAGTCCTTGAGATATTTAGCATATGATGGAATTTGTCTAATGGCATCAAGTAGAGGAATATTGACAGTAACCTTTCGGAGCACATGTAACACCTCTTAATATTTCATGGGGACAGTCGGATTTTGAAGTCTAGATGGGAATGGAACTAGAGGCTCATATGACTTAGTCTCTTTATCCTTTTGTTGTTGCGGCTTTTGAACCATAGCCGGTTCATCATTTTCTTGAGACAGTAGCTTATCCTCCGATATTTCTACCAGTTGCATTATCTTGTTATTAACCTCTTTTCCACTTCTCAAGGTAATGATGGCCTTAGCTTGTTCATGATGTAGATCACTTAAATTTGAGTCTCCAATGAAATTTGTGTTTCTAGGGTTTGATACAGGTTGAGAAGGAAGGGTGCCTTTTTCCCTATCATTTAGTTGAGTCTCAATCCTAGCCACAACTGTCTTTAATTCTTGATTTGATTGGATTAGAGACTGATTCATTTGAGCTTGAGAGTTCATGAATGCAGTCAATGCATCCTCCACAGATGATCACTTTGGTGGGGGCACATATGGTGCATTGTTAGGTGCCCCAAAGAAGTTGTTTTGTGGAGGCATTTGAGGTGCATTGGGCGCATTAATTTGTGGTTCATTCCTCCAAATAAGATTAGGATGGTTACGCCAATTTGGATTATACGTGTTTCGCATTGGTTGCATAACTGACCTTTGGTAGTTATTTATAACATTTGCTTGATCATGATCATGCGTGATATTTTGTACAACTGAGATCATTGGACAATCTTTTGTGTCATGGTCTATACCACCACAAATGTTACAAAAATTACCTAAGGAAGTATTTGCTTTAACCATATCAACCTTCCTAATTTCTAAGGCTTCGACCTTTCTAGCCAATGCAGTGAATTTCGCATTAAGGTCGTCTTCCTCTCTTAGGACATACATCCCAGCTTTCTTTCTAGGAATGGGTCTAGTTTGGTCTGATTTAGCAGAGACATCCCATGTCTGCGTATTCTCTGCTAACATATCTAAAAAATCCCAAGCCTCATTATGATCTTTGTCAAGAAAGGTTCCACCACACATCATCTCTATGAACTGACGGGTATCTGATCAGGGTCGAATATTGCATATCAGACCCAGTAATTACCTGATTTTTACATACATGATAATGTTTAATGCCATATTTTAATTGTATTTTTGTTACAGGATGAAATCAGGAGCGTTGATTGAAAATTAATGTTAAAAGCGTGGATTTGACGTTCCAAAGACACCAGAGCACGGGATGGACTCCAGAGAACCAATGGTGAAGAATGTACACGCCTGGGATCTGAGGAAAGCATGATAAAGAGGCCTGAAATTGGTGCAAAATGCAAGATCATATGTTTCCCGCCATCCGATCGACTCGAAACTTCATACATGTGATGGGGGCCGTAAATTAACCGTACATATTAAATTTCAGCCATTAAAGATCTCGGAAAGTGGGCCAACTGACAAATCAGCCCACAAACCATAGATTCTGGGCTCACCTGATATCTGGAACTACCTCAAATTTGGTTTTGGCGGGTTAAATAATATGGAAAAAAAGATGGATGGTGCAGATTTCTCGTAAACATCACAGTTGGCCCTGTGTATGCAGAGTGTGTATCGTGCACACTTGCACCGGCTGTGCACCGCACCGCCCGGACGGTCAGCGAGTGCGCTGACCCGCGCTCTCTCTCCTCTTCTTCGAAACATCACCATTGTTTTTCGGCGTCATGGAAACGACCATGTCGTCGGTTGTGGGGCCCACTTATTGTCCAAATGGACAATCCAAACCGTCCATCCGCTTCCTGGGGCAGCCATACCCCACGCCTAGCTGACGGAATTCAAAGACATCAAGTGGTGAGATTTTTAACTGTCCAATAGCAAAACGGACGGTGAGTTTAAAACTCTGTGGGCCACACAAAAATGGAGGAAAAAATGCATGTTTCCGACCGAAATTTCGAGAGCGATTTTATGAACGGAGTGGATTTCGCCATAAACATCAAGGTGGGACCCACTGATCATCACAGCCGTTGGTTTCACGTCAGCGAAACGAACGCCGCTGGTTCGTTTTGCGGCGGATTGTGGGCCCCGTACGTCACCTGTCCGGCCGATCCAAGTCATTCATCGTGTAGAGGGCTTCGAGAACTACAAAACCATGCTGATATTCCACTCCCATGCGTACACACGTGCGCGGTACAGAGGCCACAAACGGACTGCTCTGTATTGTCCAAAACTGATCTTTTCGTGATTTCTTCTCTGGGCCGCGTCAATGGATGTTCAAAACCACCCATTCTTGACTAAAATTTCGTCCTGAATCCAATGGACGGGGTGGATTTTCCAGAAAATACTTCTGTGGGGCCCACCGATCACGGCTGCGAAAAATTACACTCCGTGTCCTTCTACGACTTTGCCACCGACTCCAGCCCTCCAACAGCTATAAAAGAGGAATTATGGACGTGGGAAATTAATTCAGAAATAGGGAATTCCAGATCTAGAGCAAGGGAGAGAAGAAAGAGAAGAAAGAAGAGAGAGAGAGATCGATTGGTTTGGTGTTTTGATTTTATGAATTTTGTTTAATATTTTTGATGGATTTTATGGGTCACTAATCTCTCAGCTAGGGCTGAGATAAAGCCCCTAATTTGATTAGCTCTTGTATTGGTTGATTTACTTTGAATATTAATTAATTTGTTTCTTTCTCTAAGTGGGCTTGATTGGTTTAAATTCTATACTTCTCCATCTATGAACTTGACCAAAGTATATATATGGATGTTGTTTGGATGCTTATTATAGGTGCTTGTGTCTGATCAAGAACAGATATCCTATAGAGGAAGAAACAGGGTGCTTTAATAAACTGTACATTCCATGTACCCGATCAAGGACATGGGATATGTTGTTCATGGCATTGCTTAAAGGAATTAGACATTCTGTATGCCCGATTAAGGACACAGATTGTGCTTTCTCTATATAAGTGGTATCAATCTAGATCAAGGTGAATCAACAGACAAAACAAGGATTAGGATAATTAGGGGTGGATTCGAAAGTCCTAGTGCTTTTTCTCTGATTGGATTTTCTTCCCTGTTCTTAATTGTTTTTTTTCTAGAATTGTGCTTAGTAGTTCATTCCATTATTTGATTGGATTAGTTAAGGAGAATCATAGATTTGAATTGTGACGACCAGTTCTTGTGGGAATGATCTCGTAATACGTACCGTATCTACATCTGATTCGTATACTTGCGAGTTTAAAAATCATTTAAATCGTGTTGGTTTAAATAAAACATCAAGTTTTTGGTAGATTCTTGAGTCAAGTTGTTTTGTCCAAATTAAATTTAGGATTCTCTCTTATCATAATTCATAGCTTAGGATTTTACTAACTTATAGTTCTTTTCTTTATTTTAGAAACTAACCTATTTCCTGTTTTGTAGGGTCCTGAAATAAACTTCTAATTTGGAATTGAGGAAGGAAGCTACTAAGTGAAGGAAGAGCTTCTTAAAATTTTTTTGACATCAATCATCTCCTTTCTCGGGTTCTTTCTTCCCATTCTTGTTTACATAGTTTTAACTTGTTTTTTTTTCTAGTTCTACTTTTATTTCTCTTAGGTTGCTTCTTAGTTTAGTTTTTCTTACATTGCAATAACATAGTTTATGCTAGGACGTAGATCTCTGAATATAGAACTAGCACCGTTTGATCCTGAAATAGAAAGAACACGTCGTAAAAGATTGAGAAATAATCCTGTTGAAATGGCGAATGAGAATGAATTTAAAGCTCTCAAAGATTATTCAGCTCCTGTCCAATTTAATGTGCCTTCATGCATAGTGTTGCCAACCACTACGGCGGCACACTTTGAACTTAAACCTGGAGTCATACAGTTGTTGCCATCCTTTTACGGATTGGACAAGGAGGACCCATATCATCATGTGAAAGAATTCCTAGACATTTGCTCCACTTTTAAGTTCCAAAACTTCTCAGACGATTCGATCCGCCTACGCCTGTTTCCTTTTTCTTTGAAGGATAAGGCAAAAGCATGGTTGAATTCTCTAGAAGTTGGATCTATCACTACATGGGACCAACTGTCTAAGAAGTTCTTAAACAAGTTCTTCCCCGTTCACAAAACCAATGCCCTTCGTAGAGAAATTACTAACTTCACACAAAAAGAGGGCGAGCACTTTCATGAATGTTGGGAAAGATGGAAGGACTTGCTTCTTAAATGTCCTCACCATGGTTTTGAGAAGTGGCAATAAGTTCAATACTTCTATGACGGTCTGACACCCCAGAACCGTCGCATGGTTGATGCCACCAGTGGAGGGTCATTTATGACCAAAAGTGATGTCGAAGCGTGGGACTTCTTTGAAACCTTGTGCGAAAATTTCCAGCAATGGTACTATTCAAATAGAGGTGACAGAAGTCCCCAACCACAAAAGAGAGGTGGTATATATGAGATAGGAGTCGTGCAGGAGAGTCATGCGCCAAGCTTGATAACTTGACAAAGAAAGTTGATGCTCTGGTATTAAATAATGGACCTCCACAAATAGCTCAAGTCGAGGCATGTGCCACATGTTCTAGTCCTGCCCATCATATGCAGTCTTGTCCATCTGGTGCAGCATCCCCAGAACTTCTCTCTGAACAAGTACATGCTATGAACACTTTTCAAAAACCTGAGAATGATCCTTACTCGAACACATACAACCCAGGGTGGGCTAGGCATCCAAATTTCTCTTGGGCAAAAGGACCACAACAAGGAGGACCATCTGAAAATCCTCCCATGCAACCGCACCTCCAAGTTGGCAGTCAACAACTTCAACAGTTTCTGCAATATCAACAACTGCCTACACAATCAAGGAAACCATCTCTTGAGGATATACTCCATCTTTTTATGCAGAGTTCTCTCCAATTTCAAAAAGACACCCAACAAACTTTACTAGCCAACCAGCAAAGCTTACATGCAAATGCGCAATCCATTGCCAAGCTGGAAGTACAAATGGGTCAACTAGCTGCTACATTGAGTGAGAGAGAGAAGGGCAAGTTCCCTAGCCAACCTGAAGCTAATTCAAAGGGACAGTATGAGATTGGCTCTAATTCCAACCAAGGGCAATATCATAAACAGGCCAAATCGATCACTACCCTTAGGTCAAGCAAGCAGATTGATAACAGAATTGAGATGCCTAGTGATGAATCAAATTCTAAAACAGAAGATCAAGATGAAACAGAGAGTCACACCAATGCATCCAAAGTCCAAAAGCTCTCTGAATCTCCAAGAGCCACTAATGTGTCACCTTACGTGCCCAAAGCACCATTTCCTCAACGTCTGGCACCAATGAAGAAAAAAATAACTTTGATGAAATCTTGGATGTGTTTAAAAAAGTGCAAGTCAACATCCCGTTGCTTGACGCTATCAAACAAGTCCCTGCTTACGCTAAGTTCCTTAAAGATTTATGCACTCAAAAGCGTAAGCAGAATGTTCATAAGAAGGTCTTCATTGCAGAGCAGCTCAGCTCCATGATTCAACATAACACCCCTCCTAAATTTAGGGATCCAGGAGCTCCCACCATTTCTTGCGGCATAGGAGATCATAAGATCGGGAAGGCATTGCTTGATTTAGGGGCGAGCGTCAATTTGTTACCATATTCGGTTTATGAGCAGCTAGGACTTGGTGAGTTGAAACCGACTAAGGTAACATTACAACTAGCTGATAGATCTGTCAAGGTGCCCCGGGGTATTATTGAAGACGTGTTAATCCAGGTTCATAAATTTTATTTTTCAGTGGATTTCATAGTTATAGATACTCAGCCTGTCTAGAATCTTCATAGTCAGATCCCAGTCATCTTGGGTAGTCCATTTTTTGCCACATCTAATGCTATTATCAATTGCCGGAATGGAGTTATGAAATTGTCTTTTGGTAACATGAATATTAAACTCAATGTTTTTAATGCAGGACAACAATCCGCAGATTTGGATGACATATCTGAAGTGGACATGATCGAGAGTCTAGTGCAGGACTCCTTCCGCAAATCTTTTGAAGACCCTCTTAAGACCTGCTTAGCACAATCTGGCATGGATTTTGACATCGATTGTCCCATCCACGAAGTCAATGCTCTGCTCGACTCTACTCCTATATTGGAGACTGAAAAATGGAAAGCGAAAGTAGAACCTCTTCATCCCCCTGAGACTCTTCCTGATAGCACAGTTTATAACTCTGAGAAGACAAAGGCGAATAGGCTGCTTAATTTTCTTAGAGCATATAAGGCAGCAATTGAACGGAAGATAGCGGAAATACATGGAGTATGCCCCACTGTATGTATGGATCATGCTGTGGAAATGTCGCGTGAAATGCAAAGGAAGCGTGATCCTAACATGGAAGAAGTCGTTCGAGCAGAAGTCATTAAATTATTTGTGACGATGATCGTTACCTCCTTTCGAGATAGCACAGTTCATGGGAACTCACATCACTGTCTGGGATTGGTTAATCAAGGTGTTGAGGTAATTTCTTTGGCGGACCCGGTCATAAAGATTAGTTAATTCATGGTCCGTTCTTGTCTGGTGAAGACGTTAAACTTAAGCGCTCCGGGAGGCAACCCATCCTTTTGCTTTATTGTATTGCTTTTATTTCATTCCTTTTCATTTTTTAGTTAGTCAGTTCAATGTTTGTGGGTAACATTACTGCAAACCCTCACGAGACTACAACTCGTCCACTAGGGGTAACCTAGGGGTTTAAAGGCTTGTTGCATACGCTAAATGCAATCGAGAGCACCTGCGAAAGTGGTATAGGTAGGATCTTCTTTTGTTTTCTTTTTGTTATTTTTTCTTCTGTTGATTTCTCTCTTGTGCTAACTCGCTTTTACATTCACAAATTTTGAGAAAGCTTCTTGATTCTCCATCCAGGTACTATCTTTCCATCACTCCTCTTTTATTCTCGTTGTCCCATGTGCATTGCTTGCTTATTTCTTTTACATTGAGAACAATGTAGATTTTAGGTTGGGGGTGGGAGATTAGGTTACCTAATCAGTATTTTCTTGGTCTTGAGCAAAATTTGTGAAAATTTTAAAATTTTTTCTGGAATTTCTATTGAATTCAAAGTGATTTTGAAGGATAGTTGTGATTTTAACATTATAAGATACGTGATGTTGGTAACTTATGACTCTTGGATTCGGCCATCTGCTTGATTTCACAGTCAATTTTGAATTGATAATCCATGATTAGAAGTTGTAAACATTGATTGAGTCATGATTTCACATATCACATCTCGCTTACACATTAAGTTTTGGTTCGATAACTGAATGATTAACTTGGTAAAAAGAAGAATTAACAGGTTAAATCTTCACCATAGGTTTGCTCCCTATAGGTGCAGATTTGATTCTCCATAGTTGACATAAAAAAAAAAAAAAAAAAAAAAAAAAAGTTAGGCGACAAGTTTTCGCCATAGGTTTGCTCCCTATAGGTGATAATTTGATTTCCCTCATTTGCGTTACTGCTCATAAAGAAAATCAAAGGCTGGTAAAATGAAAAGTTAATCTGTGAGATAAGTGTTGGTTTCAAGCTTGGTTGTCACGAATTACTAATGATATCATGAAATTGACAATTGGATCTTTTAATGATTGTAAGCCGAGATTACACTATACACTCATGGAACTCAATGTTTTAAATTGTTCTAATTAATGGATTAATATTTTGAACTGGATTATGAAGTTTACTGTAAGCTTGATTTCAGGAGAAAAATCTTCTCACTATTCATGAATCTCAGAATTTTCACATCTCAACTATCTGTTCACAAGTCACTCAATTTTACACGAATTGTCTTTTATTTTTGAAATTATTTTTTTCGCATGTTTTGCTCGGGACTAGAAAAATGCTGGTTGGGGGTTGTGATCAGGGTCGAATATTGCATATCAGACCCAGTAATTACCTGATTTTTACATACATGATAATGTTTAATGCCATATTTTAATTGTATTTTTGTTACAGGATGAAATCAGGAGCGTTGATTGAAAATTAATGTTAAAAGCGTGGATTTGACGTTCCAAAGACACCAGAGCACGGGATGGACTCCAGAGAACCAATGGTGAAGAATGTACACGCCTGGGATCTGAGGAAAGCACGATAAAGAGGCCTGAAATTGGTGCAAAATGCAAGATCACATGTTTCCCGCCATCCGATCGACTCGAAACTTCATACATGTGATGGGGGCCGTAAATTAACTGTACATATTAAATTTCAACCATTGAAGATCTCGGGAAGTGGGCCAACTGACAAATCAGCCCACAAACCATAGATTCTGGGCCCACCTGATATCTGGAACTGCCTCAAATTTGGTTTTGGCGGGTTAAATAATATGGGAAAAAAGATGGACGGTGCAGATTTCTCGTAAACATCACAGTTGGCCCTATGTATGCAGAGTGTGCATCGTGCACACTTGCACTGGCTGTGCACTGCACCGCCCGGACGGTCAGCGAGTGCGCTGACCTGTGCTCTCTCTACTCTTCTTCGAAACAGCAGCCGTTGTTTCCAGCGTCCGCGGAAACGACCTGCGGTCGTCGGTTGTGAGGCCCACTTATTGTCCAAATGGACAATCCAAACCGTCCATCCGCTTCCTGGGGCAGCCATACCCCACGCCTAGCTGACGGAATTTGAAGACATCAAGTGGTGAGATTTTTAACTGTCCAATAGCAAAACGGACAGTGAGTTTAAAACTCTGTGGGCCACACAAAAATGGAGGAAAAAATGCATGTTTCCGACCGAAATTTTGAGAGCAATTATGTGAACGGAGTGGATTTCGCCATAAACATCAAGGTGGGACCCACTGATCATTGCAGCCGTCGATTTCGCGTCAGCGAAACGGACGCCGCTGGTTCGTTTTGCGGCAGATTGTGGGCCCCGTACATCACCTGTCCGGCCGATCCAAGTCGTTCATCGTGTAGAGGGCTTCGAGAACTACAAAACCATGCTGATATTCCACTCCCATGCATACACACGTGCGCGGTACAGAGGCCACAAACGGACTGCTCTGTATTGTTCAAAACTGATCTTTTCGTGATTTCTTCTCTGGGCCGCGTCAATGGATGTTCAAAACTACCCATTCTTGACTGAAATTTCGTCCTGAATCCAATGGACGGGGTGGATTTTCTAGAAAATACCTCTGTAGGGCCCACCGATCACGGCTGTGAAAAATTACACTCCGTGTCCTTCTACGACTTTGCCACCAACTCCAGCCCTCCAACAGCTATAAAAGAGGAATTATGGACGTGGGAAATTAATTCAGAAACAGGAAATTCCAGATCTAGAGCAAGGGAGAGAAGAAAGAGAAGAAAGAGAAGAAAGAAGAGAGAGAGATCGATTGGTTTGGTGTTTTGATTTTATGAATTTTGTTTAATATTTTTGATGGATTTTATGGGTCACTAATCTCTTAGCTAGGGCTGAGATGAAGCCCCTAATTTGATTAGCTCTTGTATTGGTTGATTTACTTTGAATATTAATTAATTTGTTTCTTTCTCTAAGTGGGCTTGATTGGTTTAAATTCTATACTTCTCCATCTATGAACTTGACCAAAGTATATATATGGATGTTGTTTGGATGTTTATTATAGGTGCTTGTGTCTGATCAAGAACAGGTATCCTATAGAGGAAGAAACAGGGTGCTTTAATGAACTGTACATTCCATGTACCCGATCAAGGACATGGGATATGTTGTTCATGGCATTGCTTAAAGGAATTAGACATTCTGTATGCCCGATTAAGGACACAGATTGTGCTTTCTCTATATAAGTGGTATCAATCTAGATCAAGGTGAATCAACAGACAAAACAAGGATTAGGATAATTAGGGGTGGATTCGAAAGTCCTAGTGCTTTTTCTCTGATTGAATTTTCTTCCCTGTTCTTAATTATTTTTTTTCTAGAATTGTGCTTAATAGTTCATTCCATTATTTGATTGGATTAGTTAAGGAGAATCATAGATTTGAATTGTGACGACCAGTTCTTGTGGGAATGATCTCGTAATACGTACCGTATCTACATCTGATTCGTATACTTGCGAGTTTAAAAATCATTTAAATCGTGTTGGTTTAAATAAAACATCAGTATCTATGGTGAGCCCCTTTCGGAAAGCATCAATCACGTACCATGGTTCATAACCATGATGTGGACAAGTAATTAGAATGTCTTTGAAGTGCTCCCAAGCTTGAAAAAATAGTTCATTCCCCTTTTGGGAGAATAACATGATTTCTTGTTTCAGTGCATTTGTTTTGTGCTCGAGAAAGAACTTTTTCAAAAACTCTCTACTTAAAGCTTGCTATGAAGTGATGGTATTAGGTCTTAGAGAGTTGAGCCATGCTTTGGCCCAATCCTTTAGAGAAAATGAGAATAACCTAAGCTTAAGTACATCCCTATAGCCATTATTTACTTGTAACTTGCAATTACTTCCTCAAAGTCCTTGAGGTGCAAGTAGGGGCTTTCAGAATCCAAGCCATGAAATTTAGGAATTAATTGAATCACACCTGGTTTAAAATCAATGTTCCCTGTGTGAGCAGGGAACACTATGCAAGATGGTAAAGTTTATCTCTCAGGGTGTAAATGTTCACGTAAAGTCTGTGGTTGGTTTAACACATTCCTATGAACTTCATTTTCATCCTCAAGAGGAGGATTAAATTGATTTTCTCTATTTTAATTTATAGTTGGATCTGGCAGATTTGGATTTGGATTATCAACTAGGTCTGCCATGGAATCCAAGTAATGTTGAGTGCCTCTTCTAAGTGAATGATCAAGGCCTGGAACCAGTCCGCCTTCAGAGGAGAGTCGATTGTTTTGATCCCTACTCCAACGAGACATAAACCATCCACACCACACAAAAAATACCACTAATTCAAATATCGAGTATGATACTTAAAATAAAAATAAAAACTTAAATCAACAGCCCAGGCGGCAGGGCCGACCATGAGGGTTCAATCCACAAAGCAAAATAAATAAACAACCCAGGCGGCAGGGCCGACCATGAGGGTTCAATCCACAAAAAAAAATAAAAATAAAATAAAATAAAAATAAATGAATAAATAAATCAACAAAAGTAAAACTAATACAGAAATTAAACTATGCTAATCTGCAAAATAGATTGAGCGGATGATCTTTGTGATCAAACAGTAACTGTAGGACAACCATAGCACTTGGGTAATGAAATCCCAAGCAGAGCATCCTTATGTCATAGTTAGTGCTTGAAAGACCCAACTAAATTTTTTTCAAAGAAAAAGAAAAAAAAATCTACAGAAAATTTGGAAGGTTTAGAAGAGAACTTACCTTAGAAATTTCTTGCACAGATCTGATCTCTTTAAGTCTCTCCCCGGCAACGGCGCCAAAAACTTGATTGCTTGCCTCCAAGTGCAGAAGTTCGTAAGTAATATCCCATGAATACAGGGTCGATCCCACAGGGAGATGAATTGTGAGAAGGAAAAAATTAAATGCAAAACAAACTAAGTAATAAAAACTAAACTGATGATTTGATTTTGGAATTTTTGAATGGATGTAATACAACTAAATAAAATAACACCCAAGCTTCAAAGTTCCACACATAGGTTAATGTTCCAAAATTATGATGACTTGGATAACACAACTAGGATCTGAGCACTATAGTCAGCCTAGTCGGAAAATAAAATAGTTTAAATATTTTAATAAATGATATAAAATATTAGAAAATTATAGATTTGCACCATTGACATATATTCTCAAGCGTCAGTGATTTTAAGTATTCAATATCTATAGGATAATAAATATCAAAGAAATATAATAGGTTGAGAACCTCTCCTATCTAGGAAATCTGATTGATTTAGGGTAAGCCTATTCATCAATGTGGATCTCATATGATGGAAACATATGGATCTCACAAGAGGATAAAAAACAAAACCTAAATAATAAAAACATGCATACATCATTAAAGCAATCAATCATCATAATCTTAAAGACATTAAACCCACGTGCTTCCCTTCTAGCTTGGGATAGAAGGAACTTAGAAAAACATAATTAAATTGAAGAAATAAAAAGCAACAAGAAATAAAGAAAGAAAATGCAAATAGAAAAGATCTAAACAAAACAACTTATAAAGTTTTAATAAAACTAAAAACTCTTTTAAAAAAACCTAAATTTTACTTTGGGATGCCTTGAATAATGTTTAAGAATGCCCTAGGAACCCCTATTTATAAGTAGGGAACTCCGATTTTCGTATAAAGTTGAAAAACCCTAGAAATCGCCTCAAATATACGTTATTTTTCCAAAATAGACTTCTTGCTGCATAGTTCGTTCAAAACAGACTTCCTGCTACGCAATTTTTTAAAATAAACTTCACAGCTTCAGAATACACTTTTTCAGGATGATTTCAGGATTCTTCACTTCAAATCTTTAATTTTCTTTATTCTTCATGTCACGTCCCAAACTCGAAAACCAGGCTCACCAAATTTCCGATCGCCGAATCCGGTGCCGACAGCCTCCGTTGTACCCCATTCTCAACTCCCAGCGCCCATACGCCAGATTCCGATCCTGGGATCCTACAAGGAGGATTTTCAGTATGAATTTTTTTATATATATAATGAAGCATAATCATAAGCATACCCAAATCATAAAGGCAACATCATCATCACATATCCACTAATATAATCATTTGAATACAATGTTGAAGGGAAAATACATATATCGAAATCAAAGCTCCAGAGGACAGCTGCACGCTCCAAGCTTAACGCTGCTACAACCTAACGCCACCTGCACGCATCTATCGTGCATAAGCTTACAAAAGCTTAGAGGGTGGTGAGAGTGTGTGTAAGATAAGTGCTAAGTATACCATAAAGCCCATAAATCATACATCATCGGAACAAGCAGAAATACTAATAAGATCATGAATCATATAATATCAGAGTAAGCGGAAATATACTAGTAAGTTCATGAGTGCTATCAGCCGTACCAAGGCTATGCGATGCAAAACATAATAAGACAATAACAGATGCTGAGGATGCAATGCAATATGCAAATCCTGACGAGCCACGAATACTATCAATCTCATCTACACCATATAAGCGCAAAAACATAGTAACTAAAATGCTAAGGGCCTGTTTGGCCGGGCAGGGCGGATGAGATTAGGTTG
The DNA here is from genome assembly GCA_030180095.1 of Magnolia changhungtana. Taxonomy (NCBI): domain Eukaryota; kingdom Viridiplantae; phylum Streptophyta; class Magnoliopsida; order Magnoliales; family Magnoliaceae; genus Magnolia; species Magnolia changhungtana. Next base: position 1,472,481 of record JASAUF010000076.1, read on the forward strand.
TATTAGGATGGATTGGAAGGAGCAATCACGGGATTTGGTCGGGCGTGCCAAACAGGCAGAAGTTGGATATAACAATCCACTACATCACCATCATTACCTTGAAATCCACCCAATCCCTCTTAATCCCATCTATTTTGCTTGGGACACGTTTGGTTAGACAGAACAATCCCGGAATTGGCTGACGCAATCCCGAGATTGGTCAGGCGAGCCAAACATACTCGGTGGTGAATTCCCTGGATATAGCAATCCCATGGGATTGCCAGCAATCCATTGACATAGCCATCATTACTTGCCATCCACCCTAATACAATCCAATCCCATGGGATGGGCCCATCCAAACACGCCCTAAGTACTGCGGATGCAATGTAATATGCGGGGCGAATGAAATGACCATGCAGGAACGTGAAGTTGGGATGATAGTACGAAGTATCACAGGCTATGGGGTCCATCACAAGGGACTTCTATCCAAACCAGTCCCATACCTAAATTTGGATAGTCAGACACAATGTGGTAAACTCCTGATCTCAGGTTAGTCGTGTGCCCAACCGAAATCCTGGCCATGCGATGGTACACGTAACAAATAGTTACGCACCACCAGCCTAAGTGGATAGTGAATGAATGAATGAATGGATATGCAATTCCTACTCAATAAGTCCACATATCAGTACGGTTGCTCTCTGGGAAAATCACCGGGGTCTATTACACTCAACACCGACTGCCTCCTTCCTAGCTACACAACCCATCGAGCGGAATAGACCTCACTATCTGCCTGACCAGTAGTCTGCCAATACCTAGCCGGCTCGTCGATAGCGGACTCATTTACGAGCTGGTCATACTCAGCCTAGCTTATAGCCCCCTTACTCGGACGGATAATGTCACACCCCCTTCCAACCGACCACGACACAGTGGGAGACATGACCTCATGGTATAGGCACCGGCGCTCATATTCCACTCGGTCTAGACGTTGGAGCAACTCCTGGTACCAAGAAGGTTCTGGGATTTTCATCCAAGGACATCCTAAGTGCCCACAATGCCAGAACCAAATATCTCCGGTGTCCCATCTAGCCATCCACGATGTACCTGTGGAGGCCACAGCCCTGATGTCGCTAGGGCGTACAATGATCAAGTAACATGTATGCGAGATGTATGAATCACACTGTACAAACATGCAGCAATCTCGCGCGTACCATGCGCTCATGTCGGGCACTCCGTCTCATATGGAGTCCCGTAAATGTCTTAGCCCAACGGCTCATGTTATAACCAAACATTCCTCATATGAAGCATACATATGATGCGTATGGGTATGAATCATGGAGCTACACTAAGCATGTTATAAGGTGATGAACTATCCTTACAAGGCAGATGGGCCTAGACGGCCTACACACAAGTATGGGCCTACCAATGGCCCTAGGGAGAGTTACAATGCGGACATTTAACCAACCTTGTACTTACAATGTGGACGTCAAACCATCATTGCTCTCAAGGCATAGCCCGTCATATAGGTCAACACATAAAACACGGTGAAATCACATTTAATGGGCCTTATGTATACCCTATCGGGCCTCGACCCATGGGCCTCCAATACATCAAATGGGCCTCACAACATAGGCCTCATGTATATCAAGGTGGGCCTAAACAACGGGCCATAAATATGACAAGTGGGCCACATCGCATGGGCCAATGTATATACCAAGGTGGGCCTCAATAGATAGCCACAAGTACATCAACGTGGGCCTCACCACATGGGCCATATGCATATCAAATGGGCCACACCAATGGGCCTTATGTACATTGTAATGGGCCATATCCCATGGGCCTTGAATATGTCATAATGGGCCTCAACCCACGGCCTTAATAAATCACAATGGGCCTTAACCCATGGGCCCCAAATACATCACAATGGGCCTCAACCCACGTGCCCTAATACATCACAATGGGCCCCAACCCATGGGCCCTAATACATCACAATGGGCCCCAACCCATGGGCCCCAAATACATTACAATGGGCCTCATAACATGGGCCTTACATTCATATCAAGGTGGGCCTCAACAACGGCCTCATACACATCAAGGTGGGCCTCAACAATGGGCCATAAATATGATCAAATGGGCCTAATCACTTGGGCCTTTTATATATATATATATATATATACACACACACACACACACACACACACACACCAAGGTGGGCCTCAATAGACGACCACAAATGAATCAAGATGGGCCTCATACATACACCAAGGTGGGATCCACTTGAACTATAGATCGGTCTTACTTTTTTAATCTCAAGCTTGTAAGACAAGCTTGCCAATTGGTTGGACGGTTAAAATGCAACACATGCATCATGGTGGGGTCCACACACATGGCCCACCAATTAAGTGCACACTTTTGGATATAACACAGACACCAAAGGTGGGGCCTACTAGCGTCCAGCAAATGCCTGGACCACATTGATAAAACACATACATGGTAGCTTCCACCGTCCATTGCCGTGGACGGTGTGAGTAAAACACATACATCATTTTGGGCCTCACAATGGTGGGACACCCCAAGTGAACAATCTAAACCGTTCACTGTCTTGGCCACCTCGAATGAGGTCAAATAGACTCTGACTAGGACTTGTTTGGATGACAAGGGACTCCAAAGAGTACCCTAGAGTGTTTTAACAGATGGACATTAATGCCCCTAGTACGGCCCACTTGAGACTCGTATTTGCCTCAAAATTTGGCACATGGCCTAAAATTATAAGGAGGAGATGGTGGTCGGTATGGATTAAACAAATTAATCATGGTGGGATCCACGTGTGGTGGCAGCCTTCCACCCTCACCCTCACTGTCACTGGAACAATATGTCCCAGGGACTTTTTTTCTTCTTCTTCTTCTTCTCTTTCTTCCTTTATATATATATATATATATATATTCTACTATGTGGGGCCCACTAGTGGATAATCCATACCGTCTATTACATCGACTAGCTCTCTATGGACCAAATGAGTCCAATGATGGATAGGTCCACCACTTATACACACAACAGTAAGTATTAGAAAGTTCCAACAGTAGGAATTTGTTTCCCTCGGTGCGGTCCACTAAGAACTAAAATTCGTCTCATTTTTCAACTCATAGCCTAAAACTACAGGGGAAAGGTGGTGGACGGCATGGATTAAATAAATACATCAAGGTGGGGCCATGGTTGGGACGCCACCACCCCACGTCCGCATGGTTGACGTGAGGGGGTGCTCTCACTACCACCATTGGTTGTGGTGTGGTCCACCTGATGGTTGGATCGAGTAGATTTTTGAGCTACATGGCTAAAATGTGCCAGAAAATGAATGTATGGTGTGGATCTAAGAAATACATCAATATAGGTCCCATGAGTGAAAACTCACTCCAAACCTCCCATGCAAAAAAGCAAGAAATGACGTGGGTAACCCAACCCATTAGCATTTGTGGTATGGCCAACTTGGGATTCGGATTAACTTCATTTTTTGATTCAATGCCTAAAATGATCTAAGGAAGGGAGTGGACGGCTTGGATTAAAAAAATACATCATGGTGGAGCCTACATGAGCAACCCTCTCCAAGTTTGGAAACAAGCTGACATTTGTTTTTGGTTGCTTTACAGTACTCCTCGCCTTCAATTCATACTTTACTGTCTAGCCACGTCCAACGTCCAGGGACGCTGGACGGTTTGGGTAACAAATATATAAGGTGGTCCCCACCTACAGACTTGCTATAGGTGGGCCATTAATGGTTGGATGGTGTAGATAAGATACACATCAAGGTGGGGTCCGTCCAAGTGGGCCCCACACAGCCACATCATCACATGAAAAAAATGAAAAAGAGAGGGAGAGAGAGAGAAAAAAAAAAAAGAGAGGGACACGTGTGATGGAGGGCTCCACCACTATGAGCCCTCCCTTACATTCAATCATACATCAAGTGGGTCCCAATACATGTGAGCCCACCAAATCAAAGATCAACGGTGGAGATTCCTTCTCCACCCAAAATGGACGGTCTAGATGACCTCTTTCATGCAAGGAAAAAAACATCATGATGGGTTCCATGGAGAATGGCCCCATCATGTAATGATCATGAGAATCAAGGTGGGCCATCGGCCACATCTTAGGGTCCAAAGTGAGATCCATACCATCGATCGGTAGGCCTCACTTGGCCCATCATAAAAACATGAAAACTAGCCTATAGAACACCCACCGTTCGATCTTCTTGGTCCGTTGGAAAGCCGGTCTCCTTGTGCTCCACTTTGATGGAGGGTGATGAGAGATGGATAGCTAGGATGAAGGTTCTTTGGGATGGGAAGGTGGGCCACCAAAAATCACTTTTTCTCTCACTTGGGATGGCTTGGACGTGCACATTTTTTTTCTCTCTTGGTGTTGCTTTGAAAAAGTGTTAAGAAAGAAAGGGAGAGATGGGATGTAAGGAGAGAGAGTGATGGATGTGAGTGATGGGTGAGGTGATATTGTACTTGACTAGGTATGGGTGTATGAGAGAGAGGGTGAGAAAGAGTTGACTTGGTGGTTACTTGGGGATAGGGTGAAAGGTGATGTGTACTTGACATAAAGTGATTGATTGATTGATATGATTGATTGATTGATGGGACATGGTGCAGAGATTCTCTTGGGATTGCAAATGCGTGGTATTTTCCTCGAAATAAACATCGGCCCACATCTTCCGGCTTGGGTATCGAATCGGTGCACGAGTCGCGGCATTGGAACCCCGGCGATGGTGCGGTCGCAATGATACAGGTCTCGGATTAAGCCGACTCAATTCAACAGGATACGAGTTAGGGTCGATCGCAACATTGATTATACGTCACAGGTTGCCGGAATTCGACGGGAAGGATCGCGGGAGTTGACGGAACAGTACGGGATAGGATACAAGTCTTACACTTCACTCGGTTTTCTTGAATCTTTGGCATATATTCTTCAATCTTGGTTCCTAAGATCTATCTCTTGTCTTGGTAATTCTCGAGCATCAAAATCATGCTTTTAACACCCTTTTTCAATCCAAACACTTAAATTCACCTTGCAACACATACATGAATAAAATAGAATATTAAGTGGATTTATGTTCATAAAACCAAGATATAAATGGGAAAAATTATGCAATATTTGAGTCTCAACAGCCTTAGTTACAAACTCATACATGCATGTATAAATGATTGTTTATTGTATTGGAAAGAGCATGAAAAGGTTGAAGAGTGTCAAGAATGTGGAGAGTTTAGGTGGAATATGCTAAAGCCAGGCGTAAGAAAATCCTGCAAAAGGTGTTAAGGTACTTCTCATTGAAACCCATATTGCAAAGATTGTTTATGTCTCGTAAGACGGCTGAAGATATGAGGTGGCATGAGGAGAAATGTGTTCATGATGATAGTACATTGAGGCACCCTACGGACTCTGAAGCCTGGCAATATTTTGATAAGTAACATGACTGGTTTGCAGAGGATTCTCGCAATGTTCGACTAGGTCTTGCAAGTGATGGTTTTAATCTATTTGGTAATATGAGTAGCTCATACAGTATGTGGCTAGTGGTACTTATGCCTTACAATTTACCTCCTTAGTTGTGTATGAAAGAGTCATTTTTCATGATATCATTGCTTATTCCTGGACCCAAGTTACCTGGGAATAACATTGATGTGTATTTACGACCATTAGTAGATGAGTTAAACAAGTTGTGGAGTCAAGGTGTACAAACATATGACACTTATGCAAGATAGACATTTCGATTGCATGCAGCGGTCTTGTGGACAATAAATGACTTTCCCGCGTATAGAAATTTATCTGGGTGGAGCACGAAGGGCAAGTTGGCTTGTCCTATATGTGGTATTAAGACTTGTTCATTGTCATTGAAGCATGGTAGAAAAACGTGTTATATGGGCCATCGTCGCTTCCTTCCGAGCGATCATAGTTGGCGTAGGAAGACGATGAGCTTTGATGGCAAACAAGATCATAAGCCACCTCCGAAAGAGCTACCTGGAGAAGATGTGATATAACAACTGAGTAACATTAGAGAAGTTAGATTTGGTAAGGCATCGCAATTGAAGAAGAGGAAACGTATAGTATTGAACTATAACTGGAGGAAGAATAACATTTTTTTAGTTGCCCTATTAGAGTAATTTGAAATCGCGACACAACTTGGATGTCATGCATATTGAGAAAAATATATGTGACAATGTCTTCGGAACATTGATGAATATAGAGAAGAAAACAAAAGACAGTTTCAAGGTTCGATTGGATCTACAAGCAATGGGTTTAAGGAAAGAATTGCACTTGTTACCACATAGAAATTCGTATACTATACCAGCAGCTTCCTATACGTTGACAAAACTAGAGAGAAAGCGTTTATGTGAATGGTTGAGATCGGTGAAGTTTTTCGATGGGTATGCGTCAAACATATCTCGGTGCATAAACGTTACGGACTGTAAGGTAACATGAATGAAAAGTCATGATTGTCGCACCCTTCTGTAACGCCTACTACCGGTTGCGATTCATGGATTCCTAAACAAGGATATCAGTGCGGCACTGATTAAGTTGAGGATATTCTTTAAGGATTTGTATTCGAATCATTGAATGTAGATGTTATTAAATGACTAAAGAGGGACATTTCCATAATCCTTTGCAAACTTGAAAGAATATTTTCACCTGCGTTTTTTTATGTCATGGTGCACCTATTGATTCACTTACCGCATGAGGCGAAGCTTACAGGCCCAGTACAATATCGTTGAATGTATCCGATCGAAAGGTGGTAGAACCTATTAAAAATTTTATTCATTCCATAAACTACATATATCCATGTTTTCATACGTATAACATAGTGGTTTTGTGTATAAATACATTCACACCCTCAAACGATTTGTGAGGAATAAGTCACGACCGAAGGAGTCGATAGCTGAAGCGTACATTGATAATGAGTGCCTTACATTTTGATCCATGTATCTTCGTAGCATAGAGACTAGATTCAACCGAGAAGATCGAAATGCCGATGAACGGCAGGAGCATGAACAAGGACTCGTATCTGTATTTGCACATAACATTCATCCTTTAGGATCCCCGACGTTTCAGGATATGGATCTTGGGGATCTAGCAAAGGCGCGGTGGTATGTGTTGCATAATTGTGAAGAAATAGAGTCGTACTTGGAGTAAATCTTCCCTCGATTATTGTTTTCTCCACATACGATGATCTTAATATTTTTTGCTGATGATATGCCATTTATGTATAGCGAACACATAGACGAGATGAAGTTCAAGCTCCCCACAAATTATGAACGAATGCATCAGGATCAGTTTCCAAAATGGTTCACAAAATGTGTAAGATTTCACATTGTATCTCACCAAACTTAGAATTTTCGTTGTATTGCACATTATTTCAACCTAAGAAAATTCCTAAACAATTACATTCTGTACATGATAATAGATGAAGACGTTACGCACGAGCAACTCTGTGAATGCGTCTGATGCACTATACTCACTGGCGTATGGCCCTGATAAATGTGTATCTAGATATATAGGTTGTATTGTAAACAGGATTCAGTTCCACACCGAAGAACCTGACCACACAAAATAGTGGGGTGGTTGTGAGGGGAACAAATGAGGAGGATGAAATTGACTTTTATGACATTTTGATGGATATTATTGAGCTGATTTATTATACGAGAAAGCGAGTGTACTTATTTAGATGTGATTAGTGGGACATTTGAAATAAGAAGTTGGGAATACAGACTGACAACTACTTTATGAGTGTAAATTTATCTCGGAAGTGGTTTAAGGACGACTCATTTGTCCTCGCCAGCTAAGCCAAACAAGTATTTTACCTTGTTGACACCAAGTTAGGCAGCTCTTGACACGCGGTGTAGAAAATAAAGCCCAAGAACCTATTTGACGTTCCCGTACCAAAAGTTGAAGATAGCAAGGACGGGGGAAATGACACGTATAGGGTTAAACAAGCATATTAAGAAGACATGTCATCTAGGGATACAGGGACTGATTCAAGTGTTGATATTGATGTGGTGCAATTAGACAGAGATGATGTGCCACCTGATCATGTTGATCCCTCAATAATACATGACATTATTAGAGATGATAGCGGTTTTATTGATGACGACGTTGCAGATGATGAGGATGAAATACTGATCAGCGATAGTGATGATGAAGAAGAAATAGCCCTAAGCGATAGTGATACAGATGACTATTATTAAATGTACACATGATTTACATGTCATTTTTCAATTCGAATAATTTATGTATTCCATGTATATGTGAAAATTACAAGTCATGATTAATTCCTTTTATTGACTTGTTTATAATTCATATTTGCAGTTGAGTCAATTTCTAATCATGTCCTCTTCAAACCAGAGCGTAGCAAAAGCACGCAACATACTTCATCAGCTGTTGCAGATGGACGTTTCAGTCCTATCTTCTTCTGGTAGGGCCATAGAAATACCCGGTCTGGTCGATGAGTGTAAAGCGAAATATATCGATGACGACTTAGATAAAAGATTATATTATCTCAAAGAAATTTTGGGGCTGATAGAGATATATAACCACGGGAAACGAGATATGAAAGATGCGATTCTGTCACTCGCACATCTGAATGGAGTCCCGAGAAATCAGATTTCTCCTATTGTGACTAGCATGTTGGCTGAAAAAATGTCGAGTGCTTCACACAACATGACATATTCTTCTGAAGCATACGATAACTTACGTATGGAGTACTTCAGATAGTTTATCTCAAAGTTATTTTGTATTACAACGAAATATGTGTATTTAATATAGAATGACAATGTGTAATGAAATTTTCAAGGATTATATATTAAAGTTTACAGTTTTATTATATTCTGTTTGCATGATAATGTAATGGTCTAATCATGCACAAATGTATTGTACTGTCAACACTACTTGTATAATATTTTAGTATATTCCACTTGTATTGACATTGTTTAAATTTATAAGTTCGTAATTCGCACATATTCAGTGATGACACCAAGAGGGAGAGCACATCGTTCGTGCACTGAATCTACCCCTTTTACCCATGATGCGACGGAGACAGCATCGCCGTCACATGTTGCATCGCAGGTGTCTGATCCTTCAGTCGCGCATACACCGGGCACTGCATGTAAGTCTAGACATATATTTCTTTTAATGATTTCTGTTTATGTTTAGACTTACATATTTCTTTTGCAACAGCATCGTCGTCCTGCGACCCACACGTGGGTTACTTTTAGAGCGACTTATACGTGAAGGTAGGGTAACGGTAGAGTTCCCACAGGACTGCATTAGACCTGTTAGGAACAATACCAGGTTGTTTACGTCGGAGGTCGATGTCGTATGCCGATCTCTGATCCCCTCACCACCCCCCGTTGGGCAAACGTGACAGATGATGTGCGGCAACTCATCCGTCAACGCTTTCAGGTAAATTTTAGTAAATTAAAATTTATTTTATAAAAGTTCATTTAGGGTTAAGTTATTTTCTTAATAAATTTATTGTCTTAATCTATTATTTACGAAACTGTAGGATAAATTTGACTTGGATTTGAGTGTTCCGCACATCTCTCATGCCGTCGACGACATGATCAATGAGTGGTTCAAGGATTACCACGGTAAGTTACACCAGCGGTACAAGCGGTGCATGAGCCACAAGGAGGCCGCATTGTCCGCACGTCGCACGTGATCGATGAGAACTGGCGAATACTCTGTGATAGGTTTTTATCTGATTCTTTTCAGGTAATATTTACATATTTACGATATCTTAATGTAATAATTAAATTCATAATTAATAACAATGTATTATGAATAATGTGTTCAGAAGATGAGCAAAATAAATTCTGACAACAAGAAAAAGTTAGAAGTAAACCACGTAGCTAGTCCAAAGTCATTTGTATGACTTTGTCACGACATGGTAAGAAATTACTGGTAATTATTACAATTATAGCTTCTTTCCATGCATTTATATTAACTCTATTGTCCTTTCGATTGTGCAGCGAGATTCCATCACTAGCCAGGAGCCCGGACCGGTAGACTTTTAAAGAGGGACTCACTATTAGTAGGTGACAGGATCTTGGGTATCCTAGAGCCAGCGAGATTTGGGTAAAAATCCTTACATTGTAAAATTTAATTGCATTAAGTTATAATAATGTCATTTATTATGAAAATTCATATGTTTTCATTATAGGAGGAGATGGACACCTTACATAGTCAGCCCACTCCTGATGGTACTCAGCGGAGTGAGCCAAAGATTTGAGTCAGGTACTTGGCACCCATTCTGGATATATGCGTGGGCTTGGCCATGGTGCCAAGCTCACGGCACCTGCTAGAGCTGCTTCTACCCGATCCATCGTTGTTGGCGATAGCGCCGTACGCCGAGCTTATATCGCAGAGAGAGAGGTTCAGCAGCTACGGGTCATCGTACATGACATCAGAGAGCAGCTAGAGAGGCAAAGGGAGGAGCAAGAGAGGAGGATGGAAGAGCTGGAGAGCCAGAGGGAAGAGCAGGAGAGGAGGATGGAGGAGCTGACGAAGAAGATAGAGGAACAGGAGAGGATGAGAATGGAGGAGCAGGTGAGGTAGAGGGAGGAGCAGGAGAGGAGGATAGAGGAGATGCGGGTGGAGCATGAGCGATGGATGATGAAGATGTTGTAGGCTCTCGCTGCACGCTTACCCACCGATGCCCCACCACCTCCGCCTTCATCTTTGTTATTTTTTATATTTTCTTTATGATGTTTAAACTTATATGTATTTATGCGTGAATGAATGTGATGTGGATAAGATTGTTTGTGTTTGGATAAATGTAGTTTATGTTTTGGATGGATTTACTAGTTTGGCTTTAGATGGATGTGAATGTGAATATGATGAAATATATTATATAACAGGTGTATATCAGGATGAATATGATGAAATATATATTGTAACAGGTGTATATCAGGAATTTTGTACTGGAATATTTAAAAATAAAAAAGAGAGACTCTTACCTACGAAAATTTTCGTCGCTAAAAGTTTTGTAATTATTTTTTGCGACGAAAACTATCGTCGCTAAAAGTTTAACATTTATTTTTAGCAACGAAAATGTTCATCGCTAAAAGTTTTGTAATTATTTTATTTAACATTTATTTTTTAACGATGAAAATATTCATCACTAAAAGTTTGTAAAAGTTTTTTAGCGATGAAACAATTCTCCGGTAAAAGTTTTTTAGTGACAAAGAAATTCATCACTAAAAGTTTGTAAAAGTTTTTAGCGACGAAAAAATTCGTCGCTAAAAATCTTGCCTTTGCCGACGATTTAAATTTTTCATCGATAAAAACCTGTTGCATCAGTCTTTTGGCGACTAATTTAGCGACGAAAATTTTCGTCACTAAGACTTTTTAGCTACAAAAATTTGGCTTTTAACGACGAAAATTTTCGTCACTAAAGGTGGGATTTCTTGTAGTGTAAGGATACTAATCCATGAAAGAAGTTTCGGAATTAAACTACAACTAAAACTCCTAGAAATTGTGACTTACTATAAATAGTAAACGGTCGTGATTTCGCTAGAGCCATGGTTTTTGGCTAGAAATAGTAAGTGTCCTATTTGACTTCACCATGCTATTCTCCTAATCATTCTAAGCACTTTTTATATTGGACGCATCTCCTAAAGCCCAACGGATGAAGAGTTATAATCGAACTAAAACTTATTATAAATAGTAAAAACGGAAATGAAATGAGAATTCGACCGTCGATCTAGCGGAATCTCGCAAATTCGGCTTGCGCAACCCGGTATAGGATTGGGTGACTAAAGTAGCTAGTCATATCCCAAAATCATATATACCATGTCGAATAACTCATTCCGATTTGCTAGATACATCCATTTTAAGGTCTGGATGGTCCGGATCATTTACGCTTCTGATCGGGCCTTTTTTGATCCATCTTGGCCATGAAACTGTTCGTGATCTTCTTTACATCACTTCGCGTAACTTACATCCTCCGTTGGGTTCATCAAATCAATGTTCTTAATCACTGAACCATTGGATGCACGTATACGAACCAAAAGGCCAAAAATATGAACAATATCTATGAGCTTGTGTTTTTACAAGTGATGCTCATGGTTTGGTGACCCAGGGCTCTTGATTCTCTTAAAATCAGTAATATGAAACAACCCACCTGTGACGAGTAAACTAACATGACATAGTTCTAAACTTGCTGACTCGACCCAAAACCCAGCCAAGACAACTTGACTCGGTAAGATTATGGGCTGAGTTTGTAGGTGCAGCTTGCAAGGACTTTGAAAGAGTACTCACTGAGCCAACCCACAAGCTTGGTCAACTCAACACGACTGACAGTGACTTGGGAGTCCCTGACTTCGTCAGGACCGTTTTGAAGGAGGAGAAATGGAACTCATCGCCTCCCCCGAGGCTATAGTCGCTCCAACGTTTTGGTGTTTAGTCTGAATTGATTTAAATAGAATCTTCAACAATCTTTAAGTCAATTTGATTTGGAAGAACGTTAAGTTGAGTTAGAATTTCTGATTTTTAAATTATGGTTTATACATTGAAGCATGTAGGGCCGGTTGCCCAAGGGCTTAACCCATTCCCAACTTGAATGGTTGAACCCAACCTAAGTTGCACCCATGCCCGGCTTCTGCCGTTGTAAACTGATGAAGGGATGAATTTGATTTATGAATGAAATAAACGAGTCTACAACCTTTTAAATATGGATACCAAGCCTTGGAAGAAATTTTGGAATTAAATTACAATACTATCATTTTTGTTAGCTTGTTAGTACACCCCATCGATACCAAGACCTCAGTATTGAAATGAGGTATTTTTCACTCAGTCTACCACTTGAGCTATGGATAAGGGTGTGAATTAAATTACAACTAAAACTTCCTAAATTTCATAACTTACTGTAAATAGCAAATTCACTTTTTATATAAAGTTTTCTATGTAGCTTAACCACGTTATTCTCCTAATTGTTCTAAAAACTCTTTATGTTGGACACAATTTGTAAATCCCAACGGATGAAGGGTTATAATCAAACTAAAACTTACTAAAAATAGTAAAAATGGAAATAAATATGAAATTTGACCGTTGATACGATGAAATATCGCAAATTCGGTGTGGGCAACCCGGCATAGCCAGGTTGGCTGGCTAAAGTAGCTCGTCCTATCCCAAAATCATATATGGTAAACTCATTTCGGTTTGCGAGATATGTCTGTTTTAAGGTTTCCACAGTCTTGATGACTTCTACCTTCTATCGGACCCTTTCTGATACATCTTGGACATAAAAGTATCCGCGACCCGCTCTACATCATAACAGTGGAGAAGGTATATGAGTGAGCAATGCGAGTGTATCGATCATTACAGTCTGCAAGAGTATGGAAGTTTTCTGAGGCAAGTGTAGGAGTGTCAATGGACCCGGTCGGGCCTGCAAATTGGAATTTTGAAAGGGCCCGGCCCGAAACAGTTCAAAATCGGACCGAGACCTACCTCAGGCGCGGCCCAGTGCGAAATCAAGAGACACTCGCAGCAAATGTGCCAAGTTGGTCTACATGTTCAGAATCCTGGAAAGTCGTCAGGCCGGACTCCTATGAACTTTTCCTGTACTTATATCAAGCTGCTCCACGCATAAGATGGGCCACGTGTACAGTGAACCGAGGCCATTGATCGTCTATTTTCTGCATACACATTTGCCCCATCTGATGATCGGTCCTTCTTGATTTTAAGGCCAAGGAACTTCGGCTCTGGTGTTCATCAGATGAGCGGACCAGATCCCACAAACAGATCTCGTGTTCCACGGTATTCAGAGGCACTGTACATTGCTTCACTCGGAAGTTTGAACGTTCTGACTTTCAGATTTTACATTTGAGGCCCATGCTTCATAGATCCAAACCGTTGGAAGGATGGCCACACCATGGATTACCCATGCAAGAAAATTTTCGAAATTGGAAGATCCAAATTACGTAGTCGAAGAGGCGCTCTCGAAACTTACGCCTGTATTATTATCCCACGGCTGGATATTCATATAAACTCAAAGCAAAAACTCCTACGCTAGCTTTGGCCGACGATGTCTACAATTCATTGGAAATAGGTATACTTAAAACGTAATAGGCAACTAACTCTCTCTACTAAAGGCAAAATGCGTGCACGCATGTGTGAAACTGAGAATCCTATTTAAAACACATTCCAATGTCATCCTTTAAATAAGAGTATAAGACCCCTCAATATTGGCCACGTCTAACGTTTTCTTCAATTTGTTGAGTATGCCGAAATTTAATAGTTTCGTGAAAATATGGACAACTTGATTATTAGACTTGAATACTCAAGTTGGATATTAGTCATTCTTCACAAGTTTTCGAATGAAGTGTCAACCACCACTAGTGAATTATTTGTAATAAATAGCATACAAGACCACCATATAGGACCATCTTGAAAATGATGCGTCTCATCCAGCATTCTCTTTAACCAGGTCCAAATAGCTTGACTAATACTTATATGACGCTGCAATGTATTCCGCTTCAGCTGTTGAGAGAACGATGATATCTTACTCCGCTTCACCCATGACTTCGTGTTGAAACCCTGATCAGTCTACCACAGAGTCATAAGGACCCAGGCTTAGTGGAGACTGTGTGTAGTGACTAAGTAACCATGTATCATATACAATGTTCGACCTGGTCGCAATTAAATATCGAAGGGTCTCGATTAATCACTTGAAGTGTATACGAAGTACTAGATTGACTTTCTTGTTGTTTTTCTAACTTTAATCTAATCTCCACTAGTCTGCATACTAATTATAACTTGAAATTTTCTATCTTGATCCTTTTTAGAATTTTCTAAGCATATTTTTCCTGACAAATAAAAAATTCATCATCTGTTTGATTTACTTCGATCCAAGATAATACACCTTGAGACTCATGTTTTTCATCTCAAATTCACAAACCATAGCTTTCCTAAACTCATCATTGAGAGTATTGTCATTGCCTGCAAAAATTAGATCTCATTGTGCTTACCAAATAGCATGCTCATTGCTCGCTTGTGATTCAATATAATGAATATGTAAGTCCAGGTGAGTGTACCATATTTTTTGGCGCTTGTTTGAGGCTATAAGTGCCTTCTTGAATCAATACACTAAGTGATCATATCCCTTCTTTATACCACCAACGAGTTGCTCAACATAAATTGCTTCCTAAATTATGTCATTTAAGACTACCGATTTCACATTCATTTGATGGACTATTTACTGAATTTGTGCTAATCTAACAAATTCAGCTCGAGCAATGAAAGAAATACCACATGATTGTTAATGCCAAGTTTTTATTTGAGGCATTTTGCCATTAATCTTGCTTTATGCTAATTTCTTTATAATTTAACTACATTTTTTTTCTCTCTAGAACATGGGTCCATGAAAGTCCTTTCAACCGTATGGTAAACTCACAAAGTTTCAACATGAGATCATAGGATGCGGAAAGGAGGTCCTAAAACTATTGTGGTGTCCCTAGGATTTTGCATGGGTGTGTATTGGTGATGAGAAATGTGTAAAAGAAAATCTATCAAAGGTGAGAGAGAGGATATAAGAAAGAATGATGTAGGGAGGTTCTGCGCATCGGGAGGTTTTTCTACATTGCAAGATGGATCGGAAAAGGCTATGTCCTCATAATGTTAGATCTCTTCGTTTTCTCGTATTTCTCTTATTGTTCATCCATCGCATGAATGAAGAAGGTTGTAAACGTTAAAATATATGATTTTGGTAGAGACGAGCCGTTTTTTACCTCTTTTGGGTTTTCCGACATAAAAACTCTGGATGGTGATGATTGATTTTGATTTATTTTTGTTTTTATTATAAATAGTAAGTTTTGTTTTGATTATAATCCTCAAGGTCCGTGCATTAGGCACCCCAACCAAAAAGTGGTATAGAATAAGAGAATGGTTTGGTGAAGGTAGGATCTCTAATACTCCTGAAAACCTTAAGCTTTTAGTAGACACGGAAAGATATCCATATAAATAGTAAGTTGTCTCTTTATGGGAGAGTCAAGCGAGGAAGTCTAGGAGTTTTAGTATAGTTTGATTGAGAGGCTCTTGTGATTGCTTGGGAGAGGAAAGTTGTGAAACTTGCCCGAGATAAATCATTCATTAATCAATTTTGAATTATTAAATTTATTGAATTTTATGCTTTCTTTTCTCATGGATTCGAGAAGAGCCACTACAAGCATGAATGTCGTGGTAAGAAAACTTATCCAAGAAAGGAAAAGGAAGGAAGATGACCTCACGATCCTCCCCTGCGTTAGTTTGGTGGCGACAGTAGTTATTCTTTCTACGGATCGATGGTATCTAACTCACTGGTTACTGAGTCCATGGGCGGTGGGTGAGTGAGACTAGGGAGCTTCTTTTCATGCGACTCCACGCATGGACTTCTTCACAAGTCATACAAGTCGGGCTTCCTATGGGATTGTGAAGATGGAAAAAAAGGCAACTCGCGTATCAAAAATCCTGGGAGTCGGTGATATTTGTGTGAGGATCCGATGTAAATCTTGCACATTGGTTCTCAAGGAAGTCATATCCCGAGGACCTTCACCTCAACTTGATGTCGACGGAAATTGGATGATGATGGCTATCCAACACCCCGGACTTTGGTGGGCAATGGAAGCTCATCGAGGGTTCGTTGATCGTGGGGAGAGGAAAGAAGTGTTGATATGTACAAGGCAAGTGTCTAATGTGCACAGGGTGGGTTTCGATTAGATTCGAAGTATTGACATATTTTACTATATGGACAGGCCACATGAGTGAAAAAGGGCTTGGCTTACTAGTGAGAAAGGAGGAGCTCCACCAGACGTGAGTACACCTCTCAAAACTGTGCAAAAAGTCTTGATTATTTATCGGAAACAGAGCTTATAGAGTTTCATTTATTAGCGATTATGATCATGTTAATCCAACAATGCATGCAAGATTTGGTTTATTCGATGTTTGTGGTCTATGAGGAGAAAACCTTGGGTGGGGCATTGTATTTTGTTACTTTTATAGATGATGCATTTAGGAGGGTTTGGGTTTATGCTTTGAAATTCAAGGACGAGGTCTTTGGTGTGTTTAAATTGTTTCATGTTATGGTCGAGAGAGAGATGGTAGACGATGAATGCATGCGCACCGACAATGGTGGTGAATACATTGGCGACTTTCACGATGTCCTGCACAGTCCAGGGTATACGGCATGATCACAGGCGGTTCCCAAGACACCCCAAAGGCATAATGGTGTAGGAGCGAATGAATCGCACCACGTTGAGAGAATCGGATGCATGTTACCCCATGCGAAGTTGCCCAAGACGTTAAGTAGAATCCCGAACCCCTATGCACTTGGCAAGGTATATTTGACAAGCTGATATCGTTGGTCTCCATCGGCCCCGTTGAATGGAGAAGTACTTGTCCCGCGAAAAGTGGTGGACCGGGATCCATCGTACGATCATAATGGTAGTGTTGGATGCGGGGCATCCGTTCACGATCCAAAGGATTGAAGAGGTCCAAGCTCGATATGAAGACGAGCGGTGTGTGTTCTTGAGGTGGGTGATGAAAAATCACGGTTCGCTGTCGTTATAGGATCATTATATGCGCCAAGAAAAGAAGCTCATCGGGAGCGGCATAAGATGTGATTTTCTTTGAAGATCGAAAGGTTTATGTAAGACATTGGTAAGCGAGAACATCGTATCAAGGTCATGGTGAAAAGCTGAGGACATGGATCATCATCCTCCCGTGGTGCTTGATGATCAAGAAGGGACGAAACAAAGGTGCTGAGACGGGCACGAGATCCTTTTCAAGTGGAACATTATAAGGATGAAGTAGTATGTGATGTGGCCACAGGTGAGGAGGTCATCTACTTGGGACAGCAATCCGTCAAGAGGTACTCTCATAAAGGCGAGTACATTATATCTTAACCGATGGGGAGAGCCGAAGATTATATCGAGGCCCTATGGATCGAGCATAAGGGACCAGTGGAAACTATGCTAAGAGGAGAGGAATCTTGCATAAGAACCACACCTATGACATGGTGAAATTGAAGGGCAAGAAACGAGTAACAAGTGGGTGTTATAAAGAAATTGAATGGAAGAATTCACAGATGAGGTTCAGGCCGAAAGACTTGTGGTGAAAGGTTTTGGAAGAGAAAATGTATGAGACTTAAAATTCCACGTGGGGAGATATTCTCACCAGTGGTGAAAATGACATCCATACGGGTGTTGCTTGGGTTGGCGGCTAGCATGGATTCTCGATAGAGTAGTTAGATGTTAAAGCGCGCTTTCTCCATGGTCCTGGAAGAAGAGATCTATATGCACCAAAAGAGGGTTTGAAGTGAAGGGCAAGGAGCATAAGTGTGTAGGTGAGGAAGAGCTTGTATCATCGAAACAAGCTCCACGGCAATATAAGAAGTTCGACTCGTTTATGTTGAAACATGGGTATGATAGAATCAAAACTCGGACCAGCTTTGTGTGTTCACGCGCAAGTTCTCGATGGTGATTTCTTAGTTCTCGCTATTATACGTTGATGACATGCTCATCATGGGAAAAGACATCAAGAAGATCGAGGGTGAAACAGAGTAAGACAAGTCTTTGCGATGAAAGACTTGGGCTCATACAGACAGATCCTAGAATGGAGATAACCCGTAATGAAGATAGCAGGAAGCTATGACATCACAAGAGCGAAAGTATATTGAGAAAGTCCTAGAGCGGTTCAATATGAATGCGGCAATGCGGTCAAACTCCACTAGATGGTCATCAGATTGAGCGAGAATGCGGTGTCCCAAGACAAAGGCGTAGTGGAAGAGATGCCAGAAAATACCTACAACCCCATCGGTAGGAAGTTTGATGTATGTTACATGTGTACACGCCCGGACATAGCATATGCGGTTGGATGCAATGTCATGCGGTATCTTTCCAATCCCGGAAAGAGCATTGGGAACATGAAGTGAAATGATACTACAGTATCAAGAGGCTCATCCAGGTTGATCTATGCTATGGTGACGGAAAACCCTTGTGTTAGAGGGCTACACGGATGCGAGATATGATAGTGACATAGACTGGGAAGTCTACATCGGGGTTCATGTTCACGTTTGGTGGGGAGCGGTTTCTGCGAGCAATGGGCCTGCGAAGGTCATAGCATTGTCGACGACATAGGCCGAATACATCGCACCACGAAGCATGTAAAGAGATACTGAATGATGAAAAGGTTCCTACAGGAACTTAGCCTAAAGCAAGAGGAGCACGTGGTCTATTGCGATAGTCAGAGTGCTATACACTTGAGCAAGAATCCAAATCAGCATTCCAAGTCGAAGCACATAGAGATTCGGTATCACTGGATCGGGATACTTTGGAACGAAGGTGTTACAGCTTGATAATGGGTCAGATATGATGAACAAGGCCTTGCACTAAGGGCAAGTTTGAGGTTTGTAGAAATCAACCGGCCAAGAATGTGAATCCCTCTGGGTAAAAGGGGAGATTTGATGGATTTTTTCGACCCGTTGTCCTTTTTCGCTTGGCCACGGAGATGCGCAAAGTCCTTTCGCAACTAGGATGCGCAAGTCCTTCGCAACTAGGATGCGCAAGTCATTTTCGGTGTAACTAGGATGCGGAAAGGAGTTTCCTAAAACTATAAAAAGGGGTCCCTAGGATTTTTCTACAGATATTGTGTTGATGAAAAATACAAGAGGGCTATCAAAGGTGAGAGAGAGGGAGAAAGAGAGAGGAAGCTTATAGAAGGGAGGTATAATCTGCGGGAGGTTTTTCTACTTTGCAATTTATATCGGGCACTCCATCTCTATGTCCTCATAATGTTAAATCTCTTCGTTTTCTCTATTTCTCTTATTGTTCATCCACTATGATGCGTGAGTGAAGAAGGTTGTAAACATTCTACTTCATGTGGATTGTGATGAACGGACGAGGTCCGTGGTTTTTACCTCTTTGAGGGTTTTTCACGTAAAAATCTCTTGTGTGGTGTGTGATTGATGCTTTGATTTATTTCATTGCTTTATTATCCATAATTCTGGTTTGTTTCGGGAGGCTAGATCCTAAGGTTTGTGCAAGGCATCCCAACACTAATTTCTTTATAATTTAACTACATTTTTTTCTCTCTAGAACATGGGTCCTTAGTCATGCCTCGGTGGTAGATTCACAAGAGTTTCAACATGAGGTCATAGGTTCAAGTGCCTATAGTGGTTAAAATCCATTGTGGTGTGAGTACATGGGTGTGTGGGGTATGAGTGCATGTGTAAAAGAAAAATCTCTAGAACAGCTACATGAGATGATAGAATGATGTAGAGCGGGTCGCATGAATATTTCATGGCCAAGATGGATCGAAAAAAGGTGGGCCTCGACAATGGCCAAAGTGACACATCATGGGACCTTAAATCGGCGTATCTCACAATCCGAATGAGGCCTCGATGTAAAATATATGATTTTGGGGTAGAAACAAGCTACTTTAGCCAACCAACATAAATACACTAAGGTGCGACCTCAACAATTGCAAAAAGTACGGGTCGATGATCGGGCCTGTTTTAATTTCGTTTTTACTATAAATAGTAAGTTTTAGTTTGATTATAACTCTTCATCCGTCGGGCATTAGGAGTTGCGCCCAACGTGAAAAGAGCTTACAATAATTAGGAGAACGGTTTGGTGAAGCCAAATAGGACACTTACTATTTTTGGCCGAAAACCTTGCACACTAGTAGACATCATGACCGTCTATAAATAGTAAGTTTACTATTTATAGTAAGTCGCGATTTCTAGGAGTTTTAGTTATAGTTTGATTCTGATTTCTTTACCCATTGCACATACCCCTATTTAAAGGGTTGTAAACTCGTTTTTATTCATTCATTAATCAATTTCGAATTTATTAAAATTTATTTCTATTTTATGCTTTCTTTCCTCGTGGATTCGAGAAGTCTCGTGAGGAATCCAGAGAAGTATACATCGTGGGAATACTTATCCTCTTGAGGAAGACGGTGCTCGACCTCACGTCCTCCCTTGTGTCAGTTTGGTATCAAAGCGAGGTTTTTCCTCAGATCGATGGCTTCTAACGACGGGTCGGGCAACAATCCCATGGGCGGTGCTCCAAGGAATTTACCTTTAACGGCGACAACTTTCGAAGTAGCGTAACAAGAGAATCGGTAAGCCATGCAAGGGCTGAAGGCTTCTATCGACCGCATAATGAATCTCTTGGCCGAAAACCTAAGGCAACTCCGTGTTCCTGGTGGTAATCCTCCACCGTCAATTCAAAATTAAATGATGGTGGGGCCCATGGCAATCGCAGGATAGTGCCGGCAAGTGCATCCAATGGTCATTCCTGAGGAAGGGGGCTCCAGTGAGGAGGAAATCGACGACATAATCTTTCAACAACCCAGACTTGGCGGCGATCGAGTAGATCGAACGGATCGAGAATTCAAGATGCGGGTTGATATTCCTAACTTCAATGGCCAACTACACATTGAGGATTACCTCGATTGTTGGGTGTGTGAAGTTGAGTGGTTTTTCGACTATATGGACATCTTAAAGCATGAAAGAAGGTCAAGCTTGTGGCTTATAAGTTGAAAGGAGGAGCTTCATTTGGTGGGAACGCCTAACTCGTGCGAATATGGAGAAAGCAAATGGACGGCACTGGCGGCGGATGAGCGGCTACTACGTGCCCAATTCAAAGCAAGCGATTATGATTTGTGTATTATTCCAACAATATCAAACGTGTCGGCGTCCGGGGTAGTCGGTCGGTGAGAAAATGCATGCAGAAGAATGGGCCATGCTTAGCGTGGGCCACACATGATTTGGTTGGGTACACATCGCAACAAGTCGCCCCCGATTCAATGGTGGATTGCGTATGGCTATCGGGATCGGGTCCACATCAATGGACGATGAATGATGTGATCAAGTTAGCTACTCGGGCGGCCGCAAACCACGTCCTAACACACGGACCTAAAAGGATTCCTATGGCAGAGAGAGGTGGAACCGCATAGCGTGATGGAAGGAGCCCATATGGAGCACGCACTCAACGTCATACATCAAGTGGGTCCCGAGAACCAAGATCATTAGACCCCAAAGGGGCATATCGACTGCTGTTGGTCCAAGTAGAATCCCGAACCCCTATGCTCGACCAAGGCCAGACAACTGTTATCGTTGTGGCCAACTGGGCCACCTATCAAATACTTGTCCATAGCGAAAAGTGGCAAACCTCGCCATCAATAATGGTAGTGTTGATAACACTTATGAAGTCCAGATATTGAAGAACAGGAGCATACCATCAAAGGACCCAGGCGGATGATTGAGGTTGGGTTCAAAGAAGATCACCCTGAGTCGCTCTCTTTGATGGTGGAGAGGGAACTATTATATGCGTTAAGAAAAGAAGTGCATCTAGGTGTGCCAGCGGCATAACATCTTCTACATGGAAAGTGTACGGTGAATCGAAAGGTTTGTGACGTGATCATGTGAGAAAAGAGGGGGAGAGAGAGTTGTAAGGAGAGAGAACATCGTAAGGAGGTCATGGTGGAAAAATTGAGGTGAAAATGGTGCGTCATCCTTCTCCATATACTTGACATGTATGGTGGATGTAAAGAAGGGTGAAACAAAGGTTGACGGGCACCATATCCTTTTCAATTGGCAAACATTATAAGGATGAAGTAGTATGTGATGTGGTTGACTTGAAGCATGTCACATACTTCTTTGATCCCGACAATCGCGTGACGTTTCTCATAAATGGCGAGATAACATATATATCTTCGTCAAGGATCGGAAGACCATGTTGGCCCCTATGAATCGGCGAGGACCACCGAAACTTCTAAAGTGGAGGGTCATTTTCTCTTAACCATACGGGACTTCGTGGAAGAATCCACTTGAAAAAGGACAAACTTATGATTAATTGTAAAATGGGAAGAACTCGAGCCTACCATCATCCTTGAAAGACTCCCTGATTCATACATAAATTCGAAAAGAAACGGGATGACCTTCCCGATGGGTTACCCCCCATGCGGGATATCCAACACCATATCAACTTTGTCCTTGGGTCCAGTTTACCTAATCGTCCTCATTATCGAATGAGTCTAAATGAGTGCAAGATTCTGCAGGGATAAGTAGAGGAGTTGATCCGTAAAGGTCTTATTCGAGAAAGCATGAGTTCATGTGCTGTACCATCTCTATTAACTCCAAAGAAAGATGGGAGTTGGCGCATGTGTGTCGACAGCCGAACCATCAACAAAATTACCATAAAATACAGGTTTCCTATACCACGGTTGGACGATATACTGGACATGTTAGAGGGTGCAAAAATATTATCTAAATTGGACCTAAAGAGCGGCACCATCAATTCGAATACGACCGGGTGATGAGTGAAAAACGGCCTTTAAGACCAAGAAAAGATTATACGAATGGATGGACATGCCCTTCGGTCTTTTGAATACGCCTAGCACATTTATGAGATTGATGAACCAAGTTCTGAAACCTTTCATTGGGCGGTTCGTTGTGGTTTATTTCGATGATATTTTGATATACAATCAAGACGAAACCACCCATATGGAACACCTCAAGCAGGTCCTTCAAGTGCTCACTAAAAATAAATTGTATCTCAATTTAAAAAAGTGCAGCTTCATGACTGATAGTCTATTGTTTCTGGGTTTTGTCGTAACATCCACGGGCATTTGGATAGATGAGGAAAAGGTGAAGGCAATCAGAGAATGGTCGGTTCCCACAAATATTCACGAAGTGTAAAGTTTTCATGGACTGACGACATTCTATCGTCAGTTCGTGAAAAATTTCAGTACCATTGTGTCACCAATCACAGATTGCATGAAGAAAGGACAGTTTCAGTGGACTGACAAAGCCGGCCGGAGCTTTGCCGAAATCAAGCGCAGATTATCCACGACCCCAGTTCTTGTACTTCCCAACTTTGACAAACTGTTTGAAGTCGAATGTGATGCTTCAAATGTCAGAATTGGGGGAGTTTTATCTTAAGAAGGTAGGCCGGTAGCCTTATACAGTGAGAAACTTAGCGATGCACGCAATAAGTGGTCTACATATGAGATCGAGTTATACGCGGTGGTTCAGGCACTGCGACACTAGCGACATTATTTGATTCAAAGGGAATTCATACTTTACACGGACCATCAAGCTCTCAAATTCATTAATAGTTAAGCTAACATTAACCGTGTGCATGTTAGATAGATCTTGTTTTTGCAAGAATTCACATTCGTACTAAAACACAAATCAGGGCAACAGAACAAAGTAGCTGATGTACTGAGTCACCGTGCAACTTTGTTAGTCACTATAAGCAATGAGGTTGTCGGGTTCAAGCGCCTCAAAGACATATATGACGACGATTTCAAGGACGTATGGGTTAAATGCCAAGAAGGTCACCCCAGCGACTTACATATGCAAGACGGGTTCTTTTTCAAGGGAAATCGACTGTGCATCCCTAACAATTCGCTAAGGGAACAGATAATCCAAGAGCTACATGGAGGTGGCCTCAGTGAACACCTTGGGCAAGATAAGACGCGAGATCTTGTGGAAGAACGGTATTACTGGCCACAATTGGTATGTGATGTGGGAAAGGCAGTCCAATGTTATTATATTTGTCAGACCGCTAAGGGGCAATCTCATAATACGAGCCTCTACACCCCGTTACCCGTGCCTAACGGCCCTTGGGAGGATTTATCTATGGACTTTGTGCTTGGTCTCCCACGAATACAACGCGGCATGGATTCGGTGTTCCTGGTAGTAGATCGTTTCTCCAAGATGACGCACTTTATTCCATGCAAGAAGACTCTCGATGCAACACACGTGGCGAATCTATTCTTCAGAGAAATTGTACGGCTATACGGGGTTCCCAAGACTATTACTTCTTATCATGACACGAAGTTCATAAGCCACTTTTGGCAGACTTTGTGGACTCGATTCGATACACGACTTCAGTTCAGCAGCGCCTACCACCCACAGACTGACGATCAAACTGAGGTTATGAATCACACGTTGGGAAAGCTCCTTCGATGTATTTCAGAAGAAAAACCGAAGCAGTGGGATTTGGCTTTGTCTTAAGCGGAGTTTGCATTCAACAACATGGTGAACCGCTCGACAGGAAAATCCCCATTCTAGGTTATTTACGGACGAGTACCTCACCACACACTAGACTTGGTCCCTCTGCCCAAGCTCCCAGGCATGAGCATTGCAACAGAACATATGGCTGACAAGATCATAGGGATTCATGCGGAAGAACAAACCAAGCTACAAGCCTCAAACGAAAAGTATAAGGAGCAAGCGGACAAGCATCGGCGACAAAAGTGTTCGAGATGGGCGATTAAGTAATGGTCCATCTGCGCAATGAATGATTTCCGACCAGAACGTACAACAAGTTGAAGAATAAAAAGATTGGACCGGTACCAATCATCCGAAAGATCAATAATAATGCTTATGTTGTTGATCTTCCAGATGGCATGGCGATCTCATGGACTTTCAACGTCGCGGACCTGACCGAGTATCATAAACCAGCGCAGGATGAGAACTCGAGGACGAGTTCTTTTGAAGTGGAGGGGACTGATGTAGAGCGGGTCGCGGACAGTTTCATGGCCAAGATGGATCAGAAAAGGCCCGGTCGGCGACAAAAGTGATCCAGACCATCGGACCTTAAATCGAGCGTATCTCACAATCCGGAATGAGTTACCTGACGTAAAATATATGATTTTGGGGTAGAACGAGCTACTTTAGCCAACCAACCCGTTACGTCGGGTTGCGACGCCCGGAATTGCGAAAAACCCCTGGATTGACAATCGTTTCCCTATTTTAATTTCGTTTTTACTATAAATAGTAAGTTTTAGTTTGATTATAACTCTTCATCCGTCGGGCATTAGGAGTTGCATCCAACGTGAAAAGAGCTTAGAATAATTAGGAGAACGGTTTGGTGAAGCCAAATAGGACACTTACTATCTTTGGCCGAAAACCTTGCGCACTAGTAGACATCACAACCGTCTATAAATAGTAAGTTTACTATTTATAGTAAGTCGCGATTTCTAGGAGTTTTAGTTATAGTTTGATTCTGATTTCTTTCCCATTGCTTGGTACCCCTATTTAAAGGGTTGTGAACTCGTTTTTATTCATTCATTAATCAATTTCAAATTTATTAGAATTTATTTCTATTTTATACTTTCTTTCCTCATGGATTCGAGAAGTCTCTGTGAGGAGTCCAGAGAAGTTCCGTGGATTCGAAATACTTATCCTTTTGAGGAAGACGGTGCTCGACCTCACGTCCTCCCCTGCGTCATAGAACCAAATATATGGAGAATGAAAAATTATCTACTTGTAGAATGTGTCTGGTGCATTGATGAGCATAATGACCGGCATTTCTGCGGACAAAGAATATCATGTTGGACGTTTTCTACTTTTTCGGCTTTAATTCATGTTGTTCTTCTTCACTTTCTCACAACCATTCGATCATCTCCCACTAGCCTTCCGATTATAGGAATCCATTGCGCAGCCCTTAGCTTTACTTGGCTAAATAACTTTCATTTCAACCACGTATACTAGCTAGGTGACCCAAAAAAGTCTATGAACATTAAAATAAAATTATTGTGGGTCGGAATTCTTTTGATTGTGGCCACGTCTCTGAACATTTCAACCATTTTCCCTCTTTCCAAGTTGTGAAGCTCTCCTCATGCAGCTCTACAAAGATACTCGACCCAAACGTCAAAATGTAATTAGATTCTATTGGTTATTATGCTGGGAACATGACTGCTCGCAGACAACACGTGTTCCATTGATTAAGCTGGGAATACGACTGCTCACTGGCCATTATATGAGGGTCTCACTGACAATCCAATCGCCTTTTTGCATGCCACCAATCCACGGGTTAGGCTAGGCCGGTCCCATCAAAGAGATTTTTGAAGCATGGTCTATGCACTGGGGGCCATTAAACCAGCGAGCCACATCATCCAACCATGGGTCCCACTCGTACAAACATAAAATCTGTACCCTCGTGTGGAGGAACTTATGTTTCTATATATGGCCATCAAATGTAGCTATACGGCTATGTTTTAAGAGGTATTCTAGTAAACTCGGCCAATGCAACGAGCAAGTCTACCAGCCTGAAATGTGGCAGCAAGGCGAATGTTTAAGACACCAGGGGTTCGTGATAGGATGTATAAACCAAATGAATGGCTACTGTTAATGGTCTATGGCCCACCTGATGAGAGAGAGAGAGAGAGAGAGAGTTGTAGGACTACATTTATTTGATATTAAAGACGTCGACATCATTTCCTGAGTTAAAACCCACACCACAATATCCAAAACAGTATTGACCTTCATACAGTAAAAACCTATCTACTTTAAATAAACCATCCCAAGCAAAGAAAAACTACTACACTCACAACAACAAACAAGCAAAGGAGAGAAAACCAAACTCCGTGCACCAACCATAAGAGATAATAACATCATTAGAAACATACTAAAAAGGCTACAAAACTGCAGGTCTATCGGTAGCTTCGGTAAATGGGGCCGTACATGCAGCTCTCTGCATATTTCACTAGATCCTGTGGTCGAGGGAGGCGGGTAGCCAGTCCTGTATATAAATCCATGGAGATTAGTAAGTAATAATCCGTTTATTAGATAATTCACACTTTAATAAACCCATTAAAACTGCATAGTTACTGAACTTTTTTTTTTTATTTTTAATAAATTGAGGAAGCACTCACCAAGCTCATATGCTTTGGCAGCCACATTAGCAGCTATATGAGCAGAGATTTTCCTGATATTTGTGAATGGAGGATAGATTTGCCCTTTCTCGATGTTCTCCTTTGTAACCTGTTTAGCCAAAGCCTCGGCTGTTTCAAGAAAAAAGAAAAGAAAAGAAAATAAGTTATTACCTGTATATTCCACATTATACATTATAATGTTGTGCGCTTGTTCACCATCGAAATGAGAAGTTAAAACTACACACCAAACTCTAACATAGAACTCTCCCGTATATGTAGGCCGATTGTACTATATAAACCCACAAAACTGATAGATGGGATTTCAGTGAGAGTAGAATAGCTGAACAGGATTCATAGAGCTGATCCCAATTTGTTCAAGGGTTAGATGATGATGTTGTTCTAGAAATGACCCACTCATTTGAATGTGAATCAAGGGCCATGGGTTGGGTTGGTGAGGTGGGGGCTGGTTGATATGGAACATGCCCTTTCCTAGTGACTCTTCTAGAAATCTCAATGACTCAAGTTGACTTGGATGAGTTTCAAGCCAAATCATTAAGTTTTAGAACTATGCTATAGACTGTCACTCTAGTAGCCTGTGCGTGTAAACTTGTCCAATGGATCTAAAAAGGCATAATCCACACCTATGCAGGTTGTTTTTTAAAAAATAAAAAATAAAAAAAATTATAAAGCAATGTTGAATAACCAAGGATGATGGACAACGAAATTAAATGATATACTTACCAGCTGCCAGAAGCATGTCATCATGCACGCGGATTGCTCCCGAGATCACTAAACCCAGACCAAATCCAGGGAAAATGTATGCATTGTTTGACTGAATTATAACATGAGAAAAAATATATTAAAAACATCAGCTCTTGATGACTCAGAAGTTGTGCTCATTTGCATACTTATCCATGCATCATCAACCCAAAAGGGGAAAAATAAAAAATAAAAATTCTAACCTGGCCTGGCACAATGATCTTCCCATTATATTCGACAGGGTCAAATGGGCTCCCACTAGCAAAAATCGCACGACCCTAAAAATAAAAAATGAAATGAAGTGGAAAGAGAATGATTGAATTTATTTATTCTGCATACTAAAACATTCCATCTTCTACTGTAGAGGAAAGAGGAGAAGAAATATCTTTATTTACCTTAGTCCATGTGTAGGCTTCCTCAGCTGTACACTCAGATTGTGAGGTTGGATTTGAGAGAGCAAGAATAATAGGTTTCTGCAAGTTATTTGCAACACAGCATCAACTTTGTTTCCTCAAAACATCCACAAACCTAGCTAACTGAAAAGAGAATCGGAAAAGTAGAAAGAAGAAAAGCACAAAGATACCTCGTTAAAGGAAGCCATGGCCTCAACCACTTCCTTTGTGAAAGTTCTTCCAACGCCAGACGTCCCGATCAGTACAGTTGGTTTAATTGCCTAACAAAGAAATCAAAGAACAAAGTAAGAAACCCTAGTAACCCAAAACTTGAAAGATTAAAAATAATTATTATTATTATACTCTTGTACACATAAGAAACAAGTATGCAAGTGACACAAAAAATAATAATAATAATAATTCCGCTACTGATCCTGGGGTCACTCAAGTGAATCTATAGTTGCATGAGGCTCATCAGATGCGGAAGATGATTTATATCCTTGTCATATAACCAAGGAATTTCATTTTACAGCTCACATGAGGTCAAACTGGTGCCCTTGGCGTTGTGGCCCGCACATTGTAACTGCTTGGGCATGATGGGAGCTCAACATGTATTTTAGCCATGTTTGAGCGAGGTTCCATAGCTCATACCTTGACAGCATCCTCAAGCGTGTTAACTGGTTCGTGCTCATGAGCCCATGGCTTCTTGAAGTGTTGCAGTGACTCCTTGCGGGAGCTAACAATCAATCCCTACAAAAGATGAAATGCATGTGAACCGAATTGATACGGAAATAAGAAAGTGCAAGGGAATAGAAAAACCAGTCACAGCTTTGAGAAGCAAAGTGATTTGCTTCTCAGATTTCTACTACCTTAGAGTCCACAAGCCAAATCTTCTTGCGGGTCTCTTCCAATGGAGCTTTTGTCTGCGACAAAAATCAAATGTACTCTCTTACCTTATTGTGGCTTTATGATAGAAGAGACTGTCATCCAAGAATGCCAAAGAGAAAACATATAAAAAGATGCCAATAGACCTGATACCTGTTTTGACATCTCAAGAGCAATGAGTTCTGCTATACCAGTTCCAGCCTGCAAGCACACAAGTATTAACTTCAGTTTAGGCAGCTTGATCAGAAAAATAACATGATGGGGCTCAGGTTACCAGGACACGGTCACAATTCATCAGACCAAACCACAACATACCAATATATTAGTAAGTCAGCGCGGGTAGAAGATAATGGCGTACAAAATATCAAACTTCCATGTACCAATCAAATGAAAAAAAGAAAAGATCAGAGATGTGGGTCAACGTGATTCACCTCACCAGCACCGAGGAATAAGAAAGTATGCTCAGCCAAGGTTCCACCGACCAACTTCAATGCTGCAACAAGCCCGGCGAGTACCACAGATGCTGTCCCCTAAAACAAAAGAACAACCATTGAGCAGAGAAATCCAAAGAAAACCAATATCACTAGCAAATTGCAGTGAAATTCTTGGCTTGCTCTCTCTTTCGTGGAGAGAGAATCTCTCTGTGATTTGTAAGAACAAGTGCAACCATCATCTTTACCTGTATATCATCATTGAAAACAAGATGGGTCGTGCCATACTTCGCTAGCAATTCGAATGCATTGTGGTTAGCAAAATCTTCAAACTGCAAAATGTGGTTAAATCAAGTTAGAAACCCATGAATCAGAAAAAGCCCATCGGTATTCTGAATGATGACGAACCTGTACGAGGACTTTCTCTCCATAGTTCTGCTTAACAGCACACATGAATTCATGGAGAAGGTCAGCATATTCCTGGATGACAAAAACAAATCAACCATTTAGTATCATGAGTAGTGGATAAGGCAAACTTTTTTATGGCATGTGTAGGTAATGTTAGGATTTCTGGTACCTTGCCAGTTGCCCGCTTTTGCCTAAGCCCAATATAGAAGTCATCCTTCAACAACTTCTCATTGTTTGTTCCCACATCAATTGTGATAGGCAAGCACTGCATATGATAATGCAAATCTTCAAATTCTACAACTTGAAAGGTGAAAGGAAATGACAACATCTAGATAAGCTTGTACAAGACACTTCACGCGAAGAGATTAGGAAATAATAAGAAGAAGAAACATAGCCTATCATTGGTGTAATAGATGTAATAGAATCATATTGAAATGCTTACTGCAGAAGGACGAAGCCCTCCGAGTGCTGTATATAGAGCAAGCTTGCCGACAGGTATTCCCATGCCCTGTGAACATTTAAAATGCCATGAATCAAGTCATCAAAGAATTACCAAAATTTCAACAAGACAACCATTTGAATGATCCCATGACACTCGAAGATGAATCTGTTAATTTGAAATGGAAGATATTACCTGGCAGCCAAGATCTCCTAGCCCCAAAATACGCTCACCATCAGTGACAACAATAACTTGAATGCTCTTTTCAGGCCAGTTCTTCAATACCTCGAGAATCTTTCCCCTGAAAACTCCACAAAACCACCAGACGAAATGAATAATTTACTAAGATATAAGAATATAAGATGTCGGAGTTGGAAGAAATGGCCTTTTATTATTATTGTTATTGTTATTATTATTATTATTATTATTATTTAGGATTAGAAATGGCCTTTTTATTCAACCAAGGAATTATAAAAGTGGGCCCCCCACTTTTTGGTAATATAAGACATTGATCTATTGGGCCACATAATGGGATGGTCCATCGCCTAAATATCCCCTATCAGATGATCTCAGCCATCTGATGAAAATGGACAATCACAACCACATCTAATGGGCTATCAGTCAGATGGTTAGGATCATCAGATGGTGGAGTCTTTTTAGGCATTACCTTCCACCATGAGCACACTATATGAATGGTTTGATCATCATAGTCTGATGTATAATTTGTTGGGCCAAGCAGATGCTTGATACCCCGAGGTAAGATACAGGATAAAGGTGAACACGGTTGACATACTTCTCTTTCAAGCTGATGTAAAGACCCTGCGGACGCCTGAAAATACTCCCATATTTCTGGCAGGCCTCACCAACTGTGGGCGTGTATACAACTGGAAGCAATTCCTCGACATTATCAATGAGGAGCTTGTAGAATAGCCTTTCATTCCTCTCCTGTATATAGAAACAAGATAACCAGCAGTTGTCTGAGTCCTTATTTCCACAACCCAACAAAGTAAACAAAAAAAAAAAAATGTCAAACACAATACCTGAAGATCCATCATCGCCATGTACCTTTGCAATGGTACTTGATATTGGCGGAGATTGTGCATGATCTTCTTTTCCTGAAGAGAATAAACATTAGCTAGATAACCCAACTAGAGTAAAGATCACATAAAAGCCTTTGAGACAAAGATGTTACCTGAAGTTCTTGAGTTGCAACCGCAGGAGGTAGAAGGCCTCGCAGGTAGTGAGCATCTCTCTCTTTCTCAGTGAAGGCGAGCCCTTTGTTATGGCGTGGATCTCTCAACAAAGAATACCCACTATAGCGGAAGGGATAATGGATTTCAGAAAAATCAGCTAAATAGTATAAGAGATTTCATCATGAAGCTAACAAATAAAAAAGATCAACAATTTGAGAAAGCAATTGAATGAAATTATTTCAATAGGAAATGAAAAGTGCCAAAATTACAGAGCAGAAGAGCATTGGTCCTTAAATGATTGTTTGGTTACTTCCACCAGAAAAAGAGACTATTGAGTACTCAAACACAAAATTTAGCCCAGGAAACTTAGGCAACAGCTAAGTTCGAAACCCTCAAACATCCATTCGGTACTACTTGACCAAGTTCCGATTTGGAACATCTCAATTTGGAGTCCTAAACATTAGAGGTGAGAGATGCATTCATCCATTAATGCATTGATAGAAAATTCATTGCTTAAGTCCAGGTACAATCGGAAAGAACGCAAATTATAGGAAACAAATCAAACGTGCCACAACATAAACCAGACACATATGAAAATCATGCTCATATGTATAGGTATCCATTTTCAGAATTTATTTATTTTTTTCATTCCATGCAAAAGTCACAGGATAAACAGAGCAAGAATTTACGAAACAAACTCAATTCAAAATCATTTTGTTCAACAAGGAAGAATAAGGTATATGTTCTATATCAGGGTGTCGTCAACCATCTGCCATCCATTCTTGAAGGGATCTCGTAATGAGAAGAAAGTAAACTATGTTGGATAATCAAGTGTACCCTGAAAATGGCATATGGCTTCATTGTATAAATTCAAGCACTTAGTCACTAACAAAAAAAGAGACATAATTACAAATTCAACCATCTTTCAGTGAAAGATCATCAAAGAGATACAAAGGAAAAGTACCAAAACATCCGTATTCTAAGACACAGAGGGATAATGTGGGATAGCAGTTAGAATCAGGTAGGGACCACTTTGTGAGGTGATTCCAGCCTGGACTTAGGCGATTCCAAGTAATTTTAGAATCAATGTACTTAAATAACTAAAATTTATTTTAAAAGTATATCAATTTTTAATGATATTATTTAAAGAATATCTGAAATTCCAGAAATTAGAAAAGAGAAAATATGTAAATTTGTTCCAGTAATCACTAAGTAGCCGCCCACTTTCTTGTAGCCAAAACTTTTCATCTAGCAGGTATAATAGCCAGTTGATTGGTTCATGATATACCCGCCAGATGGTCCCATTCATCTAAAGGGATGACTAATCGAATCGCTAGTATCATCTAAAGGATGAGATGTTAGAAGATGGCCCATCTCATGATGAGCCTAGCAAATAAGCCTCCTTGATTTATCAAATTTAAACCCCATTCTCACCTTTCCTAAACATGGCCTGAATAGGCCAGATTCAGCTGAATTTTGCAGCTGATTCATCTTTTCGACATGTAAATCAGGAGATTAAAATCATGGGGGAAATTACTTGGATCAAGAAATTCAGCTCAGCCCAAGGCGTACTTCAATTGGGAATGAACCAAATTTGCAGAACTATTATCTAAGAACAAAGAAATTTATTAAAGAGCAAACCCATAAAAAGTGATAGCTATTCCTTAAAACATAAACAGATCCATATTTTTCCAATAGAAAAACATGCTTCAGAGAAGCATGACTTGTCACAATCAACTAACATCAGAGAAATTGCAAAGAATCTGATTGATCCCATTTCATGTAATTCATGGCTTTCCGCCAAAGAAACAGAAAAACCACACGCGCACACAGAGAGAGAGCACCTTAAAAGGGAAAAGAAATGAAAGCATATGCAAGATCTGATCTGACATGTGAGAAAAGGTAAAAGAGCAGCAGATGCATGTCAAAAGAAGAAAAAGGTCGAAGAAATTCAAGCCAACTTACAAAATTAATTAAAGAAAAAAAATCAAAGAAATAGGAAAGAGCAGTCCAAACAAAAAAACGCAAGAAAAAAAAAAAAAAACCAAGGCCGTTGACATCAGCCAAGGTTGGAACCCAAAATTGAAAATTTCAACGAGAAAAAGAAAATCAAACGAAAAAAAAAAACATCAACCGCATCGATAATAACGAGGCAGAAACAAAACCCATTTCAAAAATCAAGCAAACACACCATCCAAAATACAATAAAACAAAACTACCAAGAAAACCCACGTCTCTCCGTTTCTCACCTTGCAACAGAGATGGTCCACGGGGTAACGAGCTGATCCTCCGTGGCACGATCCTCACCATACACATCCTCAACCCCTCCACCAACGGTGGACTTCGGATCCATATCCAGGACAGAGGCCCCATCCCTGATCTCCTTCAAAGTGCTCTCCATCAAAGCCCTGATCTTTATCTCTCCTCTCCCTGTCCCTTGGCTGCAGCAGCACAAAACCACTCTCCTCTGCGAACGAGCAAACCTAGAACAAGAAGAAGAAGAAGAAGAAGGAGAAGGAGAAGGAGAAGGCGAAGAAGATATAGCAGACAATGGTATTTCGTTGATGTAGCTTTCGCTGCAGTGGCTCTGCTACAATCAAAGACAAGGAAAAAAGCAGCCGAGACACCACCTTTTATATCCAATAGGGAATATACACCGAAGCATGCATGTATAATCAAGAAGAAAAACAACTCTCTTTTTTGTCAAGTCTATCCTTTTCTAATGTCAAACAAGACGACCACCACCACTTAAAAATACTAATAATCCAAGCACCGAATCGCCAGCCAATTACGAAAATCTTTTATTTTTTTTCTTAATAAAAAAAAAATTTTATTGCTTTTGGGGATTGTTCCTTTTTGTATATTTTTTTTATTTAATAATAATTAGCGGTGGGTTTAAATATAATTACCAGAAAAATGCTTCTGTTGAATGAGATCATGGCGAAAGATAGAGAAAGGGAGATGGAGTCTTCTGGCTTTTGTCTGTGTTCGGCCAAGAGAGAGAAAGAGAGAGGAAGAGGGAGGGTCAAGGGTCTTATGGGCAGGCTCTTCCGTTCTCTCTCTCTATCTCTGGAAGAGAGGTGAAGTCGCGTGTTTATACACGAGCGCCTTTGGTTGCCAGGTTTGGTGCATCTGTCCCGCTGCCTTTTTTAAGGGAGTTACTCTAAGTGATAGTTCATCACATGTACTTAACCAGTGGTGTCTCATCCACCGTCCACGTGGCATGGTTAGATGGGTATCTGAATTGTTCAGATCATTGGCTACATCGTCGATGGAACCAACAAAAGCATTGTGGACCACCGTGTGACATTCGCTCTGTCCATCGTTTCTACGACCCCTCTTAGGACATGAGATCCTGAAAAGTGAAAACCAGGGCGAGGCTTCACCCAGGTGGGTGGATCCCTGACTTATGTATGCGCGTTACATCCATGCCGTCCGTCCGTTTTGACAGTTTATTTTAGGCTATGATCCAAAAAACGAAGCAGATCGACATCTCATATAGAACACACGACAGGAAACAGTGGTGATTGAATACCCACCATTGAAAACTTTTTGGTGTCCACCGGAATTTTTATTTTCTATCCAACCTGTTGATAAGGCCACAAAGATTTTTTTGAAGGAACCCAACAAATATCATCTTGATCCAAAGCTTCTGTATCCCACGAGAAGTTTTTTATGGTAAATCACCGCTTTTTCCTGTGGTATGGTCCACCAGATAATCGGATCTGCTTTATTTTTTTTTACCATTCCCTGAAAAGATCTTTAAAAACGGATAGACGGCGTGGATGTAAGTCCCCTACAACAAAATGGACCCCACAGTCAGGGATCCACCCACCTCGGTAAATCCGAAGCTGTGCCCCCAAACCAGGCCTGTTCAAAAGCTCATGCGGGCATCCTCAAAAGGAACAGCGAGTGCAGAGACGCCACACCGTTAATACCTTCGGATACCCACGGTATGTTTATATGCCATCCAATCCGTTCAGAAGGTGAGCCCCAGCTGAAAGAGAGAAAAACGAAAACAACCTCATCTAACACATTATAACATGTGCTGGCCCAAATGATGGACGGACCAGATATCATGTATCATTCCAACAGGCCTTGCTGAGCCTTTAGTTGTGGACACAGATTGCCGGGTGACGGACCCTGGTGATTTTATTATCAGGCAGTCTATCTTTTGTTGCCCAGGCCCGCCAGGACACTCGTTGGAAGAAATTGGACTTGATTGTGACAGAGCACGGCACGAAATTCATCCGTCCTGGTCACAGTTATTTGGACGGTTGGCATCGTTTGATCTGTCTAATTTTTGGGTCATCATCTATGTGCATGATGCGACGCGTGAGTGCATGGCCATTGTGTACATCTGTCCAAGCATACTACCATGTGAGGATGGTCTTCTCTGTTTTTCTCTCTTTTGAGGGAGAACTCATCACCTACAACCGATCGTATGGTACGACCCATCACCATACTCATGAGCTTTTTTAGTTTCACTTTTGCCCCTGTAAGTTGTTGGATATTTTTTTGGTGTGTACATCAGTCCAGCCGAGTCGGCTCGCAACAGTGGCTGACCTCAGCCCGAACACGGCTCGGCTCGATCCTCTGGCCCGACTGGCCAGTTCGTCTCAGTTCGGTCAGCAGTTCGGCTCAAGTTCAATCCAAGATCGAGCCTAGTTTGCCATTGAGACATTTCCACAAACAACTTACCTACAACTTCCAAATCTCACTGTTTCACAAATAGAGGCAATGTTTTACAGGTATTTTCTCAAACACCTTTTAAATAACATAAAAACTAAGAAGAAAACAAAGAGAAAAAAAAGCCACCGGCCAGCTAAACCTTTCTTGCCACTAGTCAAACCTTCCTTGCCACCAGGCACATTTCGTTGAGCCATTTTATCATACAGTTGGTGAGCAACATCAATGGCAAACTAACCAAATCACTGAACTAATTCGGTTCGAGCCACATTCAATCCGAGTCAAGTTGAGCCGGGGCAGCTCAAACTCATTTTTAAGCTAAAAAAATCAACTCGACTCAGCTCCAACTCAGCTTTGAACCGAGCCGCATCGGGCTTTTTCGAGTTGAGTCGAGCGAGCTAACCGACTAGCTCGATTCATGTGCACCCCTAGATATTTTCATATCTAGTTGCGGATGTACAGTGACGGGACCCATTTCCCAACACGTCTATAAGTGAAGTAGAAAATGGACGGTTAAAAAGGATCAATTAATTGACTACATACGATTGTATGGCCCACCTTTTGATTGTTCGAGCCTGATTTTGGGCTACACATGATAACTGGTGGGTCTGGCCCAACGAAACGACCGGATCCCTCACCAGCCGGTAATAGACCCAGCTTTTGCGGAAGTGATATTTACATTGCTTTTCGACACCTGCTCGCGGATTGCGTGGTTACCCAACGCCAAATAGCTACGTGTGTCTGGACTATGTGGGGCCCTCCGTGATATATGTGTTTTATCCATCCCATCTATCCGTTTTTCATCTCATTGTAGGGCATGAGCCCCAAATTGAAACGTACAGAATGCTCAAGTGAACAAACAGCAGGGATTGAACGCTTTCGGTTGAAAACTAATTGGGGCCCACAGAAGTTTTGGATCAAGATAATATTTACCTTTTCTATTCATCCAGATTCCTATGACCTTATGAACAGTTTGGATGCAAATAAACATTACTGTAGGCCTTAGGAATGCTTCAACGGTGGACGTCATTATTCTCACTGTTTCCTGTGGTGCGACCAAATTCAGCCTTGTGTATGCTTCGATTTTGGGCTAATTCCCTAAAATTATCTGGAAAAATGGATGAACGGTGTGGATAGAATATATACACCACGTTGGGTCCCACAGAGTCCTGACATCACATAGCCACGGGATGTTGGGTCACCACACAATCCGCGTCCCATTGTGTAAATTTGTACAGAAAAAGGGTCAATTGTAAAAACCAAGGGGGTACGTATCAGAATCTTTTCGCTACGAAACCATCGCCAAATGCAGAGTACGAAATGTCGGAAATGCCCCTATCATATGCCAGTTCCTTTTGCCCTGTCGCGACTTAGTCCAGTGTGCGTCGCCTCCCACTGGGGTCCACGGTTTCAGTGATCTGATTATCGGAACCGTCCATGTTGTGTGATTTGTATTATAAGGGCTAATATGAGAAAATTATTCTGAAATAAAGATTTATACCATCGATTTCATGAGATAAATTTAGAACGATGAAAAGAAAATTGTCAATGAATATCATTCGACTCTAAAAATTAAGATAATGTAGTTGAGGTAGTTAAATAAAATGGACGGTTCAAATCATCTATCTCCACATTTGGGTCCAAGTGGGTGGCGAAACACGCTGGAATATGAGTCGCGTCTGAGCTAAAACGAACGCACGATATGCACGGTAACTTCCAGCGTGATTTCAGTGACTGGGTTGCATAGAGAGAGAGAGGGTGAAATGCAATTTTCAGACGCCCAAATACAAACGCATCTCATCTTGACAAGGAGTCATCGGATTGGGATCTGAGACGTTCATCAGATGGGTGACACGGTGCAAGCGTCTTATCCTGAAAATCAGGCATATTCGTTGATCTAGCAAGCAACACATGCTAATTGAATATAAATCATTACTTGTAGATGCATGGCCCACCTATAAAAATGGATAGGCTGGATTTTTGTGTAAGGAAGATTCAGTAAGGGGGCCACCCTATCAACGTCCTGGATCACAGACACATATGACATTTTCCAATCAGGTAGGTGTAAGCGTTTGCGTTTGCATTTGGAAGGAGCGTGTCTCAAACAGAAGATAACTGTCCTTGGAGACCGAATCACCATCCCCCAACAGAGGGCCATTCGCAACTCGTGGTGATCCAGCCGTCCATTCTTATGTGTTTTAGTTACCTTGACCCGACGATCGTAATCATCGGAGCCATGACACGCCACACCTACGTCTTTTAGTGGCCATTCGAAGCCCACGAAGACCGTTAACATCGATTTTACCTACACCAATCTTTCCGGTGGGAACCACTAAATACAATCCGAATCTCGTGGCAGGAATATACAATAATTCCTGAGCGATTGTGCTGGTCGGTTTTCAAGTATTTTGATAGGGACCATAAGCGGATTGCCTGTACCCAAGCCTCCAGGTGTAGGTGAATGCTCTGTGGAGCCCACCTCAGTGCCCATGTGACATCCACTCCCTCCATCAGTTTGGCCAGCTCATGTCCTAACATGAGCCTAAAGATATCTTAGATCTAAGACTTGAATGGGCCACAGACAAAAAAGCAGGGGAATGGAAAGGCCGACCGTTGAACCTTCCAAGGCCTACGGTGATGTTTACATGACATCTTAACCGTTCATAAGATTAATCTCGCCGGGATGAACTGAAAAGACAAATATAACTCAGATCCAAAACTTCTATGATTCCCACAAGAGTTTCAATGATGAGCGTTCAATTCGAACGGTTTCCTATGGCATGGTCCCACTTGAGTTTTGGATCTGTGATTTCTTTAGACTGATGTGGGAGTGGATGTTACACGGGGATGAAGGAACTTCGGGTAGGAAAGGCACACGCAAATGGCCTCCTGCAGGGGTGGAGGACACTTGCCTTTAATTCGAGGTGATAGGAATCCTTCACCCCAGGTTTCGTGGTCCACTTTGGTGTTTGTGTTATATCCACTTCCATCAATTATTTTGAAAGTTCATTTTAAGATATCAGCTAAAGCAAGAGTGAGATCCAAAACTCAAGTGGGCCACACCACAAAAAACAGCTAGGATAAAAATGTATACTGTTCAAACTTTTTCTGAGCCGCCCATGGTTTTATATATTTTATGAGGCCCAATAAGATTAATAGTAGTTATCAAACTTAATAATTTCTATTTAACTCTTAATATATTTGAGTCGAGTTTAATAGACATGGTGTACTCTTTAGGACCTGTTTATTAACACTGGAAAATATCACTGTAGGTAGAACACAAAAAGTGCTTTACGGTGAATGTTGTTTATTAATATTGAACCAGTAAAGCATTTCGTGATACACACACACACACGATGACAGCATGACTTAATAATGAATACAGAATATGCCCTGCAAATTCTTTGAAAAATGCCCTTCCAAAATTAGTCCTGCGCATGTTACTAAGAAAACCTTACTATATTGATATTTGGCCGCCTAAAGTTGGTTTCACCGTTATGTTTAAGTGAAATCCACTTCAATCATCGGGTGAGTCTCCCTGTTTAAATTGTAGGGTTCAAAAATCAACCTCATATTAGATTGATTGAACGTCCACCAATAAATATATATATAATAATAATAATAATAATAATAATAATAATAACCTTCTTGGGAGCATTCGATCACCATTGTTTCTTATGGTGTGGTCTACTTGAGATTCCAATGTCTCATTTTTTTACTCATGCCCTAAAATGACCGAAAAAAATAGATGAATTGCATAGATAAAACACATAAACCAATATTATCAAGTAACCTGATAGGGTCGGAATTGGTAATCTAGCTGGAGCGGGGCTTCGATGGATCCCCATATCCACCATGGTGGGTGAAACCCTTGACTGTGGGGCTCATGGTAATGTATGTGTCTTAAATCCACACCGTCCAACCATTTTGATAGCTCATTCTAAGGCGTGATCCAAAAAATGAAGCTAATCCAAATGTTAGGTGGACCACACCACAGGAAATAGTCGTGATTGAATCCCCACCATTAAAAACTTCATAGATTCCACTGAAATAGTTATTTTTCCATCCAACCAATTGATAAGGTCACAAAGACCTAGATGAAGAGACCACACAAATATCATCTTGATCCAAAGCTTTTGTGGCTCATAATAAGTTTTTAATGGTCAATTACCATTGCTTCCTGTGCTATTGTCCATACGAGGCTTGGATCTGCTTTATTTTTTATCATTCCTTAAAATGAGCTTTTTAATAGTGATGGATGGCATAGATGTAGTCACATGCATCACAATGGGCCTCATAGTCAGGGTCCCACCCACCTCAAAGGATTTGGGGATCCACTGAAGCCTTGCCCATCCACATCCCACAAAACACACTAATTTTCTCTCTTTGGAATTGAGGTGGGGATTGGATACTACCCCCACTAGGACCTAGCTAGAGAGGGGGCTCCATAGGGCCTACCATGATGTACGTATTTATCCACGATGTTCATTCATTTTAGGTGGATCCGATGCTCAAGTGAACCACACCATGGGAAATAATCAGGATCGAAAGTCTATCGCCGAAAACCTCTTGGGGCCATAGAAGTTTTAGATCAAGTTGATATTTATGTTTTCTCTTCATCCAAATCTATGTAACCTTATGAATAAGTTGGATAGTGAATACATATCATGGTGAGCCCTAAGAAGATTTCAATGGTGACTTGAGAATTCGATTTGGCTCCTTTTGGTCCCATGCACCTAAAGTCAGCTGGATTAGAAGATCATAACATCATAACCATTGGATGTGTCTCCTTTCTTTTTGGCGGATATGACTCTTTAGTTTTAGAATCCAACCATATATTTCGCAGCAAGTTAGAGAAAAATTGTGGGCTCACTTTTGTAAATTGAAAACCTATGTGGGTGTTCCACAAACATCAGGTCGTGTAGGGCTTTAAGGTTATACTATGAATTGGTTAGATTCGAGTCGGGTTCGGGTTTAAGTTTGGGTCAACCTCCTTAGTGCTCATTGTCATGTGAGGAATGTTAACGTAATGGTTTATTTAAATTAAAGGAATGTTAATTTAATGGTTTTATTTTTATTTAATAAAAAAATAAACCCTTCATAATTTCACATCCCAAAATTCTGTACTTGAATTGGCTAGACCGGACTCCAATTCTAGATCATGATTTAAATTTTAAACATTCATAACCAAAATTTTATACATTACAATTTAAACATTCATAACTAAAAATTTATAAAATTATAAACACTACACCATACATCCATAAAACAAATCCAATACAAAAGTTTGATTACAATATTTGAACTGTTTTTCTTTACTATACATTTTTTCTTGGATACAACTTAGAATATAAGACTATGGCTAAATAAATAGCTAGATTATTAACTTCACTCCACTCCTTGACTAAACTTTATGCCTTGTAAAATTGTCTAAAGTGGTGTGAGCATAACAGGCTGGTGAAGTCATATTCTACTAACTTTATTTTGAAATTTCTGAATTTATCTAGTTCCATAATAAAATCGAGGTAAAGTATATGAGCAATACTATCACAACTTTGAAATTTAAAGATGTAATGTATATGATGCTTTTCATAAATCATAATATATACAACTATCATCATCACTTTCTATGATCATCATCACTTTCCATGATCACTTGTTAATCAGTCATTTTAAGAATGTCTAGGGTAATGCACCCATGTCATGATAGTTTTAAGGCGATTCCAGGGCAAAGCACTTATGCTATATTTTAGGAAATTCAAGGCATGACACCGTGTTCATTTCGGATCTTCCACAGTAGATCACACATGCTTATACTTTTAGAAAGTCTAGAGTAGAATACCATATTCATTTTTTGTCCCAAGGCAGTGCACCTGTGCAAACAATTTAGGGATCCCATGGCAAAGCATCGTGCATGTCCTTTTAGGGAACCCTAGATAGTGCACTTTGTGTACTCAACTCCAATTTCAATTCTATAACCATTCACATGTCGATTAAGTGGTGGATTATTAGATGTAGACCATCAAATAATCAATAAGTAATATTAAAACACTTTTAATGATTAAAACGAAACCTCAACAGTTAAAAACATTTGTAAGGTCTTTTAAAATTTTTTTAGTATCAGGCACAATGAAAAACCAACATAATAAACTTTTGATCTTTCTTATTTATGTTATAAATAAGTCTCTAAGAAATCAATGAATCTCTTGTTGGATCATGCTAGAATCAATAGACTTTAACAAATGCATCTAGTTGCACTCACTTTT
Organism: Magnolia changhungtana; assembly: GCA_030180095.1. NCBI lineage: Eukaryota > Viridiplantae > Streptophyta > Magnoliopsida > Magnoliales > Magnoliaceae > Magnolia > Magnolia changhungtana. Next base: position 1,515,609 of record JASAUF010000076.1, read on the forward strand.
ATTAGCCATGCGATAATCTCATAAAGTGAGCCAAAAAACACATAATCAAGGCCTAACTTTTACACACCCTCAAATTTAAAAATTAATCATATTCCAATGAATATTATGTTAATCATAAACTAAATAAATAAGCTTCGAAACTAATGACTTAATCTCAATCTCCTAATGCAGGTAACTAAAGGTTTAAATTATCATCCTGTATTCATGACACTAATACATTAAAATAAGGTAAAGGCACATCAACTCCAGGTCATGCTGATGGTGAAGACTTTTCATATTGACTTCAGTCAATCCCCTCATTTAAAATGACTATATTCTTCATCATATGATGATAATAAAACATTAGTCTATCCTAAAGCATACATGGTCATGATATGGTAAGATATTGAGATCTATGGATTAGAATTCTTCATTAAACACTATTGTGTCCGATTTCAAATTCCTAAGGATGCCTAAAGGAGTCACTCTTCTACTTAACTCATATTTATGTACGCTTTAGGAACTTTCACACTTAAGGTATCAGAATCTATCCACCTAAGACACTTGATCATCATGATCTACTGTTAAAATCATCACAATCACATCTGCATGGCCAGCAAATTATAGCCTCACGTTGGTTTTCCGGGATATAAACTCCACCAGTGGGAAGTGGTCCTTCAATATATACTCAACAAATAAACGAGAGATGAGTTATTAAATTTTTACACATGATAAAGCATGAATATAATTTAGGGATGGGAAGTAAGAAAATTAAGAAAAAAGACAAATAAGACATGATGTATCAAGTGTCCTACCCATTGACAATGCATAGTTTCCACAAGCCGCTTAAAGCAACATCTTCAACCGTGGAAATTTTTTTGGAACTCCATAGACTTGACATTGGAACCCATAGGATGGACGGTCCTGATTTCACACACATCAACGATGTGTTTTGCAAAGCCATCCCCCCATCTATCATCCTCCTTTTTTCTTTATACATGTCGCACCCCATCAGGCGGTCCTGATTTTTGGCCCATGACAGATGTATAATAAGCCAATCAGATGAATGGCCAGGATTTCCCAAAAGCTTGCAACGTTTGCATGTGTTGGATGTCTTTCCCTATGTTCACCGTCCATCACACGGTTTGGTGCTAGTGGTGGACCAGTGAAGATGGTGAATTACACACTTATCTTTGGTGGAAAGCCACGACTCTGTGGCAGATTGTGACTGCTCATATGCATGCACATAGAGCTAAAGTATTCTTTGGCATGATGTAACTCAATATCATGGCCCACCTTAGATGGGACACAACAAAAAAATATTAATATACTACTATATCTAACCATTTATCAATTAACATTTAGTTATTGATTCCAGACCATTCATTATTTTTAGTTTAGCTATCTAACAGGGCTTCCTATTGGATGGCTAGGGTCGTCCTCTGCCTGAGTATGATATACCCTTTTCGATAGTGGATTAGGTGTTACCCGTGTGACACCTTAATGGGTATTTCATTGACCGTGGGGCCGACCTTGATAAATTTTTTTGTATATCCACGCCGTCCATCAGTTTTTACAGATCATTTTAAAGCACAAAGATGAATAACATCCAAATCATAAGTGGACCATACACGGGAAACAATGGTCATTGAATGCCTACCATTAAAACTTTATAGGTCCCACCTTAATGTTTATTTTCCATCCAACATGTTGATAAGATAACACAGACATGGATGAAGTGAAACTGCAAATATCAGGTTAATCCAAAGCTTTTGTTGCCCACAAGAATTTTTTTAATGGTCAGTCACCACTCTTTCATGTGGTGTGGTTCACATAAGAGTTGGATCTGCTCAACTTTGGATTATGCACAAAAATGAGTTGAGAAAACAGATGTACGGTGTGGATATAGAACACATACATCAAGGTGAGCCCCACGGTCAGAGAAATACCCGTTACGGTATTACTGGGGTAACACCGAATCCACTCGCACCCTTTTTTCCTTCCCAGTGTCCTTCCATCAACTCGACACGTGTGGGAAGCTGTTGACAGTTTGGGATTTCCCTCTTTGAATAATCTCACCGACAAATTTAACTACCCACCTCTGACCAACCAATGGACGGTAGAAAACGATACATACCAATGTCAGCACTGAAATTAAAACAGTTCCGTCCATCGGATAGGCTGGGTCGTCTGATTCATGAATACATGTGTAATTGGAGTCAGTGCCTTCCAGGTGTAGAATTCCTGACCCAACTTTGGTAGTCTGGCAGAGTGTGAAGATGATACGCAGGCATTGAAAATTGTACGCGTGGCATATGAGCAATTCTGGAGATTAGCTTATTATACACGCTTGTAGGGCCGTATAAATCCGCTGGTGGGGCACACTCACAAACATGAGATCTGAGCTTTTAATAAGTTTGGAGATACTGCTCGGTACTTTGGCCTATAAAATTAGATAATTTCACTCTTCAAATGGGCCACAATGGTCGATCAAAGCAATTCAATGGTTAGACATTTTTTCTATCCAGTAATTTGTTTTGATATGTTGTGGCCCACCTAATAGATAAAATGGTCTGATTGTTTTAGCAGAAGATCTAAACACTGTGGTTGAACTAATGGAAAGCTTAGATCTCATGCATGTCTCACCTTATAATATATGTGCATATATATGAAATTAGCAAACCTTGTTATTTAATTTTAGAAGGATTGGTATACATTTGTTGGACATTGAATGGAAAAATAGCGCAGACACTCCTACTTTTTGTAAATAATTCCTGACAAATCAAAGGTTAGGATTGTTCCATTTATCTAATTTAATTGTGATTAACTAAAGTGATATTAACAGTTTAAGCATCATGTGCCACTGGAGTATTAAATAAATAAATTCCATTTCTTATATTATCCAAAATAAAACAAAAACTCTTGCTCCTGCTGCTTCGTCATGTCTGACAATCAAAGGTGGGACCCATGCTAAATGAATTATTCAATTCATTGCCCTTTTGGCAGTATGTCAAAGCCATGTGAATGCGAATTTCCTGTCTCCACTAACCTAGCCATCGGGGATGCGGATTGTAGCAAAACCCTGTCCTAGGAAGTTCTTGCACAAAGAATTTAGGTGATCTTACATTAATGTCGGTGAGAAATCTACACCACTTATTTGCTTTGCTAGATCATATCTAGACATAAGTTAAAAAATGAGAAATTTTCAAAACTCAAGATACATGAGAGGAAAATGCTTATCATTGAAACCTTCCTAGGATCTATTGTGGTATTTATATTCCATCCAAACCGTTCATGAGATCATTCCTGATGAAATGAACTGAAAACAAAAAAATATTAGCTTAATCCAAAGCTTAGGTTGCCCATGACTGTTTCAACAATAGACATTCAGCCTCCACTGCTTTTGTAGTGTGACCCACGTAAGTTTTTAATCTATCTCATTTTTTTTTTATAAAGGCAGTGTGGCAGGCCAAAAAATAAAAATAAAAATTACAAATTCAAAACATCAAGCTTCACCGTAAAAAAATACTGGACTGGGTTGAACAATCACCATTCAACCCCTTTAAGAATCAGGTTGAACTTTCCTAGTGGAACCCTTGTGAATGTTTCTTTTTTCCTCGTTCTAGAGGGAATAGCCCTATGAATGAATGAGTCATATGACCATCACACTAGCACAAAGAAGTTTCACCAATGGGTATTTACGTCTCCATTTTCTATGGTGGGGCCCATTTGAAATTTTGATTCGCCTCAATTTTTAGATCTCGAACAAGAGCTGGCTAAACTGATGGATAGAGCAGATATCCCCATGACATTGCAGTGGGGCCCAGAGGGCTCCTTGTAACCCGGATCACAGGAAAATCGCGTCTGCATCGTGAATGAATGTCGTGCACTTTGGTTAATCTCTACGCGAAAGGTCCAAGATTTTAGACTAGGTCCCGCACCCAAATTACGACCGCCGTCGCTATAGGGTCTTCGGTACGGACGGGGATTCCCTGCGAAAGCCTTTCGCAGAAAGCGCTGGGAACTTAGGTGGGGCCCGAGGAGATGTTTTTGAGAAATCCACTACATTCAACCGTTTTGTGAGCTCATTTTAGGACATAATACGAAAAATGAACCGTATCAAATACTCACGTGGGCCAAAAACGTGAGTATTGAACGTCAACAGTTGAAATATTCGCGTGGTTACCTAAGCTTTGAATCAGATTATATTTATGTTTTCATTTCATCCCAACATGAATGACGTTATAAACGGCATAGATGTCATATAAACTTCACTATCGATGCCAGGAACATTTCAACGGCAGGAATTTCCCCACACACATTTTCTTTTAGTGCGGCCCACTTGAGTCTTTGGTATTGCTTAATTTTGGTCTTAAGTCCTAAAATGATCTCAAAAAACGGATGAACGGAGTGGATTTCTCACAAACATCTCAGTAGGCACCACCTAAGTTTCCAGCGCGCAGGAACTCCCTGCGAAATGCTTTCGCGGGAAATCCGCGTCTCCGTTACTGGCCACAATAAAAAAAATAATAATAAAATGTCAGATTTTCAACCTTCTTTCCAGTGGAATCCTTTTTCGCATGTGGCTAAAACGCGTAGTGGACGCAACGACGCGTCGTCGCCTCTTTAACATGCCGATGATGCATGGTCTGCATTCGGACGCGGATGTACTGCGGAAGCCTTTCGCAATAAGTTGGGTGGGGTCCACCTCCATATTTGTGGAAACCTACTCCGTTCATCCGTCTTTCAGCTCATTCTACGACAATCAACTAAAAATGAGTTGGATCAAAAACTCAAGTGGTCCACACGAGAGGAAACCGTGGGGACTCAGTGAGAACCGTTGAAACATTCTTATGGCCATAAAAGCTTTGTTTAAGGTTAAATTTTTTCTATTTTCACTTCATCCAAGTGGTGATAACCTTATAGACGGTTTTGATGGCATATAAACATCAAGTGGATCCCAGGAAGGTTTCAACGGTATATATTTCTTTCCCTAATTTTCCCTCTCGTGTGGCCCACTTTAGTATTATATCCACCTTATTCTTGGCTTTTTGTACTAAAATAAGATCTCCAAACGGATGAACAGAATAGATTTACCACAAACATGGCGGGCCGAACATCCTTGCCTAGGAACTTCCTGCGAAAGGCTCTCGCAGGAAATCCGCGTCGTCTGCATTCCCTGAACAGCAGCAGCGAAGCCTTTTGCAGGAAGTTCCTGTGCTCGGAACTCAGGTGGAGCCATAGCCACTGTCACATTTTTGAGAAATTCTCTCCATCCATTCATTTTTGAGTTTATTTTAGGATATAATGCCAAAAAATAACCGTATTCAATGCTCAAGTTGGCTGAAAAAGTGATAATTAAATGTATACGGTTCAAATATTCGTGGGGCCAAAAAAGTTTTGATATTATTTGTTTTTTCAGTTCATCATAGGATAAATGACGGCCAAAAAAGTTTTGATATTATTTGTGTTTTCAGTTCATCATAGGACAAATGACTTTATTAACTGTATGAATGGCATTTAAATATCGCTGTCGAACATAGGGAGGTTCCAACAGTAGAAATTTCCTTAACCACGTTTTCCTTTAGTACGGCCCACTTAGTCTTTTATCCTTTTCAATTTTGGTTTATACTCCTAAAAGGAGCTCACAAAACGGATGGATGGAGTAGATTTCTGAAAAACATCACGGAGGACCCCACTTACGTTTCAAGCGCAGGAACTTCATGGGAAAGCCAATCCTGTCCACGAGAGTTCTGTGGTGCACCTACTATACCGGGGAAACGGATTGGCTACTGCCCCTGCCACCATCCCGTTGGCTGGTGGTCGGTGCTTCGTGGGACCCACCATGATGTATGTGTTTCATCCATTCCGTTCATCCATTTTTACAGATCATTTTATGGCTTGATCCCCAAAACAAGAGGGATGTAAATCTCAAGTGGACCACACCATACGAAAACAATAGTGATTGGATATCCACCATTAAAATCCTCCTAAGGCCTACTGTACTGTTTATTTGACATCCAATATGTTGATTAGGTCGTACAGGCCCAAATGAAGGGAAAAAAACAAAAATCAGCTTGATCCAAAACTTTTATAGCCCCCAAAATATTTTTAATGGTCGACACTCATTTGACACGGTCTCCTATAATGTGGTCCACATATACCTCATTTTTGGTCTCATACCATAAACTGATCTGTAAAAATAGATGGACGACATGGATGCGACACATACATCATGGTGGGTCCCACAGAGCACCGACCACCAGCCATTGGCTGGTGTCAGGGGGAGTAGCCAATCCGTTTCCGCCAAGACGAACACTAACGCTCCTCGAGCTCTGAGTTGTACGAACGGTTCAAAGGAGATCAAAGTTACATGGCCCCATAGTGATGTATTTATTATATATATACTGTTCATCTATTTTTAGAGATCATTTTAGAGCATTATCCAAAAAATGAATCATATCCAAAGATCATTTAGACCACATAACAAATAGCAGCGGAAATAATAATTTTCACCATTAAACAATTCGTAGGGCCCACCATAACATTTATTTTCCATCCAATCTGTTCATAAGGTCACAAAGACCTGAATTAAGAGGAAAAGAAATTTCATATTGATCCAAAACTTCTGTGACAAAAAGGGTTTCAATGGTAGACGTTCAATCCCCACTACTTTTTGCAGTGTGGTCTACTTGATAGTTAGATCTGTCTTATTTTTCGTGTTAAGCCTTAAGACGTGCTTGCCAAATGGATGGACGGTTTGGATATAACACATACCTCATGATCAAACCCACAGAACTTGCCAATGTCAATACAACACCTATATAGCTGGTGTGAGGTACACTAGCCAATCCGCTTCCCTCTGTGACCCACCACATCTCTGTGCGTAGAGCTGGGCATTTCTGACCCGATCCGACCAGATCCAACCCGATTCGAACCGAACCGATGGCCTGGATGAGTGCGGTTCGAGTAGGGTCAGCATGATCCGACCGTTCATCGGGTCGAGTTCGGATCAATGTCAATCCGGACCGATCCGATCCAGAATCCAATCCGATTGGATCTAATCCGATCCGACTGAGGTTACAATAAAGCCATTGGATGTTTGCATCACCAGTAATTCTACTTTTTCTGATGGTATGGTCCACTTGAGCTTTGGATATGCATAAATTTTGGGTTCAACCCCTAAAATGATCTAGAAAAATGAATGGACGGTGTGGATCAACCACATGCATTCACGGTGGGCCCACATGTATTCAACATATATTACACGCCAACTATACAGGATAACTTCAAATTTTTACTGTCAGTAATGAAAGTCAGGTTGAGCAACTGAAGTGAAGTCATCAGATACTGTGGGACCCACCATGATGTATGTGTTGTATCCACACCGTCCATTAATTTGTAGAGATCATTTTAGGCCATGAGACAAAAAATGAGTCAATTTAGATTTGGAGTGGACCCCACCACAGAAAACAGTGGAAGAGTGACTCCTACTGTTGAAACCTTCCTAAGGTCCACTATGATGTTTATCTGAGATCCAACGTGTTCACAAGTTAATACAAACATGAAAGAAGGGAAAACACAAATTTCATTTTGATCAAAAACTTCCGTGGGCCTTAGAAAATTTTAATGGTGGGCGTCACTCTCTCCATTGTTTTCTGTTGTGGGGTCCATTTGAGCTTTAGATTTGACTCATTCTTTGGCTCCAGCCCTAAATTGATATCTCCAAATGAATGGATGGTGTAGATACAACACATATATCATGGCGGGTCCACAGAACTTGGTCACGTCACTTCAGCAGGCCAGGGAGTCTAGCTAATCAACGTCAACCTGTCATAGGTAATCCGCTCCCACACGCAACCTACAACAGACCATTGTACATACGTGTCGTGCAAAGGCGAGCACATACGCGCCTCAAGCTCTGAGTTGTACGAGCGGCTTAAATGAGATCAAACTTACATGGGCCCCTTCATAAAGTTTATTTTCCATATAATCCGTTAATACTGTTAAAAATACATGGATAAAGTGGAAAAATAAATTTCATATTAATCTGAAACTTCTGTGATATGAAATAGGGTTTCAATGGTAAACGATCAATCCCCCACTGTTTTTTTGCAGTGTGGTCCAATTAATCTTTAGATCTGTCTTATTTTTTTGGCTCAAGCCTTGAGACGAGCTCTCCAAATGGATGAACGGTTTGGATCAATCCCCCACTTCTCTCTTCCGATCCGAACTGTACCCAACCCGATCCGATTCGGTTTTCCTAACCGAGTCGGACTCGGTTCGGGTCAGACTATCAATGTATCGGATCGGATCAAGGCAGATGACTTGGACTCGGTCTCGGATCGGATCAAATTTGGATCAGGCCACTCAGAATTCGAACTGAGCCGAGTTGGACCCAATTCGATTTGACTTGGTCCGATGCCCAGCTCTATCTGTGCGACATGCCCTTATTCCATATGTCAGAACACTTATTCCATATGTCATAACATTTTAGGATTGAGCCTAAGATCGACCAGCCAAACCTAAAACTTAATTACGCCCCCACCATAAAAAATAATGGGAATGAAAACGCCAACCAGTCAAACTTTCCTCTGGCCCACCACGACCTTTGTATTCCATCCAACCCCTTGGTAAGGTGATTTCTACTTGAACCCAGTATTATATTCAATTTAATTAATTTGGATCACTTGTGATTTCTACTAATATTGCACTCCATTTAAGTGATTAATGAAAGGAAAAGAGGTTAATCTTTTCGAATGAGTTCTTTTTTGCATTGTGATAATAGACGTGAGTGTACGGACTTAATGACCTATTCTTTCACCAACATTTTAAGTTTTAAAAAAAAATCTCAAATGAATGAATATACACATTCAAATTAAATAAGACAAAATATTGCTAATTTAATTAATATTTAGAAATGATGTTTCTTTCCATCGACAAGTTGTAAGACAACCAAATGAATAAACAAAAGAAATGGATAAATACCTAATACGGTTATCGAAATAGACGATCGAGGCGGGTGTGATCAACCAAATCAGAACTTAGATAATTACGGTCTTCAACTTAAGGTTGCAAATAAGCTATTTCTACTCCTAAGGTATTGTAGTAGGACCCACTAGGCAATGGCCATAAACTAAGCTAATCTATGCCAGGAAGAATAAAGGAAAGATAAAAATAATAATAATAACTTGTTGTGTTTAGTATAGGGTCCTGAGCTCTTCTTCGATTGCTTATTTTGTAAATTGTTAAGGCAGTGAAACCCTTGGTAGGGTTTTCCCGTTGCTTTTGAATCCTTTAAGCTTACATCGCTATTCCAAATATGGGAATCCCTTTGATTGCTCCGGAATTTGTAACTTGAATTAGGAAGAAGGGATCCAGTTATATTTAAACTTCTTGACTTGTTAGATCTTCTTCTCGTAGCTATTCATTGTGGGGCATCCGTGGTCTATTAGAGACTAAGCCTAAATTCTAAGATTCCTCTGATCAAGGTGGCCAGATCTAGAGCTAAATCCAAATCAATGTTGGCCACTATACGTCTCTGGTGATGATCTATTGAATGGATTAGGCTATAGGTCATTATGAGGTATCGGATAGTGTAGATCAGGCCTCCTCTGACATTTTCACTATTTACCACGGAGTGGTTTTGGATACTAGGAACGATGAATGGACAAGATCCATCATATCCTGACCCCCCCCAGATTCTTTATCAAAATGCGACTCTAAAAGTATTTAGGTATTCCCTCTGTCTCTTCCTATCACCACATTATTGGATGGACTAGATTTGTTTAATATGTCATCATTATACAGACTTGCCTTCTCATCCAACTCTCCCATCCCTTTTATTCCAATCAATAAATGGTTTGGGATTATCCGATTAGAATCTCTCCTAAGTTAGGTTTGGATGTCCCAAACTGTAATGTCCCGGAAAAATTCGTACAAAGACCCGAGTACCACCTTATGAAGAAATCACTAAGGACCAAATCCTTTAGAAATTAGACGAAGATTAATTAAGTGTTTAACTAAATCACCTGTCGAATTAGCTTGGACAACTTTCGATACGAACTGCAAGACCCAAAATCAGTAGGATCGCTGACGTTATCTTACCCCGAAACTTAGGATCAATCTCTAAACCCGGTTGCTCTCGGGAGTGCATTGAAACTCCGTATCAGACCTGGACCGCGCGTCGAAAATCCGATAACTACGAAACTATACCGTTATGACCACCTCACTGGACTTGACAACCACCTCGGAAATCAAGTCCAGATAATATGTCAAAATAAACAACTTGAGCCCGGAGCGAAGTGTGTGAGAAACGCGAATATCTTTGAAAATTGAACTCAAATTTAAGTGATTTGGGCCGTTCACTTTGTAGGTCAAATTTAAGGATTCAGACCGTCAGAATTTGACCCAATTACACCCTCAGATCAGGGAAAATTTTTAACACATGTCAATGTGCTTGTGGCCCTGATCGAATATCGGTGACCGTTGAACTGAAACTGGTCCCCCACAGTCGATCCACAAATTCGATCGGACCGAAACTTTAACCTGACCAAGATCCAATGTTAGGAAGCTTAAGTCCGACCGCATGTAGAAAAGGGGCCCTCAGATGCACTCCGTTGGGCCGAAACAGACAACTTTTGGCTATAACCTAAGTATACCATGGCCCTAGGGCCATTCCCATCAATTTTGAGCCTATATAAGGACCTAAAACCCTCTCTCTCCCATTCCATACGAATTTTAAACCCTAGGGGAGAGAAGAGAGAGAAAAGAGAAGAAGAAAGTGAGGAGAAGAGAGAGTGAGAGTGAGAGTTTGTTCCTAGGATTCGATCCCACCCCTCCACGTGCTTAACCATCGCTATTATTTTAGGGATTCTGATTACATTTTCGGGTAAGAAATCCTAACCCTAATATGTTTTAGGGATTCAAATATAGTAAATAATGAAATAACTAACCTATTTCATGTTATAGGTTGTCGTTGTGCCGTAGGCGAGGACTTAGTGTTTAAACTAAGTTCGTTACGGGTCTACCGGCAAAAGGTGCGGACTATAAACGTTTAAGTTATAGTTTTTAAGGTTTTCAATGTCATTTAATGATTTATGACTGACTTGATTGCTATCACATGCTTAGATACAATGTTTCCTGCGCTTTACACATATATATGAACTATGTTGAATATAGTGTATTCCATGTGTTTGTTGATATGATTGAATGAGTATGAAATTTAGATTCGTGCTTGCCATGATTATTCGTCGTGAATATATGGTTTTCATATGTGTAATAATTCCTTGGTGAAAGGATTTGCCTTAACACCTGTTATAACTAACATACGTCACGTATGTTGAAGTTTGTAGTCTAAGTACTTGTAAAAATTCTGAATGAATATGGAATTTGGATCTGTGCTTGCCATGATTATTAACTATGAATATATGCTTGTTGTGTATGTAGCAACTCCTTTGTAAAAGGGCTTGCCAGGATATATGTTATAACTAGTGTAATACATGTATGTTGAAGTGTGTAGTCTAAGTGTTTGATAAAATATTTGAATGGGTAATCGTATGATGAAATGCTTTTATTAAAGGTGTTGAGATATGATTCTCAATTTCCTTAGTTATATAAATAGCTTCCTTCATATAATGTGCATTGTTATTTTGTGATTTATGTATAACATGCCTATGTAGAATAACTTGTGCACTATGTGTTCGTTAATATAGACACTGAAAAATCGGCGTCCACGCTGTTGTGAAAAATGTGGCGTTGTGGTGATGATGTTGGGGGTGATTAAGCTGATTTGTTGGAGTCGCCACTAGCCAATATTACTCAGAATCCCGCGTTGGCTAGAACCCGCGGAATATATAAGGTTAGAGAAATTCGAAGACTCTCCCACCTTAGATTGACTTCTGGTCTACGATCTGGGATTTCGGGTAAGGGACCTCGGTTACAAAGAGGGAAGGTGTTAGGCACCCTCTCTGCCCATACAAGTGTACGGTCTCAACTTAGTGTGGTAAAATAATCTCAAGGGATGATGATGATGCTATGGTCATGATGGGACTAGTCACATGTGGATTTATGATGTAACAAGGTCCGAGATTTCGGCAGGCCACAGAGTATACGTCCGACAATGTGTCTAGAAGGCGGATGTGATGATGCTTATGCAAAGAGATAAGAAAAGTGGACTAGATCACTAGAAATTTCTGATGTGACAGGATCCGATGTACGGCAAGTCACAGAGCATACGTCCACTAGAGATCTAGAGAAGCAGGGGGGTTGAGAAGAGAGTAGATGTCATGATGAATGCTTGTATGGATCTTTGACTTGATTCTTGAATAGGCTAGGATGTAGATTGAACCATGATCATTTTGGGCTAGGCTTGTAGGTTGAAAGGGTTGAGATGAAGGCTAGGAGGTGACTGAAAAATTTGGGCTTGAAAGCTTGGGAGCCCCTTCCCTTCCCTCACTCTCTTCCTCACTTACTCTTTCTCACTCACTCTCTCTTTCTCTCTCTCCCTCCCTTGGTGGCTTGGTCCCCTAAAATGAAGGAGGAGAGGGCTATTTATAACCCTCTCCAATGGCATTGTGGTAATTTTAGACTTTGGGAGGGGTAAATGCTGATGTGGCAATAGGTGATTGGTTGGAGAAAGAGAGACGCCACATGACGCGCTCTCATTGGTTAAAAGGGCCGGTAAAACGGTAAATAGTGAGAATGAGGAGGGTAAATGTATGGGAGAGTTGACTTTGGACGCTGGGACAGCTGTCCCTGCTCAGACAGCACGCGGCGGTACTCCGAGTACCGCATGAGGAGAGGCATCCGACTACCGCCGACGGTAGTCCACCGCCTTGGGACTGGCTGAGTCCGAAACTCGTGTGGTTGACTCAGTGCTCGCTTTTTTAGGGAAAGTGGTAATTTGACCGCTTCGGTACAGCTTCCTTTGAAATTCATCCGATGGGTCCTTTTTTAGGTCCTTAGGACGAAACAAAGTCCGTTTTAGATGTTTGGCTCAAAATGGCTTGAAATTGGCTCGATCGTTGCCCGAGAATGATTCGAGAAATAGATCGGTTTTGGACATGGTCTGGATTGAATAATGGTTCAAGTTAGGGTTAGGGACATGATCATGGTTCTCGGATTGTCTTAACAAAATCAAGATATTAGCCTGGGTGGGGTGTCTATAGATGCCCCTCTTTGACCGAGGTTGCGAGCAACCGAAGGTCAAAGCAAGTGGACACCCCACCCTTCTGGTCAGAATGAAGGGTAGCGATTCAAATCTATTGCCTACCATTGTATCATTGTCAATTGACTATTTGGAAAAAGATGACTTGCACATATCACGAGGGGTGAGGAAAACGTTGTGATTGTCTCCTGCGCATTTGTCGCGGCTTTACGGATCACCAATCACAACCTCTTCACATCGGATTGTTTACAGCATTGGAGGGTAAGTCTGAAAAGTAAGGGCCTCTGCGCATTTGTCGCGGCTTTACGAGGATTCCCGTACTGTTAGGTCTGTCGTTCCTTTGCTATGTAATCACCCTAGGAATGCTCGTTCCATTTGATCGTCAAAGTGGTTAGCTGCCCTGCGCGTTGGTGCGGCCTTATGGGGAACTCACTACGCCGACTTGGACTCGATCAAATTTTACGAACATTCCGGACTAGGTATGTGTAGGTAATCTGTTTGCCATGCAATCCGCTGAGTCTGATACTTTGGTTACAATGGATTGTCTTCACTTCGAGTTTGATTATTCTTTCCAGAGATAAATCCACTTATCTTACTAGCATTTGTACGACTGCCCAGTTATAGAGATCTGGCCAATCGTACATGTATCATGTACGGACTTGATTGTCCTTCGGGGAAACCGGAAGAGATTGGGTCTTATTTAATTGTTTGCACTGACCGCAACTAGAGAATATAGAATATTCCTCAGTGTACTGCGCGTCGCGTGCGTTTTGAAAAACTATCCTCTTTGGAGCTAAGCTCTTTAAGGATTTATTTGAAGCCTTTTTTTTTATAAATTTTTTTTGAAAAGTATCCGTTCGATCTCGCGGGTGGGCGTCGTCGTTCGGTTTTTATTTTTGCAGGTTAAGTAAACAGACACGTTGCCTCCACTAATGAGTTGGCGGGGCTAACGGTTTTTATTTGAAAGTCAGATGGCCTCCACTAATAAATTAATGGGGCTAATGATTTTTTATTTGCAAAAAGGGTCAGATGGCCTCCACTAATAAATCAATGGGGCTAACATTTTTTAGAAGAAGCAAACCTTTTAGGCCTATACTTACTGGGGATTTATCTTAGAGTTACTTGGTATTTTTTTTTATTATATATATTATTTTTTTTGATTTTTTTGAAGAATTTGAGATTTTTAGAAAATTCGGAGGTTTTTATGGAATTTTGGAAACTTTTGGGAAGTTTTGGGATTTTTTGTTTTTTGATTTTTGGGATTTTTTTTTTTGATTTTTTTTGATTTTTTTGAGAGTTTTTGGAACAAAGGTTTACTTTTGAAATTCTCTAGGGTCCTTCCAAGGGTTTTGAAATACTGAGATCTATTTTAAAAAATTTTGGGGACCCTTTTTGAAAATTCAGAGGAACTAAAGTTTATTTTAAGAATTTTCTAGGACATTTTGGGGGTTTTAGGGAATCAGAGGTTTATTTTTTTGAAATTTTTGAAGACCCTTTTTGAACCTTAGAAGAAACAGAAGTCTGTTTTAAGAATTTTTTTTACTTTGTCCACCGGTCTAAAGGGAGGACCTGTCATTGGAGGTGGGCATGGGGACAAAGACGACGCCTCTATGTCGAGAATGTCGGCGGCGGCAATGGATCATTCCGCTACGGTGATAGTCCAGGTTCACGGTCGTCGAGATGGACCGTTGGTCCGTTCTTGTTTGCTGGTCCGTTTCGGGCAACCCTTCTCCCATTTAGTCCATTCATTCGAACGTCCAGGGATGCATTTGTGGTCCCTGGAGCTCATTTTGGTGATTCTCCACCTTGTATTTCCTTGATTTCAGGTATTCTCGGCCGTTGGATTCTCCTCGAATTTTTGGTGGGTCAACTTCTTAGGGAGATCTTGCACTTTCTTTTTGGGAGGGCCACGATTAGAACTGTTGATCCGTTTTGATGTAATCTAGACCACTGGATCTTGCAGGATTTTGCATTATATTTATTATTATTATTATTTATTTATTTATTATTATTATTATTATTATTATTATTATTTTTTGGGTCAAGTTGCTGTATATATTCTTCTTTTTTTGTTTTTTTTTGCTAGAGTGGGGTGTGATAAGAAAGGGGCCCCACCCTTTTATTTGATCTAATCACCTTTTTTTTTTTTTTTTTGGGAACGATCTGGACCGTCGGATGGATGGATGGATGATTGGGATCATTGGATGAATGATCTGGACCATCGGATGAAATGATCTGGACTATGTATGAGTGATCTGGACCATGTATGGATGATCTGGATGAATGATCTGGACCACTGGATGAAATGATCTAGACCATGTATGAGTGATCTGGACCATGTATGAATGGATGAGTGATCTGGACCATTGAATGAACGGATGATTTGGACCATTGGATGGATGGGTGATTGGTCTGGATGAATGGATGATCTGGACCATTGATCCGGATCATGTATGGATGGATGGATGATCTGGATGAATGATCTGGACCACTGGATGAAATGATCTAGACCATGTATGAGTGATCTGGACCATGTATGGATGGATGAATGATCTGGACCATTGAATGAACGGATGATTTGGACCATTGGATGGATGGGTGATTGGTCTGGATGAATGGATGATCTGGACCATTGATCCGGATCATGTATGGATGGATGGATGATCTGGATGAATGATCTGGACCACTGGATGAAATGATCTAGACCATGTATGAGTGATCTGGACCATGTATGGATGATCTAGACCATGTATGGGTGATCTGGACCATGTATGGATGATCTAGACCATTGGATCATGCATGGATTTACTGAAACGGTCCTTCCCCCCCCCCCCCTTTTTTTTTTGAAATGGACCTTGACCTTTGAGCAGGCCTTTGATTTTGAAGTGGTTTTATGGCAACGGCTTTGGGAAGGATTTAGGTCTTGGAATGGGTTGTTTTGGAAAACGGGTTCTGAAGGTGTGTTTGTGGATATGGGCTTTCGAGATGGGCCTTTTGAAATATGGGCTTGTCATGGAAACTTACCTGTAAATCTTGCCTGTGCAGCATGCCCCGTCGAGGTAGGAATGAGGCTGGTCCGTCTCATCATTCGACCGACCCATGTCACGTGCCGCGGAAGGTCGGCATCTTTCAGACGTAGCTCGAGAGGGCGGTGCGCCTGCGATTCTCAGAGGGCGTGGGGTTAGGAGGCATTGGCCTGACTGGTTTCATGATCCTCAGCCTTTGTTCTTCGAGGTCCTGGAGCGTACCCCTTTTGCGCATCTTTTTCTGGGGTTCGTCTGAGCAAGACGAACATGTCGCTCTTATCGCCTTGGCCGAGCAATGGCACCCCGAGACACATACATTCCGGGTGCCCTTTGGAGAGTGGGGGATCACCCCATATGACATATATATGCAAACTGGTCTTAGATATGATGGTGGTTCTGTGCCCTTTGAGGAGGACCTTCCAGTACCTACCGAGGACGACTGGATGGAGCTATTAGGGATGATGCCAGATGCCACAGAATTTTCAGGCCATCGATTTAAACTTTTGTGGCTTTCTTCGAATTTCGCCAGACGCATCCCTGAGACTGAGATTGCAGCTGTGGTAAAAGCTCGGGCCCTGATTTTATATACCATGGGAGCGATGATCTTCTGCCATGTGAATGAATTAGTGAGTTCCCGTCTGTTATCGCTCGTGGCAGACATCACTTTTCCCATGCCGTACAACTGGAATGCAGCCCTCCTGGCGCATTTGTACGAAGGGCTGGATAAGGCCAGCCGCTGCATCAGCCGCTCCTTGACTGGTTTTTACCCAGTCATTGACGTACTTTCTCGAGATCCTTTTCTGTCATCTTTTCCTTGAGGATGGTCTGGTGTGTCTCCTCCTAATTTTGGTGTGGCGCAGGTTTACTTTTTTGACCACTTTCCTCACCTGGCACCCACTCTGATCAATCATTCCCGCACATGATGTTGTGGTATAAGGATAACCGCAGCCGTACACGTTTGTTTTCTGATCTTGCTTGGAGGTCGAATATTGATGCCCTCGTTCCTGATGATGTGAGCGATCCATCTTGCCCTGTATTGCCCGTATGTTGCTTTCTGTATGCCTGACAATCTTTTACCCTTTCTTCCTTTTATAGTTTCATACTCGGCCATACCTTCAGTCGAATGCAGCTCTTACTCCTGGTGCACAGGGGGCTTTCCAGGCCTCTCGACGACGCCGCATCCTGGAGGATCCGCGGGTGACCAAATGGTATCTGGGAGAGAGACTTTTTTGGCAGCTGACTGGCAGCCCTTTGGTCCCGCTTAGTCCGCCATCTGGACCATCTGATTGGAGATCTGTGCCACAGAGAGAGCTGGTTGCTGCTTTGGAGGGCTATGAAGCCAGCGCCTTTGTCGACCCAGACAGAGAGTACAGCTCTTGGAGCGAGCAGTACGGCATGGGTCCGATTCTTCAGCCTGGTTATGCTCCTGGTGGTGGCGCCCGCTTTGCTGGAGGAGGGATCTTGGGACCTCATTTTCATAGCAAGGATAGTGACACCTATTTTTCGGGTGACGATTAATTCATCGGCTGTATGATCTCCTTCATTTGATATAAAATTTTAGTTTGTTCAGCATTGTCTTCTGCTTTCACAGTTGCTTTTAACCAATCATGCACATAGGAGCAAATTACTTGTTTTCTACCCTCAGGAGTGGATCTGTCCTGAATTGCACTTAGAAGCCCGGGGCTGGGCGGTGATCGGATTCGCACGGCGGCATAATCTGACGCGCGGCCGGTAGTAGGACTACCGCCCGTTGACATTTGCCCGTTCCGCCTACTCATGTCGTGTCGCAGGTGGTTCGGTGATGACACCTACGTTTCGAAATCCGGACTCGAGTACCGCTAGCGTGACTCGATTACCACCCCCGTCCATCTTTTCTTTCAGCGAGCCCTGTCCTTCCCTGTTCATTCCCTTTGTCCCTTCCTCCGGTGTTCCCGTCCGTCCGTTCTCTGATCGTCTATTTTGTCTCCATTTTGTCCTTTCTTCTTTGTCTTTATCCATCCCTTGTTCCTTTCTCCTTTTCTGATTTATCATGGCCAATCATGATGATGGGTTAGGTGTGTTTATTAGTGGTGAAAAGGTGGGTAGCTCCATAAATGATGAGGAGTTTATGGGTGGATTGATGGGGGTAGGTGGGGAAGTGATGGGCCCTCTTGAAGGAATGAACACCATTTATGGCTTGGATTCTTTTTCTACTAATGGGCTGATGGGATTGGACGGTTTGATTGATGGAGGGATGGCTATGGATGGTGTGGATGCTTTGATGGATGGGAGGATGACTATAGGTGGTGTGGATGGCTTGATGGATGGGAGGATGGCTATAAGTGGTGTGGATGGCTTGATGGATGGGAGGATGGCTATAGGTGGTGTGGATGGCTTGATGGATGGGAGGATGGCTATGGATGGGAGGATGACTATAGGTGGTGTGGATGGCTTGATGGATGGGAGGATGGCTATGGATGGTGTGGATGCCTTGGATCAAATTTTGGTGGATGACGGGCCTCCTCTTGGTGCTTTAGATGACTTGGATCTAGTAAACGATGGACTTCCGACAGGCGGCCTGAGTCAGATTTTTGGCACAGATTTCGAGTCGATGGTTAGACAATCAGCTCCTGTCGTCATGCAGGATGTAGCTCTTATGTGTCATAGGGATGCTCCAGACGTTGCAGCTATTGGGGCTTCTTCATTTCAGACGCCTCCTGACGTAGCAGTTGTCGGGGATTCAGGTCCTCGTGTTTCATGATACACTGCGTGATGCGATGGGTGCGTATGGCTTTTTTCACCATCACGAGATTGACCTTCTAGATAGGGCATGCCCATATTCGATGACCTATCGGTGACCCCAGGGATTCAGATTGTTGAGGGCGTGCCTGTTCGGACTTGTCGACTGCACCCGCGTGGCACCTGTTCTGAGCGATTACACATTTGGATTGACAGTTTGACCGAGTCCGAGATCTTCGAGTTAGATTCCTTGGGCTTTCGAGAGGTTCTCCACTTTCACCGAGTTCGCTTAGACTGACGACTGCTGAGTGCGGCATTGTATGACTGGGTACCCTCCCTGAACCTTTTTTCCTTCAATGATCTGGAGCTGGGTCCATCGTTGGAGGAGTTTGCGCGCCTGTCAGGCCTTCTCCTGACCCGGGAGGCGTACATTCCTTCGTCAGAGTCGGTTCGCCCTTCTGATTTGGTTGCCTGGTTCGGATTTTCCATTGATCTTCCTACTGCGGAGGGTAGAGTTAGTGAGCTTTCCCTGGAGGTCTTATACGACCGCTGCTCTACTGGCCGTGGGAGACCTGGATCTGATCGTCAGCTTCAGTGCCTGAATGCACTGATATTTTGCACCTTGGCTGAGCTGCTCTTTTCAGGATGGAGACGGTCATCACTAGTAGTTCTGTTAGATGTCTTCCGATGTGTTCTTTGTCGCAGGAGCATCGTTTCGGTAGTGCTGGCAGAGCTTTTCTTGGGATTGACTGAGTGTTCCCTTGGACATACTCGCATCCTCAGAGGCTGCTGCTCATTTCTTCAGGTACTTTCTGTTCTTTTGCCTCTTTCTCATGCATCCTATTTTTGTTTTTTTTTTGATATTTTGAGCTTAACTTGAGCTTCTCCCAGGTATGGTTATGGGAACACTTGTACATGACCCCTATGCTTGCATTTCCTGATTCCCGCCGCACTGACGTGCTGCGCTTGTTACTTGACGACCTTCCGTGTGGCGCTGAGGCCACGGAGTCATTGTATCGCTGCATGCTTTCTCAGCTTCGAGGGTGGGAGATCAGCTGGGAGGCTACTTGGCTTTGTCAAGCGCCCCTGATCTGTAGTGCGGCTTGCACTCCTTTGCTGTTGCTCGGCCTTCGGGGGTGCTGCTCCTATCATCCTGTACGCTTCCTTCACTAGTTTGGTTTCTGGCAGGATGTCACGGAGTTCGCCTTTTCTGGATTTGGACACTCTTCCATCTGATTTGACATCCCTGTATAGGCGAGTCTGGATTTCCTGGCGGGGTTCTTTGGATGCGACGCTCCAGCCTCGAGTCTTGGGCTCCTCCTATGACGACGGTACCATACTAGCGATGGGTAGCGAGAAGCGGTCGTTATATCGTCGTGTTCCAGTGGCACTGCGAGATGAGGTGCCGATCGAGGATATGATAGGTGACACTGCTACATCTTCTTCCTGTGTTATTGACTCTTTTGAGGCCTTTGAGGAGTGGCCCTTCATTGATCCTTCATTTCTGCTAGCCACACATGGCCATTTGATTAGTGAGATTGCTGTGCTTCGCCATTTGTGTGAGGACATGGCCCGCCGATTAGCCGTAGGGCGGCGATATGATGAGAGCATGCTTGCGGCACATCGTCTGGATAGGGATGAGATCTTCTACCTGCGCATGGAGATAGAGAGGCTCAGGGAGAGATTGTTGGCATATGAGAGGTAGGGGCTTACCTGCAATTTCTGCTGTTGATTGACTGCTTATTTTGTATGCACAGAGGATTTTTGCTTATAAAAGGAAAAACAGTGTAAAATGGTTTAAGAAAATGAAATATTTTGTTCGTGCCATGTTTACTCATGTTTGGATTTATACTTTGGATGACTGGGATCAGCATTTTGGGCTCAGCCCACGTTGTGTACAGTATTCTAGGCTGTGCCCCTTGGGGTCTTGGTTTCTTGAGACGGTGTCCGGGATTGCATCCCCTGAATTTGAACAGCATCTGATGGAGTACTGATCTGAAGTTGATCCTTCTTTGTATCTCGTTGTGTCGTTTGCTGCCTCGGCTTCTTCTGTTCCTGCACTTTTATTTTATTTTTTATTTCTTGCCATTTTTACCCGTAGCGCCCTTTCAGGTTTTCACTACGTCTGGTTCTTCCCGTCATTTTTGCCCGTAGTGTCCTCTCGGATTTTCACTACGTCCCGGGTTTTTGATCTTGCCTACCCCTTGGCAGCTTGTGCTATTTTTACCCTTGGCGCCCTTTCAGGTTTTCACCAAGTCCGCTACGTGCCCTTTTTTTTTTTTACTCGAGCCGCCTTTTCAGGTTTTTAACTCGCCCCTTTTGCTTAGGCATGCCTTTATTCTTTTTTTTTTTTTTTTAGTTTTGGAGTGCTAGGAGTGATGGGGGAACTTCCTTCATAGCTGGCCGATTGGCTACCTGCCTGTCCTTGTCTTTAATCATAATCGTAAGCTGCTTGAAATTATTTGGGGATACAGGATAGATTTCTAGGGATGCGGGATGGATTTCTTCACTTTCTTTTTGGGTTTTTCTTATTGAGGTTTCTTTTTGTCTTTTCCTTTTTTCTTTTTCTTTCTTTTTGTTTTGTTTTCTTTCTTTCTCTTTTTTCTTTTTTTTTTTGGGGACATGATGGGTGTTTCTGGAAAGGGTAATTGGTGGATATATACAGTTTTATTTCTGGTAAGGAGGTGAGAGATGCAGCCTTTCGATTGTAATCATTGACAAGGTTAGGTAGGGTTACCCGTGATAGATTTTCACATTGTCGGTGTTGATGGGCTCGGGAAGATCCTCGCCTTTCAGATTGGTGAGCCGAAGAGCACCTCCTGGGAGTACTTCCCGAATGATCAATGGTCCGTCCCACAATGGTTTGAATTTTCCTCTGGGATCTGGCAAATGCGGCGGCAGGATACGTTTCATGACAATGTCATCGACTTTGAAACTTCTCTTCCGGACTCTCTTGTTGTAAGCTCGAGCGATCCTTCTTTGATAGCATTGGGAGTGGTTTAGCGCCCGCATGCGCTTCTCATCTACCAGATGCAGTTGATCGTACCTTGCTTGTTGCCACTCGCCTTCCTCGACTTCACTTTCCAGTAGTATCCGCAGTGATGGGATTTCATTTCGACTGGTAGTATTGCTTCCATTCCGTAAACGAGCTCATATGGAGTTGCGCGTCAGCAGCCGTACGTACGACGTGCGATAAGCCCGAGTGCATAAGGAAGCATTTCTGACCAGTCACGATATGTCTTCACCATCTTTTCGAGTATGCGGATGATAGTCTTGTTTGCGGCTTCCACCCCACCATTCATCTGAGGGCGGTAGGGGCTCGACCGATGGCGTTGAATTTTAAACTTGTCGAGGAAATCGCCCATCATTTTATCGACGAACGGAGTTCCGTTATCAGTGATAATGGTCTGAGGGACCCCATATCGGCTAATGATGTTGTTCTTCATGAATTTGACCACATGAGATGCTGTGACGGTAGTGTAGGATGCTGCTTCTATCCATTTAGTGAAGTAATCTACTGCCACCAGATGTATTCATGCCCGTTTGAAGCTTTAGGGCTGATCTTACCTATGATGTCGAGTCCCCATACGGAGAAGGGCCATGGTGCCGTCAAGTTGTAGAGTTCGGAAGCAGGCGCATGGATCTGGTTTGCGTGCTCCTGACACTTGAAGCATCTCTTGACGTGCTTGCAGCAATCTGTCTCCATTGTAAGCCGCAGTAGCCGAGTCGTAGGATCTTCTTTGCTATCATGTGTCCATTCATATGCGGGCCGCATAGTCATTCGTGGATTTCGACATATCCGGGCTACCTCGTCTCGTTGACACAAGGCCGGAGGAGGACTTGGTTGAAGGATCGCTTGTAGAGGATGCCCTCGGTGATCACGAACCGAGCCGCTAATCCAGATTGTACGTCGATCGCCGAATCGCTCCTTCCGGGTACTCCTGATGTTCGAGGTAATTTTTGATGTCTGTGTACCATGGCTGATCATTTGGGTTAGGCTCGGCTTCTTCGATTTGTAGGCAGAATGCAGGTTCCTCTTGGAGTTCGACAGTGAGTTCCCATTCAGCAACTCCTTTTGGGATTTCCAACATTGAAGCGAGGGTAGCCAGAGCGTCCGCAAACTGATTCTGACCCGAGGCATATAAGAGAATGTGATCTCTTCGAACTCCTCGATCAAATTTTCCAGATAGATATGATAAGGAATCAGCTTCTCATCCTTGGTCTTCCAATCGCCATTTATCTGGTTGATGATGAGTTGCGAATCTCCGAAGACTCGTAACTTCTTTACGTTGAGGATGATGGCTTCTCTTAGGCCGGCAATGCATGCCTCATACTCAGCTACATTGTTGGTGCACTGGAATGCTAGTCTTCTGGATATAGGAACTGGGACGTCTTCGGGGGAGTAGAGTATGGCGCCTACTCCATTCCCCTTCGAGTTTGCAGCTCCGTCGAAGAAGAGTGTCCACTCTCCTGCCTTTCTTTCCTCTTCTCCCTCGATCTGGAGGATGTCTTCGTCAGGGAAGAAGGTCTTCAGGGGTTGGTAGTTGGGCAGGGAGTGTGCTGCTAAGTGATCGGCCAGTGCTTGCCCCTTGATTGCCTTCTGGGTGACATATGTGATGTCAAACTCGGAAAGCAAGAATCGTCATTTTGCACTCGCCGTCGTCGTTGCCGATTTTTCGAACAAGTACTTCAACGAGTCCATGCGAGCGAGCAGAAGTATCGGGTGAGCGATCATGTACTGCCTTAGCCGTTGTGTTGCCCAAACTAAGGCGAGGCATGTCTTTTCTAAGCTGGAATATTTGGCTTCGTAGCTTGTAAACCGTCGGCTTAGATAGTAGATCGCTTGCTCCTTTCTTCCTGTATTATCGTGTTGGCCGAGGACGCATCCGATTGCTTCCGCTGCGACAGAGATATACAACAGGAGTGGCCTACCTGGAGTGGGCGACATGAGCACTGGGGGATTTAGCAAGTATTTTTTGATTTTATCGAAAGCCGCTTGACAGTCGTCATTCCACTCTTTTGGAGAGTTCTTTCGTAACAGCTTGAATATGGGTTCGCAGACCGGAGTGAGTTGTGCGATGAATCGGCTAATATATTGGATTCACCCGAGGAAGCCCCGAATTTCTTTCTCAGTCTTGGGCGGTGGCATTTCGATGATAGCTTTGGTTTTGGTCTCATTCACCCTGATACCGTCTTCGCTGACAATGAAGCCTAAAAGCTTGCCTCCGGTTGCACCGAAGACACATTTTTGTGGATTGAGGCGGAGCTTGAACTTTTCCAGCCTGTCGAAGAGCTTTTTGAGATCTTCAAAGTGTCCTTCGATCGTGCGAGACTTGACAATCATGTCATCCACATAAACTTTCATTTACTTGTTTATCATGTCATGAAACAAGGCAGTCATGGCTCGTTGATACGTAGCTCCTGTATTTTTCAATCCGAAGGGCATGACTCGATAGCAGAAAGTTCCCCACGGCGTGATGAAGGAAGTCTTCTCACGGTCTTCGATGGCCATCTTGATCTGATTGTAACCGGAGAAACCGTCCATGAAGGAGAAGATCTTGTGTCCAGCAGTATTATCTACCAGTGTGTCGATATGAGGCAACGGGAAGTCATCTTTAGGACTTGCTCTGTTGAGGTCCCTAAAGTCGATGCACATTCTGACTTTCCCATCTTTTTTTGGAACTGGTACGATATTTGCGAGCCATTCCGGATAGTTGGAGACTACCAGAAATCCCGCATTGTATTGCTTGATGACTTCATCACGGATTTTCAGGGCCCATTCTGGCTTCATCCTTCGCAGCTTTTGCTTGACTGGCTTCATTTCTGGCTTTGTTGGCAGATGATGCACCACCAACTCTTCATCGAGCCCTGGCATGTCCTCGTAAGAGAAAGCAAAGTTGGACAACCTCGGCTTCAGAAACTTCATCATCTTCCGCTTGTATTCTGGGGGAAGCGATTTCCCGATACGCACTTCCCTGGGGAATTTCATTGACCCTAAGTTCACAATTTCGAAGTCGTCTGCCACAACATTGGCCTTTGTTTCAAATTTTTCGAGGGAATCCTCGAATTCAAGAGCGGTATCATCATTTCCCTCATCCATGGCTTCATCCAAACCCATGAGTTCAAAGTCTAATTCTAGATCAAAATCATATGAGTCGACTTCAAACTCGTGCTTGTCATGAGAAGTGTTTGGCACAGTGAAAAAATTTTCTATTGTTTTTGTATTTTGAAAGTTTTTTGATGTTTTGTGATTTTGGGGAATATATGATGTTTTTGTATTTTTGAAAATATCTGATGTTTTTGTGTTTGAAAGATTTTTTGATTTTTTGGTGTTGCCAAGATATCCTGAACAGGACGGTGTTGCAAACCATGATTGGTCTTGTCCTGGTTCGGGATACCAATTGCTATTTACATTGGCGTTTTTTTTAGTGGTGCTAGCGAATGGTTCGCTAGCTGATTCGATTGTTAGGGGATGGCTGACCATTCAGGCTCCTTTCTTCTTTCGATCTTGCTGATCTGCCCTATTTGTTCTGTGGGTCACCTGTCTCGATGACCATGATGTCTGCTGGGCTGGGCTCAGAGTCAGAATCTGTTTCGACCTCTGTGCCCAGGAGTTGAAGTTCTTCTTGTTCCTCGGATTGACGGGACGGATTTGAACATCCGTCCAATCTAGAGCAAGCCACTTACCTTTGTCAACCCAATGGATGGGTTGCTTTCGCCCCGTATTCCCCCGAATGGGTGTCTCCCGTTCGGTCTACATTGCACCGCAAAGGACATTCTCGGTTTTGAGTCACTTGCGGATGGACCTGTTTCCATGCCCCTAGTTTCATGCGATGGATCTGGGGGTTCTGCCCCTGGCCTTGTGTGCTCCTCTGGTGTCCTGAGGATCCGATCCCACCTTATTGGTGGCCAGATAGACTCCTGTCTAGTCTGTTTTGCGAGTCTAAGTGCTTGGAATTGGTCCTCAAGAGATGTCATTTTGTCCTCATAAACTGTCCCAGCTTTGACAAACTCGATGGGTGTGCATTTAAACAGTTGACCCCTTTTTGGCCTTTCAGCCTGATCTTCCGGTGTCGGTTAATATCCCGGCCCTCGTCTCTCAGAGTATATATTGGCAGTCTTGTCTCACTACCATACCTTTTTCATGGAACTCATGTACGGTAATTTAGGATCAATCGCTCAGCAGGGGGAATGACGTATTCAGCAGCTAGAGGGCGAGGGTTAGCGATCGCGTTCACTTTTTCGAATTCAAAACTGTGATATGGAATATCGCCTTCTGTATGCTGAATGTCAATCACTGGAATGTCAGTTTCTGGAATACTGACCGTCACCGGGAGGATGGTTTCTGGCTCAGCCAGTATTGAAATGATTCGATTTCCCGAAGGGAATTTAACCCTTTGGTGGAGGGTAGATGGGATGGCTCCAACAGCATGGAGCCATGGCCGCCCCAAGAGGAGGTTAAATGAGGCAGGGATATTGATGACCTGAAATGTGACAAGGGTCATGTCTGGTCCAATTTGTAATTCTAGGTCGATTTCCGCCTCCACTTGCCTTCGAGAATTATCGAAAGCTCTAACGCTCATGGTACTGGGTCTGAAGGAGGATGGTTCTATCCCCAACCGTTCAATAGTCCTTAAAGGGCAAACGTTGAGACTGGATCCATTATCGATGAGCACTAGTGGGATCTTGAAATTCTTGTGGTGGGCCACTATGTTTAGTGAGCGCCTGTGCTCACGACCCTCAGGTGGTAGCTCATCATCAGAGAATGGCTTGTGGTGCGAGAAGTTGGCCAATCATGCTTGCCACCATTTTGGGAGGTACGTCAGGAGAGATATGGGCATCATTCAAGGTCTTCGCAAAGATTTCTCGATGCGACCTTGACGTACATAGGAGTTCCCAGATGGATATTTGTGCGGGAATGGTTTTGAGTTGGGCTGCTATGTCATAAGCAGCGTCAGTTTTGCTGGTGGTTCCCGACAAAATTCCCCGGGTTTCTTTTGGGTTCTGATTATCTCTCCTGAGGTATCTCCCATTGTTACCCACCTCATCACATTCTGGGTAGTGCCATGGGACTGCTTTCGGGTTATAGGAAGGCACCGCTCTTCCTTCCAAGTATACTAATGGTTCTTGAGGCTGAGGGGTCATTACTGGAGCAGTTTGTGGTAGACTCAGTGATATCTCTTGAGGTGCCACCAAGTTCTGATTAGTTGTGGCCATGAATTTTTCTTCTTTCCTTTGATGTGGGGGAGGGATTCTCTGGGTATGTGCCAGTTGGTGAGGCATCAGGAATTGCGGGGCCTGAACTGAGGGTGCCCCTTGCAAGGTTGGCAGGGTTAGGTCAGGGAGACCTATCGGGAGGATGACAGGTTCAGAATTCAACCTTTTTGGATATGCCGAGGATGGGGTTGAGTGTGCCCCTTGGAGGGCGAGGTTCTGAGGGTATGACCTGTTGGGTGCTGCTTCCAAAGTCACGAGAGACTGAAGTGCTGGCGCTGCTTCAAGAAATATGAGAGGTTGAGTAGCTGGTGCTGCTTCAAGGGACACCTGTGGTCCAGGCGATGGTGCTTGCTGGTGTCCCCATGTCCGATTGGCTGTGTCAGGTATGATTGCTTGGATGGAATGATGTGGATGAGCATGTGTGGGTTGACCTCCTTCAATGTGATTGACTGTAGAGGTGCTTGGATGTGGTTGGGTCCCACTGATGTGAGGGCAGGGGATTTTGGAGAATATTGGCTTGAACTGTATTGCTGGCCTGTGGGGTGATCGCAATCTTCTGGCTTTCGATCAAATCTTGGACCGCATGTTTTAAAGCGAAGCAGTGGTTCGTTAGATGGCCAGGAGCCTGATGATATGCACAGTACTGATTTTCATTGTAACCAGGAGGCAAGGGATTAGGTGGAAGTCGAGGCTAGAGGGGTGTTAACAGTTGCTTTTGCATGAGCATTGTTAGCACTTGGCTGTATGATTGTGCCAATGGAGTGAACTTCCTCCCTAACATTCCTTGCTTGTATGGTCCTTGCGCATTTTCCCTAGGCTGTTGTGATTGCTGTTGAGATGACTGTGCCTGATATCCTTGTTGGGTTTGGGGTCAGTCACCGCCTATTCTGTTGTGGCTGGTGCATTGTCTGTCTCCGCCATGGCTCGGTAGTGGAGCATCTTGGTTGCCTTGAGTGTTAGCGATGATGTTGTTAACTTCAAGAGAGTCTGTTGCATGGGAGCAAGGTCTTTGTTTCCATTCCCGTATCCAATGTGTTTTCCTCAACTTTGTTTCTTTTGATTGAGGGGGCTCGATGTGGCTATGGGGAGATGGTTCCACTCGATCCCAAATTTTCTACTTGTTCTCCATTTCTCGGATGAGTTGGGAGAAGTTTACGACGGATACGAGATCGATATCCTGAAATCTTTGGGATGTGTTGAATGCACAATCATGGATATCTGCTCCTCGTCATCGATGGGGTTTCTCATTCGAGCTGCCATAGCTCGCCATCGTCCTACGTATGCTGATAAAGATTCATCACTTTTTTGCCTCAGTAGGGCCAAGTCGGCTCTCCTTGGAGCCATGTTCAGGTTGTATGAGAACCTGTCAATGAATGCTTGAGAAAGTTTTTCCCAGGTTCTGATTTGGTGGCTGTCTAGTGAGGTGTACCAATCCAGAGCGTCACCCTTTAGGGATTTCTGGAAAAGTCTTATTAAGGCTCCATCATTCCCTGCTATCGCATTGAGCTCCCCACAAAAGGCTTTTAGATGTGCTGTGGGGCACCCACTACCGTCATACCTTTTGAACTTTGGTACCTCCAAATTTGGAGGTACCTGGGTGTCTGGGAAGGGACAGAGGTCCCTGAACTTAGTGGATGGGTGATCCACTCCTTGTTGTCTTTGAAGCTGGTTTTGCATCATTTGTAGTTGCTCTCGTAACTCCTCGATCTCTGACTTACTTTGCTGCGGGTGTCTTGCCCCTTGCTATAGGGCTTGTGCCGCTTCTTCTTCATATGGATCCAAAATGGGAGTTTGATGGAAAGAAGGTGGACTCTCTGTGGCGGGAGGTAGCTGGAATTAAACACCACTCCCTTTCGGAGGAGGGTGGGATATTCGGAAATGGCTCCCGCCTGGGGTATCTGCCAATTCCGGGATGTTACTCCCGTTAGGGGGAGTGAGCTGGACTCGAAACTGGCCCCCTTCATGGGCATCCGCCAGTTCTTGTCTGTGATTTGCATGTGCTGTAACCGGATTGTTGTGATGTGTTGAGTAGAGATGTGGGGGAGGGTTGTTCCCGATTGCTTGTTGTTGTTGATCCTGTGCTGATTCTTCTGGGAGTGGGAGCACAGGATTTGCTGGAGGAATGAGAGAGAAGGCAAAAGGAGTTTGAGGGAGTGAGCTGTTCTGCACACTAGGCTGGGTCAGTTGTGTATTCGGTGTGGCACTTGGCACCAGGCGAAGCAGTAGCTCTTGCATTGTTCGAAGTAGTAGCTCTTGTGTGGCGACGTTGGCTGACAAATCTGTTGGAGCTATTGGTAAGGGTACGGGTGTAGGCATGGGTGCGGGTGCGGGTGCAGGTGCGGATATTTCAGGAGCTGGTTGGGGTGTCGGCTCTTCTTCATGGGTCATTTGAGAAGTCATGGCTGCACGGGATCGAGTGGTCATGGTTCGGATCTTTGCTTAAGCAAGTGTAAGCCAAAGAGTTTTTTTTTTTTGTATGATGATGAATGTTCCTTGAAATTAGTATACCACATGTTGTCGAGTCGGGTCTCAGCTAGTGCGTTCTAGACTCATCCCCAGTGGAGTCGCCATTTTGTAGACACTGAAAAATCGGCGTCCACGCTGTTGTGAAAAATGTGGCGTTGTGGTGATGATGTTGGGGGTGATTAAGCTGATTTGTTGGAGTCGCCACTAGCCAATATTACTCAGAATCCTGCGGTTGGCTAGAACCCGCGGAATATATAAGGTTAGAGAAATCCGAAGACTCTCCCACCTTAGATTGACTCCTGGTCTACGATCTGGGATTCCGGGTAAGGGACCTCGGTTACAAAGAGGGAAGGTGTTAGGCACCCTCTCTGCCCATACAAGTGTACGGTCTCAACTTAGTGTGGTAAAATAATCTCAAGGGATGATGATGATGCTATGGTCATGATGGGACTAGTCACATGTGGATTTATGATGTAACAAGGTCCGAGATTTCGGCAGGCCACAGAGCATACGTCCGACAATGTGTCTAGAAGGCGGATGTGATGATGCTTATGCAAAGAGATAAGAAAAGTGGACTAGATCACTAGAAATTTCTGATGTGACAGGATCCGATGTACGGCAAGTCACAGAACATACATCCACTAGAGATCTAGAGAAGCAGGGGGGTTGAGAAGAGAGTAGATGTCATGATGAATGCTTGTATGGATCTTTGACTTGATTCTTGAATATGCTAGGATGTAGATTGAACCATGATTATTTTGGGCTAGGCTTGTAGGTTGAAAGGGTTGAGATGAAGGCTAGGAGGTGGCTGGAAAATTTGGGCTTGAAAGCTCGGGAGCCCCTTCCCTTCCCTCACTCTCTTCCTCACTTACTCTTTCTCACTCACTCACTCTCTCTTTCTCTCTCTCCCTCCCTTGGTGGCTTGGTCCCCTAAAATGAAGGAGGAGAGGGCTATTTATAACCCTCTCCAATGGCATTGTGGTAATTTTAGACTTTGGGAGGGGTAAATGCTGATGTGGCAATAAGTGATTGGTTGGAGAAAGAGAGACGCCACATGGCGCGCTCTCATTGGTTAAAAGGGCCGGTAAAACGGTAAATAGTGAGAATGAGGAGGGTAAATGTATGGGAGAGTTGACTTTGGACGCTGAGACAGCTGTCCCTACTCAGACAGCACGCGGTGGTACTCGGAGTACCACCGGAGGCAGTCCGACTACCGCCGGCGGTAGTCCGACTGCCGCCCGGACCTGGCTGAGTCCGAAACTCGTGTGGTTGACTCAGTGCTCGCTTTTTTAGGGGAAGTGGTAATTTGACCAGCTTCCTTTGAAATTCATCCGATGGGTCCTTTTTTAGGTCCTTAGGACGAAACAAAGTCCGTTTTGGATGTTTGGCTCAAAATGGCTCGAAATTGGCTCGATCGTTGCCCGAGAATGATTCGAGAAATAGATTGGTTTTGGACATGGTCTGGATTGAATAATGGTTCAAGTTAGGGTTAGGGACATGATCATGGTTCTCGGATTGTCTTAACAAAATCAAGATATTAGCCTGGGTGGGGTGTCTACAGTTAATATGCTCAAATGAGATTTGTTTGCGATTTAGTTGTTGCATGCTGTTTGATTGTCACATATGAATGCCTATTACAATTGAGTGTGATTGAGACTATTACGTAGTCTAGGCAATTGGTAACGATTCCTGTTTGAGCGGTCGAATTAGTCTTGCTACATTTGATGCGTTCGGTGAATCCGAGTCGTACGATGATCATCGACAGTGGTACCTTGTCGGCTAATTCAGGGTACCCTCGTACCAGTCGAACTTGTCTAATAAACCGATTGACCTATTGTGTGTTTACCATGTATGGACGCTACTGCTTGAATCTAAGGTACCACTTACCAATGTAAAGCCTGTTAAACCTTAGTACCACGATCCGCTAAGATTCATGAGTCGGGCATGGTGGTATGGGACACCGTGGTCGAGCTATCGGCCTACGCTAGGGCAACGAGCCTCCTCGTAGTGACTAGTGAGCAACGCAAACTCGTGAGCCAAATACGGTGGTATGAGACAATGTATTCAAGCTGTCGGCCTACACTAGCGCAGCTTGGCTGTGGTCCCCAGTCGGGTCAGTGATGAGCTTTCGAAAATAGACTGCCAGTTGGTAGGGTGTTGGTGGAGTGATATCGAGTATGAAATAGGCCTACCCCGGTGCAGCCTGGTTGTGGTCCCCTGTCGGGTCGGTGACGAGCCTTCGAAAATAGATTGCCAGTTGGTAGGGCGTTGGTGGGGTGACCTCGAGTGTGAATTAAGCCTACACTGACGGTAACGAGCCTCTCGTAGCAACCCATGGTGTAAACTTGCGAACTTGCTTATCGTATGTGATGAATTAGGATTGACGACCTTAGATGGATCGTTGTTTGGGTCAATGATATAAAGGGGGTACCTTAGCTTTCCAAACCTGCTGTATGAATGAGTCTAATTAAGAACTTGGCTAATCTCGCTCATGCACTGCATTACATGTGCCTTTGACGTTGGTGTTGAGCATAGAGGAAGGGGTGTATGCCGCGACTGTAAGAGGAAGATCGCAGAGGGAGTGTAGGCGAGGGCATGCATCATTAATACATATCATATTTGTATTAATCAGAGTACTTATGGATGCTTGATTGTATTACTTTATCATTACTGCTTGATTGAATTGATAACATGTTAACCTTTGCCTTATAGCTTCACTGAGTTTATCACTCACTCCCACGTTTTGGGACGGTGTTTTAAAAACACCAACAGACCCTGTTATAGTTGCAGATGATGGTGATGCTTACGAGGTGGAGTCTGTTTTCTATGATGACAAGGAGGAATTCTCCTATATACAGTTATCAGGCGGGTCTATGTAGACCATGTTCTGATCGACGGGGCTTACAGGGATGCTGACTAGATATTATTACACTCGTTATGATTGTATTTTGGAGCACACATGAATATTCATTTTGTACATTTTGGGAGTATACATATATATATATATATATATTTAACTTGGTAACATGATCACACTTCGAAGACTTACTACAGTTCATATATCTTATACATCTACTACAGTCTTCCGCTTGCGTAATTCAATTATCTCTAGAGTATGATATGTTGTTTTAGTCTAAACCAACTTATGTTTAATGCACTAATACGAATAACATTTAATCATCATTATCTATGTTGCATAAGTGATGTGTTGGAACTCGGGAGTTGGTCTCCTGCTCAACCCCCAATTTTCAGGGCGTTACACAAACTAAGTTTGCTTGGACATGGGTTTGATCTCCTAGTGTTCGAAATCTTCTCGATTGCTACTGCTTCTCTTAACGTATTTGGAGAGATCTCCCATTTTGAAAGGACTACGAGAGACGTCGTCACTGAGGATATCACTACCAGATTTGTGATAGATTCATTTTTCGATGGGTCTCTTATAAGCTTGTCCAGTACATTTCTTCATAAATGAGCACATTGAACATGACCACGACCACGTGGCATGTGACGATTCTATTGGGATGCCTTGCACAAACCTTAGGATCTAGCCTCCCGAAATAAACCAGAATTATGGATAATAAAGCAATAAAATAAATCAAAGCATCAATCACACACCACATAAGAGATTTTTACGTGGAAAACCCTGAAAGAGGTAAAAATCACGGGACCTCGTTCAGATCAACAATCTACTATAAAGTAGAACGTTACAATCTTCTTCACTCACGCAGGAGTGGATAAAAAATAAGAGAAATAGAGAAAACGGAGAGATCTAACCGACATTACGAGGACATAGAAGGCTGAGATATAGATTGCACAGTAGAAAACCTCCACGAGCAGAACCTCCCTTCTATAAGCTTCCTCTCTCTCTTTCTCCCTCTCTCTCACCTTTGATAGCCCTAAACCCTTTAGCAAATCCCTTGTAAAGCTTTAGGAAACCCTCTTGCTGTTTATGTGTACCTAGAAAAACCCTAGGCAACCTTATAGTTTTGAAAAACTCCTTTCCGCATCCCTGTTGCGAAAGGACTCAAATCCGCAGTTTCGCGTAAAATCGAGGAACAAACTGCGTAACTTTCGACTAGTCGAACATTCCTTCGACCAGTCCTAGGTCCCCTTCGACCAGTCCTAGCTACAGTAAAAAATAATAAAATTACTCGCTGGACTTTGAGTCGAAGTTACGACTCGAACCTTCGACCGGTCGACCACCAGCCTTCGACCGGTTGAGCAGGGCTCTCGACCAGTCGAAGATGGGTCAAAAAAACCCATCAAATCTCTCCCTTTTTGACCCAAGAGGGATCCACTTTCTTCAAGCTAGCCAGGTTTCTACAAACCTCAAACTTGCCCTTGAGCAAAGCCTTGGTCATCATGTCTGACCCATTATCGTCTGTGTGGACTTTCTCAAGCTGTAACACCTTCTGTTCCAAAGTATCCCTGATCTAGTGATATCGTATCTCAATATGTTTCGACTTGGAATGCTGACTTGGATTCTTGCTTAAGTGTATAGTACTCTGACTATCGCAATAGACCACGTGCTCCTCCTGCTTTAAGCTAAGTTTCTGTAGGAACCTTTTTATCCAAAGCATCTCTTTATATGCTTCTGTGATTGCAATGTATTCGGCCTCTGTCGTCGACAATGCTACGACCTTCTGTAGCTTACTCTGCCAAGAAACCGCTCCCCCTGCAAACGTGAACATGAACTCCGATGTAGACTTCCTGGAGTCTATGTCACTTGCTATATCTGTATCTATGTAGCCCTCTAACACAGGTTTTCCGTCACCATAGCATAAGCTCAACCTGGATGAGCCTCTTAGATACTGTAGTATCCATTTCACCGCTACCCAATGTTCTTTACCAGGATTGACAAGATACCGGCTGACAACACCAACCGCATATGCTATGTCTGGGCGTGTACACACCATAGCATACATCAAACTTTCTACAGCTGACGCGTAGGGTATTTTCTGCATCTCTTCCACCTCTGCCTTCGTCTTGGGACACTGCCTGTCGCTCAATATGAAGTGACCATCCAGATCTTGAGTACCGACCTGGCCACGCATTCATATAAAATCGCTCTAGACTTTCTCAATATACCGCTCTTGTGATGCCAAAGCTTCCGTTTCATGCAAATGGGTTATCTCCATTCCTAGGATCAGATAGTCGGGCCCAAGTCTTTCATCGCAAAAGACTTGCCCAACTCCTGTTTCAGCCTGTCAATCTTCTTGATGTCTTTTTCCATGATGAGCATGTCATCAACATATAATAGCAGAACTAAGAAATCACCATCTGAGAACTTACGCGTGAACACACAGTGGTCCGACTCCGTTCTGTCATACCCATGTTTCAACATAAATGAGTCGAACTTCTTGTACCATTGCCGTGGAGCTTGTTTCAGCCCATACAAGCTCTTCCTCAGCCTACACACCATATGCTCCTTGCCCTTGACTTTGAACCCCTCTGGTTGGTGCATGTAGATCTCTTCTTTCAGGTCACCATGGAGAAAGGCAGTTTTAATATCTAACTGCTCTATCTCCAGATCCATGCTAGCCGCCAACCCAAGCAACACCCGTATGGATGTCATCTTCACCACTGGTGAGAATATCTCTTCGAAGTCTATACCTTTCTTCTGACCAAACCCTTTCACCACAAGTCTGGCCTTGAACCTCGTCTGTGAATTCTTCTGCTCAATCTTCTTTCTGAACACCCACTTTTTGCTCAAAGCTTTCTTACCCTTAGGCAATTTCACCATGTCATAGGTGTGGTTCTTATGCAAGGATTCCATCTCCTCTTGCATAGCTTTCAACCACTCCCCCTTATGCTCGTCGGCTAGGGCCTCGGAATAATCTTCTGGCTCTCCCTCATCGGTTATCATAATGTACTCATGTGGCGAGTACCTCTTGGACGGCCCGTCCTAGATGACCTCCTCACCCGTGGCTCAACAGTGGATCAAGTGGGGGGCTGCTCCCCGGTCCATCTTACGAAGGAACTCCCTCGTCCTCTCGCACCTTCTTCGTACTCCCGTCATCGCACCATGGGAGGAGTAAGGATCCATGTCCTCTAGCTCACCGAACTAATCCTAGTTCTTCTCTAGCTTACCAATGTCTTCTATACACTGATCTTCAAAGAAAACCACATCTCTGCTCCTGACGAGCTTCTTCTCGGTCGGATCCCATAACCTGTAACCGAATTTTTCATCACTGTACCCTAAGAACACACATTGCCTGATCTTCATATCGAGCTTGGACCTCTCGTCCTTTGGTACGTGAACGGATGCCCTACATCCAAATACCCTGAGATGACTGTACGATGGATCATATCCAGTCCACACCTTCTCAGGTACTTCTCCATTCAATGGGGCTGATGGAGACCTGTTTATCAAATACACCACCGTGCACATTGCTTCTCCCCAGAACGTCTTGGGCAACTTCGCATGGGATAACATGCATCTGATTCTCTCAACAATGGTGCGATTCATTCGCTCAGCTACACCATTATGCTGGGGGGTCTTGGGAACCGTCGTTCATGCCGTATACCTGTGGACTTGCGGTAAAGACTCATGAAAGTCGCCAATGTATTCACCACCATTGTCGTATGCGGATGCACTTCAATGATCTACTTGTCTCTCTCTCGACCATAGCATGAAACAATTTAAACACACCAAAGACCTCGTCCTTGGATTTCAAAGCATAAACCCAAACCCTCCTAGATGCATCATCTATAAAAGTGACAAAATACAATGCCCCACCCAAGGTTTTTGTCCTCATAGACCACAAACATCGAATAAACCAAATCTCATGCATGCACTTTATTAACATGAGAAGCGCTTTAACAAATGAAACTCTATCTATTTCCCGATAAACAATCAAGACAGTTTTGAGAGGCATACCGTCACGTCCGAAAGGAGTGCTTTCTCGCTAGTAGTGCGAAGTCCTTTTTCACTCATGTGGCCTAGACGCCTGTGCCACATGTCAATAGCTGAATCTTCTGCTGCGTTCAACCCACCCTTGCACATACTGACACTTGCCTTGTAAAGGGTGCAACACTTCTTCCCTCTAGCCAAGATCAATGAACCCTTGATGAGCTTCAATCGCCCACCAGCAAACCGGCTTTCATAGCCATCATCATCCAGCCTTCCCGTCGACATCAAGTTGAGGCGAAGGTCTGGGATATGCCTCACATCCCTGAGAACCAATGTGCAGCCCACATTGGTCTTCACACAAATATCACTGACTCCCACGATTTTTGATACGCCAGAATTTCCCATCTTCACAGTCCCATAGTCACCTGACTTGTAGCTTGTGAAGGAGTCCCTGTGTGGAGTCGCATGAAAAGAAGCTCCCGAGTCTATCACCCAGTCGGTGCCCTGACTCGTAGCCATGAGACATACATCGTGATCTGTAGAAAGAATAACTACCATGTCGCCATCTGAAGCGACTGCAGTGGAATCAGATTCATCTTCCTTCCCTTTTCCTTTCTTGTCGTTTTTCTTACCACGACATTCATGCTTGTAGTGGCCCTTCTTGCCACAATTCCAGCAATCAACATATTTTCTGTTACTCGACTTGCCTCTTGATTTATCTCAGGCCTTCCCGCCCTTCCTTTTCTTTCCTCTCCCCCGTTCCTGCGTCACAAGAGCCTCTTGCTGAGTAGACCCCTGAGACTTCCTCCTTGTCTCCTCGTTGAAGAGACAACTGGTTACCTGTTCCATGGATATCTTTCCGTCTGGCGTAGAGTTACTTAGAGACACCACCAATGTCTCCCAACCGTCGAGCAATGAACTAAGCAATAGTAAAGCCTGCAATTCATCATCCAGGACCATCTTCATAGAGGTGAGTTAGTTCACTATATTGCTGACCTCATTCATGTGCTCGGCCACAGAACCACCATCATTGAACTTGAGATTCACAAGTCGCCTTATCAGAAATATCTTATTACCAGCTGTCTTCCTCTCATACAACCCTTGTAATTTTAGCCATAGGCTTGCGGCTGAGGTTTCCATAGACACATGGTGGAACACAGAATCATCCAACCATTGTCTAATAAACCCCACTGCCTTTCGGTCCATCTTCTTCCAATCATCATCAGTCATATCCTTGGATTTTGCTGATATGCCTGAGATTGGAGAATATAGGTCCTTGCAATAAAGCAAGTCCTCCATCTTAGCCTTCCATATGGTCCAGTTAGAACCATTAAGGCTGATCATCCTTGAGCCACCTTCCATGATTCAAAACCGATCCTACCCGTTCAATGAACTTTAGCTTTGATACCACTTTGTTGGGATGCCTTGCACAAACCTTAGGATCTAGCCTCCCGAAACAATCCAGAATTATGGATAATAAAGCAATGAAATAAATCAAAGCATCAATAACACACCACACAAGAGATTTTTACGTGGAAAACCCTCAAAGAGGTAAAAACCACGGGACCTCGTCCAGATCAACAATCCACTATAAAGTAGAATGTTACAATCTTCTTCACTCACGCAGGAGTGGATAAACAATAAGAGAAATAGAGAAAACAGAGAGATCTAACCGATTACGAGGACATAGAAGCGCTGAGATATAGATTGCACAGTAGAAAACCTCTACGAGCAGAACCTCCCTTCTATAAGCTTCCTCTCTCTCTTTCTCCCTCTCTCTCACCTTTGATAGCCCTAAACCCTTTAGCAAATCCCTTGTAAAGCTTTAGGAAACCCTCTTGCTGTTTATGTGTACCTAGAAAAACCCTAGGCAACCCCTTTTATAGTTTTGGAAAACTCCTTTCCGCATCCCTATTGCAAAAGGACTCAAATCCACAGTTTCGCATAAAATCGCGGAACAAACTGCGTAACCTTCGACTAGTCGAACATTCCTTCGACCAGTCCTAGGTCCCCTTCGACCAGTCGAACATTCCTTCGACAGATCCCCTAGCAACGATAAAAAACAAAGAAATTACTCATTTGGACTTTGAGTCGAAGTTACGACTCGAACCTTCGACCGGTCGACCACCAGCCTTCGACCGGTCGAGCAGGGCTCTCGACCAGTCGAAGATGGGTCAAAAAAACCCATCAGATTCACCATTTTAAAGGCATGCATAAGGGTTTGTGCCATCACACTAATAACAGAATATGTAATGCTGAAGTGAAATCAACCGAAGATCTATTCGAGTGCGAATATGCCTATGGTGTGTACTAAATGTGTAGTGGCACCACATGATAGTTTCTTATTGGGCCAAGTCAGAGCGCCAAAAATGGGTGTAAACACATAGGGAAAAAATAAATATATTTATGATAGGAAACTATTGTGGGGAGTAGATAAGGTTTTAATGGTGGCATTTAATCCACACCGTTTCTCATGGTGTAGACCACTTTAAGTTTTTGGATTTGCCTATTTTCAAGATCACATTCTTAAAATGATAGGGTGAAATTGACATATGGAGTGGATGTCACATGAATGTTATAGTGGACCCCATAGTGGGTTACAAATGCTCCTAATGCCTTTTCTTTCAAGGGAAATCATATAGTATATTTATATATGTCCAATCCACTTTGTCCACTAAGTGCATTATTTGATGGGTTTGAATGGGCCTTCTTGAGTTGAGTTTTGATGGGTTTATTTAGATTTACAAATTCTTTTATTTTTTGTCACAGCCGTTGAGTGTGGCCTACTTGATAAGGACATTTCTATAGTGTGAAATGTCCCTCTTTAATTGGGCATATCAAAATGTCGCGATGGTTTTCACTTAATAGATCTTTTCAAAATGTCGTAATTGAGTTTTATAAAGAGGGTTAGGGTTTAATTTATTCTGAAAAAAAAAAAAAATTTCTTTATCATTTTTACAATTTTTGCTTTTAAAAAAATTTAAATTATTATTAAACTTTTGTAATCGAGTTTTGCAATTACTCCTTGGGATTCTCGCAACCAATGCACATTATGTAGATCTATTTCTTAGGGCATTATATCCTGGGAGAGCACATCGATAACTTTCTGTACCGGTTTAGCATACCGAAGGGCATGAATTATCTCAAAGATAGTGGCCACGTACATGCCTTGACCCAGCAGCTGTTTTAGATCTCATTGGTTGTGTTATTGCCATCATCACAGATCTCCAATGCATGTGTGAAGTTTCATTAACCCTTGTGTATTTATTCGCATATTTCCTACTTTTTAGTTTCAAGATATAAAGGATTGTTGACTTTAGGGTGTGACACCGAGGATAGAACTTGTAGAGTGTATTTTACATATACAACATGGTAGGCCTCATAAACAAGGTTGTTTTACATGAGCACGCATAAAACAAGTGTTGTGGAGGATTCAATCCCTTTTCTTGAGGAACAATGCTAATGTGACACAGGAAATGGTGTGATGAGGATGATCACCATCTTCTTCAAACAATAAACACCTTGAATCCACAAGTGAAGTTTCTCGAATCCATGAGAGAAATAAGAAAAATTCTAGAATTTTATTAAAAGTTATAAAAAATAAATGAGTTTGCATGTTTAAATACTCTTAAACAAATACCAAGACACAATTAGAAAAAATCTAAACAAATAAGGAAACAAAAACTTAAAAAAATGCGTGAATTTTCGCATTTCGTCCATCGGATTGTCAATCAATTGGAATGGTGCAAAAACATCCAAAGACTAAAACCCATAAAATTGTATTTGTTTCGATCGATCGATCGAACCGAGTAAAAATTATCCAGCAAAATTTTACCTAAATCTGAATTTTCATCGATAGATGGATCAATCAATTTCAATCATTCTACTCGATTGACTTCGATCGATCAAACCATGTTAAAATTTTATTGATTTTCCTTTGAACTTCTTTTGGTCCATTTGTAATAGGAACATGCTTGCTCCATGTCCTACATCATAATGCATGCTTCAGTTTACTTGTTAACAAGGCTTTACGAGTTGATGACCTGACCTTTTTCTAAAAGATTTGACCTTAAATGGTCCTATACGCTCCACGAGGGAGTTGAATTTATGTGAAGTGGGTCTTGTACAAGCCTTAATAGTATGAGGTCGTTTTATTGGGCATGAATTGCCACATGACATGCAAAAAGTCTCCATACACGTGTGAAAGGTAGGGGCCACAATAAAAAAGTGAAACAATGTTTTTGTCATTTTCACTGCTGGCATTACTAATATGCCAAGGTGTCAATTTTTCATTGGGCCATGTCAGAGTTAAGAGGATCATAAAACCCAAGATTACAGGTAATTCATACCCCATTCCACAGGTTACCTTGTGTGCTATAAGTCTCCTGTGTGGTGTCCAGCTTGTCTAGTTTCCACACTGAAAGTCATGCCTTGTAACTCAGATTGATTAAACCCATCGTGTGTGGGCCACATGTGAATTTGGAAGTCTTTTAATGGTTGGCCTTTTTTCTTTTCTTTGGTGGGCCAACCATGTTGCATACATGGCATCCTATCATTGCTTTATATAAGCCTCATCATGTAACAAACATAACAATATCATGTTCATGTTTATACGGTCATTAGATCGTTGCACACCATGGCGAACCACCTCCAAGGTGACAAAGCCAAGTTAGGCCTGCTAATAATTTAAACAATTTACTTATGTTTCAATTTTGGAAAGTGGGGCCCATAATTTAACAATCCAAATCGTTGACATGTTATAGATTATTATGGATGGACCATTCTCGAAATAATTTTCAGATTGGAATATCCCAGATACCGATATTAGAGATATTTTCCCAGTTGATTGGACTATCGCTGTATTTCAATATTTCTACTCATGAAGAATTATATGATGTATGATTGAAATAATTGCACATATACTCCAGTTTCCAATTAGAACAAGTGAGGACACTACTTCGGTAATCTAAGACAACCAGTTTGTTGTGTCCCACTGAGAATAGGCTATGCCTTAATAGTTTCCTAAGTAGAGAAGAATTAACCATTCGATTTGCGGTCCATAGATAGATGGACAAAAAGATTGAGATAATAACATCACACATTCATTAATCATTTGAAAAATTCTTAATATTAATAGATGTTGGCTGAATTATTCTAAATTTGATTTGATTTGATTTGATTTGATTTTTTTTTTGGCACTCTCCATCCAAGATATTATTTATTATTGTTGATGCAGAAAATTGGTTGGCCCTCCCTAGCTCACAAACCTACATAGAGACGAACAAAAGAGACACTGGCTCGTGCTGAGTGCCCTCCGATGCCTAAGTTAGGAATTCGGGTCTGATTGAATGTCGAGGGTTTAGGGTCAGAGATTGTGTGTACATTTCATCATTAGAGATGCTCATATTTATAGCTGAGGAGAGACGGTGGCGTAGAGGTGATCTCCCTATTTAGTAGGAACATATTGTAGAGGGATTCGGATCTCGAACTCATGAAAGAATATTCTGAGGTTTTTGGCGAAGATCTCGGGATCTTGATTATGTCGATATCTCCCAAGATCTTCAGCGGGTCTTTCTTAGTTAAGATCTCATTATTTGGAATCAGTGGAGATGTGCAGTAAAAGGCTGGAGTGGTTTTGGCTGATCTAAACTGGGGATAGCATGTTGATCTAAGCCGGGTGTAACCTGTAGACCTTTCCTGGGGGTGTTTGCCGACCTTGAGTGCCGACTTTGAATGCTAATCTAGACCGTACCAACTTACACCTTTAGTCATGGTTGGGTTTCCTCAAGTGACGTAGTAATCATGCCACCGAACTTGATAGCATCCTTCAGATTTTGGGATCTCTTGTTGAATAGGTTTCTAACCTGACCATCCCATTGTGGGTTGGTCCATTTTCCCCATTATATACACACACACACTCATGTGGGATTTCACCACTTATGGATACTTAAACCCTTGATCTAGTGTTGAAACTCTTATAAGTTACCATCGGGCAAGAGTTACCGAACCATGGTCCCGTCTATCAGAATTGAAATAAGAGGTGACTGGGCCGAACTCGACCAAGTAACCCTGACTCGTCCAATATGACTAGATTGAATCAATCAGTGCTATTCTTAAAACCACGATCTCATTAGGTAGATAAGTCACCACACATTAGGAACTTAAAAGTTTGATACAACATACAGGTATGGCCCATAAAATATTTGGATTATCGTCATTTTGGATGCAAGCGACCTGATGGCGTGACCCACCATTTTCATGACGCTGACATCTTAGAAAGGTGGTACATTGGTAAGAAAGATGGGATGCGTAAAAGTGTTAGCATAAAGCTGGTTGTATATGACTAGATTTTCCCCTGGGAGAGGTTTTCTAAGTCCATACGCTAGTGAGAGGGGACCTATTTACATGCCACACATGTGCTATAGTAGCACATGTGTATCACGTCTAACGTCCCCATTACATGTCCCATTATTTAGATGCCCTTTCTAAAAAATTGATCATGGGCCACTGATTAAATTAGGCGCAATATTAGAAACAAAAGGGTGTTCCTGAAGAATTTTATAATTAGTTTTTATATCTATCCTTTAGTAAAGTCCCAAGTTTTGATCAAGGACATCTACATGATAGGATACATCTGATGGATGGCTTGGATCGTTCACAGGTGTGTCAGTTTGGCTCATGGTTTGGTTGTAGATGGGCTGCTTGCTGATGATCTTCGAAGACCTCTTCAGAGTAGGGCCAGGATTCGTTCCAATATTCAATTGATTCACGTATCATTTTAATGTTAGGATGGCAGTAGAGAGAGTGATGGTCCAGTCCAGCAAACAAGTAATTAAATCAAATCAAGCATCGAAGTTATAGGACCCACCATCAGAGGGTCCATAGCATATGAGTCGTCACCCAAATCAGGTTGGTTGGATGGTCTTAATTTCTCACGATGCACATTTGTTCGTTGGAATTTGGACCTTTATTTCTTTCATTTGGACAGTCCACTGAGACGTTACCACTTCGGAAAGGCCTTGAAATGCATAAATGAAGGAGCCTGAAATTTATT
Organism: Magnolia changhungtana; assembly: GCA_030180095.1. Classification (NCBI taxonomy): domain Eukaryota; kingdom Viridiplantae; phylum Streptophyta; class Magnoliopsida; order Magnoliales; family Magnoliaceae; genus Magnolia; species Magnolia changhungtana. Next base: position 1,559,090 of record JASAUF010000076.1, read on the forward strand.
TTCTTGAAAGATATTGTAGTTTGGTTGAGAAGTGGATTAGGTGCAGCCCTTACCGTGGGGGCCATCTTGATATATGCATCCTATGCCCATGCCATCCATCCATTTTGCCATATTACTTTAGGGCATTCATGAACGAAAAAATGAAGCAAATCCAAATCTCATGGGGATCATATCATTGGAAAAGTAGTAATTGACTATTAAAAATTTCTTGTGGGCCGCAAAAGTTTTGGATCAAATGGATATTAATTTTTTCCCTTGTCCAGGTTTTTGTGAACTTATAAATAGGTTGGATGGAAAATAAACATTAAGGAAGCATTAAGGTGGGCCCTGGGAAGTTTTTAATGGTGGGGCATACATTCACCATTGTTTCCTATAGTATTGCATAGTTTTTGGGCTCCTGCCCTAAAATAATCTGAGAAAACGGATGGATGGAGTGGATATAGAATACATACATCAAAGGTGGGCCCCACATTAAGCCCCACACCTTCTTGCACCTCACCTAATCCGCTCCTGTTTGGTTGCAGCCGCCAGAATCAAATTCCACATGTAGAAACTTTTTAATGGGAAGCTTCCAACTTTAATTAAAATTAAAATGAATAAAATAACCCTAAGTTAGAAGCCACATGTAAGTTGTGCTACCATAGCAAGGAGGATGTGGATCACCTTAACCTGAATTGTCAGGTCCCCTAAGAGATCTGGAAGAATATCATTAAAGAAATTGATGAGCAATATTGCATCAACACGAGTTCAAACAGAGAGGCATTTCTTGAGGGAAAATAACAAAGAGAATCAACACATGGACTTCCTCTAGCATCTGATTTTACCTTATGTTTGATGGCAGGTGTAGAAGGTGAGAGACGAGCAATTCTAGGATTTTATAACCTCACTGTTAATTAAATTGAAGACGACTACCTAACGGTGGTCTGTGCTATTAAGGGACAGTAGTAGATGCCTGAGAAATTAAAATTCTAATTTAAAGTTGCAGGACAGTATGATAGATTTACAATTGTAAAACAATAAATAACAGGACCCTATTTTATTAGTACTGGTACCACTGCAAGCTATTACGGTACTGGGCAGATTCGCAGTTCACATGATGCATAAAATCCAACATGTCCCTCATATGCGTCAGTGCATGTTACTACGGAGTACTAAAATCAGGATGATGGGTGGATTAGGTGGGCCACACCACAGGAAAACAAATTTGGAGGGAAGTAAATTGCATACTTAATAACACAACAGTGTACTGAATGAACTTTGTAGGGCCCACCTCCTGCCATATCCATTTTATCTGCTCATCCCAAAATTGAAGCACATCCAACGCTGAAGCGGAGCAGAGAAAATAATGGTGATGATGGTATCCACCGTTGAAACCTTTTTAGGGCCCACAGTTATACTTATTTGTCATTTAACGTATAAGGTCAAACAAACTTCGATGAACGGATAAATAAATAAATAAGTATTAGCTTCGTCCATAACTTTTGTGACTCCATAAAGATTTCAATGGTAGACATTCGATTCACGCAATGGTGTTGTCCACTTGAGCTTTGGATATACCTGCATTTTAGGCTCATGATTTGCATGGATGGCTAATCCATGTCATTCAGGCCCTTCATCTGGTCTGGACAAAGGGTGAATTGTTTGAAATTCAGGTGGTCCCTTGTGTAAATTGAGTGTGAGCGCTTCCTCTCTCATTGTTCCTTGTGTTTGGCTCACTTGAGTGTTGGATTAGGTTGATTTTAGACAACTAGAGGTGATATTCCGTGACTCATCTGATGTACGGGTTGGATGACCTTCATACATCAGGTGGGCCCATATATGCTTGGTATCACGGATAAGCTTGTGTCGGTACGGGTATCCATCGAGCTCGCTTCATGATAACCGACAATGGATGAGGCTTAATAATGCATGATGCACGTGGCATTTATAGCCGAAAATAAAATAAGGAATACTGAGTTTGGGACACATTACACGTGGCAAAACTAGATTGGCTCCTACCTCATTCATTGTAGTCCGTTAATTGAATACAACTCACGAGCAAGTGGCAGAAACCAAATGAGTTGTCACACGTGACATTCTACTCAAAACAATGGATCTGCACATGTACAAATTCCCCACCGTTCATTCTCAATAGCTAATTATTTGCTTAAATTATTATTTTATTTTATATATAGAAAACTGAAGAGGCTAAATAATGCAATAAACAGTCCAACTACATGTCCATTTTATATATAACGTGCAAGTGGTCCACATGTCCTCTTTTGGTGGGGCACGGTAGGTGAGTTTTATAGTGGAGAAAAATACACCTCTAATGAAAAGACCCAAATACCCAAACCATTAAGAAATTTTCTTATGCTGATGGCTCATATGCATACATGCAACTTGTATTAACCGTCCAAAACATGGGCCCACTCTAGACAAAAGTTGCAGTAAGGGATGTTGTAACTGGCTGATTTATGGACAAGCACGATGAAAATGAAAATAGGAGCATTAGGATCGTTCGATCAACTGAATGTGGGCCTATGATTAATCTAGTGGGCTCAAGCTTTGGATGGTTTTAATGTGAGTAGCGCGTGTGAAACAGGTGCCTGAAGAGCAGCTTAGGTGTTGCACACATGTGGCGTGGTGCACTCAGATGCGGATTGTGTGGGTACCCTGCCCCACCGACCTCCTTGGCGTCAGGAATCTGTGGGGCCACTGTGATATATGTGTTTTGTCTATGCTTTCCATCTATTTCTCAGCTCATTTTAAGCCATGAGCCTAAATTTGCAGCACAGAAAGAATTCAAGTGAACTAACTTACAGGAAACAGTGGGGTCTGAAAGTCTACGGTTGAAAATTGTTTCGATACCATAAGAGTTTTGAAACAAGCTGATATTTATAGTTTCCATTCATGTTGTCAAGGGTTGAAAGATAAATAAACAAAACTTAAGAAGGTTTCTCTTATGGCTAAAATTGGACTGACCAAAGAGTAGATGTTAGCTTGAATATATATGCGGGACATGAGGTTGGGCATTGCTGATCATAGTTAATGAGTTTCTTAATAGAAGAGAGGTTGGTTACCTATCATATATGAAGGCAGGTCGGTATGTTGGTATAGTACTCCTCAATGGCCAATGATAAGGGTAGACTCAAAGCTCATCTGAGTACATTGATCAGGTTGGCTTACTAACCCCAGGTCAGGTTGGTCAATACCACATTGGCCTCGGCAAGTTGGCCTCGATAGATTAGGTCGACCATAGACTTCAACTTTGACCATCTGCCACAACTTTCTCAAGATTCGACTACTTAATCTTATTTTCACCAGGGATCAGGTGAAACAGTTGAGAGACATCCGTTGAATACACACCTATAATTTTAAAAAACGTCTTCACCCGGGATCAACTCTGGACCTATAAATAGAGAGCTTATTTATAGTGAAAGATACGCAAAATCTATCATCCAAACCTCCTCAGTACTATCAGACTCATATTCCTAGCTTGACTTTGACATAAGAGGGTCCTTGATCTAGCCAGGTTCTCCTTTGTATTTTGTTCTGTAAAGACATCTAAGGGTCTAAAAAGGATGGATTAGATCAACAATTTTAAACTATTTCACTATTTCTTATGATGTGGACGATAAAATACATACGTCATGTGTCATGTTAAGCAAAACAGAATCCCGCCACCACGGAGGTCGGTGGTAACAGACCAACCCTGCAATCCGGGGGCAGCTTCATTGGATCCCCTTATCCACCGAAGTGGGTGGATACCTTGCTGTGGGGCCCACCTTGATATATGTTCCTTAAATCCATGCCGCCCCATGATCTAAAAAATAAAGTATAACGCACATCTTTAGCTACGAAAGTTTTGGATCAAGCTGATAATCGTTTGCCCCCTTCATTTAGGTTCTTGTGACCTTAGGTTATATGGAAAATAAACATTCCAGTGGTCCCCAAGAAGTTTTTATTGGTGGGTATTCAATCACTATTGGTTCATGTGGTGTGGTCCGCTTAAGATTTAAATTTGTTTGATTTTTGGGACTGTGACCTATAATGAGGTGTCAAAATGGATGGACGGCGTGGATTTAAGGAACATACATCATGGTGACCCTCAGTCAGGGATCCACCGGCTCTGTGGATCCAGATCCACTGAAGCCGCGCTCCGCTTCGCTTGGCTTAGCAATCAGGAGACACGTGGAATGGCAGCTGGCGGAGAGTAAGTGATTGCGATGGATATAGCGCACGTGGAATACGCAGTGGAGGAATGGACTCACAGTCGGGACTGACCCCTTACGGTGCTTTTCGGTGCTGGAAAACCTCTATGCCCCACTTATGTATTTGTTTTCATCGACACCGATCAATCATTTTTTTCAGCTCACTTGAAAGCATAAACCAAAAAATGAGGCGGATCTCAGGTGAGCCTCTAAATGCCCACCATTAAAAACTTTATGTGGCTCACCTTGATATTATTTGCCATAAAAAGCCAAGGGAAAATAAAAATATTAAATTGATTTAAAACTTTTGCGACCCTAAAAACTTTCAATGATAGGAGTCCAACCACCACCATTTCACGTGAATTTGGATTTATTTTATATTTGAGCTCGAGGTCTAAAACAATTTGGCAAAATGAATGTACGCGTAGGCAAAATACATGCATCAAAGTCGGTTCACACGTGGTTACTGAAGGCACTGCCGAATTCGAGTCTGGAACGGTAATAGCAGACCGGTGCACGTTGCGGAGTTCACTTATCATCTTGTCCGTTCATCTAAGTTGCTCCTGGCTTTTGGTTGTAGGTGGTCCAAAAAATACTCACGCATCAGATGATCCTTACCTTACCGCGTTTGAAAAGTTTAATTCCGTAAGGTATTTGTGCGCTTTATATTTCATGGACTTTAACTCTAATACAAACATTGCATATTCTATATTTCCGCGTTTAATATGATACAATTTAATCCCCACCGTCAATCCAAACATGTCCTTGACCATCTAATCATTGACCTTCAAAGCAACGGTGGAAAATAAATTAAAAAAAAAAGTTTTTTAAAAAAATGTTATCGATATGTTCGTGATTTTGGAACATAGCCCCATCCGTGATTGCTCTAGCTAGATTTTGGTAATCCCGGCCACGTGTATTGTAGTAGTGGGATGCGAGTAGCCTGAACCCCCGCCCACCCAAAGTTCCTGTCGTGGGAAGCTACATGCGCTCACAGTGACGTTCGTGAGAAGTCCACCACGTTCATCATCATGTTAGGACATAATAAAAAATTAGGCAGATCCAAAACAGTGAAATTCAATACAGGAAATAGAGGGGATAGAAATGCCCAACGTTGAAACCGTTTGGGGCCACCATATGTTTATGACATCCAAACCGTTCATAAGGTAATTATAAAGGAGATCAACTGAAAATATAAATATCAGCCTGCCCCACCGTTTCCTATAGCGTGGTCACTTGAGTTTTGGACCTGCCTCATTTTTTAATAATCTCCTAACATGAGCTGGGTAGACTGGTGGACTGTGTCACGGACATTTCGGCAGGCCTAGCTTCCGACGACAGGAGCTTCCTGTGGTGTGGGGACAGGCATCTCCCGTCCGAAGGGTTACGTGCCATCAGCCACACCGCATCATGGTAACGGCACGTGGAGAGTATGATGTAGACACAAAAGCGCCGCCTTCTAAGGTTATTTTGGTACAACTCACCTGCGTTTTCTACGTGGTGGAAGTTTTGGGGCTGAAAGTTGGACGGGTCAGGTTGGGTCGGACCGGGTGGAGTCGGGTTGATGCTCAACCCTAGTTTAACCTAAGGTTCCTATACCTCAACCCTAATTCAACTTAACCCAACTTTAAATTGAGAATTCTCAACCCAAGCCCAACCTAAGCGGGCTAGTTGGGTTGATCAGATCGGGTGGATACATGCTAATATTTTCGTTATTACATTAGTTTATTATATTTCAATACACGTAGTTTTTTTTTGTACTTATGATTTTATTAATTATATATGTAGTTATTTATAGTTGTTGGTACAAAAATTTGATCCACTCTCTTTAAACCTTCGAGTACCTACACATGAAGAAGACAAAGGAGACCCTGGTTAGAGTAGGAGACCCTCCGATACCAAAGTTAGGCTAAGAATCTGGGTCTTATAATATTGAGGGGTTCTGAGTGAGTTTTTTTTTTGTGTACTTTTCACCGTTGGAGTCTTTCCTATTTATAATAGTGTCGTACCCTATAGGGTTCTCGTAATTAGAGTAGATTTTAATCTCTTGAGATTCGTAATCCTAGATACTCTCAGATTTTTGGAGATCTTATCTTCCAAGAATCTCGGGTAGAGATCAAAAGTTTTACTAGATAACTTCCGGATATGGAGTGATATGGCTTGGCCAACTCTTATCTCTTTAACATGGTTGTGTCGAGATGAGTTTTATAATTAATCTCCGCCTATTTTATTAGCCGACTCAATTTTTGAGTCGGACTAAAGTTTTAACGGCTCTAAAACTGACTGACCTTGAGTCGGTTCGAGCTTTCCTCTGTGAGGCTTTCGATTGAGCCTTGAGGTGCACTTCCTCCCTTAAAGGTTTCGTTTTATGATTTAGCATGCTTAGGCTACGACCGGGCTAGGTGCCTCACAATCCGAGCTACGCCTCTCCATTTAACGATCTTGTAGACTTTGGGCCTTACTCGGACTTGGCGTCCGACGAGTCCAAGCCATTGCTTCACTACTCTTCTAACCCTCAAGCCGACTCAAGGACTTGTTATATTTTTCCCCCAACAATGGTAAAAAACTTCATTTTTTCTAAACAAACAAACTAAAATATAGTACTTTAAAAGTCATGTTGTGTAGTACACAATCTATTAGAGAGAGAGAGAGAGAGAGAGAGAGAGAGAGAGAGAGAGAAATCTAGCATATCTTGTTAGCTCGAGTTATCAGAAATGACGTGGACCAATAAGTGGAATTTCCTATTGCCTTCAACACAGACAGCCACCATCAATTATCATTTATAATTTATATATTGATCGCGTTCAGTTTGGGTCGGGCAACCCAAAACCTCGACCTAAGCTCAACCCAACCTTTATCAGGTCGGTGTTTATATAACCCAAATTCGAGACCAAACCCAACACATTCTGCCCGAGCCCAATCCAATGTTGGGTCGGTCGCGGGTGGGTCGGGTTGAACCCGCCTGACTTTCGACCCTAGGAGGAACTACATGGATCTGCTTATCATCAAACGTATATAGTACACGTAAGCAGATCAGTTATCCAAACCGTTGATCATCAAGTACGCAACTGATGGAAGTTGTCTCGGTAATAATAAAATATATTGGATGATCCTAGCCTTCTAATCAATTGCCCATGCTCAAAGAAAAGTAAATCAATAAAAATGATTGAGATATCGAACATGAAATCTTTTTGGGTGTCCCAATCCACAATGACTCCCATCATATAAACGGTCTGGATCATCAAATTTGCCTTCACACAGTAAGAATTCTGAACGTCACCAAACATCACATGCCTTTTTTTAATTCTTTTATAAAAAAAGTTTGCCGACCATCAGGACTGCAATTACAATACCTACTTCCCTAGATGAGCCTTTTAAGTTTATGGGCCAGCCCGTAATAGGCCAGGCCCAGCCTTACAAGAACCCGAGACAAGGACGTGGCCCACAATGTTAAATGGGTGTTTTTGGTGAGGGATTTATGAAATTCACAGATATCCAATCTGAATTGGTGAGGGAACTGTACGTATGTGGTCCGCCTTTGGTGATCCAATCTTCCAGTTCTTCACTGTTTGATGTGGCCACTGGGAGATATGGACATAACACCTAGGATCATTTGATAGGGGCACTATTACAACATGCCCTGTCGCATACTAGGTTCAAGTAAATCAATGGATGAGGTTACTGGAGGATGGGTCCCACCTAAAAGTTCTCAGGCAGATAAGTTCGGATTTAGTGGGACCTCTACCACCAGCAACTATAACTAGGAAATAGACATCAACCTACATCTGCGGTGCAGCTATCTGCTGCGGTCATTATTGAGTGAGAGTGACGTGACGGGAAGCGCCTTCGTCCACTGGAAACGGATTGGCTACTCCCCTGCCACTGCCCAATGGCCGATGGTCAGTGCTCTGTGGGCCCCACCATGATGTATGTTTCTCATCCATTCCATCCATCTATTTTTGTAGATCATTTTATGGTTTGATACCAAAAATGAGGTATATCCCAATCTCAAATGGACCACATTACAGGAAACAGTGTTAAATAAACGTCGACTGTTAAAAACTGTATGGGGGACATAAAAGTTTTGGATCAAGATAATCTTTGTTTTTTCCCTTCATCTGGGTATGTATGACCTAGTCAACAGATTGGATGTCAAATAAACAGTACAGTGGGCCTTAGGAGGATTTTAATGGTGGATATCCAATCACTATTGTTTCCTGTGGTGTGGTCCACCTAAGATTTATATCCCTCTCATTTTTTGGGATCAAGCCCTAAATTGATCTGTAAAAATGGATGGAACACATACATCATGGTGGGCCCCCAGAGCACAGGGAGTAGCCAATCCGTTTCCCTGTCCATTGTAGTAAGCCAGTTGAATTTCTCTGTCCACATGGGCCTGGACCCATGTGGTTGCCTGTACATGGACCGGGCAAATTCACAGTGGGAAACCTACCACCTAATGGTTGGACCAATTTCACATCTCTGCCATGTCGGTCAACCTACGACTGGGTTGGGTTTGGGTTATGCCAGTCCAGCCCGACACTATAAGACCCAAGGCTTAGCCCAGCAGGTCTACCATAGCAGACCTCAGTATAAGCCTGAAAAAATCGGTTGGGCTTGAGTCTGACCTTGCCCAGTCCCAAAATTCATACAATCCCAAATTCTCATGGTGAACGTTCTCAATCTATCCCTTGATGGGCTATACATGCAGAAAAAACAAACATTTAGGAAAACAGAAGCAAGGCCTACATGCAAGATGTATGTGTTGCCTATCCAACGAATGAGCTAACACTAGAACACATGTACACATGAAGTCCTGTTAAGTTGGGTCGAGCTAAAATGGCCTACGAATAAAGCTGGACCTAAAATTGGGCCATACATGGGCCATTAGGCCAAGCTAATGGGTCTAAGCCTAGCCCATTGCCACCCATACATACCACAACTAGCATCTTCAGCCTGTATGGGCGGCCCAATTGTGATAGGTATCAGCATGATAAAACAGCTTCAAAATGCCTTTGACTGCCTAATGAATTTAGATTGGCCTCAAAAACAGAAGAGTGCAAGTAGCTCACCAGGACCAATGATTTTCTTTCAGCACAGACCTCAAACATGTGAAAAAAGAAAACTCAATTCATTAACTCAAAAACTGTTAACTACACTGTAAAAAGAAGCATTTACAGGAAAAACCTAACTGTAATAAATCCAAAGCATTAATTTTCTAACCTAACTTTTAATCTCAGCCACTCAAAAGTAATGAAATATAACGAAAACTAAAATATTCCTGAAAATAAGCTAAGAATTGTTGAAAATGGATGCCTCAAATCTATGGTGAAACATGTTGAAAGTTATCAAAAAAATTTGGTTTTTTAGCAAAACTCTCTGAATAGTTTTTTGAGTTTTTAACATGTCGAAAACTCTGATAAACAATAGAATACACACATACCAACAACAGGATAACTACTTCGATTCCGACTCTTCACTCTTTGAACCATGACGTTCTCCTAATTATTCTAAACACTTTTCATGTTGGGCGCAACTCCAAAAGCTCAACGGATGAAGAATTATACTCAAACTAAAACTTACTATAAATAGTAAAAACGAAATTAAAATAGGAATTTGACTGTCGATATCTAATGGTATATCGCAAATTCAGTGTGGGCAGCCTAGCGTAGCGGGGTTGGGTAGCTAACGTAGCTCGTCCTAACCCAAAATCATATATGGCAAGTCGGATAACTCATTTCAATCGGGCCTTTTCTTGGCCATGAAACTGTCGGCAACCATCTCTACATCATAATAGCACAACCAAAATTATGAAGGCTCTTCTGCCTTAGAAGACAGACCAGCTACATCTGCCGCCTATGGATGGAGCATAACTAGATCATTGTATACATCTAACGGCTGTGATTGTCCAACTGGATCTATGTAACGGATAATCACAAGTAAAATGGTCACCGGTCCCATTTCCATATGTGAAATCAGATGGTCACTATCATATTGATTTGTGGGCTATGCACCGTACACAGTGGAATGTGTGGTCCAATCTCACAAGTCTACTATGTCAGTCAACGTACGAATGGCATGGATTTGGGCTTTACGGGCTAGGCCTGGTGGGCCCATCCGGCACTATTAGGCCCAGGACTGAGTCCTGTGGGTCCACCACAACAGGAAAAATGGTTGGGTCTAAGTCCATCCTGGGCTAGACCAATAGGTTATCCGATCCCAATCCATCCGTTGATTAGATGGGCTGCACATGCACAAAGGCGATGGATCCATAGGCTGAGCTAATGGGTCTACGCCCAACCCATTTACGTACTATGAATGACATCTTCAATCTGAAATCTAATGTAGTCCAGACAAGTCGTTGTAGTGACACGTACAGGCCGCCGAATTTTGATAGGTACGCCAATGGAATCAGCATGATAACGGACGACCGATTAGCTACTGACATGTTGAGTAGCGAGACTAGCTATGAAGTGATGTCGCCGATTTTTGTGGGCCCCACTATGATGCATGTTTTGTATCCGTACTGTTTATCCATTTGGAGATATTAATTCAGGATATGAGCCAAAGAATGAGTCATATCCAAATCTCTAGCATACCCCACCACAGAAAACAGTTGGGGAGATTAACGCCCACCGTTAAAAACTTTTAGGGACTACAGAAGTTTTCGATCAAGCTCGTATATGTGTTTTCCCTTCGTTTATGTTTGTGTTAACTTATGAACAGGTTGGATCTCAAATAAACATCATAGTGGACCTAGGAAGGTTTCAACGGTTGGCGTCAATCTCCCCACTGTTTTCTGAGGTGGGATCCACTCGAGCTTTGTATCTGACTCATTCTTTGGCTCATGCTCTAAAATGATCTCTCCAAATGGATGGGCGGTGTGGATACAATACATATATCATGGTGGGCCCCACAAAACTGGGTGACGTCACTTCATAGCTAGTCTTGCTACCCAACCACCTGTCAGTAGCTAATCCGCGTACTGATAAAACGGCTTCCAATGCCGGCAATTAGTTATTTAGAGGGAAAACCTAACCATCATTAATTTTCTAACCTAACTTTTAATCCCAGCCGCTCAAAATAAATGACATATAAAAATACTAAAATATTCCCAAAAATGAGCAAAGAGCTAAATCAAAGTACACCAGACATATGGGCCATGCAGCCTGCAAACAACTTCACACCCACCTGGATTGAGTACATAGATCATCTCATGATCCTGATCATTAAAATCACAGACCACTCAGACTCTTTTTCAAGGGCACATGAGCTCTCTCTCTCTCTCTCTCTCTTGAGTCCATTGCGTCACTTAATTAACTAAGGTTGCAAGTTGCAAATGGTCCAAACCCAACAAAGTGTGGCCCACTTCTCATTAAGATTGATTGAACCTTAAAGCCATTGGATTGGACCCTTGCTTTAGGCTATATATACTAATTGGGCCGCATGGTTAGACCATACAAACCTTGGTCATATGATGCAGTTGATTCACATAGATACCGGCTGCTTTGAAAGTATTAGGACTGATTAGATGATCTCACAATTTAAATCGTGTGAGAAAAAGATGACCTTTAATTAGTTGCTGCCTTTTATATATATATATATATATATATATATATATATATATATATATATATATATATATATATATATATACACACACGCACTCGACACATAGACCCACGCATGCCGTAGTGGGATTTCACCACCTATGGGTTTTCAACCCAATGCCTCGTGTTGAAACTCCTCAAAGTCTACCACTGAGGCAAGGACTGCAACCCCAAAAAAAAAATTATAACCTTTCTCGTCGCTTAAGGGACTTTGAATCACAGCGAGACAATCGAGGGGAAAGAGAGTTCCGTGAGGAACATAAGTGATGTTTAGAGGGTAGATTGTTTTAATGGAAACAAAGTTACCGATGTTGAGAGATAATGAAAATGGGTAGAAAATATTGAAAGATGAAGATGCCATTAACAGAGGATTACTTGTTGTAGTATCTGATACCATAAACACATTTAAGATTTGTGTGAAGGTCTCCCGCTCAAAGTTGAGTAACGAGAGCTTTCTATCTTCATTTTCATAATAGTATCCAATTGTAACAAACTTACAATGAGATGTTTGTTTCCCAGTTCAAGGGAAGCATTCTAAAAGATAAATACAAAAGATGCAAAATTTAAATTTAGGTCATTTTGACATCATTTTCAGGTATACTGGAGGTGACTTTGACATATCTTTATCCATATGCTCTATAGATTGAAGGGTGAAAATGTGATAGAGAGGAAATGAAATATTATATGGCTGGAGTATCATGTTGGACCATGGATTACTGTGTGCCTTTGGACTACTGAACATCCAACAGTCGGCGCCTCATGAAGATACAAATTTCCCTCCTATCTGCTTCGTTGGAACTTGGAAAATGTAAAGCCCCTTTGGATAACCTTGACAGTGTTGTTAAGGGCCCGTTTGGCCGGGTGGATTGGAAGGGATTGAATCGTATTAGAGTGGATGGTGTGGATTTCTAGGTAATGATGGTGTTGTCAGTGGATTGTCTTGAGATCCATGGGATTGGATATATCCCTGTATTACTATACCCAGTCCGTTTGGCACGCCCGGCCAATCCAGGGATTCAACCTTCCCATCCCTACCAATCCCACCAGCCAAACACGTCTCAGGCAAACTTCAACGGATTAGGGTGGATTGGATGGGATTTAAAGGTAATAATGGTGTTGTCAGTGGATTGTCTGAAGATCCATGGAATTGGGATCATATCACCGACCGTGTTTGGCAGGCCCGGCCATTCCCGGGATTTAACTTCCAATCCCTTCCATTACCATCCAATCCCTTCCAATCCGACCGGCCAAACGGGCCCTAAGGATTGTCAATGAAATTACGTCGGGCGGCTACGACGGTTCAAACGACCGGTAAAATCTATCGATTGTGAGTTTACCATCATTTAGTGGGAACTCCGCAATATCAAATAACAAACCTATTTTAATCACAAATAATCTTGTCCTCTTCGACCATTTGTAATGGTGAAATGAATTTAAAAGTTCAAGTGCGAGTATTAAGCTTGGTCATCAAAATTACAGTGGATGAGTTGTTGTTGGTTGCTTGTCCTTCGTTAAACCTTGGTAATGGTGGAATGAAGTCAAGGTAAAAGATCATGGTGCAAGTATTAAGCTTGGTCTTGTTCTCATTGAAAGTAAAAATGTGGGAAATGCATGCTTTTAGTGAAGAGGTTGAGCAGTGCTTGCATAAATGTGTTTTTCTCGTGTTGAAGAGCTGCCAGGGGAGACTAAATTCATGGTTTTATTTTTATTTTAAAATTTTTTAATCTAGGGGGACTCAACCCATCTTGTTCGGTACTGAGTCGAGTTCGGACTCGGCTGAGTTAAGGTGACTCGGCCCTCTATTCTCAATTCTAATCGTGAGCTGAACTGGACTACTAGACAATGGATATACAAAAACAGCGAGGCACACCTATCATGTAGCCAACAAAGCAGAAAACCACAAAAATATACATCAAAGCCCCCACTAAAATTTTCCCAAAAAAAATAAAATAAGGGCAGCTCTCACTTAAGCTGACCCAACTCAGAAGATGCGAACCTGGGCAGCAATTAAGATGGATCACCTCTCGGGCGACACAAGCAGAACGATCTAGGCCCCCACCTCAACCGACCCTGGCTTTGAAGATTCAGAACCCGCTTCTGCAATAAAGACTACAACAGGGAGCCCCTATATTTGTAGAAGAAAGCTTCAAGCCAAAACCAAATCCAGATTCAGTCCTAATCCAACTGAGGTAATAGATGAGCAGGAATAACACCCCCACTCCAGACGGCACAGCTTAAGAACCACCAACCATGAGCCAGATGCTGCTATATACGATGGCTCAAAACACAAAAATTGCCACCTCATGACCATCCTCGCCCACCATTAAAAAGCTCGAATCAGCTTGGTTCGAAGCTGAGTTCGATCCGAGTTGAGCTGGTTTTTAGAGCTCAAAAATGAGTTCAATCTGCCCCAGCTCGACTCGACTCAGTTCGATATATAGTTCGAACCGGCTCGACTCGGATCAACTCGGTTAGGTGGTATAAGTAAAAGAATAGAAAAAGAAGAAGAAATGGGTATTCGTTGATGTTTCTATAGGAATTCCATAAATGAACATGTGTAATTGAAGTAAATACAAAACAGAAAACAAAGCAATGGGTATTCTCTGATGTTGCTCACCTAGTGTTTGATGAAATGACTCAACGAAGTGTCCATTGGTGGCATGGAATGTATGTTTCATCAAACAAATCTTCTTTTTCTTGATTTTGATGTTGTTTACATGATGTTTGATGAAATATCTGTAAAATTGTTGCTAGTGTTTTACATTCAGTGAGAATTTGAAGGTTCATGCATTTGTAAAAATACTGCATAGGTGAACTCGGCTCGAAGTCAGCTTGAACCGGCTCAAGCTGCTGACCGTACTTAACCAAGCTCGAGGACTGAGCCAAGCCAAATTCGAGCTGAGGTCAGATAGTGGCCGAGCTGAGTCGAGCTCAGGCCACTCAACTCAGTTCGACTCGATGTACACCCCTACCGAACATTGGATCCATTCATCAGGTAGAGTAGGCCTTGGGGATGCGACGGATCAAAAGCAACAACACAAGCAGAAGGTGTATCACGCCAAAAAACATAAGTGCTCACATGCACATTTACTAACGACACAAGCACAATTACTTACTAAATTCAAACACGATATAAGCTAACACAATAGTTTTACGACTCCACATCCTTCCCTCCACACGTAGCGACACGTGCGAACCTGGTATGCGTGTGTCACATCTGAGCCATGTATCAGGTGGAAAACACTGTGTACATAAATAAAAAAGAAGAAGAAGAAGAAAAATGGGACAGGTCAGTTGACCATGCAAACATCTCAACAGGACATACCCATTCCCTCTTCCTTATTCTGTCTCTTCTTCAGCATCACAAGCCACGACGGCTCAGGGGAGGAACACTTTGTGGGTGTCTAAAGACGTTATTAGGATCGATCAGCGTCTTTATTCTCATCAATCTATCATAATTCCCCACAAAATACTTCTCACCCCACGACCTTGCAATCTCCACAGCATCATCCCTACCCTCCATCCACTCCATCACTCCAAGATCAAGGT
Organism: Magnolia changhungtana; assembly: GCA_030180095.1. Classification (NCBI taxonomy): domain Eukaryota; kingdom Viridiplantae; phylum Streptophyta; class Magnoliopsida; order Magnoliales; family Magnoliaceae; genus Magnolia; species Magnolia changhungtana. The sequence continues at coordinate 1,574,442 of JASAUF010000076.1, forward strand.
CCAAGCAATTCACATAAACAGCCCTTGGATCCTTCGAAACGAACGGCCCCATGTACTCATAAAGCCCTCTGATCCAATCCATGTGTTTCGTCCTCCGCCGATCGTCTCCTTCATTCCATGCCATGTAGTACAGAATGCCATACATGTTGCCTTCTCTGTGTGGAAACGCAATAGCATCGCTAGCTATCCTACTCATCTTCCCACCGTATGGGATAAATGCGAGTAGCCCACCAGAATCCTTCTCCATCATCTTCAATGCCCCTTCAATCCCAGCCATCGGAATCAGATCCCTTACATAATCAAATTTTGACTTGTAGTATGCTTTCTGGGATGTGCTTCGGTTCTTCAGATCTTCCACGGTCTGCACCTCCTTCATGCCCCACAGATAAACAGCCGATTCAACCCAGCTCATCTCTTTAAACTCTCTTTCTGTAACACCTAGTCTGGGAAATGCCCGTGTTATAGAATCAAGAGCCTTTGAAGCAGGCCCGAGATACAATCCCCTGAAAATCAATGTAATTTCACGCGATCCCATCACGTTGATATTTATATTGAATTCATCCTCTAACATCGGCGCCACAAGCTGCCATTCGTAAATTAACTTAGCCATAAGATTTCTCGTCCCACGCCTATTAATGAGGAAGGCGGTGACATTTTCTGGAACTTTCACTAATCGGATCTTCCAAGCATAAACTGCACCCCACCCACCACCTCCACCGCCTCGGATTGCCCAGAACACGTCCTCTCCCATGCTTTCACGGTCCAGAACTCTTCCGTCTGCATCCACAAGGATCGCATCCACCACATTATCAGCAGATAGGCCGTACTTCCTAGCCAAAAGCCCGTTACCACCTCCGCTAAAATGGCCACCACATCCAACGGTGGGAGACATACCAGCTGGGAATGCATGGATCTTGCTCGACGCACCGATCGCGTAGTAGATCTCACCCAGTGTTGCACCACCTTCAACCCAGGCCGTCTCGGATTCTACGTCAACCGTGACTCGGTTTAAGTTCATCAGGTCTATGATGACAAACCGCATGTCTGCGTAGGACGATATGGCCTCGAAGCTGTGGCCACCACTCCTTAGTCGGATCGTCCATGACCCTTGATTGCAACATCTTACTGCGATCACCAGCTGATCTTTGTTTCCAGGTAAGATGATTGCAGCAGGCTTACGGATGTCTGATCCGGCATATCGGAGGTTATTTAAAGAGAAATTGAGGAGTTCGTCATACGCAGCTTTGTGATATGTGGTGTAATTTCGTAGACCTCCAGATGATAGGCATGTAAGGAGATCTTCGCCTAGGGCGCAAGTTAGCAAGGACAGCAGTAGAAGGGAGGAGATGGAGTTTCTTGCCATTTTTGGGACAGGAGCCGAAGCTAGCTATGTTCTTATTATTTATACAGTAGTTAGGTTTTTCTACATCGCGACTAAGAATGACCCACATATGTTATCCTCTATGGCCAACCTGAAGAAGTGGTTGGATGATCAAAACCGTCCATTTTTTGGGACGTCCAAGCTTAAGGTGAATGTACGATTATCACCATTGATACGTGTAATTGAATGTGGATCATTGAAAATAAATTTGTTAACTTTATATTCAAATCAAAGATCATCAAGCTACTTCGGACATGATGGACGGTTCTGATTATTCAACCATCAGAAAAAGTGGGACTCAATGGGTGACACATGCTGACGACTGTGAGTCGCGACGCATAGACTGAAAGGTTGTATAACGCCGTTCGATTTTCGCCTGGAAAATTTCCACGTTTCCCACGCTTTCGCAGAAACTTCCGGCGACAGGAAGTCAGAGGGCGGATTGCATTTGCCCCCGGGCACAGAGATATACGTGTGCGCGGGGTTGTGTGGAGTGTGGGGCACACAGGGATGTCTGTGACAAATCCACTCCGTCCATCTGTTTTTAAGGATTATAATAATGGGATTCTAAAACTCAGCTAGATCCAAAACTCAGGTGGGCCATCACAAACCAAACAGTGGGAATGGAAATGTCCACCGTTGAAACCTTCTCGGAGCTGACCATGATGTTTATATGCCGTCCAAACCGTTCACATGGTTATTATCACTCACATAAACTATAGGAACACATATCATCCTGATGCAAAACTTCTGTCACCCCCGAATGTTCAATCCCCACTGTTTCATCGGGTATGGGTTACATGCGATTTGGATATGCCTGATTTTTTATAACGTATCCTATTTTGATCTAAAAACAGATGGACGGGGTGGCTTTGTAACGGACATCTCCGTGGGGCTCAGACAGCCCCGGGCACAGGCATATATATCTGAGGAAGCGGATTGCGCACCGAGTAACAATAGCGTACGGAGTAAATTATGTGGGGTCCACCGTTATTTATTTATTTTATCTACTCTCTTGATGCATGTTAACAGATAATTTTAGAGCTTGAGCTCAAAACTGAAGCATATCCAAAGCTCAAATGGACCACCATCGGAAACAATGCGATTGAATCTCAACCATTGAAAAATTCTTTTTGGCTACATAAGTTTTGGATCAAGATGATGTCTGTGGTTTCTCTTTATCCATGTCTTTGTGATCTTATAAACAGGTTGGATGACAAATAAACATGACTGTGGGCCCTAAGAAGGTTTCAACCGTGGTAATCATTAATACACGCTGTTTACTGTGGAATGGTCCACCTGAGCTTTGGATTTACTTCAATTTTTGGATCAACTCCTATAAAATTAGTAGGAAAAATGGATAGACGGGGTGGATAAACCACATACATTTACAGTGGGCCCTACATAAAAGCGTATTCGTTAAGTCAGCACGCAATCCGATTTAATCCCCGGGGCACATGCAATCCACGCTCAGGAAGTTGAAATGGGATTGCGTACTGAGTAACTCAGTACGCCTCCTATCGTACTGAGTAAACTCAATTGAGCCCACCGTGAATGCACATGGTCTATCCAATGATCAAAAGGAAAATAGGTATCCAATAAATAAAATAACTAAATATAGTTGACTTATAAGCTTATTTAAGCTATTAGCTTAAAATTTTAAAAAATATAATCTTAACTTAAGAACCTAATGATATCAGGTAATTTAAACCCGGAGTTAGTAGATAAATTTTTTGGATTCATATATATATATATATATATATATATATATATATATATATATATATATATATATATATAATTCTATAATTTATAAAAGGTAAATAGATTTCTTTTATGAAAATATTCATTTTCTAGCAATATAAGATTAAATTAATTTAAAAATCAAAATTTTTGGGACATAATCAGGATTTCCAGTTTGTCCAAGGTTTCTGTATAAATTCCACAATAATTATGGAAAACAGTTTGTCGAAGGATTTCTATATACATTTTCGAGACATATTCAGTATGTTGTGTATAGATTTTTGCACATTGATGACATGTACATGCATTATATATATAATTTTTATTTATTTATTTATTTTTTTTCAAAACTTGAGTATTATATCATTGAAATGGAACCATGTACATCAACCACAACCATTTTCGGGCTACCCAAGGGGAAAAAATCCCAGGGAAAGCCTATCATGTAGAACCTGCAAAGCATAAAAACTATGACATACATGCATTATATATGGAATTATGGTAAAAGAGGAGAAAATAATTGGTGTAAGTAAGTAGGACAATCATAACCCTTACATGAAAGACCTTAAAACTTGTTGGATCATTTGGAGTCTCATTTGTATAGTGTATAAATACAATCATGTGCATGAATATATATCAAATGTATAACTAGAATAATAGTCTGACTAGCTAACTGTGAATGACTCCCTCAACACGAGGTACCAGTATGTGGGCGTTAATGCGACGCGACCATCCATTGCGTATGGAGTAATAAGAAATGAATGATATTTACTTTATTGTTTATGTAAATTCACGGAAAGTATGTGCATTCATAACATCTTTATTGTTGGCTCTCGGCTTATTTTTTGAATGTACGGTGTGTGCATGGGTGCCAAAATCGATATAACAACTCGATTCATACCAATCAACTTTGACCCCAAGCACCGAATAGGCAGATACGTCTAACTTGATAATATATTACCAAAATTTGAAGAGATTGATCGCCTACCCAGCCACTTGTAGAATATTTGTAATGATCAGGTGATAGTCGGAGGGTGAGATTTTCCTTAGAAGATGGGTTTGATCACCTTGCCTTTCACAAGAAATAACTTTTTAGTATATCAGTGACAATCAAACAAAAGAAAATACTTACAATCGGTCACGAAAGAGAGACTGCAAGAATGCTTCTTTTGAAAGAACTGCTTGTATTGGATAAAGATCAAGTCTAGCATATGATCATAGACTTGGATTACAGCTAAAGATTACAATTATTAAATTACCATTACTCCTAAGATAGGATTACTTGTTATGCTAAAGTAATATAAATTTGATTTGTTTTATTTGTTTGTATTTTCTTTAGCTAATCCTCTAACTATTTATAGATATTTACTGTAGCTATTCCTTTGCGCGTTTCTCTTTTTTATTGGATGGTTATGTCAATCGAAGAGTCGTCATATAGATCATTCTCTTATTACATTTCTTTTTAAATTATTCATGTTCTCTCGGCCAAGCTCTATTCCTCTCGGTCATGGCTTGCTCTTCAACCGCGCGTCAAGCTTTTATCTTCTTGATCGCATTACTTTATTAGCATTATATTAATACTAGCTATATGATTCTACAAAAAGTGTTCCGAGTATCTTAGAAAATCTTTTCACACACTTCATATCTCTCATGTAATGCCACATGTTACTCCCTATTAGCTTTTGTCACAACGGTAAAAAATAGGGTACAATATCTACAATTCTAGTATTCAATTTCATGATACGTTATGCTTTATATTCTTATTCAAAAATTATTTTATTGTTTATAAATTTCAACAACTGTAGAAATTTCATATATTGAATAGACTATGATCCCACTAACCTTTTTTTTGCTCACCTTGCTTTAATTAATCTTACATGTGCTGAGTTGGATTACTTTGAACAAATGGGCCTTTACTTCTAATTTACCCTTTTGATCATTGGATTTTAGTTTGAACTCTTGAGTTTTGATGTAACACGATAAATATAGTTTAAAGTGTAGTGGTTTAATTAGTGGATAGTATGAGATGATGATTTATCTATTTAGATTTGAATTTAATAGTTATTTCCTTTCAATTTTGGTGTACTATTATGTAAGGTCAACTAAATGTATATGTCATCAAAATAAAATTAAAAATTTTAGATGAAGTGCTTGAGATTCAAGTAATGAGTTGGCTTTACTTGTGTACTCGGATTTTAAGGTGTGATTTCAGCTTAGTTCAAACTTTTATTCACCCACAAAGGTTTAAAATGTAGATGTTTAATCTCGCTGTTGGTCCACTTGAGCCTTGGAACTGCCTCATTTATGGTTTCTATTGTAAAATGATATGAAAAAATGGTCGAAAAATGTGGATACCCATACATCATGGTAGCCCATAAGAACCCCTATTTGATACTAGCAGGGCACTAACTAGGGGTGTACACAAACTGAGCTAGCTCGGTCAACTCGCTCAACTCAGATCGAAAAAGCTCGAATTGGCTTGGTTCGAAGCTAAGTTCAATCCGAGTTAAGCTGGTTTTTAGAGCTCGAAAATGAGTTCGAGCCAAGTTTGAGCTGGCCCCAGCTCGACTCAACTCGGTTTGATATATAGCTCGAACCCGTCTCGACTCGGATCAACTCAGTTAGGTAGTATAAAAAGTTAAAAAACCCTAGCATCTACCCGTTTCCAGTTTCCACCTTTGTTTGAAAAAAGAATCCGCCCAACCTTTAGCAGCCCACCAACTAGCTCCCTCTCTCTCTAATGCTGATGCTGCTAATGGTCTCTTAAGAAAAGTTAGGATTAAAACCGGCTCTCTTCACCCAAGATTTCAATTCTCTTGGATTGTAATCGGTGGTGTTTGGGATGAATGGTTCAATCTTTGGAGGCCATGGCTCAGGCTTTTGCTGACCCTTTCAAAGGTTGGTATTTTCTATGGCTTTTAATTTGGATCTTGAAGCTCTTTCTGAGACGGGTCTTCCAGCCATTGATGTAAGATAAGAAAGAAAGAGAATAAATGGGTACTTGTTATCTTACATTGAAAAGCAGTAATTTTTGTGAATATTCCATTCATATAAATAAAAGAACAGAAGAAGAAGAAGAAGAAGAAGAAGAAGAAGAAATGGATATTCGCAGATGTTTCAGCAGGAATTTCCAGAAATGAATATGTGTAATTAAGGTAAATGCAAAACAAAAAACAAAGCAATGGGTATTATCTGATGTTGCTCACCAAGTGTTTGATGAAACGACTCAACGAAGTGCCGGCGGGTGGCAAGGAATGTATGTTTCATCAAACAGATCCCTTTTTTTTTTTCTTGATTTTGATGCTGCTTACAGGGTGTTTGATGAAATACCTGTAAAGCCGTTGCTTGTGTTTTATATTCAATGATAATTTGAAGGTGTAGTCCATGTGTTTGTGAAAATGTTGCATAGGCGAAGTCGGCTCGATCTTGGCTTGAACTGGCCTGAGCTGCTGACTGAACTGAGCTGAGCCAAGCTGGCTAGTCAGGCTTGAGGACCGAGTCGAGACGAGTTTGAGCTGAGGTCAACTAGTGGCTGAGTTGAGGCCTTCTCGACTCGGTTTGACTCCACGTACCCTATCAATAACGATAGTACCCCATGCCGTGTCTGAAGTTAGGTGGGGCTAATTGTGATGTTTGTGAGAAATCTAGCCTGTTCATCCGTTTATCCATATCAGGTTAACATTGTCCCCTAAAGAAGGCAATCCAAAACTGAAGTGGGATGGAAGCGGATTGGCTGGTGTATGACACAACAGCTATATAGCTGCCGTAGGTACGTGTCATGCGAAGACAAGCATTGACGCTCCAAATTGTATGAACCGTTCAAAGGAGATCAAAGTTACATGGCCTCACAGTGATGTATTTATTACATCTATACCAGTTCATCTATATTTAGAAATCATTTTAGAGTGCTATCCAAAAAATGAATTATATCCAAAAATCATCTAGACCACACCACATGTAGCAGCAGAGATAATGATTTTTACCTTAAACAATTCATAATGATTTTTACCTTAAACAATTCATTAGGGCCCACCATAATGTTTATTTTCCATCCAATCTGTTCATAAGGTAAAAAAGACCTGAATTAAGACGAAAAACAAATTTCATATTGATCCAAAACTTCTGTGACCCCAAAAAGGGTCTCAATGGTAGACGTTCAATACCCCACTACTTGATAGTTAGATTTGTCTTATTTTTCATCTCAAACCTTAAGACGAGCTCGCCAAATGAATGGACAGTTTAGATATAACACATACATAATGAACAGACCCATATATCTTGCTGACGTCAATACATCAGCTATATAGCCGGCTTCCAAGTGGGATGCGCGATGGGAAACACTGAGGGTTGAATGTGGATGGTAGAAACATTTATAGGGCGACAGAAGTTATTGGTCAGGATAATATTTTTGTGTTTTTAGATTATCCTAGCATGAATGACCTTATTAGCAGTATGAATGGCATATAAACATCACGTATGCCTAGTTAGGTTTCAAACGGTAGGCATTTTACTACCCAATTTTTCCTATCTTGCGGCCCACTGAGTTTTATATCCCTCATTTTAGGGCCATGTCATGGGTGGATTTCTCACTAACATCTCGGTGTGCCCACCTACTTCCTGTCCCGGGGAAAGGCTTTCGGGAGCTGATTGCTCGTCTTCGCAGGACACGTCCCACACCGGCCAGATCGGTGGGGTGGATTAGGAGCAGCTCGCACCTCACCCAACATGGTGCGGCCCTGACCGTGGGCCCACTTTGATTATGTATTATATATCCACACCGTCTATCCATTTTCCAGCTCATTTAAGAAAATGAAACAAGAAATGAAATAGGTCTAAATCTCAGGTGGACCACACAACAAGAAGCAGTGCTGATTGATTATTAAAAACATCTTGTCTGCCACAGAAGTATCAATGGTGGGTGTCATTGTCTCTACTTATTTCTGTCGTATGATTCAATTGAGTTTTTATCCGTCTCATTTTTTTATTTTTATATTTTCCTTGTGGCACGTCAACACAGTCACAACAGGAAATCGGAGTCCGCATCAGGTAGGGTACATACGTCATACAGCGCAACGTCCAATAATGATCAGTAGCTTTAGCAGTTTAAAAATCTAATTGCTGGCAGATTTTCGCCGGCTGACATTGTACTCAGTACGGAGTAAACTCTGTGGGGTCCACCGTAATCTATGTATTTTATCCACTCCGTATGTCTATTTTAAAAGATAATTTTAGAGCTTGAGACCAAAAATGAATTACATCCAAAGCTCAAGTGGACCACACTACAGGAAAGAGTGTGAATTCAATTTCTACCATTGAAAAATACTTGAAGGCTACAGAAGTTACGTATCAATCTGATATTTGTATTTTTCCCTTCATCCATATCTGTGTGATCTCATGAACAGGTGGGATGACAAATAAACATCATCGTGGGTCTTAGAAAACTTTCGACGGTGGAAATCATTATTCCCACTGTTTCTTGCGGTATGATACACTTTAGCCTTGAATATGCTTCAATATTGGGGCCAACCCTTGAACTGAGCGGGAAAAACGGATGGACGGCGTGGATTAACCACATACATTCATGGTCGATCTAACAGAGTTTACTCAGTACGATAAAAGCGGACTGAGTAACGCACTACGCATTCCGCTTTCCAAAATCGATAAGCAGGCAATCCACTTCCTAGATAATCATTCTTCTTTAAAAAGCAGGACATTCATATCAATACTCAAAGAACACGCCGGACACGTTTAAGAAAAATAAACGAAAAAGAAGAATAGATTAAATTAAACCCATATGAAGGGTCCCGTGATATTTTAGTATTCTGCACGAGTGAGTAAACACGGCAATGGAAAGATATATTAAGATAAAAGAGACGTGTGATATACTCAACTATGCTTAATTATTTTAGAGTTTAAATAATGGGATAATCCTATCGCCAATTTCCTCGTGCAGTGGAGATGGTTGGATTATGATCGGGACTGACAACCAAGTATGGTTTTCGACGGGTGGGTTCCTAGCTCAGGGTTGGGTCTGCTCGGGTCCGGTCCTTCTGAGTCCCGGCCTTGTTTTTAATTAGGACCTGGACCTGGTTCGATCGGATTTTGGGTTCCCTTGTGGTCTCTGGACCTTCATTTCTGGTGGGGTTTGGGTCGTGACCACATCAAATATGGGCATTCACATGGTCGGCCCACTTGAATGGATAGACTATAGATCACGTATATGTGCTAGCTAGTTTGACACATAACAGGTATTATGGCTTGGCAAAACTCATTCGGATTCTAGAATAATTAACAAGCACAGATAGACACATGCACACTTGAAATATGTAATATTATAATAAAATTAACTAGACCAGATTTTAATTAGGTCCAAGATGGTGGGCCTAGACGTAGGTCGACCAGACCCCTTGTATTTTTACCATGGCAGATCGACCAAACCAGATCCAATCACTAAACGGGTGTGATAAATGTTAAAATTGCGACACCAAAATTACAATAGGGTTTATTCACATGCTAACAAAGCTCAAGTGTTAATGGATTCTTAGAGGGAGTAGTTTTGATATTTCCCTTATGAAATGATGACTTTTAGGATTAGTGACGCAGGGATGAACGTGATGACGATAAATACTCCGAATCCACGGAGCTTCTCTGGACTCCTCACAGGGACTTCTCGAATCCACGAGGAAATAAAGCAGAAAATATAAATAAATTCTAATAAATTCAGAAAATATAAATAAATTCTAATAAATTTGAAACTGATTAATTGATGAATAAAAACGAGTTCACAACCCTTTAAATAGGGATACCAAGCAATAGGAAAGAAATCAGAATCAAACTACAACTAAAACTCCTAGAATTCGCGACTTACTATAAATAGTAAACTTACTATTTATAGACGGTCGTGATGTCTACTAGTGCGCAAGGTTTTCGGCCAAAAATAGTAAGTGTCCTATTTGGCTTCACCAAACCATTCTCCTAATTATTCTAAGCTCTTTTCACGTTGGGCACAACTCCTAAAGTCCGACAGATGAAGAGTTATAACCAAACTAAAACTTATTATTTATAGTAAAAATGAAATTAAAACAGGGAAACGACCGTCGATCCAGGGATTTTTTGCAATTCCGGGCATCATAACCGTGCATAGCTGGGTTGGTTGGCTAAAGCAGCTCGTTCTACCCCAAAATCATATATTTTACGTCAGATAACTCATTCCGGATTGAGAGATACGCCCAATCTAAGGTCCGACGGTCCGGATCACTTCTGTCGTCGACCGGGCCTTTTCTGATCCATCTTGGCCATAAAACTGTCCGCGACCCGCTCTACATCAATTAGTTATGTCGGGGTTAAGAGATAGCAACAATGTTTTGTTGTTTTTGTATTTTTTTAGAACCTCCAAGAGAGAGAGAGAGAGAGAGAGAGAGAGAGAGAGAGAGAGAGAGAGAGAGAGAGAGCTAGTGTTTTGGCAGTAAGTTCCCTCAATCCATGTAATCTTGTCTAAATATTAGATTGATCGTCACTTTGTCCCATGATTTTTTTTTTTCCGTAAAGGTTTTCCACGTAAAAATTATGTGTTCTCTATGTGTTTACTTAGATTTTCATTTTCTCTTGCTTGTTTTAATCCAGATTAAGATGCTTTCACAGGGCCGATCTCCAACATGTGGTATCAAAACCATGTTAGTTTGGACTTGAGATATGACATGAAGGGCATCAAATGTGAACTCCAAGATAGAAAAAATTCAAGGGTAAAAATAACTTTAAACTATGTAGATTGAAGATGAGAGCCTCTTACTTTAGCAAGGGTTGTTGTATGCACTCTAGGGAAAGCACATCATTCAAAATATATGAAGGAATAAGATTGAGATGAATTGGATTAAATGACAATTAGTACCATTCAATTGTACTTGCATTGGCTAATAAATTTATTTATAATGTCATAAATAAGGCGACTATTACAAGTTTATGAGCAAAGTTAGAAAGTATTTATATGATGAAATCTCTCACCAATCATCTATTTTTAAAGAGGAAGTTCTATACTCTAAAAATTGTTGAAGGGTCGGATTTATTTGAACATATTAACACATTCAACAAACTGGTTTGCAAATTGACGAGTGTTGATGTGAAGATCGAGTACGAAGACAAATCCTAATTTTATTGACATCTCTTACCAAGTTGTTCGAGTATCTAGTTGATAATCTTTACTATACTAGGGATACTTTGGACATCAAGATTGTTATCATAACCCTTTAGTCAAAGAAGTCGCGACAGCAGAGCGACGGTGAAGGTACCTTTACGGATATGTTGTTTGCTCGGGGAAGATTGTTAAGCCATAGAAGGGAAAACCATGATAATTGAATCGGACTCCCAACTAATAGTTAATTTTCTGTTGGGCTCAGTTACTACCGGTTGGAAGTGGAAATCGTGGCTGCAAAGGATTGAATACATGAAGTCCATGAGTCAGGTGAAGTTCTCGCACATCTGCAGGGAGGGGAATGCTTCGGCTAATGCCATGGCTCGTCGGGAAAGCGACAACCAAGAGTCGATGTTCTCAGATAGTTTTGCTACCCTCCCCCCTCAGGTTAGGGAGCTTCTCTTCCTGGACAAGGTGGGGTTGGGCACAATTAGAGCAGGTTAATTAGGGAGAGTGGTTCTGAGCAGCCACAATTTGAGCTACTTGGCGATTTTGGATTGGACATGAGACAGTTTCTTTCTCCTCCTGGCCCGTAGTTTCCCCTCGAGTCAATTTCTCTCTCGTTTGCTTTTAGTTATGATAAGCTTTCCCTGGTCCTTTTCAATCTGGGAAGCCTGAATCTGTAAATGGTTTTGTTTAAATGGAATATATAGAGATCTTCTTCTTCTTCTTCTTCTTCTTCTTCTTTTTCTTTTTTTTTTTTTTTTTTTTTTTTTTTTTTAAGGGAAAAAAAAGAAAGAAGGAAGAGAAAACCGCGATTTAGATCCAAGTCAAGAGGCAAAGAAAATTTGAAATATTGGAATCATCAAAGGATGAGACATTAAAAAAGGAATATCAGTTTTTTTTTTTTTTTTAAGGCAGGAAGGATGAGAAGTCAGATGATTCATCGAAGGAAGCTAATTCAATTGAATTTAGTAAAGGCTTAGACGGTTATGATGTATTATCGGTGATCAAAACAGAAAATTTGTATTAAGAATGGATCTATAATAAAGGAGCATCGTACCATATGTATTCTCATCAGAGTTGGTTTACCACATATAACGAGTATAATGGTGGAGTACTGCTTCTTATGGGTAATGGTTTGGTTTGCATCGAGATGTTTGATGGGGTGTAGCGTACTCTGATAGATGTGAGGCACATTCCAGACTTGAAGAAGAAAATCATCTCTTTAGGAGTTCTAGATGCAATTGTTTACAAGTTTGTTGGTTGTGATAGTGTCTTGAAGGTTTCAAAAGGGGTTCTTATAGTAATAAAGGAACAATAAAGCAGTAATTTTTGTTGGTTGATTGAAAATATTATATCTGGTGGAGCTACAATGTCTGTAGTGGATTCCATGTCGGTACGTTTGTGGTATGCAAACCTAAGCCATATGAGTGAGTGAGGTATGAAGGTACTTCTCGATCATAAGTTAATTCATAGTTTTAAAAGTTTTTGTCACACCCTGAAATTCGGATACAGAATGTGTACCCTCAAACCCGAGTTTTGGCTCATGACTCAACACTGAGTGTACTTAATTCATTCTTCATATAGTTGTCTGGAGGCATAATTTAATGAATTTTAAATTTACCTATAAATTTAACATCCGTTCATCCACGTTTGTATTACATTCCTATAATTTCCATCATCGTATACTTAAAACACACCCTCTAAACATGAATCATCCGAGTTCACTCATTTCAAACTTAAAAAATAAAAATAAAAAATCAAATACTGTTCAACATGATCATATTTATGTACAAATAAATACAATAAAGAAAACAAACTCCTAAATAGTAATTATATAAATAATTCATTAATCCTACATAATAAGTTCATATATTTCTCAAATATGGCAAATACCCCGATTCATCTGGCAATCGATTCTCATTTTTCGGCACTTGATTCAGATATCCCGTTTCATTTAAACTACGTCAAGTTTCGACGAACATCATTCGTCACAAAAAAGGCTTGGTTTAACGACAGACTTCATCCATCGCCAATGAAAAATGTCCGTTGTGCACATCTTTTTTTATAGAAATTACGGCGGTCAAGTGGGGGATTTAGCGATGGACCAAAATCTGTCACTAAAATGAAATGAAGATTTTGAGACAGATCTTGGTCTGTTGCAAAGTTCCGCCCAAAAAACCCAACTTTAAACATTTAACAACGAATTTTACTTGCTTCTGTGATGGATCATGGTTCGTCGTAAATTGACTTTTGCCCCTACCGCTTGTACCTCCTTTTTTTTTTCTATAATATGTGGAAATTGTGTTTTATTTTAGTTTAATAAGTGTTCTAGAATAGAATTTTAGTGGTTTAATTGTATTTATTTGTATCTAAGATTATTTTTGTACCAATTGATTGAATGCATCATTTTTTTTTGTTATATATATATATATATATATATATATATATATATATATATATATATATATCAATTGAGTGGAAATTATTACTAATTTTTTTTCTTTAAAACTGATATTTAAATGCTTTGCAATATCATTTGAAAAATCCCACTCTACATCTTTAATATTTTATTAGAAATCGAGATTTTTGAAAATGAAGTTTGAAAAAAATTGAGATTAAAAAGAATCAAGATTTTGTTAAATAATTGACATTTTGAGAAAGAAAATTGAGTAGATTATTATTATTATTATTTTTATGATTTTGAAAAAAATAGTTAAGAAGTTTTAAAAAACAATTAACAATGTTTGCGGAAATTGAGATTTTGAAAAAAAAGAATTTAGTGATTTAATAAAATCTAGATTTAAAAAAAATAAAAATTAAGAAGTTTGAATAAAGTTGATAATTTTAACACAAGAGATTTTAAAAAAAATGATATTTTGAAAAACAAAATTGAAAAGATTAAAAAAATTTATGAAAAATTTGACAACTTTGAAAAAAATTATATTTTGAAATCGAGATTTTTTATTTTGTGAAAAAATTGAAAAGTTCAATAAGGATTAACAGGTTTGAAAAAAATAATTTAAAAAAGAAAATTGAGAAGTTCAAAAGAATAGAAGTTTTGAAGAAAAAATGAGATTAAAAATCGATATTTTGACAAAAAAAATTGACATTTTGGATAGGAAAATTGAGAAATTAAAAAAAATGTGATTTTGAAATTTTTTTTTGAAAATGTTCAAGAAAAATTGAGATTTTGAAAAATAAAAAATAGTGATTTAAAAAAATACCAATATTTTGACAAAAAATGTCATTTTGAAAAAGAAAATTGAAATGTTGAAAACAAAAGGTGCTTTTGAATAAAAAATTGGCATGTTGAAATTTTTAAGAAGTTTGACTAAATTGTTAAGTTTGAATTTTTTTTTTTAAATTTTGGGAAAAAATTGAGATTTTGAAAAAAGAAAAATTCAGAATTTGTATTTTGAAAAAAAACTTGAAAAGTTTTATAAGAAAAATGAGATTTTGTTAAAAATTTTGAAGAAAAAAAATCAAGATTAAAAAGTGGACATTTTGAAAATGAAAATTAAGTAAAAAATTTTGATAATGATTTTTAAAAAATGAGATTTAAAAAACACTGAGATTTTGACAAAAATTTAACATTTTGAAGAAGAAAATTACTAAGTAAAAAAAAAAACAATGTCCAAAAGTTTGGAAAAAGTTTGAAAAAATTTGAGATTTTGAAAGAATTTGAGATATAAAAAACCGAGATTTTGAAAAAAAAATGGAAAGTTTTAAAAAATTGTGATTTTGAAAATTAAAGTTATATGGTTTGAAAAAATAATAAAAATGTTTCGGAAAAATTGAGATTTTGAGAAGGGTTGGGATAAAAAAAAACTAAGATGTTGAAAAATTGATATTATAGCCCAAGTTTAATAGAAGTGTAATTAAAAGAATAATTTATAATGATGAGATTTATCAAATTATATGATCAGGTCATCCTAAAATTGATTTGATAAACCAAATATGTTTGGAGTGTGCTAATTATGATAGAGCACAAAATTCAGCCCAATCTAACATGAAAACAATCAGATTCATCAAAAATAATTTTTAAATGGGTATGTCTAGTTTGTGTAGATATAAATGGATTTTAGGAACAGATGAATGGAATTGACTTTTAAGTAGCAAGTAGCTACCGGACGGTGATATGTGACCCCACCATGATGGGTGCGTTTTATCTACACCATCCATCCATTTTTCTAGATCATTTAAGGAAACTATCGTTAACATGAAGTAGATACAAATCTCATGTGTACAACACTAGAGGAAGCAGTCATGATTCAACGCTCATAATTAAAAGTTTTTTAGAGACCACAAAAGTTTCATGTGAAGCTGATCTTTGTGTTCTGCGTTCATGAGATTTGGATCTGCTTCATTTCCAGGGTCAATAAAATAATGAATGGACTGTGAATAAAACAAATATATCATTGTGGCCCATATAACACTCTACCTCGCTACTCGCATAGCTAGCAGGCAATCGCCATCGCGAGGGAAAGTTTATGACACTATAAGAAAATAGACCTTTACCGGCGGCTAAAACCGCCCCTAAAAGGCCAAAAAACTGCTGCTAAAGGAATTATCGGCGGTCGGGCGCGTGCCACTAAAAGGGGGCGTCGCTGTATCATTTACCGGCGGTCGTCCCATTTTACCGGCGGTTTTAATGCCTGCCGCTAAAGGCAAAGATTCAGGGGCGCTTCCAATACTATGGCAGCGCTTTTGTGGCTGCCGCTAGAGAGTCTTAAAGCGCCGCAAATCTATAAAATGCGCTGCTAAAAATTCCCCGTACCGCCGGTACAAGTATCGAAACAGCGATAAAAACTAAAAAACGCTGCGAAATACGCCAAAAGGGTTGGAAAACGCCCGTAAACTGTTAGAAACGCCGCTAAAAGAAAAAACAAGTGCTGCAAAGTGACGGTAAAAACGCCGCTAAAATCTTTGTATACGCCGCCAATCGTGCCGATAATAGAAACTCCTACTGCTGCTTTACTAATCCTTTCACACAAATTCCCGTTGATTCCAATCCTTTCCTATAATTGCTGTCCTACAATCAAATCTCCATCAATCTAACTATCAAATCTCTATCTACATAACTATCAAAAACTTATGATTGAATGACAAGAATTTGAATTACCCAATAATTTAACATTCATCAAGACAACAATTAGCACAATATCAACAAAACAATTAATGGTCTATTTAAATTTTTCAAAACAAACTATAAATGTCTTCCTTTCCTAGCCTTCCACATGAACTGTTTCAGTAAGGTCCCCTTTTGGACCGATCATGTCTTCCTTTCCTAGCCACATCTTCTAACAATTGTCTACAACACCAACCTCACTGGTGATCACGTGTCCACTATGTGTGATGTAGGCCCTTTTCTTGCAATGAGCTCAAATTCCTCCTTCGAAGTTTCCCTGCAATGAGCTGAGAAGCATAGCTGATTCGGTAAGTGGCACAACATTGAGATTATACTGCTTGGAGCTGTAGAGTCTTTGCAGAACCAGGCCCTCTATTTGTTGAAGACTTGAACCTTTATAGTTGAGAAAATAAAAGGACAATCAACTTCACAAGCAGTATAATGTATTAATTGGAACTTTTCTTCTCTTTTCTTTCTTTTTTCATTTCCTTTTTTCTTAATGATTTGCCTTCAATTGGAACTTCAATCACATTAATAAATTGTCATTGTATCAAACTATAAGGTGCTACAAGGCTTACAAGCACCACCATACAACCACTACTCAATTGCTTGCGGTAGGTATCGCAAATCATAAGCAACAAAGGAAACAAAAATTGACCTTGTAAAAGAAAACCAATAAGAAAATCACACCAAGTATGAAAAAGTTTAGAAAGAAAAAGCAAACAAAAATCATCACCTGATATTCTTGAAGTGGATTTCGTTCTTTGGTCAGGCATGTACAAGAAGCATCCAAAACCTAAAGAAATAAGAAAACTCAACAATCAGATTGTAGATGATAAATATGATTCATTCAATTCATTCATATTCGTAAGATTCCATTAATTTACCTTAGGGCCCATTTGGCTAGTTGGATTGGAAGGGATTGGATGGTATTGAAAGGGATTGGAAGTTAAATCCCGGGATTGGCCGGGCATGCCAAACAGAGACGTTAATTTGATCCCAATCCCATGGATCTTTAGACAATCCACTGACAACACCATCATTACCTTTAAATCCCATCCAATCCACCCTAATCTGTTCAAATTTGCCTGGGACATGTTTGGTTCGTGGGATTGGAAGGGATGGGAAGGTTTAATCCCTGGATTGGCACAAACAGGCGATATAGCAATCCAGTGGATATAGCAATCCCATGGATCTCAAGACAATCCACTGACAACACCATCATTACCTAGAAATCCATGCCATCCACCCTAATACCATTCAATCCCGCCCCTTGCCTTACATGAAGAGGTTATGAACAAGCCTGGAGTTTTCATGGACACTCTAAGATGTTTTCATTCTACCCTTGGAACAAGATTCATGATTCCTATTATTGGAGGGAAAGAGCTTGATTTGCATCTTTTATATGGAGAGGTGACTAAAAGAGCTGGCTTTGAAAAGGTTCTTAGGGAGAAGAAATGGAGGGATGTGATTGCAGTATTCAAGTTCCCGCCAACTACAACAAGTGCATCATTTGTGTTGAGAAAATACTACATTAGCTTACTTCACCATAACGAGTAGGTTTACTTCTTTAGATTGCAAGGCCCATTAATCCCTCCAGCTGTGACGAATGCAGTGAAGAGTCCGCCATGCAAACCCGCTAACTACACTTTGGGCATAGCTTCTGTCAGACCACATTCTTCTTCTTTCTTCTTTTTTTTTTTTTTTTTTTTTTTTTTTTTTTTTTTTGCACATAAATAACTAACTTTAATTCCAAAAGTTTGAGATTTGAACATAGAACAAATATCTCAGTCGCAATCTCAAATTTTGATTGACTGTCCAAACATCCCAAACAAATCAATCATCCTGCCTAGTCCATTTTAACCAGATTACACTTACAAAAGTTACACTCTTGCCCATCACTTTGCTCTCTGGCTGTTGAACTCAAAGAATGCCGACTTCAGTTCAAGAGAGTTGAACAAGAACATTTACAACAATCACATGTAAATCGATCACAATCGAGATTTTACACCACCTCAGTGACACCGAAAGGATCGAATCCTTGTCAACAACTAGATGGCTACCTTAGTGGGCCAAGACTTTGGCCAGCTCACCCAAAAATGTGACAGACCCTAAATGAAGTGGGCCATGCCACAGGAAAAAGTGATGATTGAATGCTTATCATTGAAACCTTCCCTAGGGTCACTTGAAGTTTTGTATCGTCTAATATTTGTGTTTTCTGTTCATCCTTAAGGGTATAATTGAAACTGTATGAACAATTTGGATGTCATATAAATATCATGGTGGGCCCAAGGAAGTGTCAATGGTGAGTTTTTCCATCCCCACTGTTTTTTGTGGCCCACTAGAGTTTTGGATGCATTCAATCCCCACTGTTTCGTGGTGTGAACCACTTCAGGTTTGGATCTCTGCTTCAAGGCACATGCCTTAAAATAAGCTGGCAAAATTGATGGACTGCCTAGATAAAAACACAAATTATGGTAGGGTCCATGGAGCGTTAACACCACTAGCTGACTGGTGATTGGGTCACTAACCAAGCCGCATCTCCATGATACACACCATATGAACAAAACCTGGCTGCATGGTGATGTTTGCAGAACAAGATAGAGAACTCACATTTTGAACTTCTCCATGTTTGTCTCAAGACAACTCTCTAATTTTGACATTTTCCCAAAGTGCCATAGCTATTCGCCAAGTCAACGTAAGGCTGCCATGAAGAAACATTTTATGAGTGTATTAAACTTAAACTTAATTGAATACTATCACAAAAGACATAAGCATACCCAAAAAAACTTAAAACTTAAGTGCCATGATACCTGCATTCACTTGCATATGCATTCCATGTTAGCACTAATGCCATTAAGATCTTTCTCAATCAAGTGCAGATTTGAGAACTTGATATGCTCTCGTACCGATAGAAGACTTTATTTATGTCGGATCTCTCCAAATTAGTAGCACTCCACACTTGCTTTGAAACATCATTTATAATTATAGAGATGATATCCTGTCAGCTGAACGAAGCAAATGGAGCACAACAACAAGAGTAGCAAAAAAAAAAAAAAAAGTCCACGTACCCGAGAGTATCCAATTCAGCCCTCTTAAGGCATCATAGTAGTGATCTATTGGTAAAACATCTATTTCAAAGAAGTTTGTGTATTGTTAACCTCTGGTTCTCATTTTTTTGGAATTGTATAATCATAAAGCAATGGAAATAATGTGAAATTTACAAAGCATTAAAAAACATAAGCCTCCTGGAAATGATATGACTCCAAAAATTCAGAACATTGGTATAGCACAAACAATCAAATAAAATAGCTTTTCCACCATCTACCTCGGGTAACAAGCCAATCCGCATCTGTAAAATCAAAGGGCAGAGGAGAACTTTAATCGGCATGAAAGTGGAAGGTTCAAAACCTGCAATCCATAGAAAAGCATTTAGTGCAATTTTCAACATCCAAACACAAACTATAAACCATTTACCTGTAAATCATTTACAGTTAACCCCATTTACAGCAACATCCAAACACATCCTAACCATACCTATAAATAATAAAACTTGTCACCTTCTTCTCTGGCAAAAGAATAAAACTTGTCACCTTCTTCTTCTCTGGCAAAAGACTAAAGCTTCTCCTTCTTTTTCTTCTTCTCTGGCAAAAGATTTCAAAGTTACCAACGCATCCATAGGCAATTCAATGGCTCAGTAGCAAATTGGTGAAGTAAGCCAAAGAAAAGTTCTTACCACTACTAAATCACATGCATGACTATCTTCTTGGAGAAAATTGTATAAATACAGTACCTGAGTATGGATACAAGAAGGATCAGGTACGACAGATCCCCTAAATCCAAATTTTCATGACAGATACAAGAAGGGATTGGTCGAACTCATAAGATAATCATGTTATGGATTGCGCCATGTTTGATTGATGCTTTCTACCTTGCCTAGAACAGATGTAAGAAAGGCAAAAGGAAAACATTTATATGGTGTCTCTCCTTTCTAGCAGTGGTGTGGTCAATCTAGAAAGGAAGAAACAACAGTACTTCAACAATTGCTTGGAATCTGTGGAAGAGATCTTTCATAAGCTAAATAGTTGGATCCGTCTTGGGCAATGGTTTGCCTACAGTTTAGAAGTAAAAAAGGAAGAATTATTGGGCTGTTGGGTCTTTTTCTTCCTTAATGCCATCTTTAGGGGTGCATGCAATGATCTCTCTTCATCCCACATTGCTTATTCTCATTTTCCCCTCTTTTCAGTGGTTCTAATAAAATTTTCTTGTGTTACTGTTCAAAAAAGATAGCCAAGTTCACATGATGCCCCCAACAATATCAAGCAAGCTGGACTTGCAACCGAATCGGTAATATTCATTTAAAATTCTAAATAATTGATAGCTCAACAGTTTAAAAACAAAATGGATCTGGATTTCAAGTCTTGTGAAGGCAGGTCTCTTATCCATACCTTATCCTGTTGTTTGAGTATCCAACTCAGATACTCCGCTTTTGAAGGACCCACATAACATGGGTAGAAACTATTTATTAAAAAAAGTTAGTTTAAATATTTGAGATACTAATGAGTCAAGATGATTTGTAATAGTGGTGCAAGAACATAAACTGGGCTGTTAATACAAATTCAAGCAGTAGTGGTTCACCGAATATGCTTGAACATTGATTCTAAACCCCATCTGTAAATCTGGGGACCTTGCGCCCACCCAAAAGAAGAAGAAGAAGAAGATACCTTTCCTTTCCCTTATGCTAATTTGGAAAGAGCAGACCAACAAAATAGTCTTTCTTTTCCCTAATGCTCATTTGGAAAGAGAAGACCAACAAAATAGTCTCACAAAAGGAACATGTGCATGCATAACTTTAAGCAATTCCAATCCAGGTGAATCATTACTTTGAGCAATGCAATATTTGATGTTGACAAAAAGATTTTTATTTTTTTAGGTAATCCTAGCCTAAATTTTTTCTCCTTCTCTAACCAAATGTGGGCCATTGACCATTTTTCTTTTGGGGACTGTTAGTTTAGAATTATTATATGGCTAAAAGCACAACTTATGGGGGTATTTATCGAATCTAATCTCAGGACAGAGAAGTGGAAAATGCATAAGAATTGATACCGATACAACGAATTCATTGATTGGATTTTTTATTCTTTTTCTTTTTCTTTTTTCTTTGAGAGGAAACAAAGTTTAATTAAAGCTTGGAGAGCTAAAAATACAAACTAGAAGCCAAATCACTCCAAACAAAGAAGATGAGAATCATCTTCCTAGCATAGATGAGCCCACTCCCCAATTTGAATTATTTTTTTTTACCTTCATACATTAAAAAAGCATTAAAAAAGAGAAGGTCCCAAGTCCAACCAGTTGGACCATAGTTTACCATCCACCCAGCAAATGAATTCCAACCTGTCACGTGTGCACGACATCCAACCCTTACAATAGGTTGGTCCACAGTGAGTATCACTATTTGCAAAAATCAGTACCACTCTTCAGGTGGGCCACACAATAGGAAATAATTTCTAGCTGCTGATAAATAACAAAATATAATTGTAGCCCACGTGATGGATGGATGTGGCTACTTTTTGCACAAGGTGATCCTCGGAACAGGTACAACCTATTGGACGTTTGGACATAACACGCACATGACAGGTTGGAAGGTATATGAAGGGGGGGCAAAAACTTGCAGTCCAACTGGTTGGACTATATACCTTCTCATTTAAAATAATAATAATAATAATAATAATAATAATAATAATAATAATAATAAAAGAAGAAGAAAAGAAAAGAAAAAAGAAAAAAGAAAAAGAAAAAGAAAGAAAGACGCGAAGATTTAAATATTGTGTAAAGTGATTAGGCTGCATAGGATGCCCAAGTGAATTGAATTGCAAACACTCAGTTTTGTTGAGATGAAATGAAAATAATTGATGGAGTTCGCAGAACTCATCATGAGTAAGTAGCACTCAAGTTGGAGTTGCTTTTACTTTTAACTCCAACTTGGAAGTACCATCATTGTGGTTTGGGACTCAGTTCCTCAAATATGTATGTGAAGATTAGGTAATTGCAGTTTGATTTTTTTTTTTATTATTTTTTTTTCCTCTCTCTTTTTTAAAGTTAATTGCGGTTTGATTGTTTCCACTTTATTAGATTAACTATTCTTCAATTCAATGTGCATTAAAGGCACCCTTGATATGTACAAGAAGCATGTAATATACCAATCACCAAGTGCTTTTCAGAGCAAATTTCAAATCACTGCAGATGAAATATGCAACTAAGAGGCAAATAATGGGAGTACACTCCAGTGGTACCAGTACCACCATAAGCTTACGATGTAACCAGGCAGAAGTGGGGCCCACAGTGTACATATCACATTCGACCATCCACCAGATGCATCCCCTCAATGTTACCCCCAATGCCAAAAGACCAGCCCAAATCTAAACTCAGGTGGGCGACAGGACTGGGAGCGAGTTGAGAGAGGACGCCCACCCTCGATTTAAGTGGGGGCCTACCATGTGTATACGGAATCCAAGCCATCAAGAGTCAAGACCCTTTATCTTCCATGCAGGAAGGTTGAAGATAAAAATCAGGCTGTTCTGCAACTCAGTCGGGCGCTGGTGAAAATTTCCCACATTGTTCCCTGTGATATGGCCCACCAAAGTTTTGGATCGTGCTCATTTTCAGGCCCTTAGGGTAACCTAAGAAGGCGCATCTGATAGATGAGTAGAATGTGATACATACACCACATGGGCCCCACTTCTGCCAAGCACCACCATTTGTACCATTGGAGCGCGCCCCATAGACAATTACTTGAAGAGATGAAAGTGGCGCTAATTGTACTAATATGAACAACCACCTGGGCCACAACATGCTGATGTTTATGACAATAGTTCATGGCCAACATTTTATTTTCATGTGTTTTTAAATGTTTATGACAAAGCCCAAAAACATGACTTGACAAGGGCTTGATTTGGTCCCAGCAGAGACAAATCAGTTGAGAAACAAGTCAACTCGAGTAGGTCTCGTGAGATTTTGGTGTGGTTTCAAAAAAATCCAGTGCAACTATTTCCAAAGACTTGATTGAGTCTTTGAGTTTCTGGCCCAGTGAATCAAGACCTAGTTGGGGAAAAAACTCAGGAAAGTCTTGACCAAGTCAAATCGAATTGAAAAAGTCTCAAGTAGAGTCATTGAATTCTTAAGCAGTTAAACCATAGTTAGTGCAGACAAAATGAGAAAGTGTATATCTGTATGAGTTCCCATCATAGAAGCACCAAGCAGCTCCTCACAGTACACGTGGCAAATATGTGAGGTGATTGGAACTGTTGATCTGATGGGTGTCACGTGAGTAGGCCATATGCCCATATCTGAAAAAGCAAGGGCATTGGACTGATAGAATCCAATCAGCGGCCCACAAAAGAAACAGTACAAGCAACATCCACATTCTACTAGCAAGAGCCACAGCAACTGGATTCGATGGCCATGATTTTGGCATATGGTGCATCCATTATGTGCCTCTATAGTTCAACGATTCCATTCACTGCCTAAGTTTGTCTCATATATGCATCATGAGGATGTTGTGTAGTATTTCTATGACACAAGCTGCATATTAGCATTCCCCAATGAGAAAGGTTAAAAGCCGTAAAATGCTCCAGTAGAAATGAGTGTGGGATCAGAGAGCATATATGCATTTTCATACCAAGGCCAGCAAGAGGCTCATCTAATAGCAACAGGTCTGACTTTTGAACCTGAAAATGTGGTTTGGGATTGAATTAATGTAACAATTAAACAAATTTTCACATAGCAACTGCAAATTGCAACCTGCTTGGTAGAAGAATGTAGACCAGAAAAGTACATAAATAAGAGGTCTCAGGTCCAAGCAGTTGGACCATAAGTTACCGTCCACCCAGCAGATAACTTCCAAACTTTTGTGTCCGTGCGACATCCAACCCATCTAATAGGTTGTTTGCATCATGAGGATCACCTAGAACAAAAATCAGCTGCATCCACTCATCAAGTGGATCACCCTTGTATTTTGTTGCTTATCGATTGCTAGACATTGTTTTCTATGGTGTGGTCTGCCTTATCAGTGGATGGGGCTTATTTTTGCACAAGTTGATCTTCTATCATGGGTCCAACCTATTGGAAGGGTTGGATGTCGCACACACACAATAGAGTGGAAGTAATTTGCTAGGTGCATAGCAAATTATAGTCCAATCAGTTGGACATGAGACCATCTCCATGAAAATAAATTCTTACTAATTGAATGGCCAGGGCAAGACGCCGCTTGAAGCCACCACTTAGAGAATGTGGGTCTTGATCCAAGGAGATCCCATGCAACCCAACCTGGAGGTTGATACATACAAATGTCAGCTGATGGCCATAGCAACAAATAACAAGAAGAGAACTTTTGAACATAACAAATAAAAGTTTCGCCCAGATCCATGAGGAAATACATGATCCTCAACTCAGTGACATGTACAGAACCTTCAAGTCCCCAGATGTACAAGTAGGGCCCGTGGTTTGGTGACACCTCTTTTAATAGACCGTGCCCAAAAATCTCCCAGATGGGATATTCCTAGCGCTTGAACCGGTAGCCCAGAATTAGTCTGCGTTCAACCAAAAACAGAAGGCCAAATATTGGAGTGCCAGGATCTCCTAATCCAGGAAATCTTGAGACATGTTCAATTCCCTGGATCCTATTAGATTAACAGTCTAGATCACCGTACCATGGGCCTTGCATGTACAAGCTGAGGATATTATACAGATCATCAGATTGAAGATCACAATTCCTCATGAGGCAAGCCATGCACCCATATGTGCATTGCAAGTTGCACAATGTATGCTTCAGGGGTTTTGGAAATAAACTGGTTGAAGCTAAAATGTCAATATAATAATCAAGGATTAATTAATTAGATAGACATGGGGAATAAGGCCACAGAAGTACATAAATGACACTGAGTCAATTCCAAGAACAGATCAAATACCGAATGAATGGCTGATTGAAGCCCCAAAGCAAGCTGCTCTTTCAATAGAGGTCTCGCACTCTGCCTTGGCCACCCAAATGTAACTTCCTCAAGCGCAGTATCAGCCAAGAAGTACCTACCATGCAACATGTCACAACCTTACAAACTGAATAGAAAATTTGTTAACAAAAAATTGTGGAATAAAAGCATTGTACAGCAATTACACATAAAGTTAGCCGAAAATAGTAGTTCCACAAAACTAACAATCACAGAAGAGGTTTGTTCGAATACATTCCGACTTATGGCAATGTGATACCTTAGGACTTCAGCCTTTGATTTTGACATTCCCAAGGCTGTTACTGAAGATATAAAGAAGAAGATTCAGGACATATCACCTTTGCTGCTTCACTTGAGATCAAATCACAATGAACTTGTAGAGTTGCAAGTGGAAAGCTACCTGAAAACTGTAAAACTGCCTATCGTGACTCGTATTCTAAAGTTATCTGATTTGTGTAATTTGGTAGATTCTAAAAATGATTTAGCTATCAGTAAGGTTGTTCAACAACTTGGCTTTTTGGGGCTTCAACTTTATGACCGAGGGAAGTTTTATTCAAGGCATTTGGTTGAGGGTATGAGTTTCCACTTCCAAAATAAGTATTCTGTTAATGGTGTTGACTATCCTTCTAAGGCATTTGGGTTAGTTAAGAGCTCCTTTTTTCAAGGTCTAACCCCCTATGAAGAGTTGGTCCATTCCATATCATCCAGGGAAGTGTTGATCCATTCTTCTAGAGGACTTACTGAACCAGGAACTTTGTTTAAAAATCTAACGCCCCATATTTCATCTGTAGTGGCGGTTTGCTGTGGCCGCCTGTGGTGAAAACGCCCCTACTTACTATATTTTTGTAGTGAATTGAATGTAGGTTATTGTTGTATCTCTTTTCTAACTAGCTATTTTTTAGGCCACAACTCAAAAGAAGAGGTTGTTAAGTTCTTTAATATGTTGCACCCACTGCTAATGGAGATTCTCTTTTAGAAGGATATAGTGTTGGCTTCAATGATTTTGACATTCCCAAGGTCATATCGAAGATATAAAGAAGAAGATTCAGGACATATCACCTTTGCTACTTCACTTGAGATCAAATCACAATGAACTTGTAGAGTTGCAAGTGGAATGCTACCTGAAAACTGTAAAACTGCCTATCGTGACTCGTATTCTAAAGTTATCTGATTTGTGTAATTTGATAGATTCTAAAAATGATTCAGCTATCAGTAAGGTTGTTCAATAACTTGGCTTTTTGGGGCTTCAACTTTATGACCGAGGGAAGTTTTATTCAAGGCATTTGGTTGAGGGTATGAGTTTCCACTTCCAAAACAAGTATTTTGTTAATGGTGTTGACTATCCTTCTAAGGCATTTGGGTTAGTTAAGAGCTCCTTTTTTCAAGGTCTAACCCCCTATGAAGAGTTGGTCCATTCCATATCATCTAGGGAAGTGTTGATCCGTTCTTCTAGAGGACTTACTGAATCAGGAACTTTGTTTAAAAATCTAACGCCCCATATTTCATCTATAGTGGCGGTTTGCTGTGGCCGCCTGTGATGAAAACGCCCCTACTTACTATATTTTTGTAGTGAATTGAATGTAGGTTATTGTTGTATCTCTTTTCTAACTAGCTATTTTTTAGGCCACAACTCAAAAGAATAGCATTTTCCTCTGAGGAGAGACAGTGCATTCATGGTGGCTCCATGATCACTTGACCGTGGGCACCACTAGTCCAAAACTGAAAACTAGAGTAAAATTTAGAAAAAAACTGCCCCAACTATACCAATGATGGGTCAAACCGTCAAACAAGAAACCATTTCTTTTGACCAGACATTACAAAGCATGATCAATTGACTCAAGTGAAACAGGAACAGGAATATTTGAACAAACCTCAGCATCCATCTTGATGAACTTCTCCAAATGCCTTCGTGCCAATGCCTTCAAATGCTTATCGACGATCCTATAGAGGCCATCAATACAAACCCATTGCATTCAGAAACAAAGTCTATCTTGTCTTTAAGGCTACCAATAGGACAGGTTGGTCTGTTGGGTTTAAGGTCCCAACATGATATGGGATGGGCTCTGGCCTTGTAATAGAAGTTAGCGGGTTGAGGATGGATTTGAGGCCTAACTGATGAAGGGATTAGGCCTAGGCACAAGTTTTGCAGGAATTTTATATTAAGGTCCAGTCCAATCAATGAAACAGGCCCATTTTTTACTTTAATGGGCATGCTTGGGCATTCAATTGAAGGCTTTACTACTAAATGGGCTAGTCATTTGTTGGTCGATTTCAGAAATAACTGAGCCCATGGGTGTAACATTAGTTACAGGCTCACTGTTTTGGAGGAGTCAGCAAAATCATTTATAAGGAGAAGAGATTAAATTATGATCGATTTACGGACTACCTTCTTTTGGTCCAACCATGCCAGGAATATATCTGTGCCATGTTCTACATCAGTTTGCTAGTTTCTGTTATAATAGTGTAAGCATGCAAAGTACAAACAAACAACTAACTAAAAAGTAAAAAGCTTCAAAAGAGTGAAAGTATAGGTTAAGACCCTCTTGGTTATAGTATAGGTTGAAGGATCGATACCCACTATCACAAAAGAGTGAAATTTATGTGATAGCGGGTATCAATCCTTTAACCTATACTACCACTCAACTAAACAATTACTTGTGTTGAAATATGGATTTACAAATATAAAATACTAAATCATGTGTGTACAAAAATTAAGGGTTATTACTAAGAGGGAAATAGCCAATACTGGACAATTCAGAAAAGAAGGTTACTGTTTGGAGGAGCATTTGATTAAATTTGATATCCATCATTGTGGCATTGTGCATGTTGATTTTTGTTGCCAGTAACTACCATCTTCTTTCTTTTTGTTCGATTATTTTTTTATTTTATTTTTATTTTTATTTTTGTGGATAAAGGATAGAAAATCATTCAATCGAGGTTTATGATCAATTTATAATTTGTATGAATATTTCAGGACTTCAAAACTTTGGGGTATTTTCCCATTAAAATCAACCATAAATTCTAATGTTAGGCTACATTGGTTATGTATTCAAATTCTTAGAAAATGAGGTGGCCTTTGGACTGTAATCAGGGATGTCCATTCATATTGCATGTTCGGGTTGTTGACAAGCTAGTCATGGCAATCACAAACCTTAGGATCTCCACAAACCTCCATGCACAACCATGATTTTGTAGAGTTATAGATTATTTTGAATGGATCTTTGCAAGAATTACTCTTCCGCATTGCGTGTAGAAGAACATGTTAGAGATACTAACTTCAATATGTTGCATACATATTTAATGACATGGCATTAGATGTCATGTTGTGGGTGTATGTGCCATGCACTAGTGTAATGTTAGGCAATAGACTATAATGCATAAGTCAAGCATGATATGTCATATAGATGATATGTGTTAAGCATTAGACGTACTAGGTGATGATGATGCATTTGTTGTATTGGAGCTGTTGTAATGCAGGTGAAGGGAATTGAAATGTGATAAGAGGTGTGTAGGGATGTGGCTGTGGGTTGGTGATCCATTCCCCTATATATATGGAGCTACTTCAAGGCATAGTTCAAAAACTCACTGACCCGACTTGTAACTCAGCCAAGTCAACTCAACTCCATTCAAGTTTCGAGCCAACCCAAGACAGCTGGAAATCGAGTGAGTCGAGTTTTGGGGTTTTTGAAACTATGCTTTGAAGAATGTAAGTAGACAAAATTCCACTCATCTCCACTACTTGAAGTTTAAAGTTTCTATGTAATTGAAGAGAACTTACTTTATCTAATTAAGAGAATTTAGTTATCAGGATAATTAATCTTAATTATAAGGAGAATTCATTCTAAGCACAGGTGATGGAAATTACATTACAATATCGAGGGCCTGTTTGGATATATACCACTTAAAATGAGTTCATCTCTTTTTTCTTTTTCTTTTAATTGTAGTTATGTATTAGTCTACATAAATTAGTGACTATCTATCTCAGGTTGGGTTGGGTTGGTCGGTCGAGTCGAGTCGAATTGGTCCAGTTGGGTTGGGCACTGGTGATGTCAGTGGATCCTACCAAATCAGCAATAAATTGGCTTTGATGGACCCAAAGACATGGTGGGGCTAACAAATCAGTGATTCATATTCTACTCAAATCTCAGCTGTTCATTTTAAAATTTTCATACCGCTTGTCTGGGAGCCTTCAATAGGCCAACTTGAACCCGACCTGGTCTCATCCAAACCCAACTTGACCAAATTTTTGGATCATGGCGAGTCGGGTTCAGTTTCAGGGTGACCCATTTTGCACCCTTAGTTTGCCATTGAGACTTTCTTTAACTCTCATCATATGTAGCAGAGATATATTATTTAATTTAGAACCATCATGGTCATTTTGGTGATCTAACTGTTTCAATGGTCCATTGTGGGACAGGTATGATGCTACAAAGTCTCTCTTAGCTAAGATCGCCACCAGGATGAGCAGAGACTCGGAATGAGCAGTGAAGCACAAAGTAGAGCAGAGATGTTGACAGCATACGGTGTTGGAAAAGCTATGTGAACCCCACCAGGATGTATGTGTTTAATCCATACCAAAAACCAAAGGGAACTGAAACTCCATACCAAAAACCAAAGGGAAAAGCAACAGGAAACAACAAAAAAAAAAGAAAGAAAGAAAAAAAAAACAGAACAAAACCCAAAACCAAACCACCCGCAAGATGCAGATCAAAATTTTCCACCATGTATGACATGCATGCAATTTCTCATTGCCTGTGTATCATCCATCACACTTTGCAAGATATTTCAGACATGATGAAACCCGGAGAGAGAGAGAGAGAGAGAGAGAGAGAGAGAGAGAGAGAGAGAGAGAGAGAGAGAGAATATATCGTCAACTTTGGCCGTTGGAGAAGGGGAGCTATGGCATTGTGGTCGTTTCGGTGCTTCTTCCTCATGCCTTCTCGAACTTTGGCGTGTTCTAGCAAGGAGGGGGAAATGGTCGAGAGATCAGCGTCTTCAACAAGCAATGGAAATGGAAGCCATATCAAGAGAGGCCGGAGTGGAGCGATGTTGGAGAGAGAGAGACTTTCGGGATTTGGGGATGGGGAGCGCGATTTGGGGATGGAGCGATTTGGGAGAGAAGAGGGAAGAAGGGTTTTTGGGAGAGAAATATTATGCGCGATTCGGAAATGGGGCGATTTGGGAGAGGAGGAAAAAAAAGGGTTTTGGAGAGATAAGGCGGGCGCGATTTGGGGAAAAAATTCGGGAGGGGCGATTTGGGAGAGGAGGGAAAAAAAGGGTTTTGGAGGCGGGCGCGATTTGAGGATGAAATTCGGGAGGGGAAAGGAATTTTTTTTTAATTACTCCAGCGGCGGTGGCTTATCGTACACAGGCGGCCGTGTAAAAATGCCGCACATTTTATATCAACACGGGCGTTTTTTTGGGGCCGCCAGCGAGAGAGCGCCGCTGATAAGGAGATTTCTTATAGCGCGATCACATTGACTGGGATTAGCTATTGACAGGTTGAGTAGCTGGACTCGCTACTGAAGTGACGTCACTAAGTATTGTGGGCCCCACCATGATGTATGTTTTGTATCCACACCGTACATCCATTTGGAGAGATCATTTTAAGGTATGATCCAAAGAATTAGTCTCATATAAAGCTCGAGTGGATCCCACCACAGAAAACAGCGGAGAGAGTGATGCCCGCCATTAGAAACTTATAGGGGCTTGGGAAGTTTTCGATCAAGCTAATATTTGTGTTTTCCCTTCTTTCATGTCAATGCTAACTTATGAACAGGTTGGATCTCAAATAAACATCACGGTGGACCTAGGAAGGTTTCAACGGTGGGCGTAACTCTCCCCACATTTTTCTGTAGTGGGATTCACTCAGCTATGGATCTGCCTCATTCTTTAGCTTATCACCAAAACCTTTTCACCAGATGATGGACGGTGTAGATACAATACATACCTACAAGACTCGGTGACGTCACTTCAGTGGCTAGCCTCGCTACTCAACCTGCCAGTAGGTAATCCGCGTCCAACTTTTACGGGCGCTGACGGGATGCTGACAAGGTAGTAGCCAAATTGTCACTGAAGTTACGTCAACAAATTTTGTGGACCCCACCATAATGCATGTGTTGTATCCATATGGTCCAACCATTTGTAGAGATCGTTTTGTCGCATTACAAAGAGAATGAGATAGATCTAAATTTCAAGTGGACCCACCACAGAAAACTGTGAGTACCGTCACGCCCACTGTTGAAACATTTATAAGGCCCACAGTGATGTATTTTTGAGATCCATCCTATTCATAAGTTAACATAGAGATAGATGAAGTGAAAACAAAAATATCAACTTCATCAGAAACTACTGTGGCCCCTAAGAAGTTTTGAACGGTAGATGTCACTGTCCCCACTATTTTTTATGGTGGGGTCCACTTGAACCTTAGATCTATCTCATTCTCTTTGTAATGCCATAAAGCGATCTCTAAAAATGGTTGGATGGTATGGATACAACACATGCATCATGGTGGGGTCCATAGAGCTTGGTGATGTCACTTCAGTAGCGATTTGGCTACCGACCTTGTCAGTATCCAATCCGCGCCCAACTTTTACGGTATTAATGGTGGAGCCCACTTACGGACGGGCACGTGGTCGATTTTGGACACGGTTTGGGTACTGCCGAGCTGTCTCTTCCCGAGAACAGACAGGGGATCTGAGGGGCCATCGTGATGTATGGCTTTTATCCACACCGTCCATCCACTTTTCTGTATCATTTTACGATACAAGCCCTAATCAATTCAGTTCCAAGGCTGAAGTAGACCACACGATGGGGATTAAACACCTATCGTTGAAAACTTTCTGGGGCCACAGAAGTTTTGGATCAAGTTGAATTTGCGTTTTCCTTTTATCCAGGTCAACGTGACCTCATGAATAGGTTGGATAGCAATTACTCATCACAGTGGGCCCTAGAAAGGTTTCAACAGTGGGTGTTGTTGATGCAAAAATCCGATTAACCCTCGCCAAGCTCCGAGCACTCACGTCGAACCCTATAAGCTTGCATAGAAGAAGGACAAAGGAGACCCTGGCTAGAGCAGGGGACCCTTCGATGCCAAAGTCAGGCTAAAAATCTGGGTCTAAGTAGTATAGATGGGGATTTATGTGAGAGATTTTGCGTACCTGTCTATGCCAATGAGTTATCTATTTATACCTTTTTGCATGGAACGATCATGTCCGTCATTCTTGGCACAACTTGCGCCATTTAACGTGAACGACGCATGCGTTGAAGTTGGCGGTTACCCACAGATCATGCGCCGGATATTACTTAGTCGTGTGTTACTGTAGTTAAACCTGGAGCGAGATTGTAGGACTTGTCTTTCCCCAAGCCAACCTTATAATTCGAGTCCTTCCTTTGACAGTTTAGTTGTGTTGTCGATGAGCACCTACTTAGATTAAGCGGACGAGGTGTGTAATGACTTCTTTCGGGTTCTAATCCGATGTGAAAGCTCTATAAAATAACTTAGATAGAGTAATATGGCCCGTTCCAGATCATGGGTCAGCTTATCTTGCTCGGCCATCCCTTTTCTTTGCCCTAGTCATACAATTAACTAGGCGAGCTATGTCTACGCCAATTAGAGTCGACTCAAATTCTCTCATAACAAAAGCCCCCTACTCTCTGAGTTCGAGCTCGAACTCAAGGAGTAAATGCATGGGGAGATGGTACGCCACACCCTCCATGATGAGGACTTAGCAGAATCGAGGCAGATTATTGTAATCATGATTCTCTGTTATTGGGGTGTCGTACTGCGGTGGTAACTTTTTGATTTTGAACCTGTGGTTGATGAACACATGGTGACGGTTAAGGATTCAAATTGTTGGAGCGAACAGGGAGCTGTCGCGTGGGCTTCAGGAGATGGGAAGGTGTCTGTACATTAATTGCCATTAAATGTGAGCAGCGCATGACTTGGTGGACGTGAGTTTGAACTAATGGTTTATTGCCACGTACACCGTAGGGTTCGGCTCTGTGGCGTTCTAACTTCGGATATAGCTGTTCATCATCATTATAGACGACCGATTGAGGCTATAAAAGCTAGTTCCCCCCTCATTTTGGATCTCTCCTCTATTTCTCCTGGAAGACGCTTGCTGCCAGCAAACTCCCGGAGCGGGTGATTTCTGGTGAGTCTTTTCTTTCTCCGATCGCCTTTTTCTCTTATCTATTTCCTTCTTCGTTCATTCTGTGATGTCAAATGGGTCGGGTGAAGCTCGCGAAGTCTATGCATTTGAGGAGGATTCAGAGCCAGAGAGCGCAAACTTTAGGCGCGAGGCTTCGGAAGGTCCACTAGAAGTAATACCCCTCTGACCTCGTGCTAGAAAAGATAAGGGTACTAAATCCGGTGCTTGCTCTAAGGGTTCCAAGAGAATACCTCGGGATCCGATGGGAATGGTAGTTGCTAGAGTGTCGGGAGGCCGACCTGTCGAGCTCGTCCCCGGGGGCTCAATCTTGATAGAATCCCAGATGGCTGAGATTCGAGCGATTTATTAGATTCCGAGCTCAGTACACATCTGTGCTCCAGCTCCTCTGGATGCCCTTGGGGACCAAGTTGAAGGCGATGTAGCAATCTTCATTTGCGCCCTCTAGTGTGGGCTCTAATTTCCAATTCACCCCTTCATGTGCGCCATGACTGTGCGTCTAAAGTTGGCTTCGGGCCAGCTCGTCCCCAATGTTTGGAGGACGCTGATATCGACCTTCTTGATCTGGTGTCAGTACAAAAATCAAGAGTTGACCCCTGACGAGTTCATGGCTATCTACCAAGCTAAGCACGACCGCCACAAGCCGTGCTAGTATTTGTAATACCTCGTACTTTCTAGTACTCGGGTGTTACCTTGTAACCTAACATAAATACAAACCTAGCCTATTTGAACATTTATAGCCTAAATTGACTATTAAGAGTAATCTTCATCCAAAGATTACACCATCTGATCGTTAATTTGGGAGATCCACCGTAGATCTTCATCTCAGTAGTTACAAAGTCTTGTGAGCCACTTAAATAGCAAAATTTAAGGCCACCAGATTATTATCCTTAAATAAGAAAAAAAAAATCTAAATGATCAAATAGAAATTAAGTGGTAGGTTGAGACTTATTTAATGAAGGTTGATAACATTGGTTATTTGTATTGTCGCATCCAACCGTCAATCCGAAATAAAATAAAATAAAATAAAGTAAGTGTAATAAATAAATAAATAAATAAGGTTGAAAAAGCCTTTAATAGGACTCCTATCGACAGAACCATCCTATTTGAATGTAAATATTCAATGATTAAAAATATAATAATAATATATTTAAAAATAATAATAATATTGTTATTAAGAATATCGTAACAAAAATATTTAAAATTATAAATGCATATTAGACCATCTTATCATTAATCCAACCGAGACTTCCATCTAAGTGGGCCCTAGAACCTTTCTACCATTGACAAATAATCTGATCATCGGATCGACATGATTGACACTTCAAGACCACAAGTTTTGATTGATATGGCCCACCCAAACTTTAGATCTACTTGATCTCGAGTTAGAGGTCCTTATTGGACATGTAACATCAAATGGTCGGAGTGGATTGGAGCTTACATCATGGTGGATCCCCACATTAGTGTGCGTGTGCATCAGGGGCAGTGCACCTGCGGTGCACTGGACCGTCAACACGGTCTAACGGGTATTGACCCTTGTTTTTGCTAAAAAGAGAGATTTTTCTCTCTTTCGTGACCTTGCACCAGCGACGGACAGCCGTCGACTGTTTTGATCAGTGGACCACTTGCCATGATCCATTTCCATGATCTAAACTGTCCATATTGTAGTGGACCCGAAGTTGATCAAAATCATGGTCGATCCACCGTTGGATTGCACGCACGTGTACACGATGTCAGCCTCAAATCAGGCCACAAACACACCCATTTCCAAAAATGGAAATCTATTGCTGCCACGAGGGCGATCCGCATGCTCCCTCCATTTATAATCCCAGCTGTTCATCTTAGGGCAATCCTAGCCCTGTAAACTAGGTCTTCTATTTAAAAGAAAAGAGGAGGTGAGAGAACCAGCCGTTTTTCTCTTTCTCTGAAACCCACCGAGCAAACCTCCATGGAGCTTCAAACTCGCCACTCCACAAGCTTCTCTATGACTGTCCAAATCATTTGGCACCGTCAGATTGAAGGAAGAGGCTTCAGAATGAAACCCGCCATTAGAGCTGCCTCTTTCTTCTCCATTCGAGCCGCGACGAGTCACAGCAAGTTGGGGCGAGATCAGTTGGGTTAAAACTCCTGTTGGCAGCAGTTGATTGGGAGAGGAGAGTCAGTGTGTGGGCGTTGCCGCACCAGCTGGGTCGGGTATGAGTTGCTGCCTGGCTGGATAGAGCTCGAGTCGGGTCAGGTGAAGGTGAGGTTCAGACTCATCTCTGAGGAAAAGTAGAGGAAGAGAATGAGGGAGAAAAACAGAAGAAAGAAAGAGAGAGGGAGCAAGAGAAAGAAGTTAAAAGGAGAAAGAGATTGGAGAGAGAGAGAGAGAGAGAGAGAGAGAGAGAGAGAGAGAGAGAGAGAGAGAGCATGTCTGTGCGTCACACCAGCTCGACTCGGTCGGGTTGTGGGGTGGCGTTCATTTACGGCCCTTGCAAAGAAACGAAATGAAGAAAGGAAGAAGCAGGTGGAAGAGGAAGAAAGAGAGAGTATGTGGGAGTGCGCTGGTTTGTTACACCAGCTCGGTTCGAGTCAGGTCGACTCTGCCAAAATTGAGTTCAGCTGATTCGAGTCAAGCTTGGTTCTGTACCTGGCTAGAGTTCTAGCAAGGTGAGAGTAGAAGAAAGGAAGATGAAGGAAAGGAGGAAGGATGGAGAAGAAAGAGAAACGAGGGAGAGAAAGGGAATCGAGCCGAGTGGGCTGCCTTGGTTTGGTTTGAGTCACGGTCGAGCCGAGTCGCTGGATTGCTTTAACTCACTGAGTTGAGCATGTTTCGGGACCTGCTTGGGTTCAAACGTGTGACTGGACATTTTAGCAGAGAAGGGAAGAAGAAAGAGAAGAAACAAGGAGTGTAAGAAGAAGAAGAAAGCAATGTACTATCGAGTCAGATTCGAGTTTAGCCGAGTCGACTCAGTGACTGCTGAGTTCGATTAGGTTGGGTTAGGCTGGGTCTAGATTTAGGTGCTGGACAAGGGATTCATCTGTGAAGTTTAAGCTTGGGCCCAAGAGAAGTGGGCTTGATGTTTAAGCTTGTTGATTGAGTTGAGGTTGTGTTGAAAACGAGTCGACTCAGATTCGAGGTAAGTTAAAATCTAAATCTCAAATTAGGCTATTAATTAGAGTAAAGTTCACGACTAATAAAGGGCCATTAAATGCACATTTTATTAGTATTGTGGGGATATATTTTCCTAATTAGGCTTTATGCAAATTCATATTATTCGCCCAAATTAATGTCAGGTGCCTATCAATCAAGTTGGTTGCACCTTGAGGACTTCAGTTCATCATATATTCCCACATTTAGAGTTTATTCGATTCAAGGGAACCTCTATTGAAAGGTGAGGATCACCCTTCAAGCTTTTCTACATCTTGATAGTCGGCATAGCTTGCTTGCTTAATCTCTTGCCTAAAATAATACTTAGTGAAAGTGTTGATAAATGTTAGTTTTAATTTAGTAATTCTTTATAATGACTGATGGTTAGATTTATATTCAATTACGAACATGCGATAGGTTTCAAATATTCCTCTTTACATGTGTAATTACTTTTGACAATGTGCTTGACTTGTTATGCCACTTGTGGTTATTTTATAATGTTCGTGGAAGTCCTTGAACTAGTGGCCTTTCTGTCAAATAGATTAAATGGAATTTCCTTGTCGTGGACTTACCACATTGTGTATCATTTGTGCCTACATGACTTTTGGTGAATAATCCCTTTTTAATCACACCATTAGGTGGAATATTTGGCCCTCGCGGCTTTTATGGAATACTTGCCCTTTTGCGGCGTTAATGGATTATTTTGTACAACCTTGCCATGATAAGTTCCACTTGTTAGACTACAATTGGCCACTAGTTGGAGAGGTTACCCTCAAAAC
Source organism: Magnolia changhungtana (assembly GCA_030180095.1). Classification (NCBI taxonomy): domain Eukaryota; kingdom Viridiplantae; phylum Streptophyta; class Magnoliopsida; order Magnoliales; family Magnoliaceae; genus Magnolia; species Magnolia changhungtana. Next base: position 1,611,910 of record JASAUF010000076.1, read on the forward strand.
ATCATATTTATTAGTCTCATGAGCCAGGGATGATGGAATAGGATACTATGCCTGAGCTGTCGGCCTATGATGGGTGACCAACCCCCCATAGTGACCTTTGAGCTTTTCTAAAATTGATTGTTTGAATTTGGAATAATAATGGTTGGGCTAATCATGTATTTTCATGGCACATATTATGGTCTTTTCCGGGTGGTTAGTTCTCCTTGGGCGTACCTTTGCGTATTTTTTTGGGTGACTAATCTTCCTTGGGTGATCTATGTATTATTACGGTCTTTTTCAGGTGGTTAGTTCTCCTTGGGCATACCTTTGCGTATTTTTCCAGGTGACTAATCCTCATTGGGCGATCTATGTATTATTATGGTATTTTTCGGGTGGTTAGTTCTCCTTGGGCGTACCTTTGTGTACTTTTTTGGGTGGCTAGTCCTCCTTGGGCGATCTATATATCATAGTCTTTTTCGGGTGGCTAGTTCTCCTTGGGCGTACCTTTGGGTATTTTTCCAGGTGGCTAGTTTTCCTTAGGTGACTGTTTACCAGCTGGATGTGCATCCCCAGGTCTGTGAGCATATGCATGCATCCATGCATTTAAACAAGATTATCTTGTGTGATTTATCTAATGAATGAGTATCTGATGAACCTTATCTGATTTCCATGATAATCATTTTGTAATATTTGTTATACTATGTCTTTGATAACTATGCTTAATTATCTTGATGAAACGATAAATCTTGGGGGTTATACCTCACTGGATAGTCATTGACGCTATCGAACCGTACTCAGTGTGCAGGAGACGTGGATGATGCGTACGCTGGTGTTCAGGAGGAATGGAAGGAGCTAAATGATCTTGTGACTCTCCATTCCTGATTTTATTTGTATTTAATTTATACTGTTATATTTGTAAAGGTTAATACTTGGTTTGTATAAGTTTTTGGGTAACCACTTGAAACATTGGTTATATATATTTGGACTCACTCTAATATCTGATTTATTTCCATCCCGCTATATTATTAACTCTGATAAAAGAAAAAAAAATGTACATGGAATTTGGGTGTTTTCAGAGGTTAATGCTCGGGTTTTTGGAAAACGAGTAATGTACTCGGGTTCCGGGAACCGGGGTGTTATAGTATTATTTCTCAGTAAGGACTTAGCAGGGTTATAGCCTTGTTACCATGCTCCCCACTTCCAACAAGGATTGGAGAACAAGTGGTTTTGGGCCTTAGTGGTCTGCAGGTCAGGGTCCCCACGAAATTTTCTACTCAGGTCAGATTTCTTGAGGTGTCTGTTCTGTCGTCGACTTTCGCATTCTATTGTTCTCATCCGACCTTAACTATTCTTTAGTAGATTATCTGAAGGGCGTTCCCAAGCTCTCCTCCCTTCTTCGGACCCAGGTTGTTAAGGCATGGTTGTAAACGTCGATCAACACGTTTGGCACCATGTTATCAATCCGGATGATCTTTTTCATTCAGATTTTGCAGATTTAAACCCACTCCTTTCGTTTTAGGTTAGTATTCATACACGGTCCTGTCAATCTTGAGTTTTTAATGAAGCCACCTCTTTTAACTGATCTACATTGCACAGGTATGGGTCTTCTTGTTTGCATTCTTTTGGAAAGGGGCATCCTTACATTTCTTATCTCCGGAGGAGCTCCCTGTGTGATGAGTCCCTTTTCGGGAGCTGAAGAAGTCCTCGGCATTCGAATATTTTTCTACTCGATTCGTAAAGTCTCCCTTAGAGGTCGGATGGTTTTTCCCTATCGGAAATAGGAACTTTCCTTCTTTGAGACCGAGGATTATCGCAGCCAAAGCCATCTTGTCTGAGTAATCGTTGTCTCGCATTGCTTCTTCATTGAATCGGAGGATATAGTCCTTTAGGGCCTCCCCCTCTTTCTGCTTGATGGTAAGTAGATGTGCGGAGGGTTTCTTGCGTTGCTTCCCTATGATGAATTGAGTGAGGAACGCCTTACTTAGATCGGTGAATGAGCCGATAGACCTCAGCTTCATATGCTGATACCAGCCTCACGCGCCTCCGATAAGCATTATTGAGAATGCTCGGCACATAATAGGCCTGGAGGCTGACTGGAGCTCTATCCATGACCGACAAGATTCCATGTGCTCAGTAAGGTCCCCAGAGCCCGAGTAGGGCGTGATAGGAGGCATTCGAAACCTTAGTGGCACCACCGCTTTCATTATTTCGCTAGTAAATGGGGGTTCGGTTTCCTCTATCATTGCGTCTACGGCGGTCGAAACTTGAGTTTGGTACGCCCATCGCATCATGTTGATCTGGCCTCGTAATTCTTCGAGTTGAGTTTCCCAGGGATCTTTGTCCTCAGCCACTGCTTCTTGAACTTGGTTAGGTTCGGGAGTTCTTTTACATATTCTCCATTCTAATTCACGGCGGAGGTCAGTCAGAGCCAGTGCTGATGTCTCAAAGACATGTATCGGGGCTCGGTTAGATAGCTCTTGCGGCCACATTGGGACCCGAGTAGATGCCCCTCACGAGGCATCTCGAGATACTGCTGGGGCTCGACGTTTTGTGATTATCGGAGCATTTTCCTCCTGGTCCGGAGGTGGATGCTGCCTGTTCATCTACTGCCTCATCTGGCTGACCTTATTGACCAACATCTCCATTTAATGCTATAACCACTTGGTATTTACTTCCTAGATTTCTGGATCGCTGAGTTGGCTCTATTGGTGTAGATTCTATTTGTAGTCCAGAAGTTGAGTTTCGCACCCTGGATGGCTCGGGATCAACAGGGACAATTGGCATATGCATTTTCTTCTTTCCTCTTACCATTCTCTCTAGTGTAGTAAAAGCGGTTTTTTGTTTCAGTTTCTCACAAACGACGCCAAAATGTTGATGCAAAAATCTGGTTCACCCTCACCGAGCTCTGTAAGCCTGCACAGGAGAAGGACAAATGAGACCTTGGCTAGAGCAGGGGACCCTCCGATGCCAAAGTCAGGCTAGGATTCTGGGTCTAAGTAGTGTAGATGGGGGTTTGGGTGAGAGATTTTGCGTACCTGTCTATGTCAATGAGTTATCTATTTATATCTTTTGAATCGAACGATCATCATGTCCATCATTCTCGGCACAACTTTGCACCATTCAATGTGAACGACGCATGTGCTGAAGTTGGCGGTTACCCCGAGATCGTGTGCCGGATATTACTCTGCGTGTGTTACTAGAGTTAAACCTCGAGCGCGATTGTAGGACTTGTCTTTCCCCAAGCCAACCTTATAATTCGAGTGCTTCCTGTGACAGTTTAGCCATGTTGTCGATGAGCACCTACTTGGATTAAGCAGACGGGGTGTATAATGACTTCTTTTGGATTCCAATCTGATGTGAAAGCTCTACAAAAGAACTTAGATAGAGTAATATAGTCCATTCCAAATCACGGGTCAGCTTATCTTACTCGACCATCCCTTTTCCCTGCCGTAGTCGTACAACTGGCCAAGCTATGTCTATGCCAATTAGAGTCGGCTCAAATTCTCCCATAACAGGTGTTATTATCATCGCTGTTTCCTATGGTGTGGTCCGCTTGAACCTTCATTATGTCTCATTTTGGGGTTTGTACCATAAAATGAAAGAGAAAATGGATGGACGGTGTGTATAAAATCGATACATCAGGGTGGCCCCTCAGAGCCCTTATCAATTCCTAACTAGGGACTGGCGGGGTAGTATTCAAACCGCGTACGTCAATTTTGGTTTTTACCTAGCAACCAATTTCCCTGTGTCGAAGACAAAACCTAGTTGTCGGCACCATGTCAGAGATCAGGTCCATTCATCAGGTCCAAACAATCCTATCCTCAGCAGAAAGACAGAGCAACAGAAATCAGATCGTGGCCAACAATACAGAATTTGCAGATGAGATAGATATGGCGGGTCTGATTGATGCAGGTTTCAGCGGTAATAGGTTCACCTGGAGTAATAATCAAGCGGGAAGATCTCGGGTTTGGGCGCGTTTGGACATGGTTCTATGTAATGGCAGCTGGATAAGTCATTTTCCCCGTTTCCTAGTCAAACATCTCCCCCGCGTCAATTCTGATCATTGCCCATTGCTCCTGCAATTTCCACCCATTTTGCTAGCTTCCCCTAAGCCTTTTCGGTTTCAACGTATGTGGACGTTGCATCCAGAGTATCCTAAAGTCATTATGAAGGCGTGTAAGGAAGACCTTTCTGATCAGCCTATAACTAACCTCATGCTGAAGTTGAGAAAGGTAAAGGCTCATTTGAAAGAATGGAATAAATCAGTTTTTGGTGACATTTTTCAAGAACTCAAATCGGGAGTACCATTGCCCTACTGAAATTCAAGATCAGGTAGCTCAGCAGAACAGCCAGGAGGAGCTCCTTCAAGCCAGGAAACGCCTTGAGCATCTCGAACTCGCTGAGGAAATCTTCTGGAAACAGAAATCGCGCATTAATTGGCTAAAGGAAGGTGACCGCAACACAAAATTTTTTCACTTATCTGCCAAGGATAAGATTAGGAGGGCGCGTATTGAAGAAATCCAGCTGGGCTCGGGCACCTTTTCCTCAGATCCAAAACAAATTCAAGAAGAAGCGGTGCATTTTTTCTCCTCGCTGTTCACCTCAGAGCCGAATTGCATGCAAGAATCTCTCCTCCATGTGATTCCTCAGGCAGTTTCGGCTGTGGATAACGAATTGTTGATGAACTACCCCTCTTTGGATGAGGTTAAAAGAGCAGTTTTGTCCATGCCTAGGACAAGGTGTTCAGGTCCGACGGGTTGTCGGGTGATTTCTTCGCTTATAGCCGGGATATCGTCGCCCCGATATCTATAAAGCCGTGACGCAGTGATTTTTTCTTGGAACTACCCCGGCTTTCTCACCACCCTCATTTGTTTGATTCCTAAGAAAACTTGTCCCCCAACATTTTCTCGATTTCCGTCCGATCATCTCAGAATCGTGTTTACAAAATTTTTTCCAAAGTCATTCTTTGTAGATTGGCGAGGGTCCTTCCAAACATTATTTTCGAACAAGGAGCCTTCGTCGGGGTCGTTCAATAGCTGAGACCGTGGCTCGCTCAGAAATGGTCGAGAGATTGATAGAAAAGTGAGAGAGGCGGAAACCTCATTCTTAAGCTTGATATGGAAAAGGCGTATGACCGCCTCGAATGGAGCTTCCTTCTAAGGGTCCTTCAACGCTTCGGTTTCTCGCAACGTTGGATTCGATGATAGAAAAATGTGTGAAGAACAACTGGTTCTCAGTCCTAATAAATGGGACTCCCTCTGGTTTTTTCAAGTCATCCAGGGGTCTCCGCCAAGGGGATCCGCTATCCCCGGGCCTTTTCATCCTTGCTGCAGAAGTTCTAAGTAGAGGATTTGCCAACCTCTTTCTCAATCAGAAATGCATTCCTTTCAAGCTCAAACGTGGCAGTACTCAGATCACGCATCTTCTGTACGCCGATGACACAGTCCTCTTCTTCAATGGAAGCACTTCTTCTATCAAAGCGATGACTGATTTTCTCTCATCATACCAAGTGGCGTCAGGACAACGAATCAACTTTACTAAAAGTTGCACGCATCTTTCAGCCACAATGCCAGTCCATAGAATCAGAAGTATCCAGCGGCGTCTTGGAACCCCTTGCTCCTCGACGTCCTTTACTTACCTTGGGATCCCCCTCTTCAAAGGCAGATCTAGAGTCGCTCACTTTCGCCCGTTACTAGAAAAAATCGAGATCAGAATTCAAGGTTGGAAGGCAAGGATTATCTCCCAGGCTGGAAGGTGTACTCTGATCAACCATGTCCTTTGCGGTATCCCAATCCATGCAATGTCGGCAACTGCGATCCCGTCTCAAATTCTTCAGCGGATGGAAGCATGTTTTTCCAATTTTCTCTGGGGATGGTTCGAAGGCTCTCATAAATGTCATTGGATTAAATGGGACAAGATAGCTCTACCCAAAGAGGAAGGGGGTCTGGGAATTAGAAAACTCAGCGATGTTATGGCAGCTCTGCGAATGAAGATGGCATGGTCAGCCAAAGTCAGGAAGAACGACAGCTTGTGGGTTGTCTTCGCTGTGTCTAGATATGGTTCCACCGAGGATGCGGACGCCGGCATTTCCAGATCCTGCCTCTCCGTTGTGGAAACACATTCTCTCGCTCTCCCTATTCTTGATAGCCATCTTTTTTGGAAGGTAGGGCGTGGTTTCATCAACGTTTGGCGGGAGAATTGGACAGGGCTAGGGAAGTTAGCGGATCTGATCAACCAGCCAATCCCCTCCGATTTGCTCCATCTGCCAGTCAACGGGCTGCTTTCCCCGGATGGTATCAATCATAGCTGCGCAAGAACAAACTGCTCCCGGCCGAATGTGAAGGATTATATTGCACATGTTGGGCTTTGTACATCGGACCACCAGATGTGACCTCATTTGGCCTCATGATCGCACAGATGCTTTTCGATTCAAAAGTTGGCTCGGTCTATAGAACAATGACGGTGATTGGTTGGGCTACTCATATATGGTATAAGCTTATTCCAAACAAGATATCCATCTTCCGTGGAGACTCTTTCATCGGGCCATCCCCACGGATGACGGGATCCAAGCGCGTGGTATCTCATGGCATCCAAGTGTGTATGTTGCGACGGTTCTCGAACTTCTTCCCTCAATCTGAAACTCGGAACACATTTTCTTCGGGGCCTTTAGCGACCTCGGCTTGATTGAGTTCGATTTTTCGCATCCACTCTTCTCTCCACCCTCAATAGCTACTTTGTTCTCTGCCACGGTGGGATCCCTCCGCTTCAGGGAGGCGACTTCGCTTATTCGCAGAATAACGCCATGTCTCATTGTTTGGGAAATATGGAAGATGAGGAATTATGCCAAGTTTGAAGGGACTACTCCAAACAACAACAAGGTTATTTCCAATGTAAAGTGGCTTCTCGGTAAAATCTTCCATGGGTCTCAAGCGCTGAGTACTTTAGCCACCCGTCTTGGCCTTCCGCATAGACCCTTTTTGCCTTCGGATTATCATTTCTTTAAATGGTTCAGACCTCAGTTGGGCAAAGTAAAGCTAAATATTGATGGGGCAGCTGCTGGTAACCCCGACCATCTGGAGGAGGTGGCATTTGCAGAAATGCCAACGGGGATCTGATTTTTGCCTTTTATTTGGGATACGGGCATGCGTCAAACAACGAGCGGAAATCCGCTCGCATGATGCATTGCATCACAAAGATATCAAAATCAAGCATGAGGTGATTATTGAAACGGATTCGTCCTTTGTGGTGGACGCTTTCAACGGGCGGTCACACCTCCATTGGAAATGGGACTACTGGATAGCGAGAATCAAAAATCTGCAAAAGAAAGAAAATTTTCTCATAACGCGTATTCCCCGTGAAATTAATAGCCCGGCGGATGGTCTCGCCCCGATGGGAGCGGCCGATCAGAAGAACTTTTGGACTCGATGGCCGCTCTTCCCAGCTGATCAGCATGGCTTTCTCGACAAAGCGGGCATCGGAGCTTTAAGGATTTCATAACGTATTTGGTTTTTTTTTCCCTTTCCTGTATAGCCACATGATAGGCGAGTCGGGCCTTCTTTTGGCAGCCCGTGTGCGCCCGAAATCTGGTTCCACTGTAACCTTGTTGTTCATTAAAAAAAAAAATAAAATAAAATCTTTTCACCAAAAAAAAAAAAAAAAAGGCCCTCTCTAATCTTGGACATTATCAACGCCTCATTGGGAGGCTTATTTACCTCATGATTATTAGGCTGGATATTTCTCATGCCATAAGTGTTCTCAGTTAGTTCATGCATTCACCTCAAAAAAAAAAAAAAAAAAAAAAAAAAAAAAAAGAAAAAAGAAAAGAAAAAAGGTCCATTCATCAGGTAAGGTAAGCTTTAACATGCAACGCATTAAAAGCAAGAATTCAATTGGAAGATTATCCCGCTAAAAACACTACCCAGTAACAGGCAGATTACTAACAACATAAGCCCAACCAAACGCTAAATTCAAACACGACATATCACATCAGAAACATGTTTCCCGTGGAAATCACCGTGTACATGAAAAAAATCGAACAGGTAAAACAATCAAACAGGATACACATCAAGAAACAGAAGGGCCGACCGTCTAAATAGCGTGGAAGATAATTCTTTTGACCGCGCGCCCACCTGATAGTTGATTCGACTGATCTTCTAAATGGGTGGTCAGCACGATGAGCCCCACCTAATAAACGGCTTGGATGTTATATCCATTTTCCAGGTTGGCACGTTTGTCTCCCAAGACATACCCATCCTTGTTCTCTCTCAAGCTGCAATGGCTCAAGGGAGGAATACTTTGTGGGTGTCTAAAGATATTACTAGGATCGATCAATGTCTTAATTCTCACCAATCTATCATAATTCCCCACGAAATACTTCTCACCCCACGACCTTGCAATCTCCACAACATCATCGCCACTGTCCATCCAGTCCATCACTCCAAGATCAAGGTCCAAGCAATTCACATAAACAGCCTTGGATCCTTCGAAACGAATGGCGCCATGTACTCATAAATCCCTCTGATCCAATCCATGTGTTCCATCCACCCCCAATTGTCTTCTTCGTTCCACATCATGCTGTAGAGAATGGCATAGATGTTGCCATCTCTATGTGGAAACGCGATAGCATCACTAGCTATCCTACTCATCTTCCCACCATATGGGATGAATGAGAGGGACACTCTAGGATCCTTTTTCATCATCTTCAATGCGCCTTCAATACCAACTATCAGAATCGGACCCCTTACGTAGTCGATTTTCACCTTATGGTATGCTTTCGGGTATGTAGTCTGGTTCTTCAGATCTTCGACGATCTGCACCTCCTTCATGCTCCAGAGATAAACAACAGATTCGACCCAGCTCATCTCCTTAAAGTCTTCTTCTGTAACTTCCAGTTCTGGAAACGTTTGGGTAATAGAATCAAGAGCTGATGAAGCAGGCCCAAGATACAATCCCCTGAAATTCAATGTGATTTCAGGTGATACCAACATGCGGCCATTATGTAGAACTCATCCTCTAACATCAGAGCTACAAGCTGCCATTTTTACATTAACATTGTTAATGGATATCTAGTACCGCGCCTATCGACAATGAAAGTAGTGACCTTTTCCGGCACCTGCACCAATTGAATCTTCCATGCATAAACCGCACCTCACACGCTGCCTCCGCCACCTCGAATTGCCCAGAACACATCCTCCCCTATGGATTCACGGTCTAACACTTCTCCATCTGCATCAACAAGGATCGCATCAATGATATTATCGGCAGCCACCCCATACTTCCTAGTAAAAAAGCTGTTGCCACCTCCGCTGAAGTGGCCACTGCATCCAATGGTGGGAGACATGCCAGCTGTAAACGCATGATGGTTGCTCGACGCTCCAATTGTATAGTAGAGCTCACCCACTGTTGCACCGCCTTCAACCCAAGCTGTTTTGGATTCTAAGTCAATCGTGATTTTGTTTAAGTTCATCAGATCTATGATCACATACAGTATGTCGGCATATGAAGATAGACCCTCAAAACTGTGGCCCCCACTCCTTAGTCGGATCGTCCACGACCCTTCCGTTGGAATTGCAAATCAAAGCCCAGCAATTGCTGTGATTGTTCATCTTCCAAAGCACAGCAACACTTTCCATGGAGATGTTCTTAGAAGATGAAAATGCTTGTGTATTTTCTAGGAACATATAAGTGTTAGAAGCTCCTAGTAGGGGCAGTTTTGTCTTTTCAACTGACATTCAAAAGCCTATAAATAGACACCTCGTATCCGGTTGTAGCAAGCAAGTAGTCCGGATCCTCTGCCTGCAATCTCATTGGGCCACCTCATCTCGCCTGCCATGTAGGACTAGCAAATCCATTTCCGTTTCATATTAAAAAAAAAAGAAAGAAAATCTCTCTGCCGTCTTACCTAACAGCAACAACACCATGAGAAAATCTCTCCGCCGTCTTCCCTAACGGCAACGGAACCACGAACGGCACTTTCCATTTCCGGTTCGCGGTGATTTTTCAGAGATTTCTTCTCCCCTCGTTTCTAATTTCAAATTCTTTCTTTTTCGAGATAGATTTCATCAAAGCGGAAGAAAAAGAGGGATTTTTTCTTCTGAAAATCGGAGGCCCTCTTTCCCCAATCTCTCACAATCCCTCTTGCCCATTTTCCACCGGGCAACCGAGTTCATCCATCGAAGATCCACCCCACCTCACAAGTATTTTAATTTATATAATTTTTTACAGATTATTTATTTTAGTTATTTTTTCCTCCATTTAAAATCTTTTTTTTTTCAAGGCTATTTTTTGTGCTCTGCAATGGACCCACTGAATGAATGGTTTAGATACCAGATTTTTAAATGAAGAACATTGGATGATGTTTTTGAATTGCCTGTAAGCATGTAGACTAATAGGACATTTTCAGGATTATTCAGATTTACTTACAGATAGAAGTGTCTTGAATAATCACTCCTACCATCAAAAGTTAACAAATTCAATGAAAAATATCATGCAATTCGACGCCATTGCCTCTCGTTTGGTAGACAGCCTGAAAATGAGTTGAGCACTCCTCTCCCTCCAATATTAGTGGACATGAATCTAAAAGATCCATATCGAAATGGGTACTTGAAATTTGTATATCGAATGGTCAGGATCTTCCAAGCCCATTTTGAAGAGCATTAGACAAATAATCTGGATCACCAAACAAGGGGACCCACAAGTAGCTAAATAAAAGCATTAGGACCACCAGTCCCATTTATTTTTTTTAATACATGTAGCCTAGCTAATTCCTGAAACAGTGTTTTTGACCCATCTACACAAGAAGCTTACTTGATGACAATACATGTTTATGGTCAAGCACAATGCCAAATCCCCATGTAATAAACATTCCTAACTACATATCTCCCTCAGCTAAAAGTAAGAATCTAGAAGTTCTTGGGCGGAGCCTTTGGATTTTGAATTCTTCAGCTAATTCAAAATTTTGATTTTGCCTAGCTTAAACCCAGCCTATTGACATCCTTATGAGTAACAAACTTGCATGGTTATGTATCTATTTAGAAATTGGAAAATATTTTAGATCTTGAATTTAATCAAAGAGAAACATTAATAATTTATATATTTTTTTATAAAAGTAATTAACATTAAGCTGAGTTATGAGTCCTTGATGGAGAAATATTTACGATTGTTTGATTATATGAATATGGGGACATTAATCTAACTGTTAGGAATTAAAAATAATAATAATTTACTTTGATTGGTTGGCCCATTTATTCACATGTCATGTTCTCTTGTGAAGACATGACTATTTGCTGATGTGGGTTGAGACCCATGATAACAGCTAATTCAAAAAGTCATACTTAGCTGTCTAGTAAGAGAGCGTATGCCATTGATGGGAAGCCATGTAATAATCTCTCTCTCTCTCTCTCTCTCTCTCTCTCTCTCTCTCTCTCTCTCTCTCTCTCTCTCTCTCTCTCTACAGGAAAGGTAGCAGGAAAATTCCGGAGTTAGATGGTGAATTCGTAGGCGGAGATGGAATCCAGTCGGCGTGGCAGATCGCGTCGGCATAGCAGTTCGAAAAATCAGAGCAGTAGAGATCTTCTCCCATGAGATCCAAGCGCAAGTCACACAAGATTCTTCCTGGGGTTTTAGCTTGTTCATAGGCAACTTGCCTTTCGATTGCAATGAACAGGACATCCGGGAAATTTTTGGCAAGTTTGGGAGGATTCATGATGTCTATATCCCCCTTTGCCCCCACTCCAACCACTCCAAGGGTTTCGCATTTGTGCGTTTCCTTTATGAACAGGACGCGAAGAACGCAATGGATGTTTTGAACGGCCGTAGGATCGATGGAAGAAGGGTCACGATCAACAAAGCGAAACCGAAGAATGCCAGCCCTCCAACACCTACGACCGATCCTGCTGTTCTTCCCAAAGGAGACTTCTCGACGGCTTCTGTCACCTATGCAAAAGTTGCAGCCGGAACTGCGAATCCAGCGGGGACTAAGACCAGATGCGCTATCAATCTCATCTCTGTTGCAGATCCAGGGGTCATTGCAGGAAGAAACAAAAGAACTTAAATCGGGGTCATAACGAAAACAGCAGCCCTACATTTCGCTTCTCCATATGATGCAAGTGCATTTTGTTTTGCCTTCGCCTATCAGAATATCGATGTTGTCGAATCTTTGCATGACGACGGTTCTTATTAAGTTTAAATCCAGAGTGAAGTGATCTGTTTTTTGGGGAACAGATCTTCATAGCTCGATGGGGATCAAATCCATAAATCATTGGTCTCAGGAAGAAGAAGGAAAAGGCAAGAGAAACCGGATCAGCTATATGGTATACCATCTCACGGCTGGTTGGAATCGGCCATCTTAGATCTGGGAAACTATTTTGGTAAGGTTCTGGCAATGGACTCCATCACTAGATGCGGCTTGTTTCAAGGCTTTGCCCGATTGAAGATCCTCCTCCACCCAGGGGTGGACATTCGTAGTGTTCTACACCTGGTGGTAGATGGTTACCCCGTGCACGCGGCCTGAGCAAGCACAAAGTTGATGTACTCGAGACACCCTTACCATGTCCTAATCCAATGCAACCAGGCAGTACCAAACAGTGGGTTGAGGAAAGTTTTGGTCCGGCTGGGAAAGGTGAAGCCAGTGCTATTCGGGAGCCCCTTTTTCCTCAACAGGTTGCTTCTAAGCAGTGTTCTCCAAATGTTCGACATAATGCCCCAATGAATAGCCTCGTGCCTCAACCTATCCTTTTACTCATGTACGATACCCACAGGAATGAGCCACCCCAGATAGCAAAGAATTTACCACATATGTTCCAAATCAATAGCCAATGAACTATCTCTGGCTGTTCCAGAGAGCAGAGGAAAAGAAATCTCTGAAATACCTGGCACCAGGTTGACTGCTGGCCCAATACCCCCTGACACTAACCTTGCTATGGACGACAACTTTTTGCCACCCCTACACCTTCCAGGTTCCTCCCCTAAGAGAGCCTGGATCGGGACAGAACGCACACAACAGACATCCCTCTGGCAGAAGCCTCCATATGCCAAGATGGTGTGGTTGCTTCTCACGAAGTTGCCCCCTCCAAATCTTCTCAAGATGTGACGTTCAGGGAACACAACTCCTCAGTCTGGATGAATTTTTCGCAGAACAGACAACATTTGGAGAGATTTCGATCTAGATCTGTTGGAGATAGTCCTACTTCTATCATCAGGAAATATCGCGCAGGCTTGGATAAATCCCCATCGTTTTCACAACTTTCAGATGATACGCCAAACAGTTGTAACTTCCCCCTCATAAGCCCTTCGAGTCGAGGGGATGAACTTGTGGTGGACCTCTCCCCTTTTTTCTTGGAGGGGGAAGGGGAAGTGTCTCCCAAATTCAAGGATCAGCTCCAAGACAATCAGCAGCTAGGGAGCGAGCAGGGATGTCAGCTGAAGTCGGAGAAGTTAAAGGAACCCCGACGTTCAATAGTCACTCCCAAAAGCGAGAAAAATGGGTCTTTTTCATTCCTCCGAGAAAGAGAGGTACCAGGAAATCGTATAAGAACCCATTAGGAGCTGTTTCCAGGGATGAATGGCTATCCCGTCTCAGACATCTTCAAGGCAGGACTGTTGCTACTCAGGTTACCCAATGACGGATAATATCTTGGTTTGGAATGCTCGCGGAGTGGGCAATAACCCCACTATCACATCCCTGAAACGCTTAATCAGTGTTCATAATCCATGGATTGTTGCAATTTTGGAGCCCATGGTGAGGGAATCAAAGCGTGTGCAAGTCGGCCTTCGGCTTGGCTTTCATGGCTCTCTGTCCAATGTGGACTGTGGTGGCAAAATTTGGATCTTCTGTAAGTCTCAGGATCAGGTTACGATCGTATCCAAATCATCGCAGCTGCTATCCTTTTCCACTATTTTCCAACCGACAAGAGCTCCAATTTCTGTTTCTGTGGTTTATGCTAGCTGCGCTAGAAGTCAGAGGAATGTCCTCTGGGAGGAAATGGCCTCTTTGGCCTCATCTATTCAAGGGGCCTGGGCGATCTGTGGAGATTTCAATGCTGTCTGCGAAGTGGCGGAACGCAGGAGCAGAGGCAGATTCGATGCCGCCAGCTCCAGGGAGTTTGCTGAGGCCATTAACAGGGCGGGCTTGCAGGATGCAGGTTATATTGGAAATCCTTTCACCTGGTCGAATAACCAATCGGGTGCAGCTTGTGTTTGGGCTAGGCTGGATCGTGTCCTCACCAATGCTGAGTGGAGCAACCTTTTCCCCTCATCCAAGGTACATCACCTTCCTCGCCATAATTCTGACCATGCGCCCCTTCTTTTAGTCTTGCCTTCGCAACCTTTTGCAGGCCCCAAACCCTTTCGTTTTCATAACATGTGGCTGCTTCATGGAGATTTTTTACCTATGATTAAATTGTCTTGGAATTCCACATCCGATCCTCAGCCTATGAGAAACCTATTGTCTAAAATGAAAGCAGTTAAGTGCCAGCTGCAACGTTGGAACAAACACCAGTTTGGGAATGTCTTCAGTGCAGTAAAACAGGCAGCTTTATCCCTAAATGATTTGGAGGAAAAACTGCAGACTGCGACTGTTGAGTCCCACATTGGCAGCCTTCAGCAGCAGATTGTTGATGCCAAAACCTTGCTGTCACGTCTGGAAATTATGGAAGAATCCTTCTGGAAACAAAAGGCCAGGAACAACTGGCTTCAGGTTGGTGACAGAAACACTGGTTTTTTCCATGCATCTGCGTCTGCTAGAGCCAGAAGAATGGTTATCTCCTCTATTCGCCTCGATTCGGGACAGACTGTCCTTTCCAAGGAGGAAATCAAGAGCAACGCAGCCCGCTATTTCCACTCCCTATTCTCTGCAGGGGCAACAGTGCTGGATGAAGATCTGCTTGGGGTGATCCCGTCTCTTGTTACTGATGAGGATAATGAGTTGTTGTTGAGGCAGCCTTCCCTGGAGGAAATTCATATCGCTGTTCAGGCCATTCCTCGGGATAGTGCAGCAGGGCCTGACGGTTTTACCGCGGCGTTTTTTGCTGAATGTTGGGAGGTTGTTGGCCACGATGTTCACAAAGGAGTCACTGCTTTCTTTCAAGGTCAACCTCTTCCGAGGGCCTTCACCTCGTCTCTTATTGCTCTCATCCCCAAAAAAGATGCGCCCAAGACTTTCGCGGATTTCCGCCCCATTAGCCTATGCAATGTCATTTATAAGATTTTTGCGAAAATTCTGGCCCTCCGCCTGGCCAAGTTGCTTCCCTCGTTGATATCCCTTGAACAAGGAGCATTTGTCAAGGGTAGATCCATTGTAGAAAACATAGCCCTTGCCCAAGAACATCTGCGGGATATAAACAAGAAAGTTAGAGGGGGGAACGTTGTGTTAAAATTGGACATGGAAAAAGCTTATGATCGCATGGACTGGCTTTTTCTCAGGAGAGTCCTCAGCCGTTTTGGGTTCTCAGCCCGTTGGATCGCTCTAGTGGAGCGTTGCTGGAAAAATTGTTGGTTTTCGGTGCTAGTGAATGGAGAAGTTGACGGCTTTTTCAAATCTACTCGGGTCCTACGCCAGGGAGATCCGCTCTCTCCTTTCCTTTTCATCTTGGCGTCAGAGGTGCTTAGTCGTGGTATCCACAAGTTGGTAGAGGATGGCTCCTGCTTACCCTTCAGTGGGCGTCGTGGAAACTTGGTTGTGTCCCACATTCTTTTCGCTGATGACACCCTCCTTTTCCTAAACGGAGGCATCCGGTCTATCAGAGCAGTCAAGAATTTCCTCGATCGCTACCAACTTGTCTCGGGGCAAAAGGTTAATTCCCAGAAAAGCTTTTTCATTCATGTTGAGAATATGAAAAGAGCATCCACAGTTGTGGGAGCTTCAAATGGCGGGATCGGTGGAAGGCTTCTTCTACCTTGGAGTCCCGATTTCGGTGGGTCGTAGAAGAAGGGATGCCTTCCAAAACATTATCAGCAAGGTTGAAAGTCGGATTACTGGATGGAAAGCGCGTTTTCTTTCTATGGCTGGTCGCGCCACCCTAATCAATCATGTTCTCTCCAGTATTCACCACTCAATGGCGGCTACGCATGTTCCGGTTTGTGTTCTTCAGACGTTGGAAAGGCTGTTATGATTTTCGGGGGTGGGGGAGGCGGGAAACTACATCATTGGCGTAGGCGGCATCGATCTATCACCGTCCCGGTGCTCGAGGGTGGTCTGGGGATCAGACGTTTGAGAGATGTCATGAATGCTTTCCGCTTTAAGATGGCATGGAACGTTTCACACAATCATTCCGTCAGTCTGTGGGGCAATGTGATGCAGGACAGATACAACAGCGACATCCTCAGCAGGGGGCCGATCGTCCCTGCGTCAGCGTCTTCTCCTCTTTGGAAACGGATAAGGAACCTCCTCCTTTCTGTGGATTCTACGACTCAGTGGCATGTGGGAGAGGGCCACATCAACTTATGGTCTACAAATTGGTCTGGGCTCGGCATTCTCAGGGATAGAACCCTTACCAATGTGCCGTCCTCCCTCTCTAATCTCAGGGTCAGTGATTTTCTCGGATCGATGGGACCGTTGCCTCCTTGCGGTTTTCAATTTTCTCTCCCAGCAGGACGTTAATGCAATTTTCCATGCGGGTCTTGCCTTTCAGGCGGCAAAGGATTATCCTTTCGGCCTCTCACCCATAATGGAGAGTTCTCTGTCTCCACGGCCAGGAGATTAGCAGAGCTCGGTTCCCTCGCACGCACTGGGTGGAAAAATTTGGAATGTAAATATCCTCCCAAGATTTCCCTTCTCATGTGGCGGATTCTGGGGAGCGCGCGCACGTGGACGAGGCCATTTCCCTTCGTGGAGTCCATTAGCGTCAGGTCTCAGCTGTCTTGTTTTGAGGAGTTTCAAAGTAGGCCTTCGATGTAGAAACGATGGACCACATTTTCTGCATAGTGCTCGTGCGGATGCTGTATGGAGCTATTTCGCTAGAAATTATGATATCATGTTAAACGGTAGAGACTCTATCTTGGATCGCCTCAGTAGATGGTGGGACTCCTCTCCTCAGATGCCTTCTGTGCCTACAGTTCCCTTCAGCAAGCTCGTCCCCTGTTTTTTATTTGGGAACTTTAGCGAGCTAGAATCGCCTTCAAGTTCGATAATTCCAAGCTTAGGTCGGGCCACCATAATTGCTTTTGCCCGATTAGTTGGATTGTTAGGATGAGGAACGACACTTCTAATGGTGGCACCCATAGCCGAGCTTTGCTTTCTATGGGAATCAGGTCTTACCCTCGTGTCCTCGCTGCTTCTCAGGTCGTGTATTGGTCCAAACCGCCACCTGGATGGGTGAAATTGAACGTAGACGGTTCGGCTCGGGGAAATCCAGGATGGCGGGAGGTGGTGGGGTTTGCAGAGGGAAAAGGGAGATTTCTCGTTTTGGTTTTTATGCAGGATACGGTGTTGCCTCCAACACCAGGGCCGAATGCGGCGCCTATGATGGTTTATCCTTTGCCTTGACTTGGGATCTCTAACATTGTGGTTGAATCGGATTCCGATGGTGGTCAATTTTTTGACGGGTCAATCCCAACCGGGTTGGAAGTGGATATACTTGGATTTCAAATTAGAAACCTTTCTACGCACGGTCGATTTTTCGTCACGTTTTCGGGGGAAGGTAACGGGCCACGGTGATGGTTTGGCTAAGTGTGGTTCGACCAAGCAAGATTCTCCTTTTCTCCTCCACGTCCGACCTCCCTCGGGTGATCGGGGTCTCATTTTCCTTGATAGAGTAGGGCTTGGAGCGATTCTACGGGGCCTAGGTAGCTTTTAGACCCTGGGTTGTTTTCTTTTGGGGTTTTGGTGGTCACATGTTTTCCTCTTGATATCTTCTTTACGATAGGTGGCCGACTTTTTTTTTGTGGCGGGCCACCCGAAGTTTCATTGCCTGTAATTTTCTAATATGAAATGAAAAAAGGAAGCGTTTGCAAAAAAAAAAAAAAAAAAAGACCCATGATAACAGTTGATTTCTTTGCAACCCCCTTGTGGACATGGATACCTTAAAAAAGATGACTGAAAAAATATCCTCAGATTTGGCCTTAGCTTTAGCTACAAGATATTGACATTTCCACCGCTGTTAGTTTTGATGTTATTTTGCCACTATACAATAATTTGCAGTTAGAACTAAAAATTAATATGCCATGTGTATGCATAAATTGATTTGATTATTGTTGTAAAGTATGTCATTTATTTTCAAACACTATTTTTGCCTTTCAGGTCAATGGAAAATACTATTTTCTTCAAATCATGCACATCACATGAGGTGGAGGACACGTCTCAATCACAACCTCATATAGACATTGAATCAGAAAATGATATAAATGAATAAAGAAGCTCTAATGTATATACGGGTGATTCAGGCATAGATGAAAATGCATCTAATTTGAAAATTGGTAATGAATTTGAAACAGAACAAGATGCATAAAAGTTTTACAATAGTTATGGACGGAAAGTCAGTTTTAGTGTTTGGATTGATACTAGAACTATAGACCGTAAGACGAGAGTAGTGAAAATGAGAAAATTCGTCTACTCTAGAGAAGGTAAATGATCATCTGATAAACGTGAAGTACATGTGAAGCAACACCGCGATGAAACAAGAACAGGTTGTAAGGCATACATGACAATTAGGTTGGGAGTTAACGGTAAATATCAAATTACCAATTTTAATAGTGATCATAATCATATACTTGCATCTCCAGAAGAATCACATTTATTAAGATCACAACGAAAACTTTCTGTGGCTCAAGTAATGGTAGCTGATGATTGCGACAGATCCGGTATAAAGCCAAAAACAACATTTGATTTAAGGAGCAGACAAGCTGGTGGTCGACAATATGTTGGACATAATATGGTAGATTTCAAGAATTACTTACGGACGAAAAGGATGAATGCAATGAAATAATTCGATGCTGAGGGTCTACTGTAATTTTTTAAAACAAAGCAAGTTGAAGATCCAAAGTTCTTTTACTCCATTCAAATTTATTTATTTATTAATTAATTTATTATTATTTTTTTTTACTCCATTCAAATTGATTCTGAAGATCGATTACCAATATTTTTTGGGCAGATGGAAGAATGATTTTAGATTACGATCTTTTTGGAGATGTGATTTGTTTTGACACAACGTATAGAACAAATGAGTATGGACGACCATTTGCACCATTTCTTGGTGTTAATTATCATAGACAAACAGTTTTTTTTTTTGGTGCTGCACTTCTATATGATGAAACCATTGATTCTTTCAGATGGTTGTTTAAAACTTTTTGTGATGCAATGTCTGGAAAAATGCCTCAAACCATTCTCACAGATCGGGATAAGGCGATGTCAAGTGCGATTAAAACGGAATTAACAAGAACAGTTCACCGTATTTGTGTTTGGCATATGTTTCAAAATGCGTGCAAACACCTAAGTCATTTATTTAATTCTTTTGAATCTTTTGGCAACGATTTTAGTAAATGTGTCTATGATTTTGATGATGAGGGTGAATTCCACCATGCATGGGAAACAATGATTTAGAAATATGATCTTACAAATAATACATGGTTGCAACAATTATTCAATGAAAAAAAAAGTGGGCATTAGTGTATGGAAAAAAAGTATTTTGTGCTGATATGAAAAGCACACAATGTTGCGAAAGTTTGAATAAGGATTTGAAGAGATACTTCATCTAGGGCAAAATGTTCTCAGATCTTTTGAACACTTCGAACGATTGATGGATGATAGAAGGAACACCGAATTAGAAGCAAATTTCAAAATGACTCAAAGTTCACCAATTGTGTTGTTTCCTATTAATATCTTGGAGCATGCAGCTAGTGTCTACACGACAACCATTTTTAAATTATTCCAGTCTGAGTATACCAACAGTCTTGGTCAAACTGTTGAAAAACTAGAAGAGTCTGGGATGGTGATTAAATACCAAGTACGTGAAGTAAAAAGCATAGACTCCACATCATTACCGTGAACTCAACGGATGAATTTTTTGAATGTAGTTGTAGAAAGTTTGAATTTATGGGTATTTTATGTTCCCATATATTAAAAGCAACAAATCATACCCTCACAAGACTGCCATCGAAATACATCTTAAAGAGGTGGACCAGAGAAGCTTCTTTATATTCCTATCCGTCGGTTGTTAGAGGATGTGGCTTGGAGGGAGACTCTAAGAAACTACATTCTCATCATTATAACAGATTGATTTCCAACTTTGTCAAGTTGTCATCAATGGGTTATGAAAGTGAAGAGTCATTTCAATGTGTTACTAAATATTCTGGGTTGATGCATCAGGAATTGTAAAAAATATTTAAAGAAAAAGCAAAATTAAAAGGACCATCATCCACTGAAGATTGTTGCAATAATAATGAGAGTTATAGACAAGATGATTGTGTAATTGTAAATGTTGACAAGGCACAGTTGAAAGACAAAATCGTTGAAATAAAAAAAGAAGCTCATGAAACAAGAATGGGGAATCTCAATGACTTTAACAAAGAAGATCGTGGAATTAAAAGAAAAGGAGCTGAAATTGATGAAGGTAAAGAAGAAGCTTATAAAATCAAGAAAAAAGAGCAATGTCGTGGTAGACGTAGATTTAAGAATTGTTTGGAAAAGGGAAAAACAAAGAAACGCCAAAAGAAATTGAAGAAAAGTGAACCAATGCTATACCCTACTAATGAAGATCTCAGAGATGCATCAAATCCAATCCATCATCATACATGTCTCACAAAGGTACGTTGTAACTATCTTGATTTAATATGTATAAATTTAAATATTTTAAAATCAATTAAAAAAATTAAATGATAAATTTATATTTATTTGTGAACTTGATTTTCATGTTGTTACTTGTATCAGGGATATAATGGTGTTTGTTTGGATCCCGTGACTACGTACTTTCAATCAGGGTTATCTCATTCCATCATTCAACCACATCAATCCGTTCAGGACCATCTCCAACCCTCGATTCACTTTCCTAATAATTTAAGTTTCACTTAATTACTTAAGGTAAGGAATTGCATTTATGATAAATTTAAATAATGTATATTAATTCTCTTATATTTTTATGAAACTAACTTGGATTCATGGAATGATCAATATGCAGAATACTACAAATTACGCATCATGCCAACATCCTGTGGCAGGTAGTAGTAGTAGTTCAATAATTGGAAGAGAAGGACAACAACCATAAAGCTTTTGTACTATGACGTAGTGATGATGGTTGTTATGGAGGAAAAAAAAGCATAAAGCTTTTGTGGGTTTTGCCTCTTGTTGGGCTGGTGATGATGAGAGATGGGCATATGGTTTTGAAGATTTGAATGTGACTGAGATTTCATATGTGGAAGCTTATGGTGTTTCCATCAGGTTTTTGATGATGGGCCTCACTCTTCTTTAAGGAGCTGCTGCAAAACGAGTTGTTATAGTGCATTTCGATATTTAGATTTTATTAGCAATAGTATTTTGGTGAACTCCTTTTTTTTTTTTTTTTCTTTCTTTATCCATCCCATGGATTGTTGATATTGGGTTTTTTTTTTTTTTTTTTTTTTTTTTTTTTTTTTTGGTGTGTGATATTTGCTAATGGCATTGATTTTAGATAGTCATGAAGTGATTGTTTTAATCCATTTCTTAGGACCATTTGATTTAAAAATTTCTCCCTTATCCATCTTTGCTTGTCTAGGTGAAGTTGAAGTGGAGGGATTTGAATTTGTTGTAAGTAGAGCTTTTGGAAATCTTGATATGCAGGAGGATCAGTGACATAAATGGAACAGCCTGGACTTTTCCACCACAAATTAGATGGACAAAAACGGAGACATTGTGAGTTGAATTCTTATCTCTGTCTTCCTTATGAAGCTAACATTCTTGTGTTATCAAAATACCTACACATTTGAGTTGTATGTATGTCTTACATATAGTAAACATACATATAGAAGCAACCTCATCAGGCTTTAATGGAGCCTAAGCCATTTTTTAAAACATATTAGACTCCATTTGGTCGTCACAAGCCAAATGGAGCCTAAGCCCCTTTTTAACTCCG
Organism: Magnolia changhungtana; assembly: GCA_030180095.1. Lineage (NCBI taxonomy): Eukaryota > Viridiplantae > Streptophyta > Magnoliopsida > Magnoliales > Magnoliaceae > Magnolia > Magnolia changhungtana. Next base: position 1,633,926 of record JASAUF010000076.1, read on the forward strand.
CCAATGCAACTTCTTGCATTGCCGGTCCCAAGCCCGGGTAAAGGAGGAGGGAGAATGGGCATCAAGGTGAGTTGTGTACTATTCATTCATTTGTATGATTGCAGCATGTATTTTGAAGATATTGTTTTGATTGATTCAGATATGTTTTCATTGCGGCTTGCATTGTGTTTGCCATTCAATCAATTCATAAGTTCACCCATATCCAGAAAATCAGACCATTCCAAAACACAGGTGGTTTACACGACACCCAATGGTGTTTTGGGTCAGCCTGATTTTTGTCCTCCAATAGGAAAATGAGGGGGTACACATGATGGACATTGGAACCTTCCACAGATCATGATGGGCTCCACACATATTGTAGAATAAGCTTATTCTACAAATGTCTCTGAGGAATTTGCTTATTTGTAGAATAAGCTTATTCTGCTAATGTTTTGGAGAAACCTGCCTAGTTGTAGAATTAGTTTATTCTGCTAATGTTGCATCTCCTTCATGAGAACCAGATCCTGCCGGCACCAAACGGGACCGCAAACGATGCCGAGAACTAGATCGTCCTGTGCCCCTACATTGGCTAACACTGGCTGCCATTGCTGAAGAAGCCAATGGAGCCTCTGAACTGCGAGAAGCCAATAGACCAGATTGCTGAAGTCTCAAACCCATTTCCTCGAATTGCAGATGAATTTTCTTGGGGAGTGTCATTAAGAGCTGGCACTGGATGCAAGCCAGCATGGGTCTGACCCATTAACCAACCTTGCAAAAAAGGCAGCTCTCAACATGCTGGATCAGCAGAAGGAAAGAACTGATGAAGTTGTCCAACCTCAACGCTTCTTAATAGCATTTGAAGGTCTGAGATGATAGGAATGTTACCAGATATAACCTCAACCCCTAGCCTAGAATGCCTACTAGGTAACTGAGGAGCAACGCCATTGGGTTGGAGAATGAGTGGCGAGGTATTGTTGGCATCATCTGATCTCTCCAATGTGCAGTGAGAGCTTCTTTGCTCAACTAGATCCATAGGCTGTACTTCGGTGGTTTGGTGGATTAACCATTGCCAAAGTTGGATATCCTTGAACTTAAATTCAATCTGTAATGAAGACCTTAATCCCTCTCATGTCATAGGGATTAATCAGGTTTAGTGCAACCTCAAGGAGTAATCATCACCTACGAATCTAATCTGTAGCTAAAGATATATTGCTACGAATTTTATCCGTAGCCTTGTATCCTCTTTCTGGTAGTGTATATTTTGAATTTCTTCACATATTTATTTTATCAAATTTCAAATAAAGAGGCCTCATATCAATTCATTTAGAGGAACCAAGGATGTTGTGAGTGAAGGCCACTTCAATCAAATTTTGCTTTATGAGATGGATGCAATTAGGAAGGTTGCTAGCAGAGACACATGTTGGTTGGATGGAGGAATTTAATTAATTTATTTTTTTAAGCATTTATTTTTTTTCTAATTTTTTTGAAAGCATGCAGAGACAAATGTTCACTTTTTATTCTTTAATGTATGGCTAGATGGAGGGATTTTTTTAATAAATTTTTTTAAGCATTTTTTTTTGGTAATTTTTTTGAAAGCATGCAAAGACAAATGTAATTTTTTTTATTCTTTGATGAATGACCGAATGATAAATTTTTTTTTAAAAAAAATCTATGATTGCAACCTCATCACTGTGTCTAGTGAATCCTATCACTTTGTATAAGTGAACCCCATCAATTTGTATAAGTGAACCCCGTCAATTTGTATAAGTGAACCTTCTCAATTTATACTGCAAACTCGTCAGTTCATCTAGTGAACCCCGTCACTTTGCACTGCAACCCCGACACTTTGTCTAGTGAACCCCGTCAATTTGCACTGCAACCCCGTCACTTTGTTTAGTGAACCCTGTCACTTTGCACTGCAACCCCGTCACTTTGCACTGCAACCTCGTCAGTTTGTCTAGTGAACCCCGTCACTTTGTCTAGTGAACCTCGTCACTTTGCACTGCAACCTCGTCACTTTGTCTAGTGAACCCCGTCACTTTGCACTGCAACCTCGTCACTTTGTCTAGTGAACCCCGTCACTTTGCACTGCAACCTCGTCACTTTGTCTAGTGAACCCCGTCACTTTGTCTAGTGAACCTCGTCACTTTGCACTGCAACCCCGTCGCTTTGTCTAGTGAACCCTGTCACTTTGTACTGCAACCTCATCACTTTGTCTAGTGAACCCCATTACTTTGCACTGCAACCCCGTCACTTTGTCTAGTGAACCCCGTCACTTTGCACTGCAACCTCGTCACTTTGTCTAGTGAAACCCGTCACTTTGCACTGCAACCTCGTCACTTTGTCTAGTGAACCCTGTCACTTTGCACTGCAACCCCGTTACTTTGTCTAGTGAACCCCGTCACTTTGCACTGTAACCTCATCACTTTGTCTAGTGAACCCCATTACTTTGCACTGCAACCCCGTCACTTTGTCTAGTGAACCCTGTCACTTTGTCTAGTGAACCCCGTAACTTTGCACTGCAACCTCGTCACTTTGCATATTGAACCCTGTCACTTTGCACTGCAACCCTGTCACTTTACATATTGAACCCCGTCACTTTGCATAGTAAACCCCGTCACTTTGCACTGCAACCCCGTCACTTTGTAATGTAACATCGTCAATTCATTTAGTGTAACTAGGTCATTTTCTCTGGCAACCCGTCACTTTTTCCAACAATTTAATGGTTGGGTTGGGTTGCAACCCCGTCACTTTGCACTGCAACCTCGTCACTTTGTCTAGTGAACCCCGGCACTTTGCACTACAACTCCGTCACTTTGTCTAGTGAACCCCATCACTTTACACTGCAACCTCATCACTTTGTCTAGTGAACCCCGTCACTTTGCACTACAACCCCGTCACTTTGTCTAGTGAACCCCGTCACTTTGCACTGCAACCTCGTCACTTTGTCTAGTGAACCCCGTCACTTTGTCTAGTGAACCCCGTCACTTTGCACTGCAACCTCGTCACTTTGTCTAGTGAACCCCGTCACTTTGTCTAGTGAACCCCCCGCAACCTCACTTTGAACCCCGTCACTTTGTCTAGTGAACCCCGTCACTTTGTCTAGTGAACTCGTCACTTTGCACTACCGCAACCTCGTCACTTTGTCTAGTGAACCCCGTCACTTTGTCTAGTGAACCCCGTCACTTTGCACTGCAACCCCGTCACTTTGTCTAGTGAACTCCGTCACTTTGCACTGCAACCTCGTCACTTTGTCTAGTGAACCCCGTCACTTTGTCTAGTGAACCCCGTCACTTTGCACTGCAACCCCGTCACTTTGTCTAGTGAACCCCGTCACTTTGTAATGTAACATCGTCAATTCATTTAGTGTAACCCGTCACTTTCTCTGGCAACCCGTCACTTTTTCCAACAATCTAATAGTTGGGTTGGGTTACAACCCCGTCACTTTGTAATACAACCCCGTCACTTTATCTAGTGAACCTCGTCACTTTGTCTAGTGAACCCCGTCACTTTGCATTGCAACCTCGTCACTTTGTCTAGTGAACCCCGTCACTTTGTAATGCAACCCCATCACTTTGTCTAGTGAACCCCGTCACTTTGTATTGCAACCTCGTCACTTTGTCTAGTGAACAAAGTGTACTGTCAATTAATGTAGGGTGCGTATGGTTGCACCAAATAAGATGACCAAATTAGAGATGCTAGAATAAATTAATTATAAAGCATGATTTTGGTGTAACCAAACACAGCTAGAGGATTAATATTTTAACGTTATTTTGAGTTATCCTCTATTGGTGGACTTTTAAAGACGGCCCAACTATTAATATTTTAATGTACTTTTTGGGTTTTCTCTATTGGTGGACGCTTAAGGCCGGCGCAGTAAGAAATATCTTATGGTCCAAATTCACCAAACATGTCCACTATTCTTTATTGGTGGAATTTCAAGGATGACGCCATGAAAAATATCCTATGGTCTGAATTTATTAAACGTTTCCACTAATTAGAGATTAGGATTGAAGCTCAGATTACGATTGTGGAAAGAAGACCCATTCTCATGGAGTTTTCTATTTTCAACCCACAATTGAGTAATACATGGTACATGAGTATCAAACACTCTCTGCCAGAGTAGCAATTAACGCCCTTTTTTTAGTTAGCTTTCTCTACCCTTCTCTCCCTAGGTCTTGCAAGTTGTGACCCGTTTACTCTCTCCATGTGCATTGCACATGCAATATCCATACAAAAGTGACTTTTATGGTGGAAGGTGGTAGATATCCACAATGATGGACCTCTAGCTAATTTGCTTCTTCCTTTTCATGTGTGCAGAACTGATGGAAAGTTGGGATCTCTGGAACTTGGGGAATGCTGGGAAATACCCCATATCAAGACCTCTCTCTCTCTCTCATCTAATCAATAATAGTGAGAAACTAACGAATCACAACAAAAAAATTTCTAATGAACCAGTAATGTCTGTATGAGAAGTTAATTTCAGAGAGTGGTCCAGATGGTGGTGTTGGTGCTATGCAAGCTAGCTAGAGATGGTGGTATTAGCTTTTTGCAAGCTTGCTAAACAGAAAGAGATAGCTTGCTACACACACACACACACGAGAGAGAGAGAGAGAGAGAGAGAGAGAGAGAGAGAGAGAGAGAGAGAGAGAGAGAGAGAGAGAGAGAGAGAGAGAGAGAGAGAGTTGCATTGGTAGATGACTCATTGCAGCTTGTTGCTTGTGAAATCTGAATTGTATGTAACAACATTCACATTTTCCAATTTCCAAAATACCCATGATTTCATATAGGGGGGTTGTTGCTTGCTGACATGTCTTGCTAGTCTTGCCATATGTGCTTCTAATGTTCGGAAAGTTCACCATGTTAAGGATAAGTAATTGCGGAGGCAAAAATGTCCCAAAGCACCAAAGCCTCATATATATATATATATATATATATATATATATATATATATATATATATATATATATATATATATTACGATACAAATATTGAAAAGCTAAAATAATAGATATGTTATTTTTGAACAAGAAAAGACACCACCAGTCAATGCTCTGACACCACCCACACCCCATGTAAAGAAATTACTAGTCAGATTTTGCAACATCACCACCCGTCCCCTCAGAATTTACAGAGAGAGAGAGAGAGTGAGAGAGAGAGAGAGAGAGAGAGAGAGAGAGAGAGAGAGAGAGATTCAAGAAGCCGCAGCGAGAGGAATGTGAGGAGTTGCTCCTTGGAAGAAAGAGGGGGCACTGTTTCCTTTATCTTCCTCTTCTTCCTCGGCGTCCCAGAGAAACTGAGCATTTGAGGCCAACATGTAGCTGCAGAATGAAAACGTGTTAGCATTGGATTTCAGAAGCAAAACCAATCAAAACTCAAAGAAATTAGTCAGTCTCTTTTCATTTTAACTGAAATTAGATGACACCTTTTGCCAATGTAAAAGTTTGAAGCTTAGTATTATAAACCTCAACCAATATTAATATTTGATATCTAAGGGCCAACAAACTAAGTGGTCCATCTTTTAATATCCAAATCCCAAGTTCCCATTGTTAATGAGAGTACAGAAATATCCTAACCACGAGACTGGAACAATTATGGATCATTCACTGTAATTGTCCATTTGCAAGGCACCAATTGATCGGCTAGGATCATCTAATAACAAAGATAATGGAGCATGGCCCATCCCCAAGTGGAACATTGCTGTGTCGAACAAAATATCCAATTGCTACAATTGGATAAGAAGTTGATTGATAAAATCCATGATTTCTTGCAAAAATTATAAAACCAAAGCTGTTTTGGAAGCAAATGAGTTGCATTAAGACAAAACAGATTTTTACTATGATCATAGGAAAACCCACATTTGGAAAAACACAATTTGATATTGATCTTATATGCAAAACAAACTATTTAAAAGGACTTCCCTTTAAGAATCAGACAAACTATATTTTGAAGAAAAAAAGGAACCCGGACCATTGTTAAGTACAGATGGTTTATTCTAGGAAAAAAATGCATCTTGCAAATGCATGCTTTGCTTTAATAATTAGAAAATAGAAGTTACTATATTGAAGTTTGATTTCCTATCCGGTAATCATAAAAAAAGAAGGCAACAGAAAGGAAAGCCCAAATTCCTAGTGAACAAAGTGTACTGTCAATCCAGGTTGGCACAAAGTGTACTGTCAATTTGTATCTTGGTACCAGAATTGGGAAATTGCCTCCATCATCTCTTCCTTGTGCTTTCATTCTGAGTTTTCCAGTATGAAATGATTTATTTTGCAGATGATTTTCTTCCTGCTTATGAAATGATTTATTTTGTAGATGATTTTCTTCCTTTTTACTTATATTTATTAGAAGTGCATGAGAGATTTTTTGTTTGACTTACAAAATGTCAGTCCTAAGTAGATGAACTCATTGAAATATGTGCATACACTGATTTTGGGCTTAGGAGGAGCATCATGGAGCTCGAGTCCCTCAACCTGGCCATCCTGTTGTTTGATGTTCTACGCACTACAATCTAGCCTTCATGAATGATTCACTAACAACCTTAAATATCAGCTTGGAGCCATGAACATAGATTCTCCCTCTTACAGTACCTGTAAGATACAAGAACGACAATCATATGACAGGCACTCGCAATGCTTTCACTGATGAAGGAGAATTTTGGCATGAATTCCATCCACAACAAGACCCATCATGAATTCAAGCAGAGCATATTTGCATCCCGCAACAACTATGATAATAATAAAAAAATAAAATCAAAGTACATACCTTCCATTAAAAAGAGCAACAAGATTGTAAGTATGTTTCATACCTTTACATTTCTCATTACTGTGGTGTAATCATTTTGCCCAGTATCAGTTGTTCAACCATCTTTTTTCGTTCAAAATTCATTGGCCCCTGATGATGAAAGTGGCTCGTAAGTATGTTTCATAAATATTGTATAAGGAAAAGGAATGAAAAAATAAGGAAAATTTACCGGTTTGAAATACCATAAATTTCGTTAAGTAGACACCACAATCAACCCTGCTAATACCATACAGATATAAGTAAATATTATTAAATAAGAGTAAATTCATAATTTAAATGGAAAATGACTTACGAATTTGGTTGCTGGGGGCATTCTTGGTCTATAGAGACAGTAAATCCATCACATTCTATTTCACAATTTTTTAATAAATAAATCTTCAAACATGAAACCTACATTCATAATGAAGAAGTATTAATGTACTTTTACAATAAAAAATCTTTAAGTTGAATATTATTCCATTGAACAAATTAATATACATACTATCATATTGATGTAGTTTGATGTTTGGTGACTTTTGAGAGAGTTGTAAATTGAAAATACTTTTCTCTTTAAGTCAATGACAAACAGATACCAATGGGACATTTCATTAAGTGGGATCATAATTTTTTCTTTACTCTTTAGCTCGTAAGGAATCTTCCTTAAAATACATTCAATTTTTGCATCATTGCCATCATAATATATATCTTCAATTTTCTCGTCTCCTTTCGCTATAAATCTTGTTGTACACACATATTTCTGCAATGGTTCAATTTAAATGAAATTAACATCATTTAAACATAAATTACTTATATTTAATAATTTTGTTACACATATAAATGAGAAAACTTACATGAAACCATGCGTTGAAGAAGTGGCATTTTAACAAATTATACCCACCACTATTTTCTCGAATAGCCATCAATTCGGTATACTTGGATATAACCTGCATCAAATTTAACATATTAATCAATTAAGTCATATCCATGAATGATGGATCATACCTCGTCGTAATATAACATTTAAATTATACCTCATCATCTACCCAATTCATTGGATTCAACAATGACTCTAAGGATCTCCTTTCGACACGAAGTGGGCCAAATGTTTCATCCCTAAGGACATATATTATCGTATTAGTACAAAAATATTAAAAAAAATAAGTGGGTGGATTAAAAATTAAATACTTAAAGCATCTTACTTGATTTCATTCTGAGCTTTAAGAGTCGTAATTGCATTCACCTCTTCTTGGGATAATATATTCTCATCACTCTCTTCCATAAGTGATTGGATTCCAGGTGTTTCACATATACTTTTACCTTTGGTTTTACATGAAAATTTAGTGTATGGAGATTGTAAGACTTTTGAAGGAATCCTCTTCCTACCCTGCGCTTTGACACGCTTCACTAAAGAGTATTGATTTGTAACAAAAGTCTCTTTATTATTCGTATTCACATGAAAGGGAGTAGAACCTTGTGGTATGTCAGAATTTACTTGCATGTTTTTGATTATCTCACATGATGTAGCTTCCCAAACGCAGTTTCTCTTTAACTCTTTCACTTCATCAGACAACCGTTGTATGACTATTTCTTTATCAAATATCTTATCTCTTAACTCTTTGTTTTCCACCAGTAATTCTCTGTACTCACTATTGTCTTCATTTTTCTTATTCTATATGAAAAAAAAACATAATATCTTATTTAGATTAAAGCATTCTTAATTATTATGAATGAAAAATAAATATATATGAAAACAGTTTATTGTGATTACTTGTATCATTGACTTCTCTATAATGTTCACAATTTTAGGTTCAAATTGTCTGCACATTTCGTTGATTGCACTTGATATCTCCTGTATAAAAATCACAATAATCAATGAAATGGAATTAACATTCTAACGCATTGTGATCTATAAAATATACACAATTTTTTTTTAAATGTTGTATTCAGAATAATTACATTTTTCTCTTTATTTTGTAAAAATATATGCTCCAAACGACTACATAATCTCCCACCCCCAACCTAAAATCTACATTGTCCTCAATGTAAAAGAAATAATCATACGATGCACATGGGACAATGAAAATAAAAGAGGAATGAGGGAAAGATAGTACTTGGACGGAAAATCAAGAGGCTCCCTCAAAAAAATATCATCGTAAAAGCGAGTTAGCACAAGAGAGAAATTAACAGAAGCAAAAATAACAAAAAGAAAAACAAAAGAAGATCCTACCTATACCACTTTCGCAGGTGCTCTCGATTGCATTTAGCGCATGCAACAAGCCTTTAAATCCCTAGGTTACCCCTAGTGGACGAGTTGTAGTTTCGTGAGGGTTTGCAGTAACGTTACCCACAAACATTGAACTAACTAACTAGAAAAATGAAATTGAATGAAAAGCTGGGTTGCCTCCCAGGAGCGCTAAGTTTAACGTCTTCAGCCAGACAAGAACGGACCATGAATTAACTAATCTTTATAATAGGGTCCGCCAAAGAAATTACCTTAACACCTTGATTAACCAATCCCAGACAAGTTGTAGTCTCGGCAAAGGAACCACAAAAACTTGATGTTTTATTTAAACCAACATGATTTAAATGATTTTTAAACTCGCAAGTATACGAATCAGATGTAGATATGGTACGTATTACGAGATCGTTCCCACGAGGACTGGTCGTCACAATTCAAATCTATGATTCTCCTTAACTAATCTAACAAATAATGGAGCGAATTACTAAGCACAATTCTATGAAAAAAACAATTGAGAATAGGGAAGAAAATTCAATCAGAGAGAGAGCACTAGGACTTTCGAATCCACCCCTAATTATCCTAACCCTTGTTTTGTCTGTTGATTCACCTTAATCTAGATTGATACCACTTATATAGAGAAAGCACAATCTGTGTCCTTCATCGGGCATACAGAATGTCTAATTCCTTTAAGCAATGCCATGAATAACATATCCCATATCCTTGGTCGGGCACATGGAATGTACAGTTCATTAAAACACCCTGTTTCTTTCTCTATAGGAAACCTGTTCTTGATCAGACACAAGCACCTATAATAAGCATCCAAACAACATCCATATATATATTTTAGTCAAGTTCATAGATGGAGAAGTATAGAATTTAAACCAATCAAGCCCACTTAGAAAAAGAAACAAATCAATTAATATTCAAAGTAAATTCAACCAATACAAGATCTAATCAAATTAGGGGCTTCATCTCAGCTCTAGCTGAGAGATTAGTGACCCATAAAATCCATTAAAAAGATGGATAAACAAAATTCATAAATAGGGAACATCAAACCAATCGATCTCTCTCTCTCTCTCTGTCCTTTCTTCTCTTCTCTAGATCTGCTATTTTCCTCTGGATTTGGAATTCTCCAATTTTTGAATGCCCTTCCTCACGTTTTGCAACTCTTTTTATAGCTGATGGAGTGGCTGGAGTGGTGAAAATCGGATTTGGGAAGCTGTCGCACGTGCAGCGAAAGCCTTTTCGCAGCCCAGTTCGGGCCTTCGAAACATAGCATTTTTCTCGCTCAAATTCCAAACAAACACTGTCCCTTAGGACTTTCTTGGGTCCTCTACATGATGTACGGTTCAGATCTACCATATGATCAAAGACGGTGGCCCACAACTGCCTGGAAAACCGGATTTCTTAATATGTGCGAAACTTTCGCACCCTTTCGCTGTCGTGATCGGTGGGCCCCACAGAAGTATTTTCTGGAAAATCCACCCCGTCCATTGGATTTAAGATGAAATTTCAGTCAAGAATAGGTAGTTTTGAACGTCCATTGACGCGTCCCAGAGAAGAAAACACAAAAAGATCAGATTTGAACGTTGCAGGGCAGCCCTTTTGTGGCCTCTGTACCGCACACGTATGCATGCATGGACACAAAATATCAACATGGTTTTGTAGTGCTCGATCCACTCTACAAGATGAACGGCTTGGATGAACCGTACGAATGCCGTATGGGGCCCACAATCAGCCGTAAAACTGGCCAGCGACCGTCGTTATGCAGACGCCAAAACGGCAGTTTCCATTTTTTTGGAGGATGACGCGGGTGTTGCTGTTTTGGAAGGTTGTCAGCGCTGCTGACCAATTTGGTGCGTCTCACCACATGTGTACACCATGTACACACGTTGTACATATGGGCCTATTGTGATGTTTGTACGAAATTTACACCGTCCATCCTTTTTCTCATATTATTTCAACCGTTGGGACTAAAATTGAGGCAGTTCCAGATATCAGGTGAGCCCAGAATCAACGGTTTATGGGCTGATTTGTCAGTTGGGGCACTTCCATAGTGATCCGAGGGCTGAAATTTGAAATGTACGGTTAATTTATGTCCCTAATCCCATGTATAAGGTTTCGAGCCAATTGGATAGAGGAAATCATGTGATCATGCATTCTGAACCATTTTCGGGCCTTTTTAAACGTGAACGGCTTGATTTCCTCAGGTCCCTGGCGTGTAAATTCATTGATCTCAGTCCTCTGGAGTCCGTCCCTTGCTCTGATGACTTTGGAGCGTCAAATCCATGCTTTTAATATCCTTTTTCAATCCATGCCCCTAATTTCATCCTGTAATAAAAACACAATTAAAATATGGCATTAAGCATTATCATGTACGTAAAATCAGGTAATAGTCGGGGTCTAATATGCAATATTCGACCCTCATTACTACATGTTTCTTGAGTGATATTTGATGCATATATGTAAATCACAACAAAGATAATAAGGAATTAATATCACAAGATAACATGATTAAAAAAATATATGCATATATAAAATATTTGTTATGTGGGGAACAGTTACAATTTTCTCTAACATGTTGACCAATTTATGTTCCAAATGACGGCACATTTTTTCTGTAGTGTTTGATGTATCCTGTAGGCCAATTAAAAATACAAATATTTTTTAACGTGTGACCACTATTGATTACATATCAAGTACAAAAAAGAAACATGAATCACTTACAGGAGGAGGTAGTAGATTTCTCTCTTCATACGTAGGCTTTATTTCTTTAATAACCTGATGGATATAAATATATAAATGTATATACTTTATTTGAACAAATTAAATATTAATTTTAAATTCTTAATTGAGTTATATAATTGATTACCTGAGTATAGATGAGATTATCAATATATTTCCTATGTGTGTCAGCATATTGGTAACCACCTTCTACCCATCTCAATAAACGTGGATATACCATTTTTGTTGTTAACATTGGCTGATGAATGATGTGCTCTTGTAACCATGGCTATGCATAAAAAAAAATTCATATGAGAAAGAGATGAGAACGAAAAGAAAAAAAAAATTGATAAAAGTATTTGTTTACTTACTTCTAGTATCATGACACACCCGTTCACATAGCTCTTCTTCTCCTCCACGCATTTAGAAATGTTTTTAACCAAGAACTCATAAACATCAGTCGCCCAATTATAATTATTCAACTTTTTCAGGTTATTCACATAGTGTAAAAAGAATTTTAGTGTGGCATGATTTGAAGTTAGAAATAAAATTGTATTAAATATATACAAAATAAAGAGTTTAATAAAGTCGGCTAAACATTCATCCAAAGTTTCTTCCATCCGCCTCTTGATATTCTCCTCAATTAAATTCCTTAATATAAGAGCATTTGGAAAGTATTTATTTTTAAAATTTTCATCGCAAACATCTAGTTTCTTCTTCATATCTAAAGACTCTCCGTTCATACTCAACCCCAATATCAAAGCAATGTTTTGGGGTTTAATAAATAGTCTATTTCCTCCAATGATGAAACTTTTGGTTTCGTTATCCCATCTACGTATAATAGTATTTAAAAATGCGCGTTGAACTGCTAACCTTGGAAAACGCAAAAATTCCTTAAAAGGAGTGGTTGAAATAGCCTTTTTATGTTCATTTTTTAAATTAATTTGATTGACAAAATCAAAAAATTTTGATGGAGTACATCTGGTGTTGTAATCATAGTTCTTTGATTGAACTGACTCATCCTGCAATCATGAAAATTAACATCGATTAAGGCCATGCATGACTTTTGTATCTCATTTTAAATTTTGATTTAAAAAATTAAGAAACATAAGGAGAGGTTACTCACCATGTTAAGTACAATATGCTTATGAAGAACTTGTCAAATTAAAGGGATAGACACCTGTTTAAGGACAAACGATTGTTGGTCAAAAAAATATTTTTTTGAAAAAAAAATAAAAAAAATAAAATTTACATGTACATACATGTGCTTTTATATTATATTTGTACATATCTATATTATATTTGTACATATCTATAAATCCATTGGGGCCCATTAGATCAATGATGTGGATAACTACTACAAATTGTACATACTACATGCATATCTTATTAATATCCTTGCTCAAGGATCATATAATTCCTCTTCCTGGATTATCATCTTTCTTAATCATATTGAGACATCAAGACTGCAGCAATAAGCTTGAAATGGCTATATTCTTGAATCAAGTTTCTTCAGCAAGACAAGCATACATTACAACAGAGAAACTGGAAAACAAGTAAAGAGGTTTTAAAAAAGAAAATAAAAAGAAAATAGATGGAATGACCTTTAGGAAGTTTGCTGCCGAGCTGGACAATCTAGATTGTAAACAACGTGCACATGACTAACTAAATATAAGAATCCAGCCCTAACGGATCAGAAGACTGGAAAAAAGGGAAGAGATGACATCGGTATGCAGACATTTCAAAAATTTCCAGACTTTGGAACCATTAATCATACATTATGATACAGTTAAAGTGAAAAAAAAAAGGAGCAATTGAGTTTCATTTTTTTACACAATTGACTGCCCTCATAATGCGACAAAACACAACCAGTCAGTTCCTTTTTTATTCCTTCCGCTCTCTTTATGATGTTCATTTTTTATTATCTTTGATTTTGTGAATTGTAGTGTGAAAATTACTTTGTCATGTTTACTTAATTTCAAGAGGATCTTGATATTGCTTGATTCCTTGATTTCAAATATGTTTTGAGTTTTTGCCAGATAGTTATGCGATAGGCATTTTATGCACATATGAGGGCATGAGAGTACTATGTTCACTGATGGGTAAAGTCTTAGATGCTGCTTTGCCAAGTGACTTGAACCAATGGTCGATTCTCTTAGTTGAATAAATCTTCAAACAGAAGATGATAGACAGACTCTACAAACCCACTACTGCTATGCTATCATTTCCACTCCTGGACTTCTAGCTCTGACCAGGGACCACCTATACCCTTTCCAAGGGTCCATCATGACCTCATTTAACTTGGTCAATTTTACACAGTTTGTGGTTCTGTTTTATACAAATCTAGAATTTTTATGTTCCCATAATTGATAAAGAAAATACTTCTCTTCTATTGAATAGAAAGTATGCTTCTAATCCTTTTATATTATTGTATACAAATGCTTTATGTGATCTTGCTTCTTCAAAATTATGGGAACCAGAGGTTCATTGCACCTAATTGGCCCCCTTTTCCACTTGAACTCTCACATTTGAATTCTGCTCACTGCCTTGATTTTCTTAGTGGATTCATAGAGAATGAGGATGGCACATTCACTTGTCACTTCTCGGTGAGTAGGACGCCAATCTTGCCTCGAAGCAACTGCTGAAATCCAATTCTTTCGACTACAGGCCTTAAGGCATCCCTGCTTTTCTAGTATGCATCAAGTAATGTATAGAGGGTTCAAACTTCATAGAAGAAACTAAATAGGGACTTTGGTTGCAAAGAAAGCCTATTTGAGGTTCTAGCGTTCATTTTATGATAAGTTTTTTTTTTTTTTTTTAGTCCAGGTATTCATCGTATCATCATTTTTGCCTTTCCATACAATTATATATATATATATATAAAAAATATATATATATATATATATACACCTTTTAGCCTTTTCATGAAGAATTTGGTGTTGGATTTTAAATGGTAGATTGGTCCCTTTTCTAATACACATTATTCACTAACTTCACACCAGCCATTGATTTTTTACCCTTCTAACATAGAAGGCAATGTTGCTGATACCCCATTAATCAATCCATGACATTGAGTTCTTGGCTCCCTCTTCTACATGTGTAAGAGGCTAAAATTCAAGTCCTTTTGGTTCTTCCCCCTTATTTCCAGGCATGCAGTCCCCACCATTTAGAACTTTTCACATGCACTAGTTGAAAATAAGATTTCCACAATGAGGGTAAACAAACAAGACATACTTAGAACGCACATGTGCCATAGAAATCAATCTATCATCATCAATATAAAACCATAGAAATCAATCTATCATCATCCATTGCAGATCACAAAAAATAGCCTTGAAGAAAAAAAAAAGGATTTTGAATGAAGGATAAAATATATAAAATAAATAATTTGTAAAAAATTATATAAAAAAATTAAAATACCTATGAGGCGGGGTGGATCTTCGATGGATGAAAAGACGAAATAATAGAAATCGACTATTAACTACCAGGTGGAAAATGTGCGAGAGGGATTATGAGAGATTGGGGAAAGAGGGCCTCTGATCGTCAGAAGAAAAAACCCCTCTTTTTCTTCCGCTTTGATGAAATCCATTTGTAAAAGAAAAAAAATTTGAAATTAGAAACGAGGGGAGAAGAAATCTCTAAAAAATCTCCAGAACCGGAAATAGAAAGTGCCATTTGTGGTGCTGTTGCCGTTAGGGAAGACGGTGGAGAGATTTTCTCGTGGTGCTGTTGCCGTTAGGGAAGACGGCAGAGAGACTTTTATTTATTTATTTATTTATTTATAAATATGAAACGGAAATGGATTTGCTAGTCTTACGTGGCAGGCGCGGTGAGGTGGCCCAATGAGATTGCAGGAGGCAAAGGATCCGGACTCAGCAAGCAAGTGAAGTAAGAAAAACAGCAAGTGAAAAGCAAGTGCACAGCAGCAGCAATAGTAAAAGAAATCAGTTTTTATTTTGTTTTGTTTTTTTTTTTTTTTTTAATTCTTGTCTGGTTTCTTTTCTCTCTTTCTTCCCCCTAAAACTCAGATTTTCTAAGTTGTGCATAGGCTTTGTAAAGCCAAGAAAAATTTGTTATCTTGAAGCAAAGAGAAAATTTGGCTTATATAGCCAACAAACTGGTATCAGAGCCCAAGTTCTTCTTCTACCAGAAGTTTTCAGTAATTTTTTCAGCCAAGTACAAATTTTTTTTGAAGAAAAAAAAATCTTTTAAAAAAAAAATTAGATTGCAAAGCCAAGTTCTTTTTTGAGTTCCCTGGTTGGAGATTGCCAACAGTTTTTCAGAAAAAAAAATAATCAGATTTTAGCTTTAAAAAAAATTAGATTGCTAGCAGTTTTTCAGCAAAAAAAAAAAAAAAAAATCAGATTTCAAAGATTTTAAAGAAAAAATAATATATATATATATATATATATATATATATATATATATATATATATATATATATATCAGATTTCAGAAGTTTTTCCAGCTAAAAAATTTGTTTAAAAAAAATAATCAAATCTTCTATTCCATCCCTCTCCCTTCATTTTCAAAAAATTAAAAATAAAAATCAGCCCTTCTTTTTAAAAAAATCAGATTGTTTGGGTCATCTTGAGGCTTAGTAAAACCAAGTCATCTAACCCATAAAGCTTGTTCAAATGGCCAACACAATCCAGCCACAGGTTCCTAAGTTGTCTAAGGACAACTATGAAAAGTGGTGTATCCAAATGAAGGCGTTGTTCGGGTCGCCAGAACTATGGGAGATCATCACCGATGGGTATGTAGTTAACCCACTATGGAGGAAGAAGCTGCCTTCACCAACGAAGAAAAGACTGCTCTCAAAAATCAAAGGAAGAAAGACAACAAGGCTTTGTTCCTCCTCTATCAAGGGTTGGATGAATCGACCTTTGAAAAGATTGCTGAAACGACATCAAGCAAGCAAACTTGGGATACCGTTGACACCATCTTCAAGGGTGTTGATCGAGTGAAGCGGATTCGCCTTCAAACACTAAGAGCCGAGTTCGAAGCGGCGCACATGAAGGATGGTGAAAGTATCTTTAACTATTTCTCAAGTCTAATAGTTATTATTAACAATTTAAAAAGAAATGGTGAAAAAGTTGAAGACATACGTGTCATGGAAAAGGCATTGCGATCTCTCACAACCAAGTTTGAGCATGTGGTTGTGGCGATCGAAGAATCAAAAGACTTGGAAAAATTGTTCATTGAAGAACTGAAGGGATCGTTGCAAGTGCATGAGCAACGAATGCAAAAGAATGTTGGTTCAACGCTTGAACATGCCTTAGAGTCTAAGTTGAATCTAAATGAACAAAAGAATGGCCATACACAACGAGGGGGTCATGGCACTAGCAATCATACAGGAGGTAGAGGGCGTGGATATTATCCAAGCCATCAACAAAATCAATCCAAGCCATCAACAAAAGTTTACCAGTTTCCATGGAAGAGAAAATGGTAGAGGTCGGTTCATACGTGGTCGTGGAAATACAAAGAACGTTCAATGCCACAATTGCAAGAAATTCGGCCACTATGCCTCTGAGTGTTGGAGCAAAGTGGATCAAGATGAATGATCCAACTATGTTGAAGTATCACACCATGAACAAGAAGACTCCACACTCCTCCTCGCACAAGAAAAGGCATGTGAATGGCCAGATGTGTGGTATCTTGACACTGGTGCAAGCAACCACATGAGTGGTAACAAAGAACTGTTCGTGGAACTCACAAAAAGAGTTCGTGGCATTGTGAGTTTTAGTAATTTATCAAAGGTACCCGTGATAGGTAAAAGAAAAGTTAAAATCTATCAGAAGAATGGTGAGCCAAATTACATCTCTAATGTGTATTACTTACCGAACATGAACAATAACATCCTCAGTATCGGCCAACTCCTTGGGAAGGGGTATGTAATACACATGGAGAACTATTCTCTCTCTATAAGAGATGCTCACAGGAGACTTGTGGCTCAAGTCCAAATGATAAAAAATCGCATGTTTTTGCTCCATATTAACACAAAGGCTGAGAAGTACTGCCTCTATGGACTCGTAAAGAATGATTCATGAAGATGGCATATTCGCTTTAGGCATCTCCATTTCAGTGGCCTTAAACTCTTATCCACATCAAGCATGATACATGGCTTGCCGGCTATTGAAGCTCCAGAACATATGTGTGAGGCGTGCATACTCAGCAAGCAACAAAGGAACTCCTTCCCAAGTGGAGTGTCCAGAAGAGCAAAAGAGCCACTTCAGTTGGTTTACACTGATATTTGCGGGCCACTTGAAATACCCTCTATTGGAGGTAATAAATACTTTATTACCTTCATTTATGATTTCAGCAGAAGACTTTGGGTGTATTGCATCAAAGAAAAATCTTCAGCTTTCACTATCTTTAAAATTTTCAAAGCTCGTGTTGAAGTTAAAAGTGGTTATAAAATTAAAGTACTCAGATCTGACAGAGGTGGAGAGTACACCTCAAATGCATTTCGAGATTTTTGCAGGGAACAAGGCATCAAGCAGCAACATACTGCAGCCTACACGCCATAGCAGAATGACATTGCGGAATGGAAGAACCGCATCATCCTCAACATGACGAGGACCATGCTGAAGGAGAAAAGTCTACCAAAGAACTCTGGGCAAAGGCAGTTGCATGTACTGCCTATTTGCTCAATAGGTGTCCGACGAAGAGCATCAGAAATATGACATTATAGGAGGTATAGAGTGGCTACAAACCGAGAGTGGTGCACTTTAGGATCTTTGGGTATGTCGCCTATGCTCAAGTTCCAAAAGCAAGAAGAAGGAAGCTTGATGATCGTGGCGAGAAATGCATCTTCATCGGCTACAGTGAAGGATCTAAAGCCTATAAGCTCTACAATCCACTAACCAATAAAGTAGTAGTGAGTAGAGATATGGTCTTTAGTGAGGAAGAAGCTTGGAAATGGAATGATGAAGAATCGACCATAGATATTCAAGTCAAAATAGAAGAACATGAAGAAAGACATGACCGTCAAGAGCAAACGCCCATAACACCTTCTTTGGCCGCATCATCAGTACACAAAATTCCAGGAGTACATTCCATCACTCCTGAAAGTACTCCATCAAGTCAAAATTCTGCCAGCTCATCCTCACCCATGACACCTATAAAAATGAAAAGCTTAAGCGACATCTATGAACAAACTGAATAGGTCAATTTTTTCTGCCTGTATGCAGATCATGAGCCTCTGACATTTCAGAAGGCCATAAAAGAAGAATGTTGGAGAATCGCTATGAAAGAAAAAATTTATGCCATTGAGAAAAATGACACATGGGAGCTGACTATGCTTCCTAATGGACAGAAAACTATTGACGTCAAATGGGTGTACAAGATCAAGCGAAATGCTGATGGTGAGATCGATCGCTATAAGGCAAGGCTCGTAGCAAAGGGATATAAACAGAAGTACAGGGTGGACTATGAAGAAGTCTTTTCCTGTTGCTCGCCTTGACACTGTGAGGATGATTATCTCCCTTGCAGCCCATCACAGTTGGATGATCTATCAACTGGATGTGAAATCTGCATTCTTAAATGAAATTCTGGAAGAAGAGGTCTATGTTGACCAGCCTGAAAGCTTTGTTATGCAAGGGGAGGAACACAAAGTGTATTGACTGAAGAAATCCCTCTATGGGTTGAAACAAGCTCAATGTGCTTGGAATGCACGCATCGACAACTTTCTTCAAGAGAATGGCTTTGCTCAATGTCCATATGGGCATGCAGTTTACATCAAGAAGAATGCTCATGGCGATATGCTTATAGCATGCCTGTATGTTGATGATTTGTTGTTTACAGGAAATAACCGACCGACGTTTGATGAATTCAAGAAGGCCATGTTTAAGGAGTTCGAGATGACCGACGGAGGTCTGATGTCCTTTTTTCTGGGTATTGAAGTGAAGCAACAATATGGTGGCATCTATATATCTCAGAAGAAGTATGCTAAGGAATTGCTTGAAAAGTTCAAGATGGTCGATTGCAATGTCGTAAACACGCCTGTATCAACGGGCTTAAAACTGACAAAGGTCGGAGAAGGAAGAAGCGTTGACTCAACTATGTTCAAGAGTCTGATTGGAAGCCTAAGGTACCTCACAATCATAAGGCCGGATATCGTCTACAGTATTGGGCTTCTAAGTAGGTACATGGAAGCACCAAAAGAATCATATTGGCTAGCCGCAAAAGAATCCTCAGGTACGTCAAAGGAACAATAGAATTCGGTCTTTTTTATCCATATGATAATGAAGCAATTCTGTATGAATACTCAGACAATGATTGGGGAGGTGACCAAGATGAAAGAAAGAGCACTACTGGCTATGTATTCTATCTCGGAACGACTGTTTTCACATGACATTCGAAGAAGTAGAGTGTGGTCGCCCTGTCCACATGTGAAGCAGAGTACGTGGCAGCATCGTCCACTGTCTGTGAGAGAATTTGGTTGAGAAACCTGCTAAAGGAACTGAAGCATCCGCAAGAAGAATCCACAGTCATATATGTAGATAACAAGTCGGCAATCAAACTAGCCAAAAATCCGGTGCAGCATGGAAGAAGCAAACACATTGATACCCGATTTCATTTTCTGAGAGATCATGTGAAGTAGAAAACGATGAAATTAGAGTATTGTCATACTATGGAACAGGTGGCGGATATTTTCACAAAGGCATTGCTGATAGATGCATTCAAACAACTAAGAATGATGCCCGGAATGAAGTAGGTTTCGGTTTGAAGGGGAGTATTGGAATTGCAAACCAAAGCCCAGCAATTGCTGTGACTGTTCATCTTCCAAAGCACAACAACACTTCCCATGGAGATGCTCTTGGAAGATAAAAATGCTTGTGTATTTTCTAGGAACATTTTACTGTTAGAAGCTCCTAATAGGGGCAGTTTTGTCTTTTCAACTTACATTCAAAAGCCTATAAATAGGCACCTTGTATCCGGTTGTATCAAGCAAGTGAAGAAAGAAAAACAGCAAGTGAAAAGCAAGTGTATAGCAGCAGCAACAGGAAAAGAAATCAGTTTTTTTTTTTTTTTTTTTTTTTTTTTAAAAAAATTTTTTTTTTTTAAAATTCTTGTCTGGTTTCTTTTCTCTCTTTCTTCCTTTTAAAAATTAGATTTTCTAAGTTGTGCAGAGGCTTTGTAAAGCCAAGAAAAATTTGTTATCTTGAAGCAAAGAGAAAATCTGGCTTATACAGCCAACACCTTGATTGTAACATTTAACTGCGGTCACTAGAGAATCTTTGTTTTCAGGCAAGATGATCGTGGCAGGCTTAAGGACGTTGGGTCCAGCAAATCGGAGATTATTCAAAGAGAAATGAAGGAGGTGGTTGTAAGTGGTTGTGTTATATGTCGTGTACTTTTGCAGTCCTCCAGAGGATAGGCATGTAAGGAGATCTTCGCCTAGGGCACAAATTAGCAAGGAGAGTGACAGGAGGAAGATGAGGTTTCTATGAATTGCCATTTTGGGAGAAACGGAAAACACGAATATGCAACAGAAGCACGCTTTTACTTTTAACTAGTAGAGGTGCATACCTCTTTAAAATCACTAGACAAAGTAGGAGCGGACTAAGTGAGACCCCGGATCCACCGAGGTGGGTGGGATCATTGACTGTGGGGCCCATTGTGATGTAAGTAACTACATCCACGCCGTCCGTCTGTATTAAAAGCTCATTTTAGGGCATGTTCCAAAAAATGAAGCAGTTCCAAATCCAAGATGGACCATAGTACAGGAAACAGTGGTAATTGACCATTAAAAACTTCTTGTGGGCCACAAAAGCTTTGTATCAAAATGATATTTGTGTAGTCTCTTCATTTCTGTGTTTTTGACCTTATCAACAGGTTGGATATATGGCAAATAAAAATTCTGGTGGAATCTATAAAGTTTATAATGATGGAGATTCAATCACAACTCTTTCCCATGGTGTGGTCCACCTAAGATTTGAGTCGGCTTCGTTTTTAGGATCATGCCCTAAAATGAGCTTTCAAATGTTTGGACGGTGTGGATTTTTATTTTTTTGGAAAGGTGGGAGCACAACGCCTGAATTTTTATAGCTATGAGTATCCAATTGGTAAAATCCACATAAAAAGATGACCCATAGTAAACTAGGCAGATGGGGAAATAGGCTTAGGTATCGAAATACGCTTAGGTATTGCCTATACCGGCCAACCACCTTGTAAAATTCACGTGCCATGGATGCATAATTAGCCTAACCGTTATTACTCAAGTTTACAAGTAATTCATTTATGAGAAATCCCTTCAATTAATGACCCTTCTAAATATATAGCAACACAATAATCTAAAAAATCTTTTCCATCAAAAGTCCAATCATAGACACAAAATCTTTTCATGTAAATTTTGCATCATTGATGAATAAAGGTTAATTTCTCAAGAAAAAAAACTAGAAAAGAAAAACAAAGTGTGCTTTCTTTAAATTCATAGAAAGGCCGGTCCAAAGCCACAAACAATTATAAAAGTGGCAAGAAAATCCACAGATAATTCATAAAAGTGGCAAATAAAACCACATAAATAGTTCATAAATAATTCATATTTTCCACAAATTTCATATTTATAATCCAGTCACATTATTTCTATAATTTTGAGTATATTATCATCTAGCACATATAATTTATAAGATAACATGTTAGAATTCATATATGAGAAAATTACACAGGATTCGCATGCAAATATAGATTTCAGGAATTATAGACAATTCGAAAAAGTCAAAGTAACAGTACGATGCGTATGAGTAATTCATTTCCGAACTAAAATATTGAGAAAAGCTTGAAGGGTAAATCTTCATTGTACGAATTAGGATTCCTAGGTTTCTGAGTGCTCCAACCCGGATGACCTTCAATTAGGGTAGCTCCTATGCTTGAAGAGTAGGGAAATTTTGGAGAAGGTCAAATCTGTACTATTGGAAATATAGATTTAGCTTTCAATAACTACAATTTAACTCAAATTAGAGGTTAATTAGGTAACTTCCACTCACTTAGCTACAAAGTCAACTGGACTAGACAATTCGGCCTCGAACTTGGGCTCGCACTAACGTTCTAATTCTACTGTTACACCACCACATGGCTTATGCATGTAGCTGGGCATCTTCTAATCGCCATCTAGGACCTCAAAGTTTGACATGCATGCTTCAGATAAGGTATATATGCGCGACATGCATATCCCGATTGAAGGGCATGCAATGGCTCGAAGCGGTAATCCACTCCCAGTCTCTCTCTCTCTCTCTCTCTCTCTCTCTCTCTAGGCTATGAAAATAGAGAGAAAATGGGGAATGGGCTTTTATAGCCCCAAATAAAAGATTGGTGGTTCGCAAGTGTACAACTAATGCGTGATGTCGGTCAGACTGACAGGTATTGTCACTCGTACCGATAGTAACCGATAGGTCTGTCGATCGAACTGATAGAGCATATATTTCCCAGGTTTTCAGGTTTGCAGAGTCGGTCGAACCAAATGGGTCTGTAGGTCGAACCGATAGAGCACCATCACATATCATAAGTGGGATTTTTCATTGTTTTAAGGTCGTAGAGTTTTAACATGTGTTCTATTAGTTAATCGCTTAAATTGGACACTCAATCTAGTGCATTTTAGTATGGATTTCATCTGACTAAACGGTTGGAATTTATTGAACCGAAAATCTGATGATATGGGTCCCGCAAGTGTCGTTATATGGTTCGATCAGTTGACATACAAGGTTTAATTAAATTGTGGGTTTCTAGGGTTAGAGTTCATTAACAATTTCTAAGTTATTCAGGTTCATAATCCCTAGCTTTTGTAGCTTACACTCATGTGAGCATATGTGATTACATATTTTAATCAAAAAAATTTCTGGTAATACCTAAAAATATCCAATACCCATTACTGGAGGGCCAGGGTACTACATTTTATGTCCAATAATATGGATAGTTTGATTTGAATTGCTATATGCAACTTGTGCAAATTTTGAGCGCATGCATGTGGAGCACCATGTTCGCCTAGAGTATCAAATAACTCCTCATGCAAAAATGAACAAATGTGTACGGGTCCAGAGTTGGTTCTTGGCGATCCAACGGCATGCACAAGGGTCCTTACTCTTGCTCCGGTGGTAGACTCTCAAGAGTTTCAACGCCGGGTCAAGGGTTCGAGTACCCACAGGTGGTGAAATCCCACTACCGCGTGAGTGTGTGGGGGTGTGTGTGCGTGTGTGACGCAGGGGAGGACGTGAGGTCAAGCACCGTCTTCCACAAGAGGATAACTATTCTGAATCCACGGAACTTCTCTGGACTCCTCACAGAGACTTTCTCAAATCCACGAGAAAAGAGAGCAAAAAATAGAAATAAATTCTAATAAATTCGAAATAGATTAATGAATGCATAAAAATGAGTTCACAACCCTTTAAATAAGGGTACTAAGCAATGAGAAAGAAATCATAATCAAACTACAACTAAAACTCCTAGAATTCGTGACTTACTATAAATAGTAAACTTACTATTTATAGACGGTCGTGATGTCTACTAGTGCGCAAGGTTTTCGGCCAAAAATAGTAAGTGTCCTATTTGGCTTCACCAAACCGTTCTCCTAATTATTCTAAGCTCTTTTCATGTTGGGCGCAACTCTTAAAGCCCGGCGGATGAAGAGTTATAGTCAAACTAAAACTTACTATTTATAGTAAAAATGAAATTGAAACAGGGAAACGACCTTCGAATCAGGGGTTTTTCGCAATTCTGAGCGTCGAAACCCAGCATAGCTGGGTTGGTTGGCTAAAGTAGCTCGTTCTACCCCAAAATCATATATTTTATGTCGGCTAACTCATCCTAAATTGCGAGATACGCCTGATTGAAGGTCCGATGGTCGGATCATACATGCCATGACCGGGCCTTTTCTTATCCATCTTTACCATGTAATTGTCCGCAACCCGCTCTACATCAGTGTGTAAAAAAAAAAACTGCATAGACAACATTCTGAAGCAAGGTCCCCATCCACTCCTGTACAAAACAGATGAATGATAAGGATTGCCTGAAATCGGATCCATCTCAATATTTCTCCACGTACGTGTAAGGCAAGGTGCACTCGAGCGAATGCAATTAGAATTTCGAATTAAGTTTCACTATTGTAAGTTTGTTAGATTAATCCCATTGTATTACAATAAGTATTTGGATGGTAGCCATTAGATCAGGGTCCTTTTTAATAATCCAAACCATTTATACGATGGACCTCATCGTGAACCAGGGAATAGCCATAAAAACACTACCGGATGAAAACATTTGACTCTATGATTATTCAAATGTTAAGGAGACCGTGGATATTTCAAAGAAAATATTCTAAGGATGAAATATTCAGTTGTAATTCGAAGTATTCCTCATCCAAGGTGAGGCCTATCATATTAACGGTCCAATAATTGAAAGATGATCCCAGATATCCCAGATAGTCCAGATGTATCGAACAGCAATACGGCAGGTGGGAGTTCACCCTTCGCAGGAAGTTCCTGCGCAAGGATGGTGGGAGGGGCCACAGAGATGTTCGTGAGAAATCCACCCCGTCCATCTACTTTGAATATGCTCATTTTAAAAAAAAATGTAACAAAAAATGAGATGGATCCAAAACTCAAGTGTGTCACACGAGAGAGAAAATTGGAGAAAGAAATTTCTACCGTTGAATGAAGTGAAAATACTTAAAAAATAAAAAATAAAAAATTCGTGTCACAAAATTGTTATGGCCCCAAGAATGTTTCAACGATTCACACTGAATCCCCATTGTTTCCTCTTGTGTGACCCACTTAAGTTTTGGATCCACCTCATTTTTGTCCTCACGTCTTAAAATGAACTCTTAAAGCGGATGAACGGGGTGGATTTCTCACAAACATGTCAGTGGACCCACCCAGTATCCTTGGCAGGAACTTCCTGAGAAAGGCTCTCGCAGGGAATCCGCGTCCACAAAAACCGATAGTAAATTCCCAACGAATCCCTCGGATACCTCGCTGCCAAACAAGGCCTAACTTTAGATGCGGAGATTCTAAACAGTGAAAATTTCAAGGCAAACCGACTAACTTCCACGTGTGTGGGGCGAGTGTGCTTTCATGCTGGAGACAGGAGCCAGCTCTTCGGAAATGAAATACCTAACGTATGATCCTCGACCTTAGGATATTTAATAGATCCTCAGGTTTCAGTTTTCCCAAGTGAGTACCATTGTTCAGATATCCAGTCTGTTCAGATAATGGGCTTAGTTGGTGTTTGGCCCCAAGAACATCACCTACGGGAAGATCCGAGCCATCTGATATTCCATCTCTCTCTGTTTTTTTTTTTTTTTTTTTTTTTCAGTTGAGTGAGGAATATTAAGGGTGACGGGTGTCCTAATGTCATCGCATTACTGAGTAGGAGATTGGTGATGGTGGGGATTAACGTATGGTAGGCAATGCGTTGGGTTCACACCAGATTGGGTTCAGCCCGAGGCCCGACCCATTTATGAAACCACTCTAGTATTTTAGTCCAAACCCAACCCACAACTTATTATCATCCGACCCAACCCGCTTGTAATTCATTAAGCCGAAGCCTGGCCTATTTAATTTTAATTGGGTCAGCATCAATAAATCTGACCCACTTAAAATTCATCAAGAACAAGATCTACCTGACCTGACCCATTTAACTGTAATTGATTTGGGCTCGACCAACCTGGCCCAAGTCAGCATGGGACTGAAGGTATGCCCAGCCAGACCAGCCCAATTGATAAAGACTACAAACATACATACATCATGTGGATGTATCTATGCATTTGGTCTGTTAATTTGTTTAGGGTTTTGGAAATGGTTGGGTTGGGTAAGCTGGTCCAGCGCCTAGATAAGTTATATGGGTGGGTGGGGTTGGGTAAGGTTCAATCCGTGCCCAGCCCATTTACTTACATAGGTCACATTCTAACCCAAGCCTAGCCCACTACTCGTTTAGCTTGGCCCAAACCGGATCACCAGCGTGGCGAGCCAGTTAACGAGCGGGCCAACCAAGCCCATTGCCGCATGTGTCAATTTGTTCATTTATTTCTGTTAGTTTGGCCCATCTGATGATCACATACAGTACAATTTTTAGATAATATTGCATCTATATTTTTCGGGTCCACTGGCAAGTGGGTGTGATCATGCATGCGTATACCTTGCTCCCATTTGTGACCAATCCCAAAGTGGATGCGAACTATTGAAATTAGCATTCCTGCAGAGAAATAGCGAAGAAACCAGAATGAGATCAACCCTCTCCATCAGGTACATCAATCATTGTTTGCCCTTGATCCCAGAAATCAGGCTGATTCAACAATCAAGTGGTCTACCCAACTGGGAACAGTATAAAATTAAACTAAAACTCACCTGAGTTTTGGAACGATTATTACATCTTGATGACGCACATCAGATGACCAGATTTGATTGCATATAAACGCCACAATGATCCCTTTACAGAACTAATGGTGGTCTACCTAAATTTTGGATTTTCATGTTTTTTCTTAACACATGCCCTCACACACCAACACCACATGAGCACTTGAATCGATGATCTCAGTGTCCAAATACAAATTGTCTGAAAGTTCCATCTGCATGGGTATCGGTTAGGGCTGTCAACGGGCTGGGCCTGGGGTTGCTCTCGGCCTGGATTTTGAACTGTTTCAGGCCAGGCCATTGGGCTGTCCCTATTCAAAATCCTGATTTTACAGGCCAAAGCCCGGCCCATCGACACCACTGACATCCGTTAGAATAAGTGACCTAAAGTGAGGTACGGTACGTTAGGATAGTTTTTTTATTTTTTTTTTATTTTTAAAGAAATAAAATATATTACTGGAGAAACCGAAGGATTGTTTGGTCGAGCGCATCTGCCTCGTATACCCCGTACTCGTAGAAATGTCCCAATGATGCAATGGGTGCCTAAGAACACACACACACACACACACACACACACACACACATATATATATATATATATATATATATATATATATATATATATATATAGATGCTTGAAGTGAAGAGTTTATTAAGGATTCAACTTAGGAACTTGCAATGGCCCTAATGATTCCTTCCTTGGAGCTGTATAGTTCTTTCTCGGCATCAACTAAATTACAGATGGTGTACAGTAACCTTTCCATAAAAATAACAATATCACTAATAATAAAAGCTAAAAAAGTTTAGTAGTAAATGCTTCGGGGAGATAAGCATTACCTGTGGCATATAAGTAATTCAATTAAGACATAAATTATGAACGCCAATTTAGATGTATTGTGAAAGAAAAATGACGCTTATTTTATTATTGGGGCTATTTAAATAATGGCCATTTATTGGATGGTTAGAAATGAAAATCATCCACTGTCATGTTTCCAGAAATAAGTGTCCATGAATCAAAGGTTAAGATTGTTCACCCAATTTGTGAAAGTCCTAACAATGGTTAAAAAGAAAATTGTACAACCAAAATTTATGCAACCAACATCCAGGCCAAGATCTTCAACACAATTAATCCTACAATGACTTATGATCAAAGTATCCATTGCCTTAATTAGCTTTTTAATGGATCGTGTATAGATCATCATCTTTGATTTTAAAAGATCATAATGTTGGAGAATTGGCTCTACGAAAACACCTTAATCTGGATTGAAACAAATAAGAGAAAATAAAAAATCTAAACAACCACACGGAACACAATTTTTACATGAAAAACTCTTGTAGAAAAAACCAATATATAAAGAGATGATCAATATAAAAAAGATTACAGGATGGAAAAAATTTACAGTAAAAAAACCCTGACTCTCTCTCCTCGGAAGCTCTCAAAACATCCAAAAACAATTAAAAAAAAATGGTCCTATATGAAGTTTCTTAAGGAACAAGATTCCTTGTTTAGTTTACCTTTTTAATTTTCTGCTAATTAGTTTGTTTAGCAAAGATAATAACTTTCCTTGGGCATTTACATCACTTCTCTTGAGGCACACATTATAGTTATTGGAAGACCTAGGAACAACACGAAATTGGTAAGCTTTAAAAGCTTATTGAGTTAGCTCTCAGATGAGCCTAAGATCACTGAGTGAGAATTCTTAAAATCCTCGTAACATTTTGATTGTATTGAGGGATATTTTATTCATTTTTAATATATTATGAAAGGATAGTTAGAATTAGAAATAATGGAAGTCTAAGACTATATTAGGATTCCTTCCATTTACGAAATGGGATGTAATTATGTTAAAAAATCTAGAAATAATTGGTTGGTTTTGATTTTGTAAAAGAAAGGTGGAGTTTTCTCCGTAAACCTTAGTGCTGTTTTATTGATGAATTGCGTTTGATGCTACTAAACTACTTACAAATCTCTCGTAACCTGGGGATTTTGTCAATCCATCATTGAGCCACTCACCACATGTGGAAGCCCTTTTATCCAAACAATCTCCATCAATCAAAAGTTAGGATGGCTTTTTCAAGCTGATTTTGGAATGAGAGGATCCATGAGATAGACGATGTCGTTTGAGTTACATGTCCGGCACATGTTACCAAGGATTAATAAATTACATCTCACAAACCAATGACAAATCTACTATAATGATGTGGACAGTCACGACGACGATCTACACGCCACGTGTACTTTGCTACTCGTACGCATAAAATAAAAACTCGAGAAAACACAGAAACATTTATTGAGAAATGGGTCAAAGAACCCTACAAAAGATAAACTACAATGCCTCAAAGGGCTTTAAGGTGACATTCTACAAACGTAGAAACACAACAGCATTATTAAAACTGGAAAAGCTCAAAGTAATAAAACACGGAATTGAAGAAGTCGAGCTTGTATTCTCCACCACTTACAAAACATCATCTAACTCACTTTCAACACCGGCAATCCCAGCTAAGGTTAGAGGAGGAATGCTCTGGGGGTTCTTAAACACATTGAAAGGATCGACCACCGTTTTGGCTCGAACCAACCTTTCATAGTTCCCCAGAAAATACTTCTGGCCCCAAGCCCTAGCCAACTCCACAGCAAGAGGACCACTCAAGCCAGGCACCCTCCAGTCTATAACTCCAAGATCAAGATCCAAGTTGTTAACATACACAGCCCTTGGACCCATTGAAACATAGGGTTCCATGAACTTATAAAGCCTTCTAATCCATTCAAGATACTCATCGTTGTTCCCATCATCAACTGCTTGCCAATCTATGAAATACTCAATGGCATAGAGGTTCCCTCTATGTGGGAAAGCAATAGCATCACTCCTAATCCTGTTTACGGCCCCACCATAAGGATCTAATAGGATGGATGATTTGTTTTGCTTTGAAACCATGTCCATAATACTGTTCATGACATCCAATGGGATTGGGACTTTTACATAGTCGTATTTCACCTTGGAGAAGCTTTTTGGGAAGGTTGACCTATTCTTCAAATCTTCTACTGTGGGCACATCTGCCGCACCCCAAAGATAGACAACGGATTCAACCCAAGTCATTTCCTTACATTCTTGGGTTGTGAAATTCAATTCAGGGAAGGCCTTGCCTATGTTCTTGAGGGCTGTTGTTCTGGGCCCAAGAAACAATCCCAAAAATGTCTGCCCTATCCCAATGGTGTCATTTCTTGGGACTGCTAAAAAACTGAGGAAGAATTCATCCTCTAGTTTTGGTGCAACCATCTGCCATTTGTACCACAAATTGGCAGCTTGACTCACTGTCCCGACTCTCATGGCTCGGCACGCTGTGACAGTTTTGGGTACTGGGAGTAACCGGATCTTCCAAGCGGCGATTACACCCCAACTACCCCCTCCGCCGCCTCGGATCGCCCAAAAGATTTCTTCGCCCATTGCTGCACGGTCCAGTGTACGGCCCGCAGCATCGATCAGTATTGCGTCTACTACGTTGTCTGCACCGAGCCCGTATTTCCTCACGAGGGCGCCATACCCACCACCACTCAAGTGGCCACCACTGCCCACAGTTGGGCAGATGCCGGCTGAGAATCCATACTTCTTACTTGATTTGCCGATTGCATAGTAAATTTGGCCTACTGTCGCACCACCTTCAACCCAAGCAGTCTCACTCGACAAGTTGACGGTGATCCGGTTGAGGTTCGTCATGTCTATGATCACAAAGGGGGTGTTGGCAGTGGATGACAAGCCCTCGTAACTGTGGCCCCCACATCGGACCCTGATTGTCCATGACCCCTCTCGTGCACAACGGATCGCTGTTGATACTTGGCTTTGATTGGTTGGGAAAATGATAGTAAATGGCTTAGAAACATTGGACCTGGTGAATCTTAGGTTCTTTGTAGATGTATTGAGGAGCTGAGGATAACTAGGGCTGCAGAAGGTGGTAACGTTTGCTACTCCTCCAGAGGATAGACAAGAAAGGAGATCTTGGCTACAAGCGAACTTTAGGAAGGAGAGGAGTAGAAAGAGTGTGAAGTTTCTGTAGATTTCCATGTTGGAATTGGATGAGAAGTGGAAGTGGATTTCATGGATGAAACATGGACATTGCTTATATAGAGAAGCTTACGTGCATGAAGGACCTCATTTAAGAAACGTTTACTAGCTTGCATCCCGACGAATTGCAATAGGATACGTCGGCATGTTAGAATATAGATCAAGGTCCTTTTCAACAATCTAGACTGTTTATATGATGGGCCTCATAATGGATGGATGATAAACAAAAGAAAATTCTCAGATTATATATATATATATGAAGGATTGATTATTCGAAGGATTCGGAAACCGTTTATAGTTAAAGAAAAAGAGTTAAATGGTCAAGGGGTTAAAACTTTCCGATCTAAGAGTTCCATTTTCGGATATTCTCCATCCATTCAACATGAGAACCATCGGATTAATGGTTTGGATCATTGAAAGGTGTCGCTAAGGTCCATAGGGTAGCTATTGCAACACGTCGCATTTTGTATTCCAGCAAGCCTCTGAGCCTAGCTATGGCTTCTTGCGAGACCAAGACGTGGCTATACGTGTCCGTGTATGGGAGATCCAGGCCCGTTTCTCTGACCATGAAGGAAAGATCAGTCCAGTCCGATCATGACACATGTACATCAACTATGGACGCGGATTGCGTGGTGACCCAAACACCACGTAGCTACGTGGTGTCAGTATATGTGGGGCCCACCATGATGTATGTGTTTTATCCACGCCCTTCATCCATTTTTCCATCTCATTTTAGGGCACGAGCCCAAAATTGAAGCAGTGGGGACAATGATGTCCACCATTGAAACCTTCCTATGGCCCACACAATGTTTATTTGTCATCCAACTTGTTCATAAAGTCCAACAAACCTGGATGAAGGGAAATCAAAAATATCAGCTTGATCCAAAACTTCTGTGTCCACCTAGAAGTTTTCTACGGTGGGAGTTCAATCCCTGTATACCATAGTAGCTTTGGATATGCTTCAATTTTGAGCTTATGCACTAATATGACCTGTCAAAACGGATGGACGGCGTGTATAAAAAACCTACATCACGGTGGGGCCCACAGAGTCTTGACACCACGTAACTATGTGGTGTTGGGGTCGGAAGCCGATTGCGTCCTACCCCGCCCGGACAGTAATCTGTCCGGACAAAGCTCTGTAGGGGCCACCGTGATGTGAAAGTCTCATCCACGCCGTTCATACCTATTAACAGATCATTTTAAGGTATAATCCAAAAAATGAAGTAGGTACAGATTTCCAGTGGACCACACCAAAGGAAGAAGTGCTGATAATGACACCCACTATTGGTGTCATTGAAACCTGTATAAGGGCCACTGTGATGTTTTTTTTTACCATCCAACCTATTCATAAGGTCCATGTAGATCTGGATGAAGTGAAAACACAAATATAAGCTTGATCCGAAACTTCTGCAGCTCCCAAAAAGTTTTTAATGGTTTTCCTTCAATACCTACTTTGTGGCCCAATTAATCCTTAGTTCTATCTAATTTTTGGGTTCATAACATATAATGATCCGTAAATAGGAATGGACGGCGTGGATAATACGTTCACATACAATGACGGAAAAAATGAACGGTCAAAAGAATTTACACAAGGTTCACATTTCCCAAAGAGCTCTGTCCGACGGATTACCGTTCTGCGGGGATAGGACGCAATCCGCTTCCGTTGGGGTCACCCTGCAATTCGCGTCCATCAAATGTGAATCTTGTGTAAATTCTTTTGACCGTTCATTTTTTCCGTCCTTGTATGTCCCATCCCTATTTTTGGACAGTCCCATAAACACGGTTGGGCCGGCCTGATGATAATCCTGGATCTCATGCTCGTGTGCCTTGCTAGCGCAATGTGTAGAAGAGAGAGCCTTATACGCGCGTGTGGGGTTAGCAGAGCATTGCCATTCATGAGTGACGACATTTTCACCAAACAAATAATTTAGGCTTGTTTGGATCACGAAACCGAGTTTATAAGAAACGCATTTTGGTATGCCACTGAGAAGACGTCAGCAGGCTTTCTAGCGTGAAGCACGTTTTCCGTGTAGCAAGAGATCACCTGGAAAGGTGGAATTACACAGAGCACCGTTGAGTTTTCAGTTCCTATGTGTGTGGCCTAGGTTTAGTTACCAAACTGTTGAAAGTGCATGGCCCACTAACAAATGGTTGTACAGAAAGGAAGATCCTAACCTTATGATATTTGCCCCTTTCTTTGACAATATATCAGTTCCCGAAACTTATTTAACAAAACCAACACAGGTTGCATGAAAGTGAATGGTGGGGGAGACTTTTGCCCCCAAACGGCAGATAAATAAATAATTTGTATATTTAACAGAAATGGAAAAAATAAATAATTACCCTTTTGAGGAAGGGCCAATATCCACCTTTTTGCGATCTCTGTCTCTGCTATGGACTAGAGCACGGCTGGTCTGCCGCGAGCTGGAATCAATGGCGGATGTCAGATCTAATGACCTAGATCAGACAACTCTAATACCATGATATTTCATAAAATTTGAGATGATTTTCTCTCTCCCATTCCGTTAGTTTATAATCAATAATATTGTACAAAGATGATAAGAAAACAAACAAAAATAAAATACAAGCAAATATGATAAAGAACTATGGTGATCTCGCAAGAGTATCCACTAACAAAATTGAAATGGAGAAGAAAATTTTAGAAACACGCAACGTAACTCCAATTGCTAGCTAGGTAAAAATATTGCAGATCAAGCAACATACTCCATCCATAGTCAACGAAACTATATGTTATGATAACTTGCAAATATATATAATTAGTACCAGATTTTATGTAATGCCTCAGATCTTACTTGCCCATATGATAGTACTTGATATGCTGTTGACTAAACCAAACCCAAGGGATTAGATAATCCTTGCACACGGTGCGCGTGTGTAGAAGGAAATCCTTCTCCATGCCGCTACATGTGCCAACATGACACATGGGTGATCTGAATCATCTGTCAAATGGGCCCTATTCCTAATAAAATTTGTTTGCCCTACTTCCTACTCAGCATTTCTCTAATTCGCATCAAATTACAGATGACTCGTGCACTTTACAATAAAGGAGGTATACTGAAAATCATACAAATTTAAACTGGCAATAGTAAGAAATTAGGATGTGTTTCTCAATGCTTGCAAATGCAGTGCTTGTTTTGTTGCACAAACAAAATAGAGGTTTACTGAAATACATCATGATGTGTGGCCATAGGATAGTGTCATCTTTTAGTGATCTAAACCATGTTATATGATAAGCTACACCTTGGATGGGAATGGATGAAAAATAAAAACTCTTAGATTACAATGTTTCAACCCTTAGATCATTTGACTCTTTTCATTCGAATTTTGAATATGAATGGTCTCCTTATCCTTTACATAATCATACACTCGATATATATTTCCATCCCAATCTTTCTTGGGTATCCCCTATATGTTGGGGATTGGGCTTCGGAATCATATAGAGATGGATCTAGGATAGCAATCAAAGAGCACCAAGCAAATACAAGAGAGCATAAATATGTAATATGGAAAATTCTTTCGGAAAAAAACAACGGCATAAAGCGACAAAAATCCACTATGAAAGCAGAAATTACAAAGAGAAAGGACTTACCCGATTCGAACAACCTCAAATCTCACCCTTACTATACCCTTTAGAACCCTAGAATCCATTTTAAAAACTCTTTAGAATACTTTAGAAAGCCTTATGATTGTTTTAGAAAGGCTATAGGGACTCCTATTTATAGTTGAGGAATTCCAACTTTTGCACCTACATTGAAACCGCCTTAAATTTACGTAGTCCGCGCACAATCTATGTAATGTAAGAACTCTATGTGGTGGGCCTTACTGATCAACGATCTGAATTGTATTCTAGTTGGACTATTTGATTGAGTTAATCAGTGGACCCCACTTAAGGTGATACGTTGCGTAATCTATGTGCGCAGCACTGCGTATTTGGGTAGAATGCTATAGCCTTACACAAGGCAATTTGAGTCGAACTAGGACTCAGTAATGTGGAGCGTGGGAGAGAGAGTTTTGATGGGTTTCAAATTCTCTCTCCACAGTCTCTATAAAAGAGAGTTGGGTCCCTGATCCTACACCATGACAAAATTCGAGTCCCATCTATTGTATTGCAAAAGGGGTGTGAAGGAGAGGACACTACGTGAAAAATGGAAAAAAATGACGGATTTAGAGACGGTTCTGGACCGTCTCTAAAATTGCTTGGTTTAAAGACGCTTTAGAGATGGTCGTAAACCGTCTCTAAACTTTTAGACGACCCTTGACCATCCTTAATATTGTCTTAAAAATTTAAACGTCCATAAATTATTTAAGACGGTCAAAAACCGTCGTTAACTGAGGATAAAAGACGGCCATTGACCGTCTCAAATAAGAGACGGTCTCTGACCGTCTTATATGTAGCCATTTGAGACGGTCAAAGATCGTCCATATTAGAGACGGTCATTGGCCGTCTCTTACGAGCAATCTGAGACTGTCAAGGACCGTCTCAATTAGAGACGGTCATTGGCCGTCTTTTCCTGCAATGTGAGACTGTAAAAAATAGTCCGTATTAGAGACGGTCCTCACCTGTCTCCATTTGAGACTGTTAAAGACCGTCTCTATTAGAGACGGTCCTTAGCCGTCTTATACTGGTCATTTGAGACTGTCAACGATCGTCTCTATTAAAACGGTCCTAAACCGTCTCTAATGCTCATGTAAAAAATTAAGAACAAAAAGAGTTATGAATTTCGAAAAAAAAAATGTAAAAAAAAAAGTTTAAAAGCTTAGAAAAATAATTAACAATGTTTAAGAAAAAATTTAGATTTTGAAAAAAATGTAATTTTATAAAAAACTAGATTTTGAAAAAAAAATTAAGAACTTTGAATAATGTAGATAATTTTGAAAAAAAAAAAAAAAAGAAAAGAAGAAGATTTCGATAAAAAAATGATATTTTGAAAAAGAAAATTTATAAAATTAAATAAAATTGTGAAAAAATTGACGAATTGTAAAAAAATATATATTTTAAAAAAAAGAAAACTAGATTTTGTATTTTGACAATAAAAATTGAAAAGTTATATAACAAAAGTGAGATTTTAAAAATAATATTTTGAAAAAGAAAATTTAAAAAATGAAACAAATTTGTGAAAAAATTGATAAATTGTAAAAAAAAAAAAAAATTAAAAAAAGAAGGCTAGATTTTGTATTTTGACAAGAAAAATTGAATAGTTAGATAACAAAAGTGAGATTTTGATGATGTGTTGTATATCCTTGTCGCTCCTATGTTTCTCCAACCCATTTTTGGGGCGGGTATAAAAAATTGTGTAGATTTAAATCTTAAGTGGACCACACTACTGGAAAGAATGATAATATAGTACCTCACAATTAAAAATTATAAAGAGCCCATCGTAAGGTTTTAGTAATGTTTATTTGCAATCCAACTTTGTTGATAATGTAAAGAAGATCTAGATGAAGGTAAACTACAAAGATCAAATTGATCCAAAACTTTTGTGGCCTTCAAAAGGTTTTTAATAGTTATTCATCATTGTTTTGATTGGTATGGCCCACCTGAGATTATTGAGTTCTTATGATTTGAAATCACATCCTAAAATATGATGGAAAAATATATGGACGGTGTCGATATACATAAAATATATTAAGGTGGGCCTTACATGGTTGAGTAACACCCATGAAGGAGTTAAATAGTGAAATGGTACTATAAGGTCACCTCATGGGAACTTCCCATGAGGTTAATTTGTGTGTGCCCCACCATGATGTGTGTAGAACATCAACACCATGCATTTGATGTGTCCCCTTTAAGTCCAAAAATCAGTCATATACGAAACTTAGGTAGGCCATAGCATCTAAAACTATGTGAAGACTTCTCTAAAACATATAAAAGCATTTGGTGGGGCTCACATGAGTTTTGGATGTGTATGAAACTTGGTCTAACTCCTCATCCAAGTGGGACACACATAATGAATGGGCTGAATCTATGAAGCACATCTAGGTGGGCCTAATAAATGATTATGAATGTTTTAATGGGAAGGTAACCCTCTCAACTATAGTATGTGGTGTGGCCCACCCAAGTCATGGATCGACTTTATTTTTAAGCTCTAAAACATACCTCCCCATAGGATCTTATTAGAGACTGACGATGTAGGGGCTCCATGGGGCCCATTTCAATATATTTGTTTTATCTAAACCGTCCATAAATTTTGAAATATTATTTCAATGCATGAGTTCAAAAAGTATAAAATATTA
This sequence comes from Magnolia changhungtana, assembly GCA_030180095.1. Taxonomy (NCBI): domain Eukaryota; kingdom Viridiplantae; phylum Streptophyta; class Magnoliopsida; order Magnoliales; family Magnoliaceae; genus Magnolia; species Magnolia changhungtana. Next base: position 1,671,308 of record JASAUF010000076.1, read on the forward strand.
AAAGTCTAAGTGGACCACACCATAAGAAATAATGAAAAATAAATTTATAACATTAGTATGTGGTGTGGTCCACCTACTGACTTTCGATTTGACTCATTTTTGGATCAACCCTAAAAATGAGTCGTTAAAATTAATGGACGGAGTGGATAATTAACATACACAATGGTGAGCCCCGAAGCCTTAAAATAATGAAAATTGGGATCAACCCACACTATTCATCCATTTTTCGAAATAATTTTAGAGAACTATCTAAAAAATGATTTATATCAAAAGATTAATTAAATAAACCACACCACAAATAAGAGGAACAAATTGGCTACTCCCCCTGACACCATCCAATGGCTTGTGGTTGGTACTATATGGGCCCCACCATGATGTATGTGTTTAATCCATGTCGTCCATCTATTTTGATTAAAAAATAATATTTTGAAAAAAAATATAAAAAATTAACCAAAATTGTGAACAATTTGATAAATTGTAAAAATATATATATTTTTAAAAAAAGAAAATTAGATTTTGTGTTTTGACAAGAAAAATTAAAAAGTTATATTACAAGATTTCGATAAAAAAATGATATTTTGAAAAAGAAAATTTAAAAAATTAAACAAAATTGTGAAAATTTTGACAAATTGAAAAAAATATATATTTTTGAAAAAGAAAACTAGATTTTGTATTTTGACAAGAAAATTTGAAAAGTTATAGATAACAAAAAGTGAGATTTAAAAAATGATATTTAGAAAAAGAAATATTAAGAAATTAAAAAAATTGTGAAAAATTTGACAAATTGTAAAAAAATATATATTTTAAAAAAAGAAAACTAGATTTTGTATTTCGACAAGAAAAATTGAAAAGTTAGATAACATAAGTGAGATTTTAAAAAATGATATTTTGAAAAAGAAAATTTAAAAAGTTATAAAAAAATTGTGAAAAAATATATATATTTTTTAAAAAAGAAAACTAGATTTTGTATTTTGTCAAGAAAAATTGAAAAGTTAGATAATAAAAGTGAGATTTTGATTTTTAAAAAATGATATTTTGACAAATAAAATTTTAAAAATTAAACAAAATTGTGAAAAAATTGTCAAATTGTAAAAAAAAATATATATTTTAAAAAAAGAAAACTAGATTTTGTATTCTGACAAGAAAAATTGGAAAGTACTTAGATAACAAAAGTTAGATTTTGAGGTCCACTGTTATTTATTTATTTTATCCACTCTATTCATCCATGTTAACAGATAATTTGAGGTCTAAATAACAAAAAGGAAGCATATCCAATGCTCAAGTGGACCACACCACAAGAAATAGTGTGATTGAACCTCTGCCATTGAAAATTTCTTGGAGGCCATAGAAGTTTTGGATCAAGTGATGTTTGTGTTTTCTATTCATTCAAATATTTTTAATATTATGAACAACCTTTAACTATTTTTGGACAATCTGATTAGTCCAGATTGAAGAGTGAATAACTTCAGATGTTTAAATCAAAATTCACTCAAATTGTTGATCAATCTTGTTTGCCCAATATCTTTTTTATATGTAACATGATTGAGGTTAGTAACTAGTCAAATTGGGGGTAATGATCAGTAAAATAAAGTGAATGGACCAGACATGTAAAATAGGTCAAATATTCTAGTCAAAATTGTTATCTGTCTCATTCTTTAGCTCGTGACTTAAAATGGTATCTCAAAATGGATGGACGGTGTGGATATAACAAATACATCATAAGTTTTTATATTTTTTAAATATTATATATATGGAAAAGGTACTATTCTTGAGCTCATGGGAACTCCCGTGAGGTCGAAGTTGTGTGGGCCCCATCATGACGTGTGTCGAAAATCAACACTTGTGCATTTGATGGGTCCCTTTAAATTATGGGATATCCCAAAAATCACCAGATATCTGAGAACTCGGTGGGCTATACCATCTAAAATCATGTGAAGATATGCCTAAAACATATAAAAGCACTTGGTGGACCATATCAACCGATCGAAAAGGACCATATCAATCGATCGAAAAGGACCAAAGCTCAAGTGGACCATACCACAGAAACAGTGGGAATAATGATTTCCACCGTTGAAATCTTCCTATGGCCTACGATGATATTTATTTGTCATCCAACCTGTTCAATAGATCACAAATACATGGATGAAGGAAAACTAAAATATCAACTTGATCCAAAACTTGATGGCCTCCCAAAATTTTTCAATGGTAGACGTTCAATTTATCTTGTTTCCTATGATGTGGTCCACTTGATTTTTATAGGCTTCAATTTTGACCTTACGTAATAAAACTATATGTTAAAATGGATGGATGGAGTATATAAATTGAATAAATCATAGTGGGCCCCATAGGACGCTTAGGGTATAAGGAAATAGTGTTAAATGAATTTTGATCATTAAAAATGTTCTGGGGCCATAAAAGTTTTGGATCAAGTGGTATATTTTTTCCCTTCATCCGGGTCTTTATGACCAAATCAACAGATTGGATGTCAAATAAACGATGACGGTGGGCCTTAGGAGGATTTTTATTGTGAATATCCATTCATTAATTTTGTCCGGTTGTGTGGCCCACCTAGGATTTATATCCCTATCACTGGTGGTCAATGCTCTATGGCCCCCACCATGATATATGTGTTTCATCCATGCCGTCCATATATTTTTACAGATAATTTTACAAAATGAGACCGAAAATGAGATATATCCAAATCTCAAGTGGACCACATTATAGGAAACAGTGTTTAATGAGCGTCGACCATTAAAAACATTTTGGTAGCCATAAAAGTTTTTGATCAAGCTAATTTTTGTTTTTTCCCTTCATCTGGTCCTGTATGACCAAATCAACAGATTGGATGTCAAATAAACAGTACAGTGGGCCTTAGGAGGATTTTAATGGTGGATATCCAATCACTATTGTTCTCATGTGGTGTGGACCACCTGAGATTTATATTCCTCTAATTTTTGGCGTAAAAATATAAAATGATTTTTAAAAATGGATGAACGAAATGGATGAAACACATACATCATGATAGGGCCCACGAGAAGGCAAACCACCACGGCCCAAAATTGGGCGCGCACCCAAAACCAGAGCCGCGCGCCCAATCCCCAAATCGGCACCCTCCTCCTCCATCTACCCTCTCTCTCTCTCTCTCTCTCTCTCTCTCTCTCTCTCTCTCACCGCATTGCCCTCCCTCGCCGCCCTCCCTCACGCCCTCTCTCACTCTCGCGCATCCTCTCTCTCTCTCGGTCCTCTCTCCACCGCGCCGCCTCTCTCTCTGTCTGTTTCTCTCGGTGCTCTCTCTCTCGCGCATCCATACGAGGTATCTCTCTCTCTCTCTCTCTCTCTCTCTCTCTCGCTCAATCTCTCTCAATCTCAATACCTATTGAAGCGATTTAGGGATTCGGGGATTTAGGGATTTGGGGATTTAGGGATTTGGGGATTTGGGGATTTAGGGATTTAGGGCGTGTTTGGACGGGCCCATCCCATGGGATTGGATTGCATTAGGGTGGATGACAAGTAATGATGGCTGTGTCAGTGGATTGTTGGCAATCCCATGGGATTGCTATATCCAGGGAATTCACCACCGAGTATGTTTGGCTGCCTTGGCCAATCCCGGGATTTTTTTTTCCTTCTTGGCGTTGGGGTTTTTTTTTTCATCCTTTGAGTTATATGGCTCCACAGCTTTTTTTTTTTTTTTTGAATGATCTTTTTTTTTCCTCTTCTGATTTCGTTTTTATTACCAGCCGTATGCTTTAGAATTACATGGGGCCATGGCTTGGGTCCGACATGATATAATTTTTCAGTTTGTTAATTATTACTTGTAGTAATAATCCTAATGTATGTACCCGCATCTAAATCTCTAAAACCTATGTACCCGCATCCACCAGCCGCTAAAACCTACCGCATCTTTGGTCATCAACGGCAATAGAAAGTTGTTGAGCTCCCACCTTATGCCAATCTGAGAAGGTGATGTTGCATTTTGATTTTTAGTCTTCATTTTGGTTATGAATCTCTATTTGGATGACTGGATCATGGAAAGTTGTTTTGAGGATTTTTGCATGTAAGGTGTATGTTGATATGCTTGTGAGAATACCAGATTTGGTTTGTGATTTGATTGGAAGCCCATGAGGACCCCCACCTGATGCAAATGTTTTATGCCCATTGACCACTTGTTGTATGCAGCTAGGCCTTATTTCAAGTTTCTACTGACTAACTCCTTGACAATCAAATCATTTTCATCCTTTTGAATGTTTTGAATGAGATCAAATTATGAAGCTGTCTATCTATTCTGCAAAACTATAAGGATCTAGTGATATTTGAGAATGAAGGATTTGTTTGAGAGCGGGTGTCAACACCATGCTCGATTCTACAGAGATGACACATGCAGGCCGCAAGATGACACCCAACACCATCCTCATCATGATAAGAAACTCTGATTTTGAGTTTGTGAGGAACTCTGATTTTGTGTTATGCTTAGTCTGAAATCATTTGTGTTATGCTTAGTCTGAAATCATTCTTTCAACAGAACTTTCACTGGAAAGAACAAAGAAACACAGATTATAATCTAGTGAGTTTTGTTAATTCTTATTACCTTTCAAAAAAAAAAAATGGGTGGGAACAAGTCAGTTCTGTTGAAAGAATGGCGATGGAACCTTAAAGTTTCTGGTGGGTGCTTTTGCATACCAAAATTGGATGCTTAAAAAGTTAGTCAAGCTTGTCCACATTCATCGCTACTGAGGATTGGCCCACGATTCATGGATCAGCTTTGATTTTGGGTACAATAGCTCATGTACCCATGTGGAACTGCATAATGAACGGCCCAAATTCATTTAAGGCCTCTCACATTGAGTATGTGACCTGCAGTATCGGTGTGTGAATCTGCATGTTTCATCAACAAATTACAAAGATCAGGATCCTTCATTCTCAAAGATCTGATTTTATATTTTATATTTTATTTATATTCTTTTTAAAGTGATAGGCTGATTCTACCCTCTGAATGTAGACCACTCACTATTTTACCTTTAACTTGACCATTTTGTAGCTATCAGTTGGATGGTTAGGATTGCTTGATCAATGTATTTTTTTTTTTTTTTTTTTAGATATGCTCCATCCACAATGTGCCCCACAATTTGGATGGTGCGAGATAGTTGTACATGAGTGCCCACAGTTGAGGAGTATGAGATACCACCATTTTTTTTTTTTTACATAGTGTGCTTATCACATGAGTCTAGCCCATGAGTGATGATTTACTGATGTAATGCTTGCAAAGTATGGTAATTTACCGAACTCTTGAGAAATAGAGAAATAGGTGATTTTATTCCAAAAGCGAGCACGGGACAAAAAACTCATTTAAAATATAAGAAGGAACATATTTTATTCCTACAGATCTAAAAAGAAGAAAAAAAAAAAAACAGCCTTCCAATTATTTTATTTGTGTGTTGAACCATTGATTATTTTATTTTATTTTTTAATAATAGTTTGAATTCAAATTGGCCCATTATTCCTATGACCTTTAAAATATCTTCCATGAAAAAATTACAAAAACAAACGATCGATAATTACCAGAAATTCAAAATCAAAATCAAATTGGAATCCTCTACCAAAAAATGAAATATATAGATGCATATTTCAAAATCAAAATCAAAATCCTTTACCAAAAACGATTGTCTATGTTTGTATAGCCCGCAAATTGATTAAGTCTTGTAAATGGATATATATATATATATATATATATATATATATATATATATATATATATATATATATATATATATATATATATATAGATGCATATTTTTTTGTGATTGGTGAACACATGTGTGGCATGTTTTGATAGTTTATGAAAAGCCTTTTTTTTTATTGTATCTCACTTTTTATATGCTGCATGCACGTGATATCAGACATGAATTTGATGCCCCCGAGCAAGAATTGGATGACGAAACCTTAACCTGAACCACACCCTAAACCTGTAACCTAAATCTATTCTCAATTACCTAAACTCATAACCTATAACCTAAACCTAAACCTATAACCCTAAACATATTCTCAAATTCCAAAAGCTATAGTTATAACCTAAACCTAAACCTTAACCTATAACCTAAACCTAAACTTATAACCTTAACCTAAACCTCATCTCGGGATTGCTATATCCAATCTGTTTGTACGCTGACCATGATGTATGCATTTTATCCATGTTGTCTGTACATTTTGCAGATCATTTTGCAGATCTTTATTCATTACACTGCAAAAGCCTATAGTTGCTTCTCTTGTTGAATACTTATAAAATAAATATTATGGTAGTTTACATTGTCTATTGGGCAATGGATTTATCCGACTTCAACTTCCATCCATGATGTTTGGTTGGTTAACTTTTAAAGAATACATATTGTTCAAATGAGTCAAGTACATGATATAGACTTACAATCTCAAATGGAAAATTTTTCCATGGTACAAGTGTGGAAAACTTTCCACATATCAACTTGCATTTGGATCAGTTGGCCTCCACATCACCCATCTGGACCGTCCATTAGGAAAACATTACAAGGAAAACATCTCCACAACATCAATCCAACTTAGGCATGTATGAGAATATGAAAGTATTACAGCACAGGAAACAGTTTGATTGAACATCTACCATTGAAAATTTTTTTGGAGGCCAAAGAAGTTTTGGATCAAGCTGATGTTTGTACTTTCTCTTCATCCATGTCTTTGTGATCATATTAACAAGTTGGATGACAAATAAAAATTACTTTAGACCCTAGGAAGGTTTCAACAGTGGAAATCTGGATTTTCTTATTAGTAAATTTTAACTGAACTCGTTCTTTTGAAAAATAGAAAAATGGGAATATTAGTAAATATGGATTTTCTTATTAAGAAGAAAATGGAAGATGGATTGAAAAAACATAAAAGAGTTTTACAGAAATTATTTGTTCCAAACAGGACATTTATCAAAGGAGCACTATTGGGTGATATTTAAGATTTTCATAATAAATAGATTAAGAGCCAATGATAATTATAAGTAGACTTTGACCAAAAATAAAGAATTTGATTTTTTTCAAAACATGGAAAGACTAATCAGTCCTACTTCTTGTAACTTCAGCCACTGCTTCAAATGAAGGGACTGCACAAAGATTTGGTTAGGGAGACCATTGATGGTGAACTAGCAGCTGCAACAAATATGAGAGTTACAAAGGTGAAAAGAAACATAAGTCGGTCGGTAAGATAAGATGCATGATTTTCCTTTTCAATTGTTAGTCATAGATTGACTGTACTTGTTTCAATTTTCTTGGATGGATGATGAATGTATTTGGGAATGTAAATGAAAATAAAAAACTTATAATATATATATATATATATATGTTATCAATGGAGGATACCTTGTTTAGGGGGACATGAAATTCTTGTAGCTTATGGTATGGTGCCCCATATTGGTTGTATGTTACTAGTATGTAGTAGATAATACTAGGTTCAATAGTAGATAATACTAGAAAATCCCTAAACCTAAGCCTACACCTAATTCTAATCTACTCCTTAACCCGAATCCAAACCTAAACCTATACTTATAACCTAAAACTATTCTCAAATCTCAAAACCTATAACCTAAACCTGAATCCAAACCCGAACCTGAATTCCTAAACCTTAACCTAAACATATAACCTATAACTTATAACCTAACCCTATACCTAAACCTAAAACCTAAAGCTAAAGTTAAACCTATAACTTAAACCTAAACTCAAATCCCTAAACCTTAACCTAAACCTACAACCTAAACTTAAACTTATAACCTTAACCCTAAACCTACACCTAAACCTACACCTAATCCTAATCTCAACTCCCTAACCTAAACCTAAACCTAAACTTAAAAACCCAAAACTAAACCCGAACCCGAACCCGATCCCGATTTCTAAACCTAAGCTTAAGACCTTAACCTAAACCTATTCTCAAATCCCAAAACGTAACCTAAACCTAAACCTATAACCTATAACCTAAACCTAAACCTAAACTTGAAAACCCAAACCTAAACCCAATCCCGAACCCGAACCCGAATTCCTAAACCTAAACCTTAACCTATTTTCAAATCCCTAAACCTAAACCTACACCTAATCCTAATCTCAACTCCCTAACCTAAACCTAAACCTAAACTTGAAAACCCAAACCTAAACCCGATCCCGAACCCGAACACGATTTCATAAACCTAAACCTTAACATATTCTCAATTCCCTAAACCTGTAGCTTATAAGTCCTAAAACCTTAACCTTAACCTAAACCTATAACCTTAAAACCAAAACCTATGACCTAAAACCTTAACCTAAACTTATAACCTAACCTTAACCTAAACCTAAAATCTAAACACTAATAACTTAAAACCTAAACCTAAACCTAAAACCTAAATGTATTCTCAAATCCCTAAACCTAAACCTACACCTAATCCTAATCTCAACTCCCTAACCTAAACCTAAACCTAAACTTGAAAACCCAAACCTAAACTTGATCCCGAACCCGAACCCGATTTCATAAACCTAAACCTTAACATATTCTCAATTCCCTATACTTATAGCTTATAAGTCCTAAAACTCGAACTCCGAACCTAAACCTATAACCTTAAAACCAAAACCTATGACCTAAAACCTTAACCTATAACCTATAACCTAAACTTATAACCTAACCTTAACCTAAACCTAAAATCTAAACACCAATAACTTAAAACCTAGACCTAAACCTAAAACCTAAATGTATTCTCAAATCCCTAAACCTAAACCTACACCTAATCCTAATCTCAACTCCTAACCTAAACCTAAACTTAAACTTGAAAACCCAAACATAAACCCGATCCCGAACCCGAACCCGAACCCAAACTCGATTCCTAAACCTAAACCTTAACCTATTCTCAATTCCCTAAACCTATAGCTTATAACCTAAACCTAAACCTAAACCTAAACCTTAACCTAAACCTATAACCTTAACCTAAACCAAAACTTATGACCTAAAACCTAAATGTATTCTCAAATCTCTAAACCTAAACCTACACCTAATCCTAATCTCAACTCCCTAACCTAAACCTAAACCTAAACTTGAAAACCCAAACCTAGAACCCGATCCCGAACCCGAACCCGATTTCCTAAACCTAAACCTTAAGCTATTCTCAAATCCCTAAACTTAAACCTACACCTAATCCTAATCTAAACTCCCTAACTTAAACCTAAACCTAAAATTGAAAACCCAAACCTAAACCCAATCCCAAACCCGAGCCCGAATTCCTAAACCTAAATCTTAACCTATTTTCAAATCCCTAAACCTAAACCTACACCTAATCCTAATCTCGACTCCCTAACCTAAACACGAACCTAAACTTGAAAACCCAAACCTAAACCCGATCCGATCCGAACTCGAACCCGATTTCCTAAACCTAAACCTTAACATATTCTCAATTCCCTAAACCTATAGCTTATAAGACCTTAAAACCTTAACCTTAACCTAAACCTATAACCTTAAAACTAAAACCTAAACTTATAACCTATAACCTAACCTTAACCTAAACTTAAAACCTAAACCTTAACCAATACCTAAAACCTAAAAATAAACCTAAAACCTAAATGTATTCTCAAATCCCTAAACCTAAACCTACACCTAATCCTAATCTCAACTCCCTAACCTAAACCTAAACCCGATCCCGAACCCGAACCCGATTTCCTAAACCTAAACCTAAACCTTAACCTATTCTCAATTCTCTAAACCTATAGCTTATAACCTAAACCTAAACCTTAACCTAAACTTATAACCTTAACCTAAACCAAAACTTATGACCTAAAACCTAAATGTATTCTCAAATCTCTAAACCTAAACCTACACCTAATCCTAATCTCAACTCCCTAACCTAAACCTAAACCTAAACTTGAAAACCCAAACCTAAAACCCGATCCAGGAACCCGAACCCGATTTCCTAAACCTAAACCTTAACCTATTCTCAAATCCTAAACTTAAAACCTACACTTAATCCTAATCTAAACTCCTAACTTAAACCTAAACCTAAAATTGAAAACCCAAACCTAAACCCAATCCCAGAACCCGAGGCCGAATTCCTAAACCTAAATCTTAACCTATTTTCAAATCCCTAAACCTAAACCTACACCTAATCCTAATCTCGACTCCTAACCTAAACCCGAACCTAAACTTGAAAACCCATACCTAAACCCAATCCCAGATCCCGAACCCGAACCCGATTTCCTAAACCTAAACCTTAACATATTCTCAATTCCCTAAACCTATAGCTTATAAGACCTTAAAACCTTAACCTTAACCTAAACCTATAACCTTAAAACTAAAACCTATGTCCTAAAACCTAAACTTATAACCTATAACCTAACCTTAACCTAAACCTAAAACCTAAACCTTAAACAATACTTAAAACCTAAAAATAAACCTAAAACCTAAATGTATTCTCAAATCCCTAAACCTAAACCTACACCTAATCCTAATCTCAACTCCCTAACCTAAACCTAAACCCGATCCAGAACCCGAACCCGATTTCCTAAACGTAAACCTTAACCTATTCTCAATTCCTAAACCTATAGCTTATAACCTAAACCTAAACCTTAACCTAAACTTATAACCTTAACCTTAACCAAAACTTATGACTTAAAACCTAAATGTATTCTCAAATCTCTAAACCTAAACCTACACCAAATCCTAATCTCAACTCCCTAACCTAAACCTAAACCTAAACTTGAAAACCCAAACCTAAAACACGATCCAGAACCCGAACCCGATTTCCTAAACCTAAACCTTAACCTATTCTCAAATCCCTAAACTTAAACCTACACCTAATCCTAATCTAAACTCCCTAACCTAAACCTAAACCTAAACTTGAAAACCCAAACCTAAACCCAATCCAGAACCCGAATTCCTAAACCTAAACCTACACCTAATCCTAATCTCGACTCCTAACCTAAACCCGAACCTAAACTTGAAAACCCAAACCTAAACCCGATCTCGAACCCAGAACCCGATTTCTAAACATAAACCTTAACATATTCTCAATTCTCTAAACCTAGCTTATAAGACCTTAAAACCTTAACCTTAACCTAAACCTATAACCTTAAAACCAAAACCTATGTCCTAAAACCTAAACTTATAACCTATAACCTAACCTTAACCTAAACTTAAAACCTAAACCTTAACCAATACCTAAAACCTAAAAATAAACCTAAAACCTAAATGTATTCTCAAATCCCTAAACCTAAACCTACACCTAATCCTAATCTCAACTCCCTAACCTAAACCTAAACCCGATCTCGAACCCGAACCCGATTTCCTAAACCTAAACCTTAACCTATTCTCAATTCCTTAAACCTATAGCTTATAACCTAAACCTTAACCTAAACCTATAACCTTAACCTAAACCAAAACTTATGACCTAAAACCTAAATGTATTCTCAAATCTCTAAACCTAAACCTACACCTAATCCTAATCTCAACTCCCTAACCTAAACCTAAACCTAAACTTGAAAACCCAAACCTAAAACCCGATCCAGAACCCGAACCCGATTTCTAAACCTAAACCTTAACCTATTCTTAAATCCCTAAACTTAAACCTACACCTAATCCTAATCTAAACTCCCTAACCTAAACCTAAACCTAAACTTGAAAACCCAAACCTAAACCCAATCCAGAACCCGAATTCCTAAACCTAAACCTTAACCTATTTTTAAATCCCTAAACCTAAACCTACACCTAATCCTAATCTCGACTCCCTAACCTAAACCTGAACCTTTTTTTTCATTTTTTTTACTTATGAAGTTAAACTTTATATGTATTATGCGTGGATGAATAATGTATTGTGGATAAGATTGTTTGTGTTTGGATGGATGTAGTTTATGTTTGGATGGATTTACGTAGTTTGGGTTTAGATGGATGTGAATGTGAATGTGATGAAACAGTGTATATCGATCTGTTTGGATGAAACAGTGAATGTGAATGAAAGCAGTGTGAATGAAACAGTGTATATTAGTCTGTTTGGATGAAAGTGTATATCAGTCCTGTTTGGATGAGACAGGTGAATGTGAATGAAACAGGTGTATATCAGTCCTGTTTGGATGAAACAGGTGTATGTCAGTCCTGTTTGGATGAAACAGGTGTATATCAGTCCTGTTTGGATGAAACAGGTGTATGTGAATGAAACATGTGTATATCAGTCCTGTTTGGATGAAACAGGTGAATGTGAATGAAACAGGTGTATATCAGTCCTGTTTGGATGAAACAGGTGAATGTGAATGAAACAGGTGTATATCAGTCCTGTTTGGATGAAACAGGTGAATGTGAATGTGATGAAACAGTTTGGATTTACGTATGTGAATGTGAATGAAACAGGTGTATATCAGTCCTGTTTGGATGAAACAGGTGTATATCAGGTGTATGTCAGTCCTGTTTGGATGAAACAGGTGTATGTGAATGAAACAGGTGTATATCAGTTCTGTTTGGATGAAACAGGTGAATGTGAATGAAACAGGTGTATATCGATCTGTTTGGATGAAACAGTGAACGTGAATGTGATGAAACAAGCTTGATTGGGATTTATGTATGTGAATGAAAGCAGTGTATATCGGTCTTGTTTGGATGAAACAGTGAATGTGAATGAAACAGGTGTCTTGTTTGGATGAAACAGGTGAATGTGAATGAAACAGGTGTCTTGTTTGGATGAAACAGTGAATGTGAATGTGATGAAACAGTTTGGATTTACGTAGTTTGTATAACAGGTGTATATCAGGAAGAATACTGTAACAGGTCAAATTTAAAAATGTCCTTTTAAGGGTCATAAGAGACGGCCTATAGCAGTCCTTTAAAAGGACGGTCCATGACCGTCCTTTGAAGGCTCATAAGAGACGGTCTATGACAGTCATTTTAAAGGACGGTCCATAACAGTCCTTTTAAAGGACGGTCTATGACTGTCCTTTTTAGGATCATAAGAGATCGCCGACGACAATCCATTTTAAGGGACGGCCCATGACCGTCTCTTTTTAGATCTCGGCCCATGGCGAGTTTTTTTCGTCAATAAGAATGACGGTTTTTAACCGTCCTTTAAAAAATAAGACACGTCAAAATTTGACGGCCTATGTGACGGTCCATGACCGTCCTTTTTGGTCATTTGAGACGGTTTTGGACCGTCCTTTTTTCGCTGTTTTGGCGTAGTGGGAAGATCCTAAGCTCTACAGAAATTCTGGTATTCTTATCCGGCTTCCATGGCGGCATCTCAGCTAGGTAAGCTATCTAAACTCTTGATCGTCATGTCCCTTGCACAGACAGATCTGTGAGCCTATTCCGCATATAGATTAAGTTTCACATTTGGTATCAGAGCTACTGTGCAAAGGCATGGATGATCAGATTATCTATTTCACAATCAAATTCATCATCTAGGGATTCAAATTCCAGATCAGATTTCGAATTCCCAAATCAGGTAAATTGGGATTTGGATTTTTGAATTTAATTAAGGATTTTCACCCTCACTACCAGAATTAGGGGCTTTGAATTCAAATCCCCAAATCTAGATATTAATTAGGGATTATTTGAACCCCAAATCCAGTTAATTTAGGGATTTCAATCCTAAACCCCAAATCCAGCCATCCATATTAGGGATTTTGAAATCACTAAATCAAGTAATCTGATTAGGGATTCAGCATCGAGAACCCATAATCCTGAAATTAGGGATTTTGGATTCAAAACCCCATATTAGGCTGTTAGGGATTTTGATTGCCATATCAGCTATTAGTTTTTTTCGAACCCCTTCCTGCATCAACCATGGTGAAAGCGATGCTTTTCGACAACGTCTGATTGATGCTGGAGATGCGGCCATGATCGATAGCTCTCATCTCTGCTCTAGCAGTCCTGTTCCATCGTTTTGTGGAGATTGTGGCTGCCATTAACAGTTACTGTTCACACCCCAAGTATAGGGTTGTGATGTAGTAATAAACTCGGTAAGACCGAGGTCGAATCCACAGGGACTGAAACCTGTACGTTATCTGAAACTAACTAGGACTAGAACTAGAATGAGATGAAGTGTAAACCAATTGTGATATGAGGAATAATGGTGAAATAATTAAACTAAAATTTAAGAGAATTCAGAAGTGGAAAACTAGGGATTCAGAGGATCCACTTGTAGAGATCAGGGAGAACTACACTTGATTCATGAAAATCAACTGAACTTCCTCTGATGTAGTTTTGAAAAGATGAAAGGTATATGAATTAGAATGGATTCCATCACCTAACCATGCCCAGGAGACAAAGAAAACAACAGAATTAAACTAATTACCAACCAATCAATGTATGAAGGTTAGGAAGAGTACCATCATCCGACCATGCCCAGGAGACGATGGTGAACAACAGGACTTCTTGACGTCATAAACATAAAGAGGAAAAGAACATGCTCAAAGCCATTGCAGACTCATTATAATTTTAGTCACAACAGACCATTAACGACTAAAAACATTCCCTTAATAAAACTCAAATCAACATCAGTTCAGTCTAATTAAAGGCACATGCAAAGAGGCATCCCATCACGCTACAAGCTTCACCTCTTAGCTCTAGCTAAGAGGTTTAGTCCCACATGAATGGGCTGGAACTCTCAAAAATAAAAAAAGAAACAAAAACAAATAAAAAGAAAATGAAAAGAAAAAACTCTCTCGTTGAGAAAACCTCCCAGCCGTGGAAACTTCTCCCCCTCCCGTTCTCTCTCTCTCTCTCTCTCTCTCTCTCTCTCTCTTTTATAATAACAGCAAGGGAAGAAATCGTGCGTAATGCGTACGCACGTTATGCAGTGAAAATCGCAACCACTTGTGTTTGAAGGGATTTCCGGCTACATGAGCTCCACGTGCAAGATCCGAGCCATTCAGGCTTCATGGGGGTGGTCGACCATGTCATGGGTGAAGTTTGGACGGTCCAGATGGACCATCCGATCACCACCAAGCTCCCACAGTGGGCCGCAAAACCCGAGCAACGATCCGCTGCGAAACAGAGTCTTATCTGTTTACGCAGCGCTGACGGCGGGGCCCACTTCGTCGTTAGTCTAGAAAATCCACTCCGTGCAATGGCTTCAGGACGAAAAATCGTCTGGGAAAGAGTATTTTTGAAGCGAAATCGGTGCGGCCCACTTGATCTTTTGTACCGCCGTCCATCTTGCGTTTGACGGTGGAAAACTGATATTCGTGTATCTTCTTCAATTTCGTCGCCTAGGTCTTGATCAGTCGGACCTTTGGAGTCTACTGAACGGTCCAGATCTAATTGACGAACCAAGATGGTGGCCCACAGAGATCGACCGCAGCTTTGCTGCGGCAGAACTTCCGTGATTGCACTATGATGTTGGTGGGCCCCACTTTTCTCCTGTTTTGCAAAATCCACGCCGTCCACTATTTTCCTCCCGAAAAACCGTTTAGACCTGCTCGGTTTTGGATTCAAACTATGGTGTTTCACAGTCGTTTGCTTGGCGCCATCCAGCCTCCGTCGAAGCCTTCATATACATGCTTCATCCTAGAAAATCAGTAACCAGGCCATAGTACGGTCAGTTTGACCTATTGAACTTGATGAACGGTGTGGATCTTCAAAACACGTGATGATGGTGGCCCACCGGGGGTCGCTCTCAATGCTCTGTTGCGAACAGCGACGGTGCCGTTTACGTTAAAAAAACGGACGTCGGGTCGGCCGATGCAGTTGGCCGAGTTTGGGTCTGGTGCGGCTCGGGAGTGCACCGCATGTGCACTCGTGCGCCGCCATGTGGGGTCCACTGTGATGCTTTCGAGGAATTCGTGCCATTCATCCATATTGTTACCTCATTTAAGGCGTTGAGTCCAACATTGAAGCGTATCCAGAGATCAGGTGGGTCCCACTTAAGGTTTAAAGGGGCTGATCTGTCCGTTCGGCCACTTCCAGAGGGATCCAATAGCTGAAGATTGACGTGTACGGTTCATTTATGGTCCTCAAGCCATGTATGGAGTTTTGATCTGAACGGATGGTGGGAACCCTGTGATCGTGCATTCTCGCGGACTTTCGAGCCACTTGAGCTTCAGTTTCTCGATTTTTTCGGATCTCGACTGTGTAAAATCGTCGATCCCAATCCCCAGGAGTCCGTCTCCTGCTTTTGTGACATCGGAGTGCCAAATCCACGCTTTTAATACCCAATTTCAGTTTAAGTTCCTAAATACATCCTGCATCGAAAACATGATTAAATTAAACCGTTAATCAATACTATGTTCGTAAATTCAGGCAATAAATAGGGTCTGATATGCAATATTTGACCCTCAACACAACCCCCAACTAGCATTTTGCTAGTCCCGAGCAAAGTATGCGAAAAATAAATTGAGAATTACAAGACAAATTCTATAACCTCAAATGATTTATGAAAAACAATTTAAATACTAAAATTATAAGATACATGAATGGTAGGCATAAATTTCTCCTGGAATCAAGCTCACAATAACTTCATAATCAAGTTCAAATACTAATCCATTAACCAGAATAATTCTAAACATTGAGTTCCATGTGTAGTATAATCTCACTTACCATCAAAATTCATGACAACCAAAACTGAAACCAACACTTGCCTTTTAGATCATCTTTTCGTTCTATCAGCCTTTGATTTTCTTTATAAACAGTAGCGCCAAGGAGGGGAATCAAATCCTCACCTATAGGGAGCAAACCTATGATGAAAACTTGTCGCCTAACTCTTTTCTCATGTCAACATGGGGAATCGAATCTTCATCTATAGGGAGCAAACCTATGATGACGATTATGCGACTTACTCTTTCAATTCTTCTTTATAAAGCGATCTTTGAAATTTTTGTTTTTAATTTGGTTCTTTTCATGCTCAGTGATTACCAAATTAACTCTTCAGTTTCAAACTGAAATCTTAATGTGTAAGCGAGATGTGACATGTGAAATCATGACTCAATCAATGTTTACAACTTCTAATCCTGGACTAATAATTCAAACTTAACTGTGAAATCTAACAAATACTAAATCCAAGAGTCATATATTACCAACATCACGAATCTGGAAATTTTAAGTACCCTAGATGGCTATCAAAATCACTTCAAAGTCACTTCAAATTCACAAGAAATGCCGGAAAAATTAAAAATTTTCACAATTTTTGCTCAAGACCAAGAAAACACTGATTAGGTTTCCTAATCTCCCACCCCCAACCTAAAATCTACATTGTCCTCAATGTAGAAGATATAAGCATGCCATGCACATGGGACAACGAATAGTAAAAGAGAAGTGATGGGAAGATAGTACCTGGATAACGAATCAAGAAACTTTTCCAAAAATATCAGCGAGAGGGTAAGTCAGCACAATAGAGAAACCAACACAAGTAAAACACAAACAAAAATAAACTCCTACCTATACTACTTTCGCAGGTGCTCTCGATTGCATTTAGCGCATGCAACAAGCCTTTAAACCCCTAGGTTGCCCCTAGTGGACGAGTTATAGTCTCGTGAGGGTTTACAACAATGTTACCCATAAACATTGAACTAACTAACTAAGAAAATGAAATGGAAAGAAAAACTGGGTTGCCTCCCAGGAGCGCTAAGTTTACTGTCTATCCTAAAACAGCATAAAGGAAACTACCCTACTCCTAAGAAAGCAGGGAAAAACTACTCAATCATGCTGCAAGGTTCTTCTTTTGGCCAGTATCTTGATAAATTTCTCAGTAGGTTTCTTAACAGGATCATCTAAAAGCCCTTTTTGCAATAGGCTTGGATGCCCTGGAGCATGACATTCCAGAGAAACTTATGTACCTTATAAGAAATTTTTCGTTGAAGTGCTTGAGGTATCCAGAGTATATACGATTCACTTGCGACAGAAGAAGTTTCGAAGTTAGTATCCCATGGTGAATCAGTGACTACACATAAATGAATTTCAGAAAAATCTTCAGAAAGTGGTGTAGTCTCAACACATTCCGAGGTTCCAAACTTCGGTTCAATTTTTAGCTCCTCCTCCCTTAATGGTAAACATTCAGGATGTGTGGAAGGAGGGGCTTCAGAGTAAGGGTTCTCTTGGTCAGTGATGACTACCGAGATATTGTTTTGCAAGGCATTCACTATGTCTCTTATCATGGGATTATTTGAATCTGCAAAGTGTGCCAAGCAATCATCAAAAGAGTTGGGACATTCAGCTGAGAGTAACTCATTTTCCACATGGAAGTGTGTGCTGATCTGTCCAAGGAACCCATCGTTTTTAAAATTAATCATAGGTACGCTCTCTTGCTTCAGCCCTGTACAGACAGATAGAGGGTCAGTAGACGAAGTATTGAAGTGCGGACTCTGTTCATTGATACTACTCAGAAGAGGCCTGAACTCGTCAAAATTCGATAGTTCAGATGGTGACCTCATCTGCGTGGTTTCAAATTCAAGAGCCGTATCGAGTAGCTCATCCATCTCTCGAATCATATCATCATTCGATTCAGAGGAGTGGTCCAAACATGTTTCACAAGAGTTAGAAGTGTCGGTTCTAAGGGGCTCGTCCTCCACCTTTAAATCAAACATGTCAGGTGAGGGGAGTGGCTCATTATGACCGATCACTTCGTGTTCGTCTTAATCATTGACCTAGACCAATCTTGAAATTGATTCAAGGGGAATTTAGGTTGCACATTCATAATCATCTTCCCAATACACATCATTGTCTACTTCTGTGCAGTGCACACTTGGGATGGGGTCACTTTCCTCACATTCTAAATTCGGTTGAGGTTCGAATAAACTAACCTCAACCTCATCATTGAGATCCTGTGTATCATGTAAGGAAAGTGTGTCATCATCACTGTATTTGAAAGACACCCAAGTATCTCCACCATTCTTTTGAACAGTCATTGAGATCGACTCATCGGGGAATTGAACCGTATGCTCATTAATGGAATCCAACTCCTCATTCCAAACTCCAGATTTCGTCAAAAGTGAGTGAGGATCACTTTCCTCGCATTGTATTTCTGGATTGGATTGGAGTTGGGATGAGCGAGCTTCCTCTAACCTATCAAGCGTATGACTCAAGCTCTTCTAGTAATTTCCTCATGTCGTGAGAAGAGTCTGTGTTACTTTGAAATGAATTCTCTTGGATCGATTTTGGTTGAATCTTAAAGGTAGGTGATCCAAAAGAATAATCATTATAATAGGTTGTTGGTTCATCTTTCCAACATTGATGTTTCCACTGATTATAGTCATACGGATCATAGGTGGGAGAATCTGATGGTTGGTAATACTTATTATCACTCATAATATAATCACGCATTATTTTCTTTTTCTCAGATGGGTGATAGTAATTCTCACTCCCATAGTTATGATAACCCCAACATTCACGTCTTGTCCGGGGTGGAATTGTTTTTCCGTATATGATCGCGTAAGGACTTCTTAGCGGTGGATCTTCATATTAGGTCGATTCTCGATGATAGTTTCAGAAAAGTTTTGAGACATTGGTGGATTTCTATCATAATCATCATCCCAATATATGTTATTCTTCTCAGCATACTGACGTTCCCACTCGTGCATATACATGGTGAAACCCTAACTCTGAGTCTAATCCTAGAATAAAATAAAATTCCTACAGCAATATGGAAGGTAAGCAGAAGAGAAGTGAGAAGGATGTTACCAGAGTAGAAGTTCTTATGTTAAAAACTGCAAAACAAAACAAAACACGTTAGTATCTAGGGGATAAGACCTAATCTAAAAAATAAAGAAAGTAAAGAAATTAGGACGAAGTTACCAAGTTAGACAATCTATCAAAGACCCTACAAAATAGAAAGGTTAGTTCTAAAAATTAAATAACAAAAAAAAAATCTAAAACTAAAGTTAGTAAAATTCTAATCTTAAACTAACTCTAAAACCAATTAATTTTAGAAAATCGTAGCCGTCAGTCCCCGGCAACGGCGCCAAAAACTTGTTCACACCCCAAGTATAGGGTTGTGATGTGGTAATAAACTCGGTAAGACCGAGGTCGAATCCACAGGGACTGAAACCTGTACGTTATCTGAAACTAACTAGGACTAGAACTAGAATGAGATGAACTGTAAACCAATTGTGATATGAGGAATAATGGTGAAATAATTAAACTAAAATTTAAGAGAATTCAGAAGTGGAAAACTAGGGATTTAGAGGATCCACTTGTAGAGATCAGGGAGAACTACACTTGATTCATGAAAATCAACTGAACTTCCTCTGATTTAGTTTTGAAAAGATGAAAGGTATATGAATTAGAATGGATTCCATCACCAAACCATGCCCAGGAGACAAAGCAAACAACAGAATTAAACTAATTACCAACCAATCAATGTATGAAAGTTAGGAAGAGTACCGTCATCTGACCATGCCCAGGAGACGATGGTGAACAACAGGGCTTCCTGACGTCATAAACATAAAGAGGAAAAGAACATGCTCAAAGCCATTGCAGACCCATTATAATTTCAGTCACAACAGACCATTAACGACTAAAAACATTCCCTTAATAAAACTCAAATCAACATCAGTTCAGTCTAATTAAAGGCACAAGCAAAGAGGCATCCCATCACGCTACAAGCTTCACCTCTTAGCCCTAGCTAAGAGGTTTAGTCCCACATGAATGGGCTGGAACTCTCAAAAATAAAAAAAGAAAAAAAAACAAATAAAAAGAAAAAGAAAAGAAAAAACTTTCTCTCGTTGAGAAAACCTCCCGGCCGTGGAAACTTCTCCCCCTCCCGTTCTCTCTCTCTCTCTCTCTCTCTCTCTCTCTCTCTCTTTTATACTAACAGCAAGGGAAGAAATCGTGCGTAATGCGTACGCACGTTATGCAATGAAAATCGCAACCACTTGCGTTTGAAGGGATTTCCGGCTACATGAGCTCCACGTGCAAGATCCGAGCCATTCAGGCTTCATGGGGGTGGTCGACCATGCCATGGGCGAAGTTTGGACGGTCCAGATGGACCATCCGATCACCACCAAGCTCCCACGGTGGGCCCATGAAAACTCGGGCAACGATCCGTGCGAAACGAGTCTTATCTGTTTACGCAAAGGTCTTTGACGGGGCCCACTTCGTCGTTAGTCTAGAAAATCCACTCCGTTCAATGGCTTCAAGATGAAAAACCGTCTGGGAAAGAGTGTTTTTGAAGCGAAATCGGTGCGGCCCACTTGATCTTTTGTACCGCCGTCCATCTTGCGTTTGACGGTGGAAAACCGATATTCGTGTATCTTCTTCAATTCCGTCGCCTAGGTCTTGATCAGTCGGACCTTTGGAGTCTACTGAACGGTCCAGATCTGATTGATGAACCAAGATGGTGGCCCACAGAGATCGACCGCAGCTCTGCTGCGGCAGAACTTTCGTGATTGCACTGTGATGTTGGTGGGCCCCACTTTTCTCCTGTTTTGCAAAATCCACGCCGTCCACTATTTTTCTCCCGAAAAACCGTTTAGACCTGCTCGGTTTTGGATTCAAACTATGGTGTTTCACAGTCGTTTGCTTGGCGCCATCCAGCCTCCGTCGAAGCCTTCATATACATGCTTCATCCTAGAAAATCAGTAACCAGGCCATAGTACGGTCAGTTTGACCTATTGAACTTGATGAACGGTGTGGATCTTCAAAACACGTGATGATGGTGGCCCACCAGTGTCGCTCTCAATGCTCTGTTGCGAACAGCGACGGTGCTGTTTACGTTTAAAAAAAACGGACGTCGGGTCAGCGGTCTGGTTGACCGAGTTCGGGTCCGGTGCGGCTCGGGAGTGCACCACATGTGCACTCGTGCGCCGCCATGTGGGGTCCACTGTGATGCTTTCGAGGAATTCGTGCCATTCATCCATGTTGTTACCTCATTTAAGGCGTTGAGTCCAACATTGATGCATATCCAGAGATCAGGTGGGTCCCACTTAAGGTTTAAAGGGGTTGATCTGTCCGTTCGGCCACTTCCAGAGGGATCCAATAGCTGAAGATTGACGTGTACGGTTCATTTATGGTCCTCAAGCCATGTATGGAGTTTTGATCTGAACGGATGGTGGGAACCCTGTGATCGTGCATTCTCGCGGACTTTCGGGCCACTTGAGCTTCAGTTTCTCGATTTTTTCGGATCTCGACTGTGTAAAATCGTCGATCCCAATCCCCAGGAGTCCGTCCCCTGCTTTTGTGACATCGGAGTGCCAAATCCACGCTTTTAATACCCAATTTCAGTTTAAGCTCATAAATACATCCTGCATCGAAAACACGATTAAATTAAACCGTTAATCAGTACTATGTTCGTAAATTCAGGCAATAAATAGGGTCTGATATGCAATATTTGACCCTCAACAGTTACCATTCCTGATAGAACAGAGATGGGTTTACCCAAACCCCTGCATATCACTACCGCGGTCGCCATTAATGGCGCTCTAGGAGGAACGATGGATGTTATCCTCCCTTATAAGCCGTGAGCAGTCGCCTTCATCTTCCATCTTCGAAATTTAGGCAGGGGCCGATCGTGGCCTCAGGACACAGGTTTCGCATACAGAGCCTTCACCTTCAGCAACGCCGTCAGCCATCGTAGCCAACACCATGTTTGATGGAGGCGGCCAGTCGATGACTGTCCGCTCATTCATCTGTGGCGGCTCGGATTCCATCTCCTTCCTTTCAGCTGCTGCATGCGATAGGTCGAAATCGACCTGATTTTCTCACCGCATGTGTTAGGTCGAGAAACGACCTTGGATAGATGGTCGGGTTAGCCGACCCGATTACTGTGAATTCGGATCCAATTTCTGTATCCGAATGCGGGATCCACATAACACCTTCAGTTGGGCCTGACGCTCGTTGTAGAGCCCACTTCGAGTCATGGATCCTCTTAATTTTATGTAACGGGCCTAACACCTGTTCTAGGCCCATTACATATACTATGGGACATTAATCGGGATTCTTCCGTCACTTTCAGATCCATTAGTACAGATAGTAATGAGAAATCAATCTGGCTCGTTCACTACATAGATATTGCAGATCATGACATTTATTTAATAAACATTCAAAATATGGGCCGATCCATTCATGATTGTAGACACCCATGAATGGATCTATACATCTAGTTATTAAATGTTAAATGTTTTCTATCTATCATGAAAACGATATAGGCTAGATCTGTTTTTTCTTATTAATGATGACACGATCATATGGAGTCTTAACTCGGCCCAACTGTAGGCCCACTACCCATCCTTAAGGGTCTTATACAGACCATCGGATTATAGAGAGCGAAACATCTCCGTCCGTTTTTATCAAAAGCTTCTCTATCCTCTAATGATCCATACTGACCATCTTGTGGGCCGTATTAAACTAATTTAAGTATAATTCATTGAGGCAGGATTATAATCGTAATCCTAAGTCTATATTTGTAGTTTTGGATTTGGTTATGTTAGCCACTATAGTGACCTCAATCGATGAAAATATTACAAGTACAGACTTGTAACATTGGGATAAGCGGATTACATACAATTGCGTTCACATTTTCATGCATATGGTAACGAAAACATAGACGATTACCATTTGGTAGAGACGTAAACGGGTGAAGTAAATGGTGTTGGCAATGTAAAGCTGAAAGACTCATCTCACCCGCAGGTGTTGAGTGTCTCAGATTTACATGACTTATATCACTTAGCTTCATGTTAAGGAGGATCACTAACATGTTGTCATTACCACCCACAGGAGGAATGATAATATTCTAAATAGATTCTCACCAGGATGAGATGGTTGGGCCCATCGTCATCTTGGATGATTCAGTTGATGCCTCTCTTAGCAACTGAATTAATTCATTTAGCCTGATATTTTGTTTACATTCACGAAATTAATTTGTGAAATCATCAACTAATGTGAGTATATATGTATCTCTTCTATTTCAGTCTCAATTCCAACTAATACGCATCAAGTTCCTGCCCTTAATGGATCTAATTACGCTCAATGGAAGAATGCCATTGAAGTTGTACTGGGCTGTCTTCAAATAGATCTTGCCCTGATAACACCAGAACCGCCAGAACCATCTGATGATTCCACTGAAGCTGAATATAATCGATGGGTTGCATGGTTTAGATCAAATGATACATGCTTGAAAGTAATTAAGTATTCGATTTCTGAATCCATGAAGGGCGCCATGCCTGATACAGACAATGCCAAAACTTTCCTAACTGAAATGGAAAAACGATTCAAGAAATCTGATAAATCTGAAGTAGGCATCCTTCTGAATAAATTGACTCGTTCGTCCTACGACGGAAAAGGCAACATCCGTGAATACATTGTAGAGCAGATCGAGGTTGTTTTTAAGATCCGTGCTCTTGGGCTTATACTCACTGATGATCAACTAGTTCATTTGATAATAAATAACCTACCTGCCCAATTCGGCACGTTCCTGGTAAACTATAACACTTTGAAGGACATGTGGACATTGGATGAACTTATCACTGAGTGTGTTCAAGAAGAAGACAGGATCAGGCAGGTGGTTAAAGTTCAAAATGTTAATATGGTGACCTCAGGTCATTGGCATAGGCAAGGGAATAAAGGTAAGAAGAAGAGGAAACAAGGTTCTAATAATGGATTCTCTGGTCCTCCATCTGGAAACCATGAGAATCAATTTAGAAATGGATCTAAACGTAAACGGGTTAAAGGCAAACCGTGCTTCTTTTGCAATAAGGCAGGTCATTTTAAGAAAGACTGCGAAGGCTTTAAGAATTGGCTCATAAAGAAAGGTAATCATTCTGTTCTTGTCTGTTTTGAATCTTATCTAAGCGATGTGTGGTGATTCTGGTGGATAGATTCAGGAACTACTATTCACACATGCACTTCTATGTAGGAATTACTACAGGCCAGGCCACCAACTGATGCGGAGCGCTCAGTATACATAGGCAATGGTGTCAAGGTAGACGTGGAGGTAATAGGAGTCTATAGGCTTAAGTTAAAATCTGGTCAATTTTTAGATTTAGTAGATACATTCTGTGTACCATCTATAAGGCGCAATTTAGTTTTAATTTCCTATTTGGATAAGTTGGGATATTCATTCCATTTTGAAAATAAAAGTTTTGGTATTTACTTTAATTCGATTAAAGTTGGAACCGGCTCTATAGTAAACAACTTATACCAGTTAGACTTGATTGCCTCTCACGTCTATAATATTAATACCTTAAATGGAAATAAAGTGGTATCCAAGCGAAGACTAGATTATGAGAATTCCTCCATATTGTGGCACAGGCGGCTATGCCATATATCTCGTGAGAGATTAGACAGGCTTGTGCGAGAAGGAATTTTACATTCTCTAGACTTCTCTAACTACAAAGTATGCATTGATTGCATAAAAGGGAAACAGACTAGAACAAGAAAGAAAGGTGTAACTAAGAGTGTAGGTCTATTAGAGGTTATACATACAGATATCTATGGACCATTCCTTACAGCCTCATGGAGTTGCTACAAATATTTTATTACCTTTATAGATAATTATTCTCGCTTCGGGTACCTATACCTTATCAGTGAGAAATCAGATGCCCTGGATGCTTTTAAAATCTATAAGGCCGAAGTTGAAAATCAACTCGATAAAAGCATTAAAGTTGTTAGATCTGACCGTGGTGGTAAATACTATGGCAGATATGACGAATCAGGACGCAATCCAGGGCCATTCGCTAGATATCTGCAGAATTGTGGCATTGTCGCTCAATACATTATGCCTGGCACTCCAGAGCAGAATGGAGTGGCTGAGAGACGCAATCGCACCCTTATGGATATGGTGCGAAGCATGGTCTGCAATTCGACATTGCCAGAATCTCTGTGGGGTGATGCGATCAAAACCGCAGTTCATATACTAAACCGGGTTCCCAGCAAAGCAGTTAACAAAACTCCTTTTGAGTTGTGGAATGGGAGAAAACCAAGTCTCCGATATCTACATGTTTGGGGTTGTCCTGCTGAGGCCAAAGTTTATAACCCGCATGAAAAGAAGCTTGATCCTAGAACCGTAAGTTGTTTCTTCATTGGATATCCAGAAAGATCAAAAGGCTATTGATTCTACTGTCCTTCCCACTCTATTAGGATTGATGAGACTGGGAATGCCAGATTCATTGAGGATACTGAAAACAGTGGGAGCACGAACATAAGAAATTTTATATTTGAGGAACAAAGGACTGTGACTCCAGTCATAGTTAATCCAGATCATATGGACATTAATGATGCAGTTGATTCTGTAGTCACTGCAGAACACCACGTGGAACCTCAAATACAAACCACTGATGAGGAAAATCAAGATCAGACCCAGTAAACTGAACCATTAAGAAGATCTGAAAGAGAAAGAAGGCCTGTAAATCGAGACGATTACATCGTATACTTACAGGAGCACGATTTTGACATAGGGGTGGACAAGGATCCTGAATCCTTTACACAAGTCAAACAAAGTGCTGATCCTTCTCGTTGGTTTGATCCATGAAAGATGAGTTGAAACCCATATAGGACAATAAAGTATGGGATCTTGTAGAGTTACCTACTGGAATAAGGCCGATTGGTTCTAAATGGATATTTAAAACCAAAAGGGACTCCAAAGGTAATGTCGAAAGGTATAAAGCCCGACTTGTTGCCAAGGGTTTTAACCAACGTGAGGGCATTGACTTTAAAGAGACTTTCTCTCTAGTATCTAAGAAAGATTCATTCAGGATCATAATGGCTCTTGTAGCTCATATGGATTTAGAGTTACATCAGATGGATGTAAAGACTACATTTCTCAATGGGGATCTAAATGAGAATGTATACATGTTGCAGCCCGAAGGTTTTGTAGCTACTGGCTCAGAACATTTAGTTTGCAAACTTAAGAAGTCCATCTATGGGTTGAAACAGGCATCACGATAGTGGTACCTTAAGTTTCATGAAGTAATTTCCTCATATGGCTTTGTAGAAAATACTGCAGATGAATGCATCTACATTAAAACCAGTGAGAGTAAGTTCGTTATAATGATTTTGTATGTTGATGACATTCTGTTGGCCAGCAGTGATACCAGGATGTTGAGCGACACCAAGAAATTCTTATCTCATAAGTTTGAAATGAAAGACCTTGGTGAAGCTTCTTACGTCATCGGCATTGAGATTCGCCATAACAGAACACTTGGACTGCTCAGTCTGTCACAGAGGACCGACATTAGTAGGGTACTCGAAAGGTATGACATGCAAAATTGTGCTTCAGGAAAGTCGCCTATTGTAAAAGGCGACAAGTTTAGTTTATTTCAGTGTCCAAATAATGATTTGGAAAAGAATCAAATGAAAGATTTTCCGTACGCATCAGTAGTAGGGAGCATCATGTATGCTCAAG
Organism: Magnolia changhungtana; assembly: GCA_030180095.1. Classification (NCBI taxonomy): domain Eukaryota; kingdom Viridiplantae; phylum Streptophyta; class Magnoliopsida; order Magnoliales; family Magnoliaceae; genus Magnolia; species Magnolia changhungtana. The sequence goes on from JASAUF010000076.1 coordinate 1,698,579, forward strand.
TCTGTACGCGACCGAACATTGCCTTTGTCACTGGAATGTTGGGAAGATATCTATCTAATCCAGGAATGCAACATTGGATAGCTGCAAAAAAAGTGTTACGGTATCTTCAGAGAACAAAAGACTTCGGACTCACATACGGAAGATCTGATCATTTGGAGTTGATCGGATATTCAGACGCAGACTTCACAGGCTGCGTTGACACTAAGAAGTCGACTTCAGGATACATCTTCATGATGGTGGGAGGAGCTGTGTCGTGGAAAAGCGTGAAACAATCTACCACAGCTTCATCCACTATGGAAGCTGAATTTATTGTCTGCCATAAGGCATCTAATCAGGCACTATGGTTACAGAGTTTCTTCTCAGGTTTGCGGGTACTAGAGCATATCCCGAAACCATTGAGAATATTTTGCGATAATTCGGCTGCTATTTCCTTCTCTAGTAATAACAAGCATTCGTCAAGGTCGAGGCACATCGACATCAAGTACCTTGTTGTAAAGGAAAGGGTTCAGAATCATCAAGTGTCCGTGGAATTCATCGACACTAAGCAGATGATTGCAGATCCGCTCACTAAAGGGCTCCCTATCATGCCATTTCAGGAACATGTAACATCCATGGGAGTCATTGATCCCACATGTGTTTTCAGTTAGTGGGAGTTGAGCATATTTAGATTTTTTACGGACACTTAGAGATCTCGTTTTATACAGTTTATTTGGATGATTTTGATATAAACATTTATTTCTGCTTCTCTATATATATGCGCAAAATTTTTTTTGAGTAAGTAGAACTACAGACATGTCTCGTTGGAGACATATAAAAGCTTCAGGACCTCTTAAGGATAGACACATATCATCACACTAAAGTGTGTAATCCTTATACCACATTTCTTAGTTCGTGATCTATGTCGTTAAGATTGAAAGTACTTGTGATCGCGCTCAACCTCACTTCGCCTAAATTAATGTTGTGACGACTACCGCGTTTCGATACTGACAGTCTTGATGGACCAGATTGAATAGATAATGTCCAACTATTTCATTGGTTAACCATTCAGATGTTTTCTTAATATCAAAACTTTTTTCAAAATTTTATGACAATCATTGACGTTGCTCAATGAGGCCCAAGTGGGAGAATGTAAGAACTCTATGTGGTGGGCCTTACTGATCAACGATCTGGATTGTATTCTAGTTAGACTATTTGATTGAGTTAATCAGTGGACCCCACTTAAGGTGATACGTTGCGCAATCTATGTGCACAGCACTGCGTATTTGGATAGAATGCTATAGCCTTATGCAAGGCAATTTGAGTCGAACTAGGACTCAGTAATGTGGAGCATGGGAGAGAAAGTTTTGATGGGTTTCAAACTCTCTCTCCAGTCTCTATAAAAGAGAGCTGGGTCCCCGATCCTACACCATGGCAAAATTCGAGTCCCATCTATTGTATTGCAAAAGGGGTGTGAAGGAGAGGAAGATCCTAAGCTGTACAGGAATTCCGGTATTCTTATCCGGCTTCCATGGCGGCATAAGCTAGGTAAGCGATCTGAACTCTTGATCGTCATGTCCCTTGCACAGACAAATCTGTGGGCCTATTCCGCATATAGATTAAGTTCCACATGTAACCCTTGACTGGTCGAGCCAAATCTTCAATTGATGAAGGGACTTTTTGACTAGTCGAACATCTCGAGAATTTCAAATATATTGTTGCTGAACTTCGAGCCGAACTTTCTCAAGGCTAGTCAAAGATTTTCAAATTTAAGACATTTGGTTAACAATACCCCACTCAAAATGAGGCCTATTGTATAAGTGGTTTGGATAGTTGGAAAGTCTCCATATATTTGTAATATATGGGGATGCATTTTGCTATACCTGAACAAAACAGTATTAACATATTAGATAATTATAAACCTGCAAGATGAGACCCGACCGTGATGCCGTGAAATTTGTTTGAACACCTTTGCGGAAAAGTATACTGAACTACTTTCAAATTTGCTTTGGATGACACAATCTTTGATAATACCATATGGCTCAATCAAATCTCACCGCACCAGGGTCGGATCTCATCTAATCTACTCCCACAAAGGAAAGATGAGTTTTGACCTCGCTGCCATCAGAGCCTCACACTCATTAATGATTCCCTGCCTGTACTTTTCAAATTGCAAGCAGTGACGGGTTAGAAACCATGGAGCCCACTGAAGGCGGCCGAAATCCGGGCCTAGGGCCATCTTCAGCATGGATTATGAATTGGTCAGCCCCGGCGCAGGGACAGCTCTATCAAAATATGACAGGATTGCCCAACTGTGCCCGGGGCTGTGTGGGGTCCACAGAGATGTCGGTGAAAAATTCACTCTGTCCATCTGTTTTGAAAGATCACAATAAGACAGGCTTATAAAAATCAAGCAGATCCAAAACTCAGGTGGGCCACACAAACAAAAAATAGGAAAAGCAACGTCCACCATTGAAACCTTCCTTGAGCTGATCATGATGTTTATATGTCATCCAAACCGTTCATAGAATTATTACCACTCCCATAAACTGTAGGAACAAATATTATCCTGATACAAAACTTCTTTCACTGCCGGGCATTCAATCCCCACTGTTGCGTATGATGTGGCACACATGAGTTTTGGATCTACCTGATTTTTAGAATCATGTCCAATTGTGCCCTTTCAAAGCCGATGGACATAGTGGATTTGTCACAGACATCTCTATGCCCCCACACAGATCACAGGATCCGGGCATGACTTTTATTTTCTTTCTTCCTTACGATCACAGGATCCGGGTGTTAATGGGCTGTACTTGAGCTTAAATCAGAATTTTGGATAGGCCCAGCCCGACCCGGCCCAAAACAGTTCAAAATCCCGGGGCCGATAATTACACCAGGCACGGCCCACCGACAGACCTAAAACTAACGCAATAGCATAAACAAGGCAGGGGCTCTGAGGGGACACATAGATATATGGATTTTATCCACGCTGTCAATTAGATTTGCCATATTATTTTAGCGTATAAGCCCCCTAATGGAGCAGATCCAAGGCTCAAGTGGACTACATGTATAGTGAGGATTAAACTCCAATTGTTAAAAACTAGTCGGTAGCTGCACTGGTTTTGGATCAAGCTGATAGCTGTGAACAGGTTGGTTGGCATTTAACCATCATGGTGGGCCATAAGAAGATTTCAACGCTACGATGGGTACTTCGCCTTTCATCCATGTATTTTTGCGCTCATATGCTAAAATGATATAAGGACATGGCAAAGTCGATTGGACGGACACTACAAGAAAAGGGAGTTTTAGCTTCAGTTCAAAATTGAGGCTAAAAAGGTTAAAAACTGAGGCTAAAGCCTTTAGCCTCAGTTTTGCCTCAGTTATCCAAACCGAGGTTGAAACCCCTGTGGCTAAAGACTTTAGCCTCAGTTTTAGCAACCGAGGCTAAAATGACTTTTATAGTCTCGGTTCTTCAAGTGAGGCTAAAAACCTTTTTAGCTTCAATTTTCTCGAAATGAGGCTAAATCAAAATTTTAGCCTCCATTGTTTTCGACTGAGACTAAATCCAAATTTTAGCCTCCATTGTTTTCGACTGAGACTAAATCCAAATTTTAGCCTTAATTGCCTCCAACCGAAGCTAAATCTATTTTTAACCTCGGTTCTCAACAACCGAGGCTAAAGTCTTTAGCCACGGGAATTTCAACCTTGGTTATCAACAACCGAGGCTAAATTCAAGCCTCAGTTACAAATTGAGGCCAAAAATATTTTTTTTAAAAAAATATATATGTATTCAATCCACTCATGAAACAATCAATCATGAAAGCCACAATACCAACAAAACAGTTAACAACAGTCTATTTGAAGTTTAACTCAATCAAACTGTTACACAAAATTAGGTTCCACAAATAATACAAAGTCATGGTCGCGCCCATCATCACCAGTGTCGTTGTGCTTGGCGGACCCTGAGATAACACTGCCCGTCCATCTTCTGCTGCTTCCAGGCCAACGTCATCATTGCCTCTACCAGCATTCTCCATTTGAATTGTGCGTAGCAGGCCTTGCAACCTCAATAGGTAGCTCTGGCCTGCTGGCTACAAGACATGCTTGGCGATATCCTAGTTCTACCTACGTAGCAAGGCCGGCACAACCTGCTCCAGGACCTAAAGATATCCTCTAATCTCCAACTACTGCAGGAGCAATAGTAGGCACAACAGTCTGTGAACTATTGCAAGTGTCCTAAATAAACAAATCAACATCAAAACCACACAACCATGGGATTTAAATGATTATGGAGGATCTTTTGTTCACTTAGTAAAATACCTTGAAAAGCATATACAGCTCATTGGGAGAAGAGTATATCTGAAAGACCGATACCATAACAGTAAGAAAGCCTTTAGGTTTGCAACACAAGACATAATTTTTTTTTTTTTTTTTGTAATAAGCTTACCTGATTAACCTGGAACTCTGTGCGATCAAATCCAGATATAACAATCTCACAAAATATCTTCATTTTTGGAACCTCAGTTGCTAAGTTGCACCTATAAATAATGTCGGGAGTAAGGAAGCTAGTGAAGCTAATAAAAAATATGGATGTTGCAATAGACCTATCTAGCGGTACCTATGTCTAGCTGTGAGGTTCCAGAAATGAAGATATTCTGCAGAAGAGGTCTATTGTTAGACATAGGATGGGATCCAAAAATCCTGTAAATGGTACCTATGTCTAGCGGTATGGGATGTTGAAACCATCCAATTCGAAAGAACCTCTTTTTTTTTTTTTTTTTTTTTACACACACTCACCCCTCCCACGTACACTCACACCCCACACACTCTCGCACACTCGCACCACAAGGGGTGCTCCAATCCGAGAGCCATGTTGGTGAAACTTCCCTAAGATCCACCCACCCACTAGGTAAGCAACCTCATTTTCACCATGTAATCCAACAATCAGGTGGGCCACACCATAGGAAACAATTGGGATGGGACACCGGCATTAATTTTATGTAAGGCTTATAAAAAGAAGAAGAAAAACAGCACAATTCTTTGGAACCAAAAATCGGCATTCAACTAGACAAAAAAAAAATAATAAAAAAAATCCCAACCTCAGATCCTTCAGCCACAATTCAACACATTCCTTCCAAGAAATTCATTTCAAGGCTCTGTAAATCAAGAAAAAAAATACAACAAAAAACGCAGAAAATAAAATAATAAAATAAAAATAAAAGAACAAAATGAAATTACCGATTTTCCACAGATCGAACAAATTGCCTTTCAATCCATCACAAATTCAGTTTAGACACCAAAAAAGGTACGAAAATCACAAGACTAGATAGGATTTACTGCAAATCAAACAAAGTATCATCCAATTCTTCCAAGATATCCAAAGCAGCAATCGAAAATGGTGAAAACTTTTAGAAAAGAAGAAAAAGGGGGCTAATATACTGGTCTTTAAAACTTAACTACCATCAGAAACCAAATTCTTCTCTCGAAGTCTGAAAATTTAGGGTCTCATATAGGAAAAAATGTATACAAAGGATAGAGAAATGATCATCAAAATGAAGAAAATGAAAAATAAGAACAATAAGAAGTATTTCTAAAGAAATTCACAAAATTTCAAGTTCAACTCTCTAAATTTCCACTTCTAAAGTCACGAATCAACAGAAACTCAAAATGGCAAAAAAAAATCATTAAAATAAAAAAGAAAATGAGAAATCAAGAGCAAGAGTAAGCAAAATTTTCCCAACATTTTAAAAAATCGACGAAATTTCCATGTGAAATCTCCGTTTCCAAGGTTTCAACTAGAAAAAACTCGAAAACATGCTAAAAGAATCAAAATCTGCAAACAAGGAAATCGCAAAGGTCTTCTTCATGGGAATCCGACAGAATTCCATAAAAAAAAAATAAAAAAAAAATCTCTGCATTCCTCTCTAAACCAGACAATCTAGGGTTCTCGATCGATCGAGAAAAAATAGAAAACAGCAAAGAAATTCCAAACAAATCAAGAAAAACGAAATTCAGAACTAGAACATCCGATCTTCGACGAGATTTAACTAGAAAATGCGGGAAAAAGTGCAATACCGACCTACACGTTCGAGAAACGAGAATTCTAAAGCTCCTTTCACCATCAATCGACGAAATGGTTGGAACTAAAGAAAGAAATGGCGATTTCCGAGCAGAAATCGAGAGAAATGAGGGTTTTGGGAGACTTGTTTGGACTCGCAGAGACCATTTGCCCGAAAAGCCTCTGAGTGAGAGATAGTGGCTTGCTTTTGTAGCTAAGCTTTACGGGAAATAACGAAAACGCAAGGTCGAAAGGACCCTTGCTCCTTTCTCAGTATAACGACACGTGTCTGGGCCAATATTGGCCTCAGTTTTCCATAACCGAGGTAAAAAGGGCATTGAACCAGAGACCTCTGTAGGGCCCACCATGACATGGCATCTGCTCCATCCATCTCTTAGTACATATTATTTTAGAATGAGACCCAAAATAGTAGGCTGATTCAACACTCCAATGGGCCATAATGCATGAATCAGTGATAATAGGACCATTTACCTTTGAAATTTTACTGTGGCCCACTGTATTGAGTTCGGTAAACTCAAGAAGACTTCAATGATAGACGTCTTCAAGAAATAATTTTTCGGCCCACTTCCATAAATGAGTTTCCAAAAATAATAGACAGATTTTTAGCCTCGGTTACTAACCAATCGAGGCAAAATGACAGACTTTTGGCCTCAATTACACACTAACCGAGGCAAAAGGGTAGACATTTGACCTCAGTTGTTCACCAATCGAGGCAAAAGGGTAGACTTTTAGCCTCGGTTGCTCACCAACTGAGGCAAAAGGGCAAACTTTTGGCCTCAGTTTCTCACCAATCAAGACAAAATGGCAGACTTTTGGCCTCAGTTTTCAATAACCGAGGCAAAAAGGTAGACTTTTGGCCTTAGTTGCTCACCAACCGAGATAAAATGGTAGACTTTTGGCTTCAGTTTTCAATAACTAAGGCAAAAAGACAGGTTTTTGGCCTCAGTTTTCAATAACCGAGGCAAAAGGGCAGACTTTTGGCCTCAGTTGCTCACCAACTAAAGCAAATGGCAGATTGTTGGCTTCAATTTCTCACCAACTGAGGTAAAAGGACAGACTTTTAGCCTCATTTCTCAACAACCGAGGCAAAAAGGTAGACTTTTAGCCTCAGTTGCTCACCAATCGAGGCAAAAGGGCAGACTTTTGGCCTCAGTTTCTCACCAACTGAGGTAAAATGGTAGACTTTTGGCTTCAATTTCTCATTAACCGAAGTAAAATGACAGACTTTTGGCCTCAGTTCTCAACAACTGAGGCAAAAAGGGCAGACTTTTAACCTCAGTTGCTCACCAACCGAGACAAAAGGGCAGACTTTTGGCCTCATTTGCTCGCCAACCGAGGCAAAATGACAGACTTTTAGCATCAGTTTTCAACAACTAAGGCAAAAGGGTAGACTTTTAGCCTCAGTTGCTCACCAACCAAGGCAAAAGGGCAGACTTTTGGCCTCAGTTGATCACCAACTGAGACAAAAGGGCAGACTTTTAGCCTCAGTTTCTCACCAACTGAGGCAATAGGGAAGAGTTTTGGCTTCAGTTTCTCATCAACTGAGGCAAAAAGTGAATTTTTAACCTCAATTCCTTTACAACCGAGACTAAAAACCATATTTAGCCTCCTTTTTTTGAACAGAGGCTAAAAAATTGAGGCTAAAGGCCTACTTTCTTATAGTGGGACGACGTGGATAAAACCCATACATCACGTTTGGCACCTTAGAGCCCTTCTGTTCCCATCTGAAGATGGGTAGGGATAGGAATATGCATTAAATCAAGTATCCTATAACTTATTCCCCGACAACTACGGACAGTAAAATATTTATATCACTTATGTTTATTTATTTATTTATTTCTATTCACACTCTGATGTTAGGCATGCACATCAACGCTTGATCACTAGCCGGCGAGGTAACAACTGTTATTATTATTATTATTATTATTTTCTTAATACCTTCTTAGTTTCTCAAAGCAGCCAAGAATGACACCTTACCTTTGAATTGGTTAAGTGCATGTTTGAAATGGAGGAATCCTTAGCATGGAATTGGAAATCACAATGATTACGTTGTTGCAGTTATCTCCCAAGCACTGTGTAACCTGGATTTCAATTTACACTGATCTGATTGGACCAGTTATCTCCCAAGGGGTATGCAGTGCTATCCAGACCATTGATCTGATTGGAGCATTGGAGCCACTGAATGGGCTGTGCTTAGGTGGGTTATATTGTTGCTGTATTTTGCTTCAACCACATGCTATAATTGGAAACACATTGAAATTGGAGGGAGCTTGCTACAGTTTACACTTATTTGATATATGCATTCACATGTATTAAAATAAAAAAATAAAAATAAAAACTTGGATTTGAATTTTTGGATTTTTGTTTGGGTAATAAGTTCTCATATTTTTCTCACAACGGTTATCTAATTTATTGTGCTACACTACGCCAAAATCGATGTTTTGCGACGGACCAAATCCATCGTAAAACCAAATAAACGACGGACTTTGTCCGTCGCTGTTTACTGGGTCGTTTTTGGTTTTATGACGGATTTTATCCGTCGTTTAATCTGCGATGGATAAGGTCCGTCGCATCATAGTGACGGATAAAATCCGTCGTAAAAAATAAAAAAATTCGTCGGTAATATTCAAAAAATTAGTCGTCACTAAAAACATTAGCGACAGATAAGGTCCGTTGCTAATATGAGTAAGCGATGGACCTTAAATACGTCGTTGATTTTCAATGTTCAGAAATTAGCGACGGATTTGGTCCGTCGCTAAAATATCTATAAATTAAAAAAATACCGATAATTTATTGTTAATATTTTTTTAATCTTGCACCTGATAGTCATTTAAAAAATAATTCACACTATTGTTTCATAAGAATCCTATTCACAAAATTGGTAACAACTCAATTCAATAAAAAAGAGGAAATGACCCAAGTGGCCCACTCCAACCAGTAGTTTTCATTTTTTTAAAAAAAAGTTCTAAATCCTTAAAAAAAACTGTAATTTGCAGATGAACTACATTTTGTTCGTGAAATAGAAGAGAAAGGAAAGAAGAGACATACCTTCTCTGAAATTTGTAATTCTCTGCATTTTTCTGTTTGGTTTGTTGCAGATTTCAGTTGTTCTAGATCCGACATAGCTTCAATGGTGGAACACCGAAATGGCAATGCAAAACCTTCTGACAAAAATGCTGTTGGGGCACCCAGTGCTTACACGATCAATCTTGATAACTTCTAGAAGCGGCTGAAAGTGTTCTATTCTCACTGGAAGGAGCACAAAACTGAGTTCTGGGGTGCTTTTGATGTGCTTGTAATTGCTAGTCCCCCAACGTTTGATGATCTACATGAAATACGATCTAGCTTTAGTAAAGCATCATCATGTCAATGCGTGACCTTTTTAAGCCTAAATTCTCGCCATTTTGTAGCCTTTCTCCAACACTGTTCAAAATTTGTCATTACATCATAAGCAACGGGGCCTTCTATCTTGCAATGTAAATCATGCCATGGCTGTCTAGGACACTGGGCACGAGCCTGTACAAATTATAGGCAAAACAGAACTATCAAAAACTAATCTCCCACCTATAACCCAAATATAAAAAATAATCTGACAGATATTCATTAAATCATGAAAGCTCTGTCATGAATATCTGATGGCAGTTTTAAAAATCATGGCCAGAGATGTGCATAACCTCACAGGCTAAATGTTACTATGATGAAATCACATGGTAGCGATAATTGCAACAATGGCTGGAGATGTAACATTAACACTTACTGGAAATGTAGGATTATGAAAGTCGCCTGCAAAGATGGTGCCAAGATCTTGAAAGAGCTTGTGTTCAGGAGTGTCATATTGACTGTCACAGAGATCCAGACCACCGATGAAAGCAGTTATTTTCCTGTTATTTCCAGATGCTTGTGTGTCGAGAAGCACACACTTCTGATGGTGCGTAAATAAGGTTCCTACAACCTAGATAAAGAGGATACATTCAGATCAGTAACAGTGATCGTAAAAATTTTACATGCTTCCCTTTTACTCTAAAATCAAAATGCAAAAAGAATAGAAGTTCAACAGTTGCATGTTGAATAGGAAGACGAAGATACCGACACTTATAAATAGTCAGAATGCAAATAGATGATGCTTGCGCAGAAGCATAAAAAGAAAAAATCTCTAATGCTTTTATAGTTTTGGAATTCTTGATGTAACAACAATATAAGTTTCACATAGTTCCGTGAGAAAAAAAAACCATCGTGTCAGATTGATGGATGGCATAGTTTGAATCAGTAACTCCTGTTTTTCATTCATTATGATTATCAGTGATCAATGTTGTCCTCTGCACTTATAGCACTTCCATTTAAGTCACTTGAACTTTCCGGATGCAAAAAACCACAATCATTTTGGAGGAATGGATTATAATTCATGTCTTGCTCCTTCTGACTATCTACTGGCATCACTTGCTTCCTTAAATACCGAAGCTCAACTATCATCAGAACAAGTGCTCGCATTAATCTAAACTAGGGGTATGGCATGTGCTACTTATGTGGAGCAAGGAGGGGAGAGGGAAAAGAGGGAGATTCATAGGGGAGAGAAAAAAGGAGAGAGGCAAAGGAGAGATGGGGCTGCAAGCATGTGTGTGCTATACAAAGAGAGAGAAGGGAATGGTGGGAGACCCATCCTCACTATTTCCCTTGTTGTGGCCCCACTCAAATCCCCGATTCACCTAATTTTCAAGTTGATGTCCTAACATGCACCAAAGCGACAAGTGTACAAAGTGGATATCATAACAATCAAGGTGCACCCAACAGAGCCTTTGTCTCACAATCTCCCTATGCCTCATGTGTCTAATTGATGAGAGCTACACGCATTAAAAGAAGTAAAAGGAAGTGGGTGCAATTTATGCTATCCCTTGTGTGGTAAAATCTCAACCATTCCAAGCAGCTACATTTTGTGACAAATTTATCCTCTCTTAGCCACTGTTGTGAAGACTACTTGCAAGGACAAAAATGTGCAAAGTTATTGCCATTATATATGGTAGAGATTATCTTAACAGGACTACTTATCCAATATTGTCTTAATAATAATTGGAATCTCTGAAAATATTGTCGCATGAAAGTTTCCTCGCAATGGAATTCTTTAGCGTGATGTAAAACAAAATTGAAACAAATAGATGTATAATGCTTTATTATGCATTATTTTCACATTGCTTGTGCGTTTTCTTTGGATTGTCAATGAGAGTGAAACAATAACTCAAACGTGATAATATCAACAACAAGAGCCTCATATATAAACAATCTTACACACACAAGTAATTACCCACCTACACTTTGATTGGTCCACATGGGAGGTCAATCCAAAGAGTACCATACTTGGATGTGTAGGTTGTACCACTTTTGTGAACCAATCAAAGTACAAATATGCAACTTTTTTTCTTACATATATTATTAGCATAATAACCTGTTAGAATCATGAATAAAAGCTCCATTTGACTAATGGCTCCTTTGGACCATCAATAAAATGAGACCCATTCAACCCATAAGTACATAGAGCATGTAAACCACACTAGAAAAATTCATCTAAACAAATATATCTAGTAATCGTTTAGTTTCACCAAACAAAAGCACATCTGCCTAAGGGGTGCAGTATATGAAAATGGATGCATTTGGAAGAGCATACCCAAAAACTGTCAAGACTGCAAGGTTATTTGCCGAGTTGAACTGCCACCTTTAGCAATTTGCTGATGGAAACCTTTATGCATCAGATACTATCAGCTGCTGGGGCAATGAGTCCAAGCCATATATAGTAAGGACCCTCAATGAATCTTTTAAATCCAAGTTTCACCTTTTATTTACTCTTTGGTTCACAAATTTGCACAAGCTTTTCAATTTGCAAGGCTGGCAAACCTGAATGCATGAGAAACGAAAGAAAAATCAAAAGATGGAAAGGGGAAAGTAAATAGAGACTTCATTTATTTGTATATTTATTTATTTTATCTATGAGCCAAGGGCCTAATTGGGTGCCACTCAAGTAATAGACCGAGTTTCAATTCCTCCTGCCCAAAAGTTAACCAATTTTAGAATCAAGATAAGAAAGGGCCTATTTGGGTGCCACTCAAAATAAAGTTCATCTCATTTTAGTATGATCTCTAATCCATAATGACAATTAACTAAAATGAGACAAATTCATTTTTAAGTGGCACCTAAACAGGCTTTAACATTTAAATTGAAGCGTGATCCATTCAGAACTTACCCTTTAAGATCTTGTCAAGTTCTCTTGACCCTGAAGTTATCTGAATGGTTTCGAGCCTCTATGCATGGAGTTGGCTAGCACTGGTAAAACCCATAGGAACCAACTCTGAGGCTGTCGATAGATCAAGTAAATCAGCCCATATATTTTGTTATTTATTGATAATGAGCAGTGTTGGTAAAGAAATTCAAAAGGAAATGAGTTTATATCAGTTTTATGTGAATTTTAAAGTTTTTAAAGTTTGACAAAGAGCATCATCATTAGCCCCATGCAGCTGGGCCAACATGCATAAGTTACCTGTCTTGTTTGTGCATGAGGCTATGGTTATGCAGCAGCATCAACATCCCCAATAAATGGTCGAAGATTCTATATGAGGCGTTCGTCAAATGTAGATGCTGAAAAGGAAATTATCATGTTCTGATGTCTCAATCAATGAATAATTACTTACCCTGCGGATATAAGCAAACCAGCCAACTGGCTAGATCCTACAAGTTCAAATGTCGTTCCTTATTCGAGGGCCTTCCTGATAGCATCCAGCCACCATTGTCCATTAGCACTCCCCTCAAGTCCTACCTACAATCAGCAGAATAGTCAATATCTGTAACTAATTATAAGTACAGATTATAAGTGAAATAAAGTTATGTTGCTCCTCCAATGCTCCAATACACATTGGGTAACACTCATCATATTAGAAAATATTTTCAAGCTATGCCTAAAGTGAAATGAAATTATGTATTTAAAAAAAAAAAAAAAAAAAGATCAAACAAAGATACAACACCAAGAACTTCCTGATGTAGATGTTTCTCGGTTACAAACATTGTAGCAGAAAGCAAAGATTGGGTCGTCCTGCAGACATGGAAATGATCGGCATAAGATATTTGCCAAGACATTAATTACTTTGCAAACTAAAATACATAATGTGCCAATGCTCAGGCAGAACCTTGAAACATTAGTTTCATTCAACTCATTGCCTCTTCTTGTAATGAACTCAATGACAGACTGAATTGCACCTTCTTGACCGCTTCACTTTATCACATATAGCAGCAGTGCATCCATGCATGGTGATTACAAGCTGCACAAAATCGATAAGAGAGAGAGCTACTTAAACTGAACTTCATGCAAATCAACGGAAACAAGAATAAAATAAAATAAGATAAAATGAAATAAATCCTTACCGCATCTTTGGTTAGCAAAATGCAAACAGAAGAAACAGCCCTATTGAAGACCTCAGATTGATCAATAGAAGCATCCTATAAAAGATATTTTCATGCATGATAATGTTTCTCTGCAACATTAGCAGAATAAGCTTATTCTACAACTAGGCAGATTCCTCAGTGACATTTGTAGAATAAGCGTATTCTACAATATGTGTGGAGCCCATCATGTGTGCCCCCCTCATTTTCCTTTTGGAGGACAAAAATCAGGCTGACCCAAAACTCAGTATTGGACATGTAAAGAAACATAAAGTGCCTTATCACCCGATGCACATTGGGATAGAATTCGTCCATCCACCACAAAGCCAAAACACTCAAACATACCAATTCATAATATTTTTCTCAAAATTATACTGCTTAATCATTAAATATCATGAAGTTTCTTGATGATAAAGATTTTCAAAGGAAAAAGACTTACCAAAAAAATGAAGAAATTCTAATTCTTCTTTCATACTCCCTCCAACTAACAATAGCTGAAAAAAAAGAGGGAGTGTATATGGGTCCCACATGTAGATGTAAAATAAGCTTATTCTATAATAGTTGTTAAGGAACAAGCCGCAATGAAAAACAAAATTGAATTAATCAAAACACTAACAATATCGCCACGTTTGGTACCAGAATGGAATCTAGAAAATTCGGCTTCACCAATGTCTGAGTGCCTATTGTAAGTAAATAAACAAAATCAAAATGCTTCCATAAACAAGCTATGAAATCATAAATTCTACAACAAAAGAATGAAATCATTTTATTTGGTTGTTTATCTTGATTACAATGAAATCTTCACACACACACACACACACACACACACACAAAATCCTTTGAAATGAACAATTTTGCAAGACAAGAAATAATGTCTTTCATAGAAGTTAGGTTGGTGTAATTATATCTGTGTTGTTTATATTTACTCAACTCCAACCCAGGTGTTTAATTACCTTTGTTTCAACAATAATGCCTTTCTATCTAGAGTGGAAAATAAGTGAAAAGAAAAGGTAAAAGGGGAAAAAAAAAAAAAAAAAGAATAAAGAAGTGTCCCTACCAAAGGAGATCACAGTGGTAGATACCTAGCATAAAAAAGATAACTGTTATCCCAAACTACCCAGTAAAGTTTCTTATCTATGACCATCTGGCCAAAAGACAACCCTTCAAACCATCAAGTTTATCCAAGAGCCTATGAGATTGAAATTTTCAAAAGCATATAATCACAACATTGCAAGCAAACAACAAATTCTTCCTGTCCTTATTAACTTGTAAGTCCTAACCATTACATTAAGAGCAAAGAATAATAGGTCCTTTGCCTAGTACAAACTTCATATTGATGAACCCCACCTGTCTTTCTAAGCCTTTATACATATCATTAATAGTCTGATTATCAAAGCATTGCTGTATTTTGTATTCATCATGTTGAAAATATGTACAGATGATCTAGAGATGATATATTTTGTAAGATATCCACTGGCAACAGAGAGCTAGGATCATCAGCTACATACAAGTACATAGCAAATGCAGAATTGTTGTACTTTGCCTAGTACAAACTTCATATTGATGAACCCCACCTATCTTCCTAAGCCTTTATACATATCCTTAATTGTCTGATTATCAAAGCATTGCTGTATTTTGTATTCAACATATTGAAAATATGTACGGATGATCTAGAGACGATGTATTTTGTAAGATATCTGCTGGCAACAGAGAGCTAGGATCATCAGCTACATACAAGTACACAGCAAATGCGAATTGCAGAGTAAAAACACAGATAAGCAATTCAAACATATAGCTTTAAAAAGAACTTCACACAATCCTAGCTCTCATCATTCTTTTAATAAATTTCTCATCTTTCAAAAAAACAAGGAACTTCACATGATCCCTTAAAGCCACGTGTAGACAATGCATTATTACCAGGTAAATTTCAAACCCACACTCTTCAAATGTGTAGACAGCAACCTGCATCAAGGGCTTAACATTAGAACAACATGTTATGATGCCAGAAATCTTCACAAGCTGACCACTTTGATCACCTAAAATAAGGAAAGAAAGGAATACAAATTAGACTATCAAACAAAGTATGAATGGCATAGCTATTAAAATGAATGGTTAAAAGTAAAACAATAACAACTAGTACAAATTCCAAGGGAACAATCCATCCATATAACTTACTTTGGTTTTGCGCCATCTAAAATCAGGTCAGTGATTTGAACGCTCTCCATTGCATACAACAATATATGCCATGGCTATCATACATCTTTTTATCTTTGTAATTGAGGATTGGATTAGTAAGGTCTCTAAATCATCTTTACTCGTTTAAACATATTGCAGCTAGGAACATACCTTTACCATGCACACTATGGAATGCAAAGAGAAGCCGGGCTCTTAGGCTCGATTCAAGTGTCGGTCCCTGATGGGGTCACTGAACCTTTCACATTCAACTATGATCGAAGCATTTTTTATGGATTTGACCTTCAAGCAGCTGAAATTTCTGATTTGCACAAGAAAAGACTAATTGTTGGCATTATATTTCAAAGACTGCTGCCTAATAGCCTAGTGGAAGAAAAAGCATCACTTTGGATGAAAGGTACCACACTCATAATCATTGAATAATTACTAGGTTTTTTTTACACATTTTTCCAATTACTAAATAAATGTGAATGATAGACCACATTTTGGAATTCCAATTACTCATAATTTAGATAAATTTTTTACACATTTAGATAAATTAGAGAGTCATTTTAAATCCAATTTATCATCCATGCAAAGCTTAGAAACTGATTTTAAATTAGAGATAGTAATTGGAATAATTTAGATAAAAATTTTTTTTTACTCATAATCATTCACATGGACTATCTTTGATTTTTTCCAAAATGAGTTCAATCATTGAAACAAATGCCTCAATGACTTTATTTCCCTCTATGGTGCTATGCCTCTTGTATCAACAAATGTGAAAGCAATAGACGCAAAGCATGAATGGTTTTGGTAGCCTTCTCTTCCTCGCAACTTTTCACCTCTTACCATTCATCTCTTCTCTTACCATTCGAATGGGTGGAGCATCAGAGATATCACTTCAACAGGGTATGTACTACTGTTTTGCTGTTGTAGAAGCTTGGGCACTTATATTGTCATGAATATTTTGAAATGAGGTTGATTTTCTTTAAGATATTCATGATGCAAGCATTATGGCAACTTTTTTTTTTTTTTTTTAAAATCAAGTGTTTCTATTTATCTGCGGTCTTAGTTGTGGAAGATCGAGCAGTTGGCTAATGCTTCTATTTATTGAAATCTTGTGGATGCAGACATGATATATGTATTTCTTTTTTTAATATGTATTTAAGCTTATGTATTATGCCCTCTAGGTATGGATTTAAGAGAACTTTTAGGGGAAAATATAATTTCCACCCAGTGTGCAGGTTAATTGTGGTGTTATGACCATTGACCTTGTAAACAAAAACCCTAGTTGCAATTTGGTGAGGTTGGACCTGAAACAGTCTTTGTTGTATTTGAGGGTTATTCTCTGATTATGAATGGAATGAGGCTAGCCCCATTTTGTAACTTCCACTCATTTCTATGAATTTTTGTTGTTGTGTTCAACTGAATGTTGAAAAACATATTTTAATCATCCTGTGTGCTAAACGAAAATTGGAAAGGTGGAATCTGAGAGATCTGAGAGATCTTCTCAAGAATATCTAAAATATTTACTACCAAGGAAGCTCCCTCTATTAAAACTAGTTGTACCTGACTAGTCCTGATTTTTCACAGGCTTGTAAAGGCAAGACCCGAACTTGAGACCTGATTTCTTAATGGACCTGTGAATAACGCCTGGATCGTGGTGCAGGTATTCACTGTGAACAGCGTGTGACGAAATGTGAACTCCCTCAGGTTAACAGGGTACACAATCCAAGGCTCGTAACAGTTCCAAATCCACGCTCCCAAACAGGCCCTTAGGGTCATTTGGCACCGTGGATTCCAATCATGGGGGTTCCGAATCCAGGGGGTTTCCAATCAAGGGGATTTCTAATCATGAGGGTTCCAAATCCAGGAGGTTTCGAATCATGGGGGTTTCGAATCCATCAGGTCAAAACAAAACTCAAAAGTGGGCCACGCCACAGGGGAACAGTAGGAATGAGAACCACCACTGTCAATCGATTGAGAGAGAGAGAGAGTTACCTCAATGTTCGTGGAGAGATCGACGGGAAGAGAGAGAGGTGGTAGAGATCTGTAGGGCCAGCGCTGGGAGAGGGACAGACGGAGAGGAGCGTATGAGAGGGAGAGAGAAACAGAGGGTTTAGGGTTGGCGAAATGAAATGAAGGGAATGGGGTGGCTGACGTCAGCAAGTTATATGGGTCTCATCATGAGGTATGTGTTATATCCAAACCGCGCGCGTCCATCCCACTGGCGAGATCGTCGTAAGGCTTGAGACGAAAAATAAGACAGATATAACTATCAAGTGGACCACACTGAAAAAAGTAGTGGGGAATTGAACGTCTACCATTGAAACCCTTTTGGGGGTCACTGGAGTTCTGGATCAATATGAAATTTGTTTTTCCTCTTCATCCAGGTCTTTTTGACCTTATGAACAGATTGGATAGAAAATAAACGTTATGGTGGGCCTAGAAAGGTTTCAACGGTGA
Organism: Magnolia changhungtana; assembly: GCA_030180095.1. NCBI lineage: Eukaryota > Viridiplantae > Streptophyta > Magnoliopsida > Magnoliales > Magnoliaceae > Magnolia > Magnolia changhungtana. The sequence continues at coordinate 1,716,694 of JASAUF010000076.1, forward strand.
AAATCATTATCTCCATCTTGTTTCAAAGTGGTATGATCCACTTGATCATTGGATATGCTTCAATTTTGGGATCAACCCCTTAAATTAGATGGAAAAACTGATGGACGTCTTGGATAGACTACATACATTCAAGGTGGGCCCAACTGAGTTTACTCAGTACCATAAGAGCGTACTGAGTAACTCAGTACGCAATCCGATTTCGAAACGGATTGACTACTCCCCCTGCTACCAACCACGGGATGATGGTCGGTGCTCTGTGGGCCCCACAATGATGTATGTATTTCATCCATTCCATCCATCTATTTTTTCATATCATTTTATGGTATGATACCAAAAATGAGGTATATCCCAATATCGAGTGGACCACATTACAGGAAACAGTGTCGAATGAGCATCGACCATTAAAAACCTTTTGGGGGCCATAAAAGTTTTGGATCAAGCTGATCTTTGTTTTTTCCCTTCATCAGGGCCTGTATGATCTAATCAACAGATTAGATGTCAAATAAACAGTACTGTGGGCCTTAAGAGGATTTTAATGGTGGATATTCAATCAATATTGTTTTCCTATGATGTGGTCCACCTTAGGTTTATATCCCTATCGTTTTTCTGATCAAGCCCTAAAATGATGGGTAAAATTGGATGAACATAACGGATGAAATACATACATCATGGTGGGGCCCACATAGCACTGAATACTAGCCAACAAGTGGGTGGCAGGGGAGTAGCCAATCCGTTCCCATCCATGCTGGTATGTGTGGTGCGGTCCATTCAATCTTTGGATATGATTTATTTTTTGAATAATTCTCTAAAATGATCTCAAAAAAATGGATGGACGGTGTGGGTTGATCCCAAATTTTTGGTAAATCCAAAACTCAAGTGGACCATGCCACACGAAACAATGTGGAATAATGATTTCCACCATCGATACCTTCCTTGGGCCCACAGTAACGTTTATTTGCCATCCAACCTATTCATGATATCAAATATATATATATATATATATATATATATATATATATATGAATGAAGAGAAAACACAAACATTAGCTTGATCCAAAACTTCTATGGCCTCCAAGAATTTTTTAATGGTAGAGGTTCAATCACACTATTTCCTGTGGTGTGGTCCACTTGAGCTTTGGATATGCTTCCTTTTTTTTCTCTAGACCTCAAATTATCTGTTAACACAGATAAACAGAGTGGATAAAATAAATAAATAATGGTGGACCCCACAGAGTGTACTCTGGTAAGGGTAATGACTAACCTAAATGTAGAGGGGATTCCTTAAAACATTCATAATCATATATTGGGCTTGCCTTAATGTGATTCACATATCTAACCCACTCATTATGTGTGTCCCACTTGGATGAGGGGTTAGACGAAGTTTTAGCCGCATCCAAAACTCATGTGGGCCCCACTAAGTGCTTTTATATTTTTAAAGATGTCTTGACATGGTTTTAGATGGTATGGCTCACCTAAGTTTCATTTACGGATGATTTTTAAGATATCTCAAAACCTAAAGGGGACATATTAAATGCACGGTGTTGATGTTCGACACACATCATGATGGGGCCCACAAAACTTATTAACATCAATTCTTAGATTCTCGCGAGGTCAATAAGTTAGGGTCACAATTTTGACAACAATATTTAGCCCATTTTATATGTCAAGTCCCTTCACTCTATTTTACTGATCAATACCCTCGATTTGACTAGTTACTTGCCTCAATCAGGCTAGCTACATATGAGAAAGATATTGGGCATACAAGATTGATAAACAATTTGAGTGAAATTTGATTTAAACATATGAAATTATTTACTCTTCAATCCAAACTAATTCACTTGTCCAAAAACGGTTAAATGTTCAATTAGTGGATGTGCCTAATAATTTTGTAATGCCCTGAAAATCGGGGGTCGAGTATAATTCAACTCCCGAGTTCCAACGCATCACGTATGCAACATAAATAATGATGATTACATGTTGTCTGTGTTAGAGCAATAAACATGAGTGAGATTGTACCAAAACAACAATTCATACTCCAGATCAATTGTATAAAGGCAAGCGGAAGACTAAAACTGTATATATAAGTATGTAAAGGAACAAAACTATCTTGATCTCCAGAGTATGAACACTAACTAAGTATCCATATACATGTATCGTTTCTAAATAAAAGGGTCAAAATACAACTAAAGTTAAATCCTGAAATCCCCGCGATCCAGTCGGCCTAAGCATAGCCGTCAGAGTACTGCATGTATGAGAACTCGTCCTGGTCCTCATCGTAATCTGGCTCTGCCTCCTGAATCGACGCATCCTCTATACCTGCGACAGAGTCTGGTTGGTGTGTAAAACACCGTCCCATAACGTGGGAGTGAGTAGCTAACTCAGTGGAACAATAAAGCATATGTTAACATGTTATCAATTCAGTCAAGCAGTAATGATAAAGCAGTACAATCAAACAATCCTAACTACTCTTATTAAATGTAAGTATGAAATGATATGATGAATGCCCTTGCCAAACCACCCTCTTGCAACATCATCTTACGTTCGCGTATGCATACCTCCCTCAGTGCTCCAAATCTACCAGGCACATGCGGTGCGATGATGAGCATGATTATCTAGTAGTTATTAGTCCATTTCAAACAGCAGTATTGGGAAACTAAGGTACCTCCCTTGTATCATTCCCAAACATGATCCATTCTAGGGTCGTCAATCCTAGTTAATCTCATACGATATTATGGTTCGAGAGGCATCGTGAAGGCATCGTAAAGGGCTCATCACCCGTCAGCACAGATACAGATCTCACCGTATACGGCTCAATTGCTGACCGTCAGCTCGAGTATAGGTCTCACCGTACTCGGCTCAATCGCTGGCCGTCAGCTCGAATACAGGTCCCACCGTACTTGGCTCAACTCATACTCTATCTGATGTGAAGGGTTCGTCGCCATTCACAGACCTTAGAGTATACTCGAAGACACTACGGAGGACTCGTCGCCCGTCAGCATGAATATAGGTCTCACCGTATTCGGCTCTTGCCGTAGGTGTCGACAGCTTGAATACAATGTCCCATACTACCGTATTCGGCTCACGAGTTTGGTTGCTCAATGGTCACTACGGGGAGGCACGTGGCCCCAGCGTAGGCCGACAGCTCGGCCACGGTATCCCATACCACCATGTCCGGCTCATGAGTCTTAGCGGATCGAGGTACCATGATTAACGAAATTTCCACTAGTAAGTTTGGTACCCTAGGTTCAAGCAGTAGTGACTAAACATGGTGAACACACATTAGATATATCGGGTTACTTGACGAGCCTGATCAGCTCGAGCGCACAATCAACTAAACGACATAAAGTGCATAAGCACTTCGCGTGGCCTAACCACTGTCGTCAACTAACGTACGACTCAGGTTCGTCAAACACATCTTACGTGGCGGAATGGATCTCAACCATGATCTCAAGTCTGGTACCGATTGTCTGGACTATAGACATAGTCCCAAACTCGATCAATTCTCATCCATAGCATGTGGAGTAAAGCATGATAAACAAAGTAATTCAAGCAAGTTAACAAATATGTTACAAAGCATGTTATAAAGCATGTTGTAAAGCATGTTATAAGGCACTACATAAACAGGAATACAAATACATATGTTGAACAAGTAAGCGATTTAAGTAAACAACCACATGGAGGAAATCATACATGTCTCTAAGGTAGTTGAGAATCCCATCTCAACACCCTCCTAAGGCATCAACATCCAAACCCTTACTCACACAAGCATTTCTACAAATACTTAACATACACTATTTCAACATACATAGGGTATATTAGCAAACATGTGTTAGGGCGAGTCCTTTCGCCATGTAAGTATTTTACGCATATGTAATATATTTATACGACAAATAATCATGGCAAACACATTCCTAAAATATATATGTATACGGTACTTTCTACAATACGGTACTATACACAGTGTATTTTAGTAAAACATGTAGTATTTTATCCATATAGCGTATATTCATACAACAAATAATCATGTCAAACACATTTCTAAAATTTATACATATACGGTATTTTCTACAAATACCTAAAATATGTAGAATTCCATAATCTACATCGTTAATCAAAACAGAAAATGGAAAGCACTTTGTACATGTGCAATTACATGCAGATCATGAATCTATTATTATTTGACATTGAAAGCGTTGAAAACCGTAACCTATACACCTAAAGTCCTCACCTTACCCCGTGGAATCGCAACGGATCAGCTAGGTTTGCTAGGCTTCCGTATTCGGCAGTTTGGTGGCCTAAAGAATGAAATAGGTTAGCTATTTCATAACCTACACCCTTCACAACTCCAAAACAAGTTAGGGTTAGGGTTTCTTACCTAGAAACGGAGTCGGTATCGCCAGAAAAATAACAAGAAAGGGGTGGTGCAGCTTGTGTAGCGGCAGGGGATGGTAGTAGGATCTCCCACAACTCTCTAGCTTTCTCTCTCTTTTTCTCTCTTCTCACTTAAGGGTTTTTCTCAAATTCGTATGGCTATGAGAGAGGGGATTCTAAGGTCCTTATATAGCCTAAAAAGTCTCCAAAGTAGACTTAAGGTCAAGGTATACTTGGGTTATAACTAAAGCGGCGTTATTTCAGCTCAACGGAGGATTTCTGGAGGGCCTCCTTGAGCCAAAGGTCGGACTTAAACTCACTAACCTTGGATCTATGTGGAGTTAAGTTTTCGTCTCAGTCAGATTCCCAGATCACGCGTGGCGGATCAGTTTCAGTTCAACAGTCAATGGGCCTCGATCCGAAATTCCAAGTACATGTAAATGTTCCTGAAATTTTTTCCTGATCCGAGGGCATATTTGGGTCAGATTCTGACGGTCTGGTTGCTTACAAATTAACCACAAGTATCAAGTCTCAGATCACTATTCCAGATATTTATTTTGTAAAGGAAACATGAGTTTTCACCCTCCTTCGCTCCGGACTCACGCGAACAGCCGTGGGACAGTGTCTGGATTTGATTTCCGAGATGGTTGTCAAGACCAGCGAGGCAGTCCTAAGTCCTTAACCTCGTATTATTCAGACTCCCGATGTGCGGTTTAGAACTGATATGGAGTTTCAATGTGTTCTCGAGAGCAGTCGGGTAATGAGTTTGATCCTAGATTTTAGGGTAACCTAGCGTCAATGATTCTATAAGTTTTGGGTCTTGTAAATCGTATTTAAAGCGATTCAAACAGATTTCATGGCTAATCTAGTTTAGCACTTAGTTAACTTTGTCAAATTTCTAAAGGATTTAATCCTAAGTGATTTTTGGTCGATGTGGTACTCGAGGCATTGTACGGAAATTTACAAGTCGTTACAAATTTATTACAAAATATATTTTTTTTCACAGATAAATTTCAATTTTCATTTAAAAATAGCATTTTTTTTTAAATGTATATTTTTTTACTCTTAATTTTTCTTTGAAAACTTTTAACAAAATATCATTTTTATTATAAAATATTTCAAAAAATAAATTAAAATACAAATTCTGAATTTTTATTTTCAAAATATCTAAAATTATCACAAATTTTATTTTTTTCCCAAAAATTCCAAAATGCCGATTTTTTTCTTCAAAAGCATCATGTTATTTTCAACTTTTCAATTTTTTTTAAAAAAAAATATATATTTTTTTTCAATATCTTACTGTTTTTATAAATAATTTTTTTTAATTTCAAATTTTAAACATTTTCAATTATTTTCCAAAATCACAAAAAATTTCAACTTATTTATTTTCGTTTCAAAATGTTTATTTTTTGATGAAGTATCGATTTTTTAATATCGTTTTATTTTAAAACTTTCAATTCTTTTTCACTTCTCCATTTTTTTAAAAGCATTTTATTCGAACTTGTCAATTTTTATTGAACTTCTCAATTTTATTTTATTTTTCAAATTTCAAACTCTCATTTTCTTTTTAGAAATATTTTCATTTTTCAACATTGTGAAAATTTTCACATTTTTTAAAATATTTTTAATTTTCTTTTTCAGGATATTATTTTTTTCTCAAAATCAAATGCTTTTATTTTTTTTTTCAAATTTATCAACTTTATTCAATATTAATTCTTTTTTGTTCCCACAAAATAGATTTTTATTAAATCACGATTTTTATTTTTTCAAAATCTATTTTTTTCTCAAACATTGTTAAATTTTTTAAACTTCTCAATGTTCTTTTTCATGTGATATTACAAATCATTTAAATATTATTTTTAAATTAAAAAATAAAAATAAAAATTTCACTCATTTGATATAAAAACAAAATAAATTTTCTTTTTGCATTCAATCAATTGTTAAAAAATAATCTTAAATACAAATACGTACAATTAAACCACTGAAATTCTATTAAAAATCAATTATTAGACTACAAAAAAATCTTAATTTTCCACTATATTCCTATAAAAATGAAAAAAAAATAATGTCAAGGCAAAAGTCCTTTTACGACGGATATGATCCGTCGCCAAAGTTCTTTTACGACGAACCATGATCCGTTGCAAAAGCAACTGAAAATGCCGCCATTTGGTGTTTTTGGGCAGGAATTTATGACCGTCACAAAATCAAATTTTGCGACGGATTTAGTCCGTCGCCTACTAACGACGGACCAAAATCCATTGTAAATACGTCATAAATTAGATTTTAGCGACGGATTTTGATTTTTTGCTAAATTCAGCAATGTTTGGATCGGATTTTCAACAAACACGAGCTTAGCGATGGACTTTTTCCATTAGCGATGGATTAAATCCGTCGTTAAACCAAGAGATTTTCGTCCATCGCAAAAAAACGTCACAATTTTCCCTTTTTTTCGTAGTGCTAAAGAATCCAAACAGTAGAAAATTTTACTGATTGCTATGTGGAATTTGCTATCCAAAAAGTAGAAAAGATCACATCAATGGAAAACTTATCTACGTGCTCAGAGGGACAATTTGAATGGAAGGTACAGTGTTTTTTTTTTTTTTTTTCTTTCTTTCTTTAAAATGTAAAGAGCTAGAGATAAGCAGCCTTTCTGGCATTTTGATTGATTCTTCTGTAAAGGCTAATGATAGAAATTAACTTCCCAGGCCCATCTCCATCTCTGTTGCTTTGATTATGTCATCTCATATCCAAACATGCCCTAAAGGCAACATTTCTTGTTGGGGATGCAATAAGCCCTAATACGACTTGTCCTGTACAGAAGCAACTTCAGACGGAATCACACAACACAATAGAAAAAGAAAAATTCAAACAACTATAAGAACACATGAATTTTATATGGAAAAATTCTTGAAGGAAAAAATCACGGTACCAAGTGATGAACAATCCACTATAATCAGAAAGTTATAAAAGATAAAATAACTTACAGATGAGAAACCCTATCATTTCCCTCAAAATTCTTGAAAATGTGCTAAGTTCCTTTCGTTTTCTTAGAGTTATCCTAATTCTGTATTAATACGGTTTATATAACCCTTGTACAAAATTTAAAAAAAAAAAAAAAAACTCACTCTGACACATTTCGCTCGGTTGCACTTTCGGTTGATCGAGAACATTACACCGTGCTTCGGTCGACTTAAGAATTCGTTGGTCGACCGAACAAAATTGCACTAGATTAAAGGCACTCTATTAACAATCTTCTTCATAGCTTTAATCCTCCAACTCCATAGTTCTAAGTTGTTATCACCATCTCTACTCTCCTTCATAGTAGAACCATAATCAGTGTTTCTTGTGCACACTCCATCTTTTAAAAAAAATAAAAAATAAAAAATAAAAAAATTAAACGAACCACCTGAGTTCATTGATTAAAAAACTGAGAGAAAAAGGGCGGGGGGCACCACAAAGAATGGGCCTCACCACCAACATACCGACAACGAAAAGGAACAAACAGAGGAATAGAAACTCTTCGGATGGGGCCATCCCAAAAATCAAAGGCCCCATCTATCATGTGCTATACAAATGTACTTCTACTCTTCCTAATGGAACCGATCCCAACTCTGTCCAGAAACAAACTTCCTCTCACTAGTCGAGGAAGACTCGTCAGATTTCTGACTAAGTCATGACTTTGCTTCGAACTACCTTCCTTCGCCAAGCCATCAGCTGGCCCATTGGCCTCTCGCGAAATATGGAAAAAGGTAAAATTACCCCTGTTGGCAAGCGCCTTGATCCTCTCCAGCCAATGTCTCCAAATCCAAGCAGGTGTGGAGTTCCCTAAAATGTAATCAATCAGCCATTTGGAGTCTGATTCGACAGTCACCTTGTCAATTCTGAGGTTGACACAACTCCATCCCCTTGCACATGGGCCGAACTTCGGTCATATTGTTGGAAGCAGTCCCGAAGCCAAAATAGAAGGCGAAGATCACTTTGCCGTTACTGTCCCTGCACACTCCACCACCCCCTGTCAGACCTGGGTTGGTCAGCGCTGATCCATCAACATTCAGCTTGAATGTCCCCTCGACAGGCCTGATCCATTTCACAATTAGATTAGAAGAAGGGGAGTTAATAGGGCTAGGCGACCGCCCCGGCGCTGCTCTGGGTGGGCTCCAAGAGGGACTGTGAAACAGGGACCCTATCCACCACTTTGCCCTCTAAAGGATGGAATGAAATTGAACAAAGAGGTCGAATCTAGCCTCGTTCCTGATCTTCCATATTTGCCAACGATAGAAGGTCGGGGCGAGTCTGAACTGGGTGGGGCTGATGGTAGTGGGAATGGGTCTGTTCCACCACCAGTGAAGCCGGATTTGGATGGACTGGTGGGCAAAGAGAGGAATACCAAAATACTCTACTAGATGCTTCTAAACCCTCTCTGCCAGGATACCGTCCATAAACAAGTGAGACAAGGATTCAATGGACGGGTCATGAGATGAAAGTTGCTGACAACACGAACATTGGGATGCTAAAGAAATGCCCTTGGCTTGAATGTTCACATCAACTGAGATCGCCCCTAGCAATAACCGCCACATAAAAGTGGACATCTTTGGCGGAACCTTAGGATGCCACACCTATCTTGACCAGGGCTTCCTTTGTTCCACCCCTCTCGTCATCGTCCAATTAGACTTCATGGAGAAGCAACCCGAAGGATCAAATGGCCAGATTTGATGATCATCACCAACTGAACAGCAAAAACCACCCTGGAGAATATGCGCCTTTATCCAGTCAGGCAACTCGAATGGAGGTTCCGAAATAAGGCTGCCTTCGTCCAAAAAATCCACCACTTTGAGATCTCTGCAATTATTGGGAATGTGAAGGGAGGGGATATCAATTAGACGCTCGAGGCCCGACCAGTTATGGTTCCACATATTGCACTCCCCTTGATAGATGTCAACTTGAACATTACTATCCAACACGTTAAATAGCCTCGCCAGCCGCTTCCATAAGGGAGAAGAACTGGTAGGGGGCGACGTTAGAGAGGTGTTCCAATCTGGTTGCTGATATTTGGGCTAATGAATTCTACCCAAAGGCTCCTTTTAGGCTCGTACCGAATATTCCAGGCCATCTTCAAATGGTGTGCCTTCATAACCTCTTTCAGCTTACGAACACCCAAACCTCCCTCCTCCTTTAGCTTCGTGACCAAGCTCCAAGATACCAAGCCTAAAAAAGTTGAGCAAAACTTGAACTTCTCTATAAGAACTATGTTCGTAAGCATGTCCACCAGATTCTCACTGGTGTGAATCTTCTCAAGAGTAATACCTCCTTTCTCTAGCATCTATTAAATAAAATAATAACGAACATCAATGTGTTTAGTCCAAAAATGGTGCATTGAGTTCTTCGCCAAATTGATTGCGCTCTCACTGTCACAATGCAAAGGCACGACTTCTTGTTGAAGCTCCAACTCATTCATTATCCCTTTTAGTCAAATAACTTCCTTGATGCTTCTATTACTATCATATATTCATCTTTGGAAAGAGCAACAATTGACTGAAGCTTCAACATCTAATTGATCGCTCCACCCAATAACACAAACGAGTAACCATAAGTCGATCGACTTTCTATTATTATCCACATTACCAGCATAATTCGCATCCACGTAGCTTAATAGTCTCTCCTCAGATTTTTCAAATCATAAGACGTAGTCAATCGTACCTCATATATAATAAAGTACCCATTTCAATGCCTCCCAGTGTTGTTTGCCAAAGTTTGGCATGTATCTGCTCACAACACCCACCACATGTGAAATATATCGTCTAGTACAAACCATTGCGTACATAAGATTGTCAATCACGATCGTGTAGGGCACACAAGATATATCATTTTTTTTCATCTGACGTAGAGCATTTCTCTAAAAAAAAGATGAAAGTTAGCAGAGTAGGGTGTGCTAACTGGTTTAGCCTTATGAAGTCTGAACTTAACTAAGACATTCTCAAGATACTCTTCTTAAGACAACTATAGCTTGTTCATTTCCTTGTCTTTATGTAAGTCACTGCCAAGAATCCTTTTTGAAGCTTTCAGATCTTTTGTCTCGAATGTCATGGATAACTGAGCCTTTAATATGTTGATTTCAGACATGCTATAATTAGCACTAAGCAGCGCTGATGCAGTCCCCACTGATGCATAAAACAATTAGCACTAGACATGCTATAATTAGCACCGCTTAACCATAGCTCCCAAATTAGCTACTTTTGCATGGAAAACAATTCACAAGGCGGTCCCCACTGATGCAGCGCTGCAGAGATTCAGTATCCCTATTGTATCTAAGTGTGAATGTTGCAGGCTTCCTCTCCCAGGAGGCTCCGCTCCTATGAGAATGGATCACATCGGGCAGACCCCTATCCAGACACTCCCTACTTCCCCTCTTTCAATGCACAACGACCATTCGGGCACCCCCGCTTCCTAAACCGGCTGAAGAAGTTTGGGACGTTGTCGAGCAAAGAAGGCGCGGTGGAGTCCCTCGATCACCTCTTCTCTCATGGTCATACCGCTTCGAGGGTATGGGGATTTTTCACAGCTTTTCGACATTCCTCTAATCCAAGGCCAATCAATTCTTCGGCCGTATCAATCTTTGGATCGCATGACGATCAAAAATCTTGCTCTGCTATCCTAACTGGAATCCTTCTCTGCATTCTCATTTGGGAGCTGTGGTTAAGCAGGAACGCAGTAAGGTTTGAAGGTCACGTAATGTCTGAAAAAGCTGTCATCACCAGGGTCTCTCGTTGGCTATGAGAGATTGGCTCCACCATCCCATTCTCTGACAAGCATTCCATGGCCGAGAACGCCATCCTCAGCACCTTGCAGATTTCTAACCCATCTCTTTCTCAACCTCGTAACCCGATCATTGTTCGATGGTCCAAACCCCCAAAGGATTGGTTGAAGCTCAATATCGACAGTTCATCAAGAAGCAATCCAGGGGAGAGCGGAGGGGGAGGGGTATGTCGGGACAGTTCGGGAAAGCTTATTTTCGCTTTTCATAGATACTAAGAGCATCTAACTCGTTTGCTGAAGCCCAAGCAATGCTTGATGGTTTGGTGGTTTGCTCCAACATGGGGCTCGCCAACATCATCGTTGAATCAGATTCCAAAGTTACAATCGAAGCAGCGGAGGATCTCACTTCTTCTATTCCCTGCAAGGTTTGGTATATTATAGGTGCAATCAGACAAAAAAGGTGGAGCCTCAATTTGCAATTCTCTCATATCTTTCGCGAGGGGAATTCCGTGGCGGATTCTCTAGCCCGTTTGGCAAGTGACGGCTGCCCGAATCGGTTCTACACAAGCCGCTTGTCCCTTCCTAGGCTTGTTAGAGGTCAGCTCATGTTGGACAACATGGGCTTAGGTGCCGTTAGACCCTCATGATTCTTTTCCTCTCTCCCTTCTGTGGGTCAGAGTTGCTTAGCGTTGTTCTGTGTCCCATGAGGGGACCCTTTTGCCTTTTTTTCAGTTTGCTTGACTGCGTCTACACGATAGGTGTGGTCCTCTTCCTTTTTGTAGGGACCCACCCGAATGGCTGTACATGTTGTTAATTAATCGAATCCAAAATCAAGTGTTTGTTCAAAAAATAAAAAAATAAAAATAAAAAATAAAAAATAATTAGCACTAAGCATATCATCAATACACAATACCAGAATAAATGAATTCATCATCACTCAATGATTTGAAGCAGACACGATGATCGAACTTGCTTCTGATAAACCATTAGCTTAACATGAAAAAATCAAAAAAAAAATTTATACCACATGCCTAGGCGACTATTTCAGGTCGTATAACGACTTCTTTAATTTGCCTGCAAACCTTATTCAATGCTCCCTGCACCTCGAACCCTTCAGGTTGCTTCATGTAAATCTACTCTTTTAGTTCTTCATGTAAAAAAAACAGTCTTCATATCTAACTATTCTAATTCTAGATTGTTTTAGGCAACCAACACCAATACAAATCTAATAGATACTTGCTTAACCTACAAGCACAAATATCTCACCGAAGTCGACATATTCTTTCTGAGCATAGCCCTTCGCAACCAAGCTCGCCTTGTGCCTATATAGTTTTTATGAAAATCTACTTACACTTAATCGTTTTCCTTCCAACAGGCACCAGCTCTCACATTTCATTCTTTTATAGAGAATGCATCTCATCATGCACTACCGCCATCCACTTCTTAGCATCTATGTTATTTAATGCTTCCTAGAATGTAGATGGATCTCTTGTATTCCTAATAAGGGCAAACACAACATTTAAGTCATCCCTATATCTCAAAAGTATCCTGCTATCTCTCAATAGATTTCTCTTAACAGGTGGTGCCACCACCTTTTTCTGTACCTCTTCCTGTGACTCAACTTCTTTAAGTGTTTCAACATCAACAACTAATTTTTATTTTTATTTTTTATTTCCTTATACTCATCCTTACGGAATAAGGAACTATCATCGAACTTAACGTCCTGGGTAAATATGATCTTGCGTGAAATCCGTTCATATAGTCTGTATCCTTCCACACCATCACCATAACTAACAAAAGTATACATTTTCGTCCTTTAGTCTATCTTATCTCTCCCAAATGATGATACATGAGAGTAATCATCACAACGAAAAATCCACAATCCCAAGTAGTCAACTTCCTGACCACTCCATACTTATTCTAAAATTTTACAATCAATCGATGTAGATGGAAATCAATTCACTAAATAACAAGTTGTGTTTACGGCCTCAACCCATATCTCCTTTCCTAACCAAGCATTATTCAACATATTACGGAATCTTTATTCATACATTCCGCCACACCATTCTAATTTAGTATATGCCTCAATATGTTATGCCTCACGATACCCCATTTCATCTTTCGTCTTATCTGCTTTTTAACTATTGCCTTACATGCCTTGAAAGTGAAGAAAAGATTGAATTTATTTTTCAAAAAATAAACCCGCACATTTCTAAAGAAGTCATCAATAAATGTGATAAAAAATGACGACCCTCCTTCGAAAATAATGGATGACGGGCCCCACACATTTGAGTTCACATAATCATGCTGACATTTACTACCATGTTTTCTAATTTTAAAAGATAGCATTAATTGTTTTCTGTATATGTAATGCTCACATATATCTAAATTAAAACTTTTAAAGTTAGGAATCAAACCATGATGAAGAAGTACCTTTATACCGTGCTTGTTCATGTGGCATAGGCATGCATGCCATACACGTGCTATGTGAATTCCACTACAGACATTACAGCTCCACTCGATATAGTGTTTTCAATAAACTTGTAAAGCTTTTCACTCCGCCATGCCTTCATTATAGTGAGTGCCCCTTTAGAAACTTTCAGGACACCTTTATAGCTTATAATTTTACATTTGAGTGCCTTAAGAGTGCTCCCAAAGATATCAAATTCTTTTTTAAATGCAGAACGTGCCTCATATATGTCAGAGTATGCTTTATCCCATCAAACATCCTGATGTGAACCAAATCAATTCCTAACATCTTACAAGAATGATCATTACCCATAAGAATTGGGCTACCATCATACACATTGTACGTGGTGAACCAACACCGATGAGGACACATGTGGTATGATTCACCTGTATCCAAAATCTATCCATTCTTACATTCATTGTATAAGTCACCGACTTTAGACACCGACAACACATCACAACTACTCATTCCTACATCAGATTCTGCTGAATTGGCCTCCTTGACGAATCATTTGATTTCTCATCTTAAGTTTTAGGATTTATAGTCCTTCATATGTCTCGTCCTGCCACAATTCTAACACTTTAACTTTATTTTTCCATTCAATTCGAACCTTAGTTGTGACTTCCAATTCTCTCACTCAGACAATCTTCCTCTAGGAACCAAATCACCCGTAGTAATATATTTTTCATTGTTATTCCTTCTTAACTACTTTGACTGAAGGAATGAGATAACGGTATTAAGGTCCGAGGTGTCCCTACCATAACATAGAGTATCCAATAGATACTCGTAGGACTTTGAGAGAGATGTCAACAAAATTAGGGTTTTATCTTCTTCATTAATTTTCACCTCCACATTTGCCAATTTGCAAACCGGTTTGTTGAAGACGTTGATATACTCAAAAAGATCTGATACTTCTGCCATATTTAGATTATAAAATTGTCTCTTTAGATAAAGGCGATTGAAAAGTGATTTCGTCATGTAAATGCTCTCCAACTTCACTCGTAAGCCCGTGGTAGTCGTCTCATTAATGACAGTATAAAGGACTTCACCAACCAAGCACAATTGAATTGTGTGCGAATCACCCTCTGATCAAGTTCATCCCATCTTATGACCCTTATTGAATTAGGAGGACTTTCATCTTCAACCTTCATAATTCAAAATTATTTTTACCTATGAATTTCTTTATCTTAAACTTCACATTTGATTCCCTCAATGCCGTGTCTTATATTCAACTTAAAAACCTAACATCCGCTCTAATACCACTTGTTAGAGACACGACAAGCTCTAACATGACTTGTTCGGTGCAGAAACAACTTCAGGCAAAATTATAGAACATAATAAAGAAAGAAAAATTCAAGCAACTATAAAGAGCACATGGATTTTAAGTGGAAAAACCCTCGAGGGAAAAAAGCACGATACTAAGCAATGAACAATCCACTATAATAAGAAAGTAACAAGGGATGGAACAACTTACAGATAAAAAACCCTAGCTTCACCCTTAAAACCCTTGAAAATATGTTAAGCTCATTTCATTCTCTTAGAGTTACCCTAATCTCGTATTAACACGATTTATATAACCTCGTATAGAATTAGAAATAAAATCCCGCATTTACGCATTCCAATCGGTCACGCCTTCAGGTCGATCGAGATATCAACAGTCTCTCGATCAACGAAAATAGATCTCGGTCGACTGAAAATAGATCTCGGTCAACCTTTTTCATTTCGGGGTGGAATTCGGCATTAACATCATGACAACAACTTCTATTGAAGTCAGGCTTATGCAATGGTGGAACTCTTCAACTGGCAGAAACAAATCCCCTCTTATCCAGAAGTTTCTCCCTTCTTTTCTGCTATGGGAACTCTGGAAATCCAGAAACTCAGCAATTTTTGAGGGAAAGTCCACAAATTCATCAGCACTCATTGCTCGAGTTTCTAGGTTTACATCCACAATCACAGGCACCATTGGTGAAATCCATTCCCGTCACACTGATGGTCGTTATGCTCGCTCGATAGGTGCTCCAGATTAGGCCAAACATTCTTCTATTCCTTTGGTGGTTAAATGGTTCAAACCAATTGTAAACTGGGTCAAGGTAAATGTGGATGAGTCTTTCAGAGGGAACCCTAGGAAAGCAGGAGGGGGAGGCGTCTACATAAATGACAAAGGTTCCTTGCTTTTTGCCTTTTATGAGGGCTACGGGGAGGGCTCAAACTTGTATGTTGAGCTTCACGTGGTATATGATGGCATATCCCACTGCCTCACCATGGGATTTTCTAGTGTGATTGTAGAATCCGACTCTCAGCTAGTAGGGCAAGTCATGAACGGGTGCATTCTCCTTGGGTATAAATGACAATATTGGATCACCAGGATAAACAGGTGTCACTCTCTCGGCCAGTTTGAATTCAGGTACATCTTCAGAGAAGGTAACACTCCAGCTGACTTCTTAGCAATATTAGGGAGCAATAGCCAATCCCCATTTTTCTCATTTTTCTGCCCCAGGTACACGGGCCTCCCACATCTTCTCAGAGACCTGCTTTTCCTAGACAAGGTTGGGTTGGGAGCCATTAGTGCGTCAATCTCTCCTTCAGCTAACAGGTCCCGATGTTCGTTTTTCTGTGTTATGCTGCATTTTAATTCCCTTTCAGTAGCTTATCATGATAGACGCTTCCCAGGTCCCTTTTTCTCTTGGGGAAGTCCGACCGTAAAGCTGGCCTCTTTTAATGAATTAAAAAAGAGATCATTTGATAAAAATATATAAATGAATAAATAAAAGATCTTGGTCGATCCGAAACATCACAGCATGCTTCGATCAAGATCTGGGTGGATCAGAAACATTGCAGCATGCTTCGATCAACTCCAAAATTCATCGATTAACTACTGTTGAGGGTCAAATATTGCATATCAGACCTCGATTATTGCCAGATTTTACATACACAATAATGTTTAATGGAGTATTTTAATTGTGTTTTGTTGCAGGATGCAATCAGGAGCGTTGACTAAAAACTGACACTAAAATTGTGGATTTGACACTCAGAATTCACCAGAGCAAGGAACGGACTTCAGGAGACCAAGATCGACAAATTTACACGCCAGAGGTCCGAGAAAATCGAGAAACTGAAGCTCAAGTGGCCTGAAAGTTAGCGAGAATGCAAGATCACAAGGTTTCCATCATCCATTTGGCTCAAAACTCTATACAGGGCCTGAGGACTCTAAATGAACTGTACACGTCGAAATTCATCCGTCGGATCATCACGGAAGTAGCCCAACGGACAGATCAGCCCCTTGATTCACTAAGTGGGGCACACCTGATGTCTGGATACACTTCATCTTCGGTCCGCAAGGCTTGAATGATATGACAGAATGGATGGTCGGAGCGGATTTCGCACGAACATCACAGTGGACCCCACACGAGGGTGCACGTGCATGTAGTGCAGTCGATCAGGAGGTGCACCGGACGGGCAGCCTGGTCAAAGACGGGCTGACCCGTCTTCCTTCATGCGCAGAGACAGCGGACGGACGACCGTCCACCGTTTTTGAGTAGTGGGGCCCACCCAGCTCACGTTTTGATGATCTGAACCATTCACTTATCTCAGGAGACGGCCAAAACTAACGCCTAGGTGACCTTTTGGGCCCATGCACGTGTAACCAGGTGAATCGTCAGAAAACGAAAGATGAACGGCGAGTTGAGTTAGTTCAGTGGACCACATCGAAATTAGACAGAAGTGGGTTTTTCCAGATGGTTTTTCGTGGGGATCCCAATGGACGAAGTGGATTTTCACGATGGCACCGTTAATGGGTCCACCGATCATCACAGTGCGAAGCCCGAACCTCTGTTTCGCAACAGAGGTTGCGGTTTTCCGATGTGGGCCACCATCGTCATGTCAACAGAAGATCAGAACCATCAATTGCTCTACAAGGGGTGCTGTGACCCTCACCTAGGTGGAATTTTTCCAAAAAGAAGCACAATGGATTTCAACTGATCGGACGCAGGATGAACGGTCGAGTAATACTTCTGTGGGCCACCATGGTTTTGACACAAAACCGATCAGGTTTGAACGGTTTTTCGATGCCGATCTAATAGATGGAGTGGATTTTCTCACCACTCAACGAAGTGGGCCCCACCAATTGTCAGCGTAAGAAGAAGCCGTGCGAGCGCTGTTTCTGGAACGGAACTGGTGCTCTAGGTGGACCACCATTGCTGCGAATGGGAGTAATCTGAACCGTTTATCTGGTCCATCACTCGATTCAGATCTAATACAAGATTCGGCTATCCCCACGTAAGTCAGGTCAGAAATTATCCACACGTTCTCTGCTGCGTTAAGAGAATCCAAACAGAGCATAGAGTTGCTGCGTAAGGAGTCCAAATCCTTGTTTCGTAGTAACCTGACTGACACCTAATCTGCTTCATTTTGTCTATAAAAGGGAGAGAGCTGGGACGACTTTGGGGGGCAGTCGTGGAGGCTTGAAATCTCACGTGAAGAGAGAGAGAGAGAGAGAGAGAGAGAGAGAGAGAACAGGGAGTAGCTAATTTTCTTTTCTTTTTCTTTTTATTTTTATTTTTTTATTTATTTTCTTTTGTTTTGAGAGATTTAGTCCACTCATGTGTGGCTAAACCTCTTAGCTAGGGCTAAGAGGTGAAGCTTGTAGCGTGATGGGATGCCTCTTTGCTTGTGCCTTTTGTTTAAACTGAATGGATTTTAATTTAATTTTATTAAGGGAATGTTTTCAGTCTTTAATGGTCTGTTGTGACTGAAATTACAATGGGTCTGCAATGACTGTGAGCATGTTCTTTTTCTCTTATGTTTATGACGTCAGGAAGCCCTGTTGTTTACCATCGTCTCCTGGGCATGGTTGGATGTCGGTACCCTTCCTAACCTTCATACATTGATTGGTTGGTAATTAGTTTAATTCTGTTGTTTGCTTTGTCTCCTGGGCATGGTTTGGTGATGGAATCCATTCTAATTCATATACTTTTCATATTTTCAAAATTACATCAAAGGAAGTTCAGTGGATTTTCATAAATCAAGTGTAGTTCTCCCTGATCTCTACAAGTGGATCCTTGGCACCCTAGTTTCCCTACCTTTAAAATTCACTAGTTTTAGATTAATATTTTCACCATTATTCCTTCATATTTATTTGATTTAGATTGCATCTTATTCTAGTTCTAGTTCTGGTTAGTTTCAGATTACGTACAGGTTTCAGTCCCTGTGGATTCGACCTCGGTCTTACCGAGTTTATTACTACATCACAACCCTATACTTGGGGAGTGAACAAGTTTTTGGCGCCGTTGCCGGGGACTGACGGCTACGTATTTCTGAAATTAAGTGGTTTTAGAATTAGATTAAGATTAGGATTTTACTAACTTTAGGTTTAGGTTTTTCTAATTTATAGAAACTAACCTGTTTTCTTGTTTTGGAGGATTCTAAGATAGAAACTTCTAATTAGGTGATATCTTTCTAATTTCTCTACTTTTTCTATTTTAGGCTTAGGGTTGTATTTTCTATTTTTAAGAATTCTTCCCAGTTTAGAAACTAACTTTCTATTTCCATCTTAGAATTTTCTAACTTTAGAATATCTATTTTTAGGAACTAATTTGTTTTGTTTTGTTTTGCAGGTTTTTAACATAGGAACTTCTAGTCTGGTAACATCTTTCTAACTTCTCCTTTACTTTTTGTATTGTTGTAGGATCCTTTCTTTTATTTTACTTAGGATTAGATTCAGAGTTAAGGTTTCACCATGTATATGAATGAGTGGGCACGTCAGTATGTTGAGATAGCTTATGGAAAACAGCCTATGCCTCAAAATTTTTCTGATAATATCTTCGAGAACCAATCGGAATATGATGCTCCACCGATTAAGAAGTCTTTCGGTGACTATCTGCGGGAGAATAATTGCGCTCCACGAGTTAAGAAAACAATGCGTGATTATATTATGAGTGATAATAAGTATTACCAACCATCAGATTCTCCCACCTACGATCCGTATGACTATAATCAGTGGAAACATCAATGTTGGAAAGATGAACCAACAACCTATTATAATGATTATTCTTTTGGATCCCCTACCTTTAAGATTCAACCAAAATCGATCCAAGAGAATTCATTTCAAAGTAGCACAGACTCTTCTGCTGACATGAGAAAATTACTAGAAGAGCTTGAGTCACGCCTTGATAGGTTAGAGGAAGCTCGCTCATCCCAGCTACAATCCAATCCAGAAATACAATGCGAGAAAAGTGATCCTCACTCACTTTTGACGAAATCTGGAATTTGGAATGAGGAGTTGGATTCCATTAATGAGCATACGGTTCAATTCCCTGATGATTCGATCTCAATGACTGTTCAAAAGAATGGGAAAGAAACATGGTTGTCTTTCAAATATAATGATGACACACTCGAGTTCAATAAAGAGGAAGAGGTTAGTTTATACGAACCTCAACCCAATCTGGAAATAGAATGTGAGGAAAGCGATCTCATCCCAAGTGTGCACTGCATGGAAGTAGACGATGATACGTATTGGGAAGATGATCATGAATGTGCAACCCAAATTCCCTTGAAATCAATTTCAAGTTTGGTCCAAGTCAATGATCAAGACGTACACGAAATGGTCGGTCATAATGAGCCACTCCCCTCACCTAACATGTCTGATTTAAAGGTAGAGGATGGGCCCCTTACAACCGACCCTTCTAACTCTTGTGAAACATGTTTGGACCACTCCCCTGAATTACATGATGATATGATTCGGGAGATGGACGAGCTACTCGGTATGACTCTTGAATTTGAAACCACCCAGTTGAGGCCACCATCTGAACTGTTGAATTTTAACGATTCAATGCCTCTTCTGAGTAGTATCAATGAACAGAGTCAGCACATCAATGCTTCGTATACTGACCCTCTATCTGTCTGTGCAGGGCTGAAGCAAGAAAGCACACCTCCATTTACCTTTAAAGACGATGGATTCCTTGGGCAGATCATCATGAGCTCTAATATGGAAAATGAGTCACTCTCAGCTGAATGTCCCAACTCTTTGGATGATTGCTTGGCACACTTTGCAGACTCAAATGATCCCATGATAAGAGACATAGTGAATTCCTTACAAGACAATATCTCGGTAGTCATTACTGACCGAGAGAACCCTTACTCTGAAGCCCCTCCTTCCACAGATCCTGAATGTTTACCATTAGGGGAGAAGGAGCTAAAAATTGAACCGAAGTCTAATACTTCGGAATGTGTTGAGACTACACCACTACTTGAAAATTTTTCTCAATTTGATCTACTTGTAGTCTCTGATTCACCATGGGATACTAACTTCGAAACTTCGTCTGTCGCAGGTGAATTGTATATACTCTGGATACCTCAGGCGAATCAACGACAAATTTTTGATGAGGTACATAAGTTTCTCTGGAATGTCATGCTCCAGGGCATCCAAGCCTATTGCAAAAAGGGCTTTTGGATGATCCTGTTAAGAAACCTACTGAGAAATTTATCAAGATACTGGCTAGAAGAGGAACCTTGTGCATGATCGAGTAGCTTTTCCCTGCTTTCTTAGGACTAGGGTAGTTTCCTTTATGTTGTTTTAGGATAGACAGTAAACTTAGCGCTCCTGGGAGGCAACCCAGCTTTTTCATTCCACTTCATTTTCCTAGTTAGTTAGTTTAATATTTGTGGGTAACATTACTGCAAACCCTCACGAGACTACAACTCGTCCACTAGGGGCAACCTAGGGGTTTAAAGGCTTGTTGCATGTGCTAAATGCAATCGAGAGCACCTGCGAAAGTGGTATAGGTAGGATTTTATCTTTTGTTATTTTTGTTTTGCTTTCTCTCTCATGCTGATTGGATTCCATGTTGCGATCTCTTGGAAAGTCTCTCACGATTCATCATCCAGGTACTATCTTCCCATCACTTCATATTTACTTTTCGTTGTCCCAAGTGCATTGCATACTTATATCTTTTACATTGAGGACAATGTAGATTTTAGGTTGGGGGTAGGAGATTAGACAACCTAATCAGTGTTTTCCTTAGT
This sequence comes from Magnolia changhungtana, assembly GCA_030180095.1. Taxonomy (NCBI): domain Eukaryota; kingdom Viridiplantae; phylum Streptophyta; class Magnoliopsida; order Magnoliales; family Magnoliaceae; genus Magnolia; species Magnolia changhungtana. The sequence goes on from JASAUF010000076.1 coordinate 1,738,307, forward strand.
CTTGAGCAAAAATTGTGAAAAATTGTGAAAATTTTTAAATTTTTCTGGACTTTCTGGTGAATTCGAAGTGATTTGATGACCATCTTTGATTTAAAATTACAGGATATGGAATGTTGGTGATTTACTACTCTTGGATTCAGTGGTTCGTTAGATTTCACAGTTAAGTTTGAATTATTAATCCAGGATTAGAAGTTGTAAACATTGATTAAGTCATGATTTCACATGTCACATCTCGCTTACACATTAAGATTTCAGTTCCATATTGAAGGGTTAACTTGGTAATCATTAAGCACAAAAGGAACCAAGCTGCGAAGATCTACCATCATGTTTATAAAGAAGAATTTAAAGGGTCGGGAGAATAGTCTTCACCATAGGTTTGCTCCCTATAGGTGAAGGTTGATTCCCCAAGAATGACAGTCGGAAAAGGGCTAGGAGAATGGTCTTTACTATAGGTTTGCTCCCTATAGGCGAGGATTTAATTCCCCTACTTGGCAGTAATTTATTAAAAAAAAAAAAAAAACCTAGAAAATGAAAGAATGATCTGTGAGGCAAAGTTCTGGTTTTAGGTGATGGTAGTTATGAATTTTTTGATTGGTTACCAATGATATCATGAAATCAACAATTTGATCTCTTAATGATGATAGGCTGAGATTTCACTATACACCCATGGAACTCAATGTTTAGAATTATTCTAGTTTATGGATTAATATTTGAACTTGATTATGAAATTCACCGTGCATGAGAGGCTAGGAGAAATTGATAATCAACATTCATGAATCTTAAGATTTCTCATATCTGGATTGTTTTTCAAAATATCACTCGGCTTCACAAGAATTGTCTCGTAATTCTCAACTTAATTTTCGCATATTTTGCTCGGGACTAGCAAAATGCTGGTTGGGGGTTGTGTTGAGGGTCAAATATTGCATATCAGACCTCGATTATTGCCAGATTTTACATACACAATAATGCTTAATGGAGTATTTTAATTGTGTTTTGTTGCAGGATGCAATCAGGAGCGTTGATTGAAAACTGAGACTAAAATTGTGGATTTGACACTTAGAATTCACCAGAGCAAGGAACGGACTTCAGGGGACCAAGATCGACGAATTTACACGCCAGAGATCCGAGAAAATCGAGAAACTGAAGCTCAAGTGGCCTGAAAGTCAGCGAGAATGCAAGATCACAAGGTTCCCATCATCCATTTGGCTCAAAACTCTATACAGGGCTTGAGGACTCTAAATGAACCGTACACGTCGAAATTCATCCGTCGGATCATCGCGGAAGTAGCCCAACAGACAGATCAGCCCCTTGATTCACTAAGTGGGGCACACCTGATGTCTGGATACACTTCATCTTTGGTCCGCACGGCTTGAATGATATGACAGAATGGATGGTCGGAGCGGATTTCGCACAAGCATCACAGTGGACCCCACACGAGGGTGCACGTGCATGTAGTGCAGTCGATTAGGAGGTGCACCGAACGGGCAGCCCGGTCAAAGACGGGCTGACCCGTCTTCCTTCATGCGCAGAGACAGCGGACGGATGACCGTCCGCCGTTTTTGAGTAGTGGGGCCCACCCAGCTCACGTTTTGATGATCTGAACCATTCACTTATCTCAGGAGATGGCCAAAACTAACGCCTAGGTGACCTTTTGGGCCCATGCACGTGTAACCAGGTGAATTGTCAGAAAACGAAAGATGAACGGCGAGTTGAGTTAGTTCAGTGGACCACATCGAAATTAGACAGAAGTGGGTTTTTCCAGATGGTTTTTCGTGGGGATCCCAATGGACGGAGTGGATTTTCACGATGACACCGTTAATGGGTCCATCGATCATCACAGTGTGAAGCCCGAACCTCTGTTTCGCAACAAAGGTTGCGGTGTTCCGCTGTGGGCCACCATCGTCATGTCAACAGAAGATCAGAACCATCCATTGCTCTACAAGGGGTGCTGTGACCCTCACCTAGGTGGAATTTTTCCAAAAAGAAGCACACAACGGATTTCAACTGATCGGACGCAGGATGAACGGTCGAGTAATACTTCTGTGGGCCACCATGGTTTTGACACAAAACCGATTAGGTTTGAACAGTTTTTCGACGCCGATCTAATAGATGGAGTGGATTTTCTCACCACTCAACGAAGTGGGCCCCACCAATTGTCAGCGTAAGAAGAAGCCGTGCGAGCGCTGTTTCTGGAACGGAACTGGTGCTCTAGGTGGACCACCATTGCTGCGAATGGGAGTAATCTGAACCGTTTATCTGGTCCATCACTCGATTCAGATCTAATACAAGATTCAGCTATCCCCACGCAAGTCAGGTTAGAAATTATCCACACGTTCTCTGCTGCGTTAAGAGAATCCAAACAGAGCATGGAGTTGCTGCGTAAGGAGTCCAAATCCTTGGTTACTGCATAAACCGACCCCAGCACCTAATCTGCTTCGTTTTGTCTATAAAAGGGAGAGAGCTGGGACGACTTTGGGGGGCAGTCGTGGAGCCTTGAAATCTCACGTGAAGAGAGAGAGAGAGAGAACATGGAGTAGCTTGTTTTCTTTTCTTTTTATTTTTATTTTTATTTTTTTATTTATTTTCTTTTGTTTTGAGAGATTTAGTCCACTCATGTGTGGTTAAACCTTTTAGCTAGGGCTAAGAGGTGAAGCTTGTAGCGTGATGGGATGCCTCTTTGCTTGTGCCTTTTATTTAAACTGAATGGATTTTGATTTAATTTTATTAAGGGAATGTTTTCAGTCTTTAATGGTCTGTTGTGACTGAAATTACAATGGGTCTGCAATGGCTGTGAGCATGTTCTTTTTCTCTTATGTTTATGACGTAAGGAAGCCCTGTTGTTTACCATCGTCTCCTGGGCATGGTTGGATGTCGGTACCCTTCCTAACCTTCATACATTGATTGGTTGGTAATTAGTTTAATTTTGTTGTTTGCTTTGTCTCCTGGGCATGGTTTGGTGATGGAATCCATTCTAATTCATATACTTTTCATCTTTTCAAAATTACATCAAAGGAAGTTCAGTGGATTTTCATGAATCAAGTGTAGCTCTCCCTGATCTCTACAAGTGGATTCTTGGCACCCTAGTTTCCCTACCTTTAAAATTCACTAGTTTTATATTAATATTTTCACCATTATTCCTTCATATTTATTTGATTTAGATTGCATCTTATTCTAGTTCTAGTTCTGGTTAGTTTTAGATTATGTACAGGTTTCAGTCCCTGTGGATTCGACCTCGGTCTTACCGAGTTTATTACTACATCACGACCCTATACTTGGGGAGTGAACAACCGCCGTATTAAAGTCACTCTATCAACCATTCTGGTGTCCCTTTTCAAATCCATCTAATTTATTTCCCTAGTTGTATAGCACACTATGGAAAACATGGTGTACTTCTTTGTGATCTGAGTCGTTAATCATCCGGGCTTTACCATGGACCAGCTGTTTGCCCGCTGAATGTGACTAGTTGGGATTCTTCCATCCAACGGTGCTCTCCTTTTGTCCTCCAGTGCCGATCAGCAGTTAGGATGACCTGGTCATCATGAGTTCTGAGGCAAGGCTCATCAACAGTACTGGGGGCCAATATATAAGGGGACTAAATATGGTACAGGTACCCCCACGTGTACAGAAAAGAGTACCTGATGCGCGTATAGTTCGTTTCACCAATGTCACACCTCAAGATCACCAATACGGTGCCACCTCCTTTTGAACACATGTACAGATGATCCAATGATCGGAAACTAAAGATGGACCATTGAAAAGAAAATTTCCAACGGCTGCCGTTGGACTGCACAAATGAATGGTTAGGATCATCATCTAAGCATGATTCTTGAAACGATGGGCTACTCAAAATAGCGCCCATTTAATGGATGGTTCTGATCATCAGACCATCTACACGTGTGGGCTTCATGGGGCAAGAGATGCTAGTGATCCTGTGTCACTGCATGTGTAAAACGAACGCAAGTGATTCAACGTACCCCTGCAAAGAGAAAGTGGGGCCTGACATTATAATTACATGGACCAGTTCTAGTCAATCCTGAAAGTTCCGTAGGATGAATTGAAAGTAACTAACTGAAGAATCACTACAACCTTTGGATGAGTATCACATTTTAGTATGTCATAGCAACCGTCCACGTCAGGGCCCGCAACCGGTAGAGGTGAGCGGAAAGCGTGCCGAATGAGAGAAGAGGTCTGACGGAAGGAAGCGTCACCAACATGACATTAGCTGCTATGTCATGCCACGTTTTAAAACCTGCCCCAAAAACAAATAGCAGACAGCGACACTCTACCTCTTTGGATGAGTTATGAGGAAACTTTTTTCGTTTTTTTAACTTCCTCCTTCAGTTGTTGAAGCATTACACAACGCTCCCCAAAAATCTGTATGTTACAGTTAGGTCCTATTGTTCACTACTTGGTACAAATAGTTGAAAATATAGGTTTGAATGTAGAGTCCATCAACCAAAAATTCCGAACGTTAGGCGGCCTAACAAAAAGAGAGTAATGAAAGGTGCTGAAATTGTTCACATTAACTTGTGGGTAGAGCACGTCACGTGTGATGCACATGGAGAGAGGAAGTGCTTCACCAACGAGTCCTCGGCTGTAATTACATACAGTTTTAAACCTACCCAAAAAATAATTAAATCAGTGACGTTCTACGTCTCCAGATGAGGCCAGTGGAAACCTTTTTTTTTTTTTTTTTTTCCACTTGTTGAGGCATTACACAATGCTTTGGCGAAAGTTTATGAATTGCAATTCGGTCCAATGGTTAGGTGGCATAAATGGTTGAAAATATAGGTATTGATGTAGATAGCCCATGAACCCAATGTCCACAAAGTTGTAACCCTTCAACGAGTGGCCCTTATGCATCGAAACATCAATGGTTGGATACCATATCCATAATATGAGCCTGAATGTAGGTGATGGGGTTTCCAAAATAGCTCTCCAATTGAAGAATTTCAATCCATTGATTGTTAAAATTTACGGATATTGTCCAAATTCAAAGAAATTCTATTATTTGTACTTGCTTCATCAAATGTGAGACCTATCATTAAAATAGTTTGGATCATTGGAAAACCCATTTCTTATCCAATGGCTAAAGTCCTGACATCTTATAACAATATTTAAAAACGTGTTACAGGAAACCTCCTTTTGCAATGGCTGTGGATAACACCTAATTAAGGCATGCGGACTGCTACTATGCCAAAACTGCAAAAAAAAACAAAACAAAACGATGGACCAACTCTGTTGCAAAAATTAAACAACGGATAGCATCTGTCGCTGATAAACAATGGATACAATGGATTCGTTCGTCGTTTTAAATTTCCACTCATTGGTGTAAGCAATGGACTAGAAATCCGTCGTGAATTTGGCTTATTCAGAAATTGGTGATGGAAAAATCCGTCACTAAAATTTCTACGTTTTAAAAAAGAAGACTACATTTGTTGTTTTTTAAATCTGTTGCACTTAATAGTCATTTCTTTATATCAAAAGCATTACTAATCAAACTTCATATGTTACAAAATGCAATATTTTGATGTAAAGTCGATCTTTAGTATTTAATTACACTAAAATATGATGGATGCAGGAGCAAACTTCTTATTCAAGCATTTTAATTTCAAATCCAAAATAAATGATAGATGAAGAAGCAAGAATCTTACTGACTTTAAGGCAATAAAGAGCAAGGGGAAATGCCCAAAGGTGAATTTCTTTTTGCTTTCTCAGAAGGTTATGGGATTGGTACCAACATCAATGTGGAACTTCAGGCGATTCATGATTGATTATTTATCTGTTTTGCTGGTGGTCTCAACAAAGTGGTAGTGGATTCAGACTCTCAGCTTGCAATATCATTTTTGAATGGAAGTGTTCTTCCAAGTTAGAAATGGAGCTATTGGCTAGCCAAAATTGAGAGGATGAAGCTCGGATGTCAAGTACAATTTGTCCATATCTTCAGGGAAGGTAATGTGCCGGTCGATGGTATGCCCGTTTGGGTAGCGAGTCCCAATCGTCCACGTTGGTCCATAGTTGCTGGGAGTTCCCAATCCAGGTTAGGTGTCTCCTTTTCTTAGATTTGGTGGGCCTGGGTGCTGTTAGGTTTGTCTCTAGTTGAGTCAACCAATGACTAAGTTGCATGCTCGATTTGCCTAGCCTTCGGATTTTTCAGTTTTCTTTTCCCTTCTCTATTCATCCTTCATTTCTTCTTTGTTATCTTATTAGCTTATGATAGGCTTCTTTCAGGTCCTTTTTATCTAGACTAGCCCGAATGTTCCAATTCATATAATAAATTTTGCTTCAACGTTGAATGAAGGTTTCTTTACAAAAAAAAATATGCCCAAATCGTCTTCTTCAACTCTCTTATCAAGGCAATTGCCAAGGTAAAATAAAATATCATAAATCTTAAGAGAAATACATAGGTAGATTGATATTGCATCTCTATTTCCTTCGGAATAGTCTACTACTCTACTTGAACATTCAAGCAAAAAAAAAAAAAAAAAGATATGAAGTATGGTGGCCGAAAGAACCTTTTTCTATAGTGAAAACCAAAAGATTCTGATAAAATTTTCAGTTATTTTCACTTATTTTTAGCTAGTGAATCTCTAATTTTAATTTTCCCTAAAACCCATTTTAGGATTATTTCCCTTATGCTTGGCTGATTGACTAAATTCCATGTTAATATTCCAATCAAAATTGCATGGCACAGAACTGAAGTTGAAGAATGTAACATAAAACATGATGGAAAAAGATCCTACAAATGTATATTTGTTGCATTTTGAATTTCTTGCACCCGATAAACAAGCAAGTATTATAAAGAGAAGTGAATGCATATAGCATACAAGTAGTAGATAAGACAAAGGAAAAGTTAACACCAAGTATGGTTAAAGTTTGAATAACACAATCATGCAAAGGAATTGAAATAGAGAACAAAAATATGGTGGCTATGGAGAACATCTTAACTGTGGAAAATTGGAAATCATGAAATTCAGTTAGAAAATCAAGAATAGCAGTAAGGAGGCATACAAACCTTGTCTGCAATTGTAACAACAAATGCTACATTGTCTCTATAAAAAATTTATAGGCCTAAAATGATCTATTAGTAGGAGGCCAGTGGAAATGGAATTCATTAATAAGTGCCATTTTTCATGTTTGGCTGCTCGGAAACAACTAGAAATAGATTCATTCGGGAACTCATGTAAACAAATATTTTATGATTCATTCTCAGAAGCTGGCTATTAGATTCCATGGAGAAAATACAACTTTTCTTGAGGGTATTGACTCTTATCTTGCTGTAGATCTAATAATAAGATTGATCAGAACTAAAGAGCAGGTTTGATTTTAAAAAATTGGGTTTAACAACGGGCTTTGATAGTTGCTAATGGAAAATGTCCATCGCTTTTTTCTTGTGCAGTTCCTAGCGACGGACTTGATCTGTTAGTAAATCCTAATCCCCTTGAAGTCAGTTTCCGATGGATCATTTCCGTTAGCGAGAGAGGAAGTTCGTCATAACTATCCGATCTTTCACCCGATTTGGTTGAATTGGCTTTCTTCGGTGAATCATTTGATTTCTTCTCCTGGGTTTTAGGCTATTGACAGTTATTCATATATTATACCCTTTGACAATTGCAACACTTTAACTTGCCTTTTTCTTTTGTCTTGAACCTAAATCGTGACTTCTCTCGCTCAGATGATCTTCTCTGAGCATCCGTAGGAATACATTCACCTCTACTATTCTTTTTTAACTACTTCAACTTAAGGGCTGAGAAAACGGTCTCGACATCCAAGGTATTTATACCATAGCACAGAGTATCTTAAATGATCATTTTGAAAGGAAAGCAAATTTCCTTTTATGTGATTGCAATCCATGCCATATATAGCTTCAAATGCAAGCGAAAAACATTTACCAAAACTTGTAAAAAACTCGTAAAACAAAACGGGTGAGAATTTGCTTCCCTAATGCTGATGTTAGTTTCCCTCGTACTTGAATCACATTTTTACTTGCATTATCCAGTTTACCTTCAATCTAAACAGCCCTAAATGTCAAGTCGATCATGACAATGTACATTTTTTTTTTTTAATTTACTAGTCAAACTTCCATAACATTGAACAAACCATAAACTAAATGACTCTTTTTTCTCTTTTTTTTTTTTTTTTTTTCTTTTCTTTCTTTCCCTCTTTTTTTTTTTGCAAAAAAGATTCTCAAATTTTCATTGACATGGAGAATTGAGCTTACAAAAAACACTGAGCGGGGGCTCAGGCCAAAAAAAAAAAAAAAACCTAAGATGCATGTGGGCAGGTCAAAAAAACTAAATGACTCATCACCACCTTATATATTTAAACTAGGGGAGATGAACAAGTTATATCCTAACCATAGTTATGGAGAGAGAAATAATAAAATAGAAATAGAAATATTGTTAATTGAAACCGTAGACGTGCCGTAATTATGATGTGGGCAGTTCACCAACTCTTATCTTGACCTGTGGTTCATTGATTGTCAAGTTGATTCGACGAACCCCACAATCCAATGAGAAGACTTCCACCCATTGAATCCACATCGTTGGTTAATTTGCCTTTAGTTTCTTGTTTGTTGACCACTGAATGGATGGATAGAATTTATCTAATAAGTGTTGATATTTGAAGTACTGATCCTCACCGTAGTTAGGCAAAGCGGATTAGAAACTGTGGGGTTCACCATAATTTATGCATTTTATCCACTCCACTCATCCATTTAACCAGATAATTTTAATTATTGATCCAAAAATGAAAGTTCAAGTGGACCACACCATAGGAAACATTGTGAATTAAATGTCTACCATTGAAAAATTCTTGGGGTCACAAGTTTTGGATCAAGCCGATATTTGTATTTTCCCTTCATCCATGTATGTGTGATGTTATGAACATGTCGGATGACAAATAAACATCACTATGAGCCCTAACAAAATTTCAACAGTGGAAATCATTATTCCCACGGTTTCCTGTTGTGTAGTTTACTTGAGCTCAATTTTGGGTTTGGCCCTTAAAATGATCTGAACAAGGGGATGAACAGCATGGATAAATCAGATAAATCATATGCACTCACGGTGGGCCCGACAGAGTTTACTCAATGTATGATACTGAGTAACTCAGTACAATCGGATTTGCATCGTAGGGCTCTTCAAAGTGCAACATATGTACGTACGTCAGTTTTAGGACCGGACATTCTGAGGATAAAATCATTTGGCAATCGAAGTATCCAACAACTCCAGCGGAAGTCTGGGAGGGCCTTTTGCCATTGTGTGCCTCCACGGGACTTACCAAGGTGGAGGCGGCCAGGGACTCCAACTCTGTGATTGGGACTCTGGTAAAAGAATCGTCTCTTCTGGGCCATGTAGTAGCGGCCAGTCACACAGCTTCTTCTGCTCTCCCGTAGAGCTTACCTCTCCCATTCCAGGTATCCTTTTCCTGGATAGAGTTGGCCTAGGAAACTTGAGGGAGGCCTAGTTTTTCTTTTGCTGCATATTGAACATGATAGGGGGACTTGTTTCCCTTTTTGTTTATGGGTCTTCCCGAAATCTGCATTGTACATTTTTGTTTCTCATCATGATATATATATTTTACCTTCACCGTACATCCATTTTTCCTACTCATTTTAAGCCATGATCCAAAAAATGAGGCAGATCCAAATCTGAGGTGGACCACAGCCTAGAAAACAGTGATGATTGAACTCTCACCATTAAAAACTCCATGGGGCCACACAAAAGTTTTAAATCAAACTGATATTTGTGTTTTCACTTTACCCAGGTTTCGCACTCTCATCCACAGACACCACAAGGGTACTCGAACCATGAACTTAGTGTTGAAACTCTTGTGAGTCTATCACTATGCATGAGTAAGGATCCCAGGTTTGTATGACCTAATTATCAGGTCGTATGGCAGATAAACAATACAATGGGCCCAAAGAAGTTTCCAATGGTGGGCCATCATCACAGGTGCTTTCTTGTGGTATGACCTAATTATCAGGAGTGTACATTTTTATTTTTATTTTTGCCATTTTAATAAAGTTAGTGGTGTCCTCCCACCTTTCTAACAAAAAAGAAAAAGAAAAGTAATTTAATTAAACCATATAAATTTTAAAAGTCAATTTAGATGAATTGTGAAGGAAAAATGATGCTGATTTTATTATATATCGAGCTATTTGAGTACTATTTTTTGGATGGTTAAAAATGGAAAGCATCCACCGGTCATGTTTCTAGAAACAAGTGTTCATGAGTTAGAGATTAGGATTGTTCACTGAATGGGGCAAATGTGCTAATTGCTTAATTGGTGAACATTTAATGAACGGTTAAGATGAAACAACACAATTTTATGCAGTCAAGATCTTTAACAAAGTTGATCATAGAATGATAGGGGTTAGATTTTTTATTTATTATTATTTTTTTTTAACGGATTGTGGGTGGATCATTATCTTTGATTTGAGGATATCATGATTATTTATAGTTCACTTTGACCATTTAATCAGTTGAACTTTTGTGGGTTCCCCATGAAGTTTCTTTAAGGAATAAGACTCCTTGTGCAGAAATACCCTTCCTAGAGAGGTCAGAGGTTTCCTTTTCTTAGACAAGGTCGGGTTGGGTGCAGTTAGGAGCAAGTAACCATTCCCTTCCTATTTTGCAGTGTTTGGTCACCCCTGCCTGGTTCTTTCTTGTCCATGCTTTTTCTGTTTCTTATGATAGGTCTTCTGCAGGTCATTTTTCCCTCGGTCGACCCGAATGTAATTTTTGTCCAGATCATATAAAAAATGCGTATCTTAGCCAAAAAACAAAAGAAAAAAAGACTCATTGTCTAGTTCGTTGCATAATTTTCTGCTTAGTTTGTTTAGCTTGTATAAGTATTTACATCACTTCTCTTAAGGTCCACATTACATGTCGGAACAACATGAAATTACTACGCTTTAAAAACTTATTGAGTTAGTTCTCAAAAGGATTCAAGATCAACCACTTTGAGTGAGTTATGTCCAAATTCATCAAATCCTCATAACATTTCGATATATTGAGTAATATTTTATTTATTTTAATATTTAATGAAAAAGATGGTTATAATTAAAAACAATGGAAGTTGAAGATTATACTATTTTTTTCTTTGATTTGCAAAATCCAAGGAATGCTTAGCTATGCACAGTTCTCACGAGTTTTTGTGAGAACATTTTGTGAACTCATTTATGGTAATATGAGGCACAAAATCTGAACTGTCCACCTGATGCAGCACCCCATAAAACCTTCAGCCCAACTTTTATCTAGATCCAAAATTCTGGTGGGCCATGGAAAAACGAAATAATTTCCTCTCTAGATTTGCCTCTCTTTCGTCACGGCCAACCAAAGTTTTGGATCAGGTAAAAGTTAGGCCTTATGGGTTTCATGGGATGCTGCATTAGGTGGTTGATTCAAATTTTGGGCTCTTATTACCATAAATGAGTTCTCAAAAAGTTCCTACGAGAACTCATGATAAATGGAACACAGCAGAGCCTTTCTCTACAAAATAGTATGTGATTATGTAATTGTTAAAAAAAAAAAAACAATAATAATAATAATAAGTTTCATCCTTAAATCTTGGAGTGTTGTTTTAAGCTATGCTTGATCCTTATCTATATATATATATATATATATATATATATATATATATATATATATATATATATATATATATATATATATATATATATATATATATATATATATATATATATATATATATATAACGACCATATAGATATTATATACCAAAAAATGGGGGATATACAAGACCTTTCGTGCGGGCATCACAAAAAGAACGATGCCTCGCCTATCATATAGCATAGAGGGAGATGCTAGGCCTCCCTCAGGTAATCTAAACACACCCTATCTAAGAAAAGAAGGCCCCTAGTGATTGAGGGGAGCTCAGCCTGCGACGCATAGAAGGAGCTAACTTAAGATGAGCTCCCTCTTTTAGCTAGGTCATCCACAGCTGCATTTGCTTCCCTGAGAGTGTAGGAGAATGAGATGTCCAAACTTTCTGTCAACAATCTAATCTTCGCATACCAATAACTCATGGACCAAGATGGATTTGAGTTCTTCAAAAGAATGCCTACAATGGATTTGGAGTCGCTTGTCACTTCTACTTTAGAATAGCCCAAATTAACGCACTTCGCTAGGCCCTCCCAGATGTCACGAAATTCAGCTCGGGAGGAGTGTTTGGATCCTAAGTTACTTAGGGCCATTTAGATACCACTAAATAAATTACTTTTTTTTTCCACTTAAGTTAGTTTGGTAAGCATCAGTGTAAAAGTAACTTATGACCAAAAGATACTTATCTTAATAAGTAATGTATTTTATTTTTTAACTTTTTAACTGGTGACTTTTCTATTCTCTCTCACATCCATGTCAAAGGAGGCTCTCTCATGGTCCATATCAAAGGAAGCCCCATATGGTGGACTATCCACATTAAAGGTGGGGCTCACACAATGGATGGTCCACATTAAAGGTGGGCCCTACATGATAGATGACCCTATATTAATGTGGGCCCACATACAGATGGTCTACATCAAAGATCGGCCCAAAATGACAAAAAGCCCACATTTAAAGCAGGTTGGTATGATGGACAACCCACTTCAAAGGTGGGGCCTACATGATGGATGGTCCACATTAATGTGGGCTCCATATGGGTAGTGAACATTGATGATGGGCCCCCCACGATGAATGGCTTATATTGAGGTGGCCCCACATGATGGATGGTCTATATCAAAGGTCAGCCCCTAAGATGAATGACCCACATTGAAGGTGGGGCCCACATGATGGACAATCCACAACAGAGGTGGACTCCACATGATGGGCAATTAATAATTGTGGGACCCACATGATGGATGATCCACATCAAGGTGGGCCCCCCATGATGGACGGTCCACATTAAGGTAGGCCCCACATGATGGATGATCCACATCAAAGGTGGGCCTTGCATGAACGACCCACATAAAGGTGGGGTCCACATGATGAGCAGTGGATATTAAAGGTGGGCCCCATATGATGGACAACAACATTGATGGTGGGCCCCTACATAATGAATGATGCACATTAAAGGTCATATCATAATGATGAATGGCCCACATCTAAAGTGGGGCCCATATGATGGACGACCGGCATCAAAGGTGGGGCCCACACAATGAATGTTACACATCAAAGGTTAGGCACCGCACATGATGGATGGTGGATGTGAGGGGGACTAAACAGACTTGAGGAATTATTACTTATGATATTACAAACCAAACATGCATTGTTACTATTGGATAAGTAGAAACTAAAATAAGCTACTTATGTCGGCTACTTATGACATAAATAGCTTATCCAAAGGAACTTATGATCCAAATGTCCTTTAATATAAGCTACTTATGCTTCAAGTAACTTATCTTGATTTTACTTGCGAAGCTGAAGGGATTAAGTAATTTTAAGTAAAAAAAAGTTACATGCTGTTGTAAGTAAAAAAAATAAAAATAAACTTATTTGGTGGTATCCAACTGCGCCTAATAAGCTGTTATCATATCTCGTGGGAACTTTGTCAATCCATCATTATGCAGCTCACCAGATGTCCAAGCCCTTTTATGATTTAAACGCTCGCCACCAATTGAAAGCGACACGATTCATTGAAGCTGACTAATCCTCTGGGAGATCTGGAAATCCAGGAATGCAAAAAAATTTGACGGTATGTAAGACCATCTTGGCCTCTGACATGATTGCTCGGGTGAAGTGGTGGATTACTTCTCTAAGTAAAGGCATGCCCATGCCAAGATCCCTTTCAATGGCCAATCAGATGACTCTTAGGGTGCTGGGTATTGAGGCATGCGGAACTAGTGAAGTGGTCGAAGCCTGAAAAAGACTAGGCTAAGTTGAACGTCGATGGATTAGCAAAGGGCAACCAAGGTATGTTGGGAGGAGGTGGGATTTGCAGAGGGGAAAATGGAGATTTCTACTTCGCTTTCTCGATGAGTTATGAGGTGGGTTTGAATATCAGGGCAGAACTTCATGCGATCTGGGACAGTCTAAATCACTACCTGAATTTGGGTTTTTCCAAGGTAGAGGTGGAATCAGACTCCAAGCTAGTGGTGGACTGGATGAATGGTACATCTCAACCGGCTTGGTGCCAGAAGTACTGGTCTTCTATAGGATTGAAAAGCTAAAGTCGAGAGGGCAGTTTAAATTTGTTCACATTCTGAGGGAATGGAATGCGCCGGCAGATAGGATGGCCTACCTAGGGAGCGATCTCCCAGGGCCATTTTTTTTCCTGAGGTAACCACAATGTTGATTGGGTTGTATAGTCTATATATGAAAGGAATATTTTGCGTTAAAAAAATAATAAATAAATAAATTGACGCAGGGGAGGACGTGAGGTCGAGCACCGTCTTCCTCAAGAGGATAAGTATTCCAAATCCACGGAACTTCTCTGGACTCCTCACAGAGACTTCTCGAATCCACGAGGAAAGAAAGCATAAAATAGAAATAAATTCTAATAAATTCAAAATTGATTAATGAATGAATAAAAATGAGTTCACAACCCTTTAAATAGGGGTACCAAGCAATGTGAAAGAAATAAGAATCAAACTACAACTAAAACTCCTAGAAATTGCGACTTACTATAAATAGTAAACGTACTATTTATAGATGGTCATGATGTCTACTAGTGCCCAAGGTTTTCGGCCAAAAATAGTAATTGTCCTATTTGGCTTCACCAAACTGTTCTCCTAATTATTCTAAGCTCTTTTCACGTTGGGTGCAACTCCTAAAGCTCAACGGATGAAGAGTTATAATCAAACTAAAACTTACTATTTATAGTAAAAACGAAATTAAAACAGGGAAACGACTGTCGATCCAGGGGTTTTTCGCAATTCCGAGCGCCGCAACCCAGCATAGTGGGGTTGGTTGGCTAAAGTAGCTCGTTCTACCCCAAAATCATATATTTTGCATCAGGTAACTCATTCCGGATTGTGAGATACGCCCGATTTAAGGTCCGATGGTCTGGATCACTTCTGTAGCCGACCGGGCCTTTTCTGATCCATCTTGGCCATGAAACTGTCTGCGACCCGCTCTACATCATAAATCTAACCGGTCAATCTAGTTTATTCAGTACACAATCCGCTTCCTTCCCATGACGAGGACGATCACAAGTACCGTGTGTAGATTTGTTTAACGTAATAAATAAATAAAGCTAACTGATCAAGCAAACACTGTTACATTTATTAATAAATGGATCAAAGAACAAACGCAACAACAATATATAACTGGGAGAGCGAAAAGCAATAAAACACAGAAGAAAATAAAGAAATAAATAATAAAACACAGAAGAGAGTTGAGTTGTATTCTCAACCACTTACAAAATTAACATCATACATCCCACTCTCAATGCCACCAATCCCAGCCAGGGTTAGAGGAGGAATGCTCTGGGGGTTCTTAAACACATTGAAAGGATCCGCCACCGTCTTGGCTCGAACCAACCTGTCATAGTTCCCCAGAAAATACTTCTCACCCCAAGCCCTAGCCAACTCTACAGCAAGAGGACCACTCAAGCCAGGCTTCCTCCAGTCTATAACTCCAAGATCAAGATCCAGGTTGTTCACATACACAGCCCTAGGATTCATTGAAACATAGGGTTCCATGAAATTATAAAGCCTTGTAATCCATTCAAGATACTGATCGTTGTTCCCGTCATTAACTGCTTGCCAATCTACGAAATACTCAATGGCATAGAGGTTTCCTCTATGTGGGAAAGCAATAGCATCACTCCTGATCCTATTTACAGCCCCACCATAAGGATCTAATAGGATGGATGATTTGTTTTGCTTTGAAATCATGTCCAAAGTACTGTTGATGACTTCCAATGGGATTGGGACTCTTACATAGTCATATTTCACCTTGGAGAAGGTTTTTGGGAAGGAAGACCTATTCTTCAAATCTTCTACTGTGGGCACCTCTGGTGCACCCCAAAGATAGACAACGGATTCAACCCAAGTCATTTCCCTACATTCTTGCGTTGTGAAATTCAATTCAGGGAAGGCATTGCTTATGGAATTGAGGGCTGATGATTTGGGCCCAAGATACAATCCCAAAAATGTCTGTGCTATACCAATAGTGTCATTTCTTGGGACTGCTACAAAACTGAGGTAGAATTCATCCTCTAGTTTTGGTGCAGCCATCTGCCATTTGTACCATAACCTGGCAGCTTGATTTGTTGTACCGACTCTCGTGGCTCGGCATGCTGTGACGTTTTCAGGCACTGGGAGTAACCGGATCTTCCAACTGGCGATCACACCCCAGCTACCCCCTCCGCCCCCTCGGATCGCCCAAAAGATTTCTTCGCCCATTGCTGCGCGGTCCAGTATACGACCCTCAGCATCGATCAGTATTGCGTCCACTATGTTGTCTGCGCCGAGCCCGTATTTCCTCGTGAGGGCGCCATACCCACCACCACTCAAGTGGCCACCACTGCCCACAGTTGGGCAGATGCCGGCTGAGAATCCATACTTCTTACTTGATGTACCGATTGCATAGTAAACTTGGCCTATCGTCGCACCACCTTCGACCCAAGCGCTCTCACTCGTCAAGTTGACAGTGATCCCGTCAAGGTTCATCATGTCTATGATCACAAAGGGGGTGTTTGCAGTAGATGACAAGCCCTCGTAACTGTGGCCCCCACATCGGACCCTGATTGTCCATGACCCCTCTCGTGCACAACGGATCGCTGTTGATACTTGGCTTTGATTGGTTGGGAAAATGATCGTAAATGGCTTAGAAACATTGGACCTGGTGAATCTTAGGTTCTTTGTGGATGTATTGAGGAGCTGAGGATAACTAGGGCTGCAGTAGGTGGTAACGTTTGCTACTCCTCCGGAGGATAGACAAGAAAGGAGATCTTCGCCACAAGCACATGTTAGGAAGGAGAGGAGTAGAAAGAGTGTGAAGTTTCTGTAGATTTCCATGTTGAAATGATTAGAAGAGGAGGAGGGTTTTATGGATATTGCAACATGGACATCGCTTATATAGAGAAGCTTACGTGCATGGAAGGAGAATCTCTCAACACTCATTTAAGAAACGTTTACCGATTGCAGTAGTTAGCCAGCAGATCAAGGTCCTCAGATTGGAATACATCAACCCTTTGATTATTCGAAGTTATAGGAAACTGTTCATATTCAAATTAAGGAAAAGACTTAATTAATCAGTCAGAAGGGTTTAAAACTTTCCAATCGAAAGAGTTCTTTTTCCGGATGTACCCCATTCAAGATGATAACCATATAAATGGTCTGGATCATCGGAAGATGAATCTGGATGGTTGTCCTCAGATGCATTGGCTAAGTTCCCTGCGTATCTATTGCAACACATCAGGATGTATTCTATCAAACCTCGAAACCCAGCTATGAGCCAATGGCTACTGGAAAGCCACATGTAGCTGTGTGTATGTGAGATCCAGGCCGTTTGTAAGGCTATAAGGTAAAGATTATTCCAGTCCAATCATCTGGTGGGACATGTATATCAAATGTGAACCTTCTGTCAATTCTTTTGACCGTTCATTTTTTCCTGAATCTCATATGGACATACGCGGCACAGTGCCATCTGTCAGCTGGGACGATAGTATTTCAACCTTCATTAATTAATACACATAACATTAGTCAAGATGGATGATTGTGGAGGACCGTTTCTATTAACTTTACCTTCCCGCGTTACTAAACTTTGTAAACATTGTCCGTTTATATATATATATATATATATATATATATATATATATATATATATATATATATTTGAAAGAAAATTTTAGTTGTATTTAAAAAAAAAAAAAAAAAAATTGTACCTGCCACGAGCATGTTTTGCCTGTCATGTCCTGCAGCTTGGATCTCATGGTCGTGTGCTGTGCTGGCACAGTGCGTAGAAGAGAAGCCCTATGCGCGCCTGTGGGGCTAGCAGAGAATTGCCATTCAGGAGTCGGAAGCGGATTGCGTCGTAACTCACTACGCTCAGGGCCTATTGAGTAAAATCTTTGACGTATGTCCATCATGATTTATATACTTTACCCGCTGCGTCCATCCATTTTAACAGATAATTTTAGAAATCGAGCCCAAAATTGAGGCATATCCAATGTTCAAATGGACCACACCACAGGAAAAAGTTGAATTGAATGTCTACCGTTGAAAAATTCTTAAGGCCATAGAAGTTTTGGATCAAGCTTATATTTATGTTTTCCCTTCATCCATGTCCGTATAATCTTATGAACAGGTTGGATGACAAATAAACAACACTACAGGGCCTAGAAAGGTTTCAACAGTGGAAATAATTATCCCCACTGTTTCGAGTGCTATGATCCGCTTGATCATATGCTTCAATTTTGGGCTCAACCCCTTAAATTAGATGGAAAAACGGATGGACAGCGTGGATAGACCACATACATTCAAGCTGGGCCCAACTGAGTTTACTCAGATAAGAGCTCACGAGTCACACCTTCGCCAAACAATACCGAGTAAACTCAGTTGGGCCCACCTTGAATGTACATATACTATCCACTCCGTCCAACCGTTTTTACTTCTAATTTAAGGAGTTGACCCCAAAATTGAAGCATATCCATAGATCAAGTGAATTATACCACATGAAACAGTGGGTATAATGATTTCCACAGTTGAAACCTTGCTAGATTTGTCATCCAAACTGTTCATGAGATCATTAAGATATGGATGAACAGTAAACACAAATATAAGCTTGATCCAAAACTTCTGTGGCCTTAAGAAATTTTTAATGGTAAATGTTCAAATCAATTATTTCCTATGGTTTTGGGTTCAAGCACTAAAATTATCTGGGAAAATGGATGGACCAAGTGTATAAAATAAATAAAACAAGGTGAACCTCACAGAATTTACTCGGTACGCTAAGCGTAGTTTGTTACTACGCAATCCGCTTCCTGTCTTAGAATCGAAAATCCTAAATTTCTCCTTTCGTTTGTCTACTTTGAGTCGGAACTGGGTTTGGTGAAGCCGGGAAAACGCGGAAACGGATTGGCTACTCCCCCTGACACCAGCCCCGGAGCTGGTGGTCGGTGCTCTGTGGGCCCCACCATGATGTATGTGTTTCATTCATTCCGTTCATCCATTTTTAAATATCATTTTATATTTTTATCCAAAAAATGGGAGGGATATAAATCTCAAGTGGATCACACCACAGGAAAAAAATAGTGATTAGATATCAATCATTTAAATCCTCCTAAGGCCCGATGTACTGTTTATTTGACATCCAATCCGTTGATTAGGTCATAAAAACCCAGATGAAGGGATAAAACAAAGATCAGCTTGATCCAATACTGTTATGGCCCCAAAAAAGTTTTTAACGGTCGAAGTTCATTAAACACTGTTTCCTGTCATGTGGTCTACTTGAGATTGGGATATACCTCATTTTTTTTTCAGTACCATAATTTGATCTACAAAAATAGATGGACGGAATGGATGAAACACATACATCATGGTGGGCCCACAGAGCACTGACCACCAGCTCCGGGGCTGGTGTCAGGGGGAGTAGCCAATCCGTTTCCGGAAAACACGTGAGGCCTTGTCGTAGCAAAATTTGATTGGTCCAGCTCACGTGTATACTCTACTTAAACACTTCCAAACATTGAAGCAGATTAGCTGTTACCTGGCCCAAACCGTGTGGGGCCACCTTGATGTATTTGCTGTTTATCTATGCCGTCCATCTATTTTTTCATCTCATTTTAGGACACAACCCAAATATACAGAAGATAAAAGTCTCAGGTGGACCACACCACTAGAAACAGTGGCAAATGATCATTAAAATCTTTTTTTTTTGTGGGCCAGATGAGTGTTGGATGAGTATGATATTTATATTTTCTCTTCATTCAGGTCTTCTTGACATTATCAACAGGTTGGATGGAAAATAAACATTACAAAAACCTTATGATGGGCCTTGAAATTTTTAGTGGTGAGGCACTCAAACACTACTATTTCCTGTGGTGTGGTCCACCTGATATATGGATCTGCATAATTTTTGGGACAAGGTCCTAAAATAGGCTGGAGAAATGAATGGACAGCATGGATATATAACACATCATCAAGATAGGCCCTATGTTAAGGGTAACACCGCTCATGGTCCAATCAAATCTTACATGCATTTTATCAAAAACTTTTTATTTTTCCACCCTCGTCCGGCTCCTTTGAGTCTGGTACTTCTAAAACTCATCCTCGTATGTGCACCTGCACATCAGAGTTGTTCACCTGTCTATTGACTTGGCCTATCCACCTATTTACCTGCTTGTACCTATGCGTAGCTCTCTCTGTTGTGTTTATCCCACCCCGTCCGTCCGTTGATTACAATGATGATGGAAGCTTTTCTGCGCATCCAGCTCTCTCATGGATCAACTCTTCTAGATAGGTTATACACTTTACACAAACCATAGTGGGTACCTGCTAGAATAAGCCTTTTTTTTTTTTTTACACACGCACACAGACCCCACACACACACGGTAGTGGGATTTCAACCACTATGGATACTCGAACCCTTAACCGGGTGTTGAAACTCCCGAGAGTCTACCACCCGACTAAAGGTGAGGATCCAGCTAGAATAAGCTTATTCCAAGAGTAACTTTCGGAGAAAGCCTCGTGTCTATTTCCTGGTCACGGAGGTTAGGATTGTTCTAACACAAGGGACTTTTAGTGCATGCCCACTTTAAGCGTTGTTCCTACTATCAATTGTTTGGATTACAGAACCATGGCCCACTTGTCCCACTTACACATTTGGAAATTGGGCTTGCTTAGGAGCTTATAATTGGAGGTAATTAAATGAATTGAGAGTAAATAACCTACATAGTTGTCTTCGGATGAGAGTAATTGAAATGCATTTAAAATCCAAATATTTAGTTAATTTGGATGGGAGTAAGTGGGAGGAACTGTAATGCATTTAAAATTTTCAATATATTCATGGGAATATGTGTGACATCTCAAATCAATTTTAATATCCCAACTTAGTGTACATATGTAATATTTGATAGGATGATTGTAATGAGCTAATTGGAATATATACTTAAGCAGAAAATGAAAAAATTTCAAGCCAGGTAAGCCACAAATGTAAGGATCACAAACAAGCAACTTGTCAACTTTTTTAATCATCCATTTATATGGAGTGGTTTTAGTGATGTAGTCAATCATTAGATTATTTCAAAATATCATTAGTATGATACGTGTGGCAGACAAATGCATGGTGGTGCCTCTGTTTGCACGTACGACTCTACTAGGGAGTTCAAAAAGGCATTCACTCCGTTTACTTTCAAATTCTCTCATATCGACAATTTCATTTACATGCACATTTGCATTTCATTCCATTTACTTGCATTTCATTCCATCCAAATACACCTCAAGTATCATTTACCTTTATTTACTCCCAATTATACCTATTTACCTCCATTTACACGTATCCAAACGAGTCCTTAAATGTTAATCTACACCTTTGCAATGAGCACTATATTATACTTATTTATAAAATGAGGATTAATTAAGACCTTTTTAATAAGGTGGAACCACAAATAAGAACATGACTTTGGGGAATCTTTTAAAACAAAATAACACATAAATGGAAATGAGGCTAAAGCAAGCCACAAAAACTCAGTTTCCAAGCTTTAAAAAAAAATAAAAAAATAAAATAAAAAATAAAAACCCAAAATTAGTTTTTTTTAAAAAAAATATTTTAAGGAAGGTGGAATTACTCCACCAGCATTGTATTGCAAAAGGGAATGTACAGGTATGTATTTCGGGAGGGCACCACAAGATAAACAAGGAAGATGATAACGCCCTTATTACCTATGAAGAAAAATCCACCCAAAAACCCACCCAACTAAATGAGCCTTATTTCTTACTTACGAAGAAAAATCCCATCCCAAAACAAGGAAGATGATAACGCCCTTATTACCTATGACGAAAAATCCACCCAAAACAAGGAAGATAATAACGGGGTGGAAATCCCAACAAATATTTAACGAAAATGATTTCCAGAAATCCCATCTTAAAGATGTGTTGGTATTCGCAACTCTACTCCGCAGGCCGGTGGAGATTGGTGTACACCTCCTGTGGGTTGACATTCACACAAACGTTTTTCATACGTTTTAGTGCATTAAAGATTCAACACAAACTTTGACCGGTGGAATTCCCACCATTTCCCTTAAAAAAATAAAATAAAATAAAAACGGACACTAAAAACATTCAACCTAAACTCCAATTGCTTGGTAAAACTACTTCATATCAAGCCACGTGTTCCATCCATAGTCAACCATACTCGCAAATACGAGATTCAACCTAATGCATTTATTTCCTTCTTGCCCTGTAAGATAATAGCTTGATATGATGATGACTCAATCAAACCCTAGGGATTGACTAATACCACTTGCACAGGTGCACGTGTAGAAGGAAATTCATCTCCATGCACCACATGTGCCAACATGACACATGGGTGAGACATCTGAGTCATCCATCAGATGGGTTCCACAGTGGAGAATTTGTGGCGTAAAAATCAGGCTAGTTGATTCATCTGGACGGCACCTTTTTTTTTTTTTCCAAAAAGCCAAAATTTCATTCAAACAAGAAAGGGGTATACAAATGTACTTTTGGCGGGCCTTACAACTAAAAGGGGAAAGGCAACAAGGAACTACCTTTGCACCACTCCCCATGAAAACTAAGACGGCATATCTCGCAAAATGCCCAAACCCACCCGATCCAGGAAAACCAGGCCTCTAGTAATACGAGGAAGGTTTGGAACCGTGAGGAAAAGGGAGTGGGCCTGGCTCTCGCTACCTATGCGGGCTAGGCTATTGGCGACCCCATTTGCTTCTCTTGGGCAATGGGAGATGGACAAACCCATCTGAGATTTAAGGTGCTAGATCCTGGCCCACCAATAGAAGAGGTTCCAGGGAGGGGAGGAGACTCCATTGAGGCTGTCCACCACTACCTTGGAATCACTCTTTACTTCCACGTTAAGGAAACCTCTAGACTTACAGAGGGATATGCCCTCCCAAATGGCACTGATCTCTGCCCTGGAATTGGACCCGAAGCCAAAGCCCGAGGTGAAGGCAAAAAGAAAAGAACCGGTACTATCCCTAGCCACGCCCTCACCACCTGACGAGCCTGGATTTCCCCTGGCCGAGCTGTCCACATTCAGCTTAACCCAATCAGGCTGAGGCTTCTTCCACTTGACAACTTAGGTAGATTTGGTGCGCTGGAGGTTTGCTATTATATGAAAACCAGAGAGGGCTGCCATTAAGGACCTGTTTGGAGCTTTTGGAGTGGGAAGGGAGGGAGTGATGTGGCATATCCAAAGGAGGATACGGGAGATTGTCTTGGTTTGAGAAGTGACAATGCCATCAAATCTGGCCTCATTTCTGAATCTCCAAATCTCCGAGAAAATGAACATGGTAGCAGGCCCCTTAGCATGAGAGTGTCGTCCGACTGTTTAGTCGAGAGCCACCACCTTAAAGCCTTGCTTAGCGCCATGTCAGTAGCAAAGATTGGGACGTAGAAAATGGACTGGAAGTGGTTCCATACCCCCGAAGCGAGGTTCCCGCTAGAGAAGAGGTGGTCCAAGGACTCAACATTGGGACGGGGACAACAACATTCACATCTAGAGCCCGTGTGGATGCCCTTAGCTTGGACTCTACCATCGACCGAGATGACCTTATGGATGATCTTCCATGTAAAAAGGCTGATTTTGTGCAGGATTTTAGGGTGCCAGACCCAGCGGGCCCAAGGGGAAAGAACCCCCTGTGGATGGGAAAGCTGTCAAGCTGATCGTGAACAAAATTCTCCAGACGAGGACCTAGACCAGATCTTCTTGTCGTCAGCTCCGGGCATGCGGATGCCCTCCTCAATGACGATCCATGACATCCCGAGGGAGAAGGAGACTCATCGCGACAGGGTCGCGCCAACCAAGAGGGCTAATAAAGGTAGAAACCTGTTGTGTCGACTATGGGGAAATGTGTGCTGACCATTGGGGCAGTGGGCCCAGGCCACTCCAATCGACATCCCAAAATGCAATGGTTCCAGTGCCAATCAACCATCTGGAATTTGCCTCTACCAGATGAAAATGCTTGCTGATTTGCTTCCAAACGGGGGAGGCCCAAGTGACAACATTCGTCGGTAAAACTGTCATATTTTTAACTTCAAAAATTTTTACGATAAGTTTTACCGACGAACTAAAACCGTCGAGAATAATGTTATATTTTTAAGATCGGTAATTTTGGCTCGGAGTTTTATCAACAAAAATTTTCGTCGCTAAAAAACCATAAAACTACTTTTACCGACGAAAATTTTCGTGGGTAAAACTGTCATATTTTTCACTTAGAAAATTTTCGCTATGAGTTTTATCGACGAACTAAAACCGTCGGGAATAATGTAATATTTTTAAGGTCAAAAATTTTGGTCGAAAATAATGTAATAGTTTTACTACTGGAAGGTAGATGTGTCTTTTCCAATAGTAAATGTAGAAGCACCAACAGTTATGATAGGTGGATCCTGTTGGTGGGGGTCAGTGCAATGGCCGTCTCCAAGCGCCACTCGATGGAAGAAGCCATGCCACTCGAAGGAAGATGACGCCTCGCCGCTCGAAGGAGTGAAAATGTGAAAAGAGAGAAGGCGCTCGTTATTTTGCAAATCCTTTTCTGAATTTTATAAAATTTTGAAATATGAAACAGTATGTGTTTACCACTGTTTATAACAAATACTCTGTTAACAATCGTACATGCAAGGAGGACCATTTTTTGGATGGTTAAGATCGTATTATATAAGAAAACTATAAATATTAAACAAATACAACTAGATGGATTATTTCAATGGTCTGGATAACTTTATATCATTGCCACTATTTTCATGAACGAGTCACCACTATTTTACATTCGGTACAAAACTCTCAGTTTTTTTACAGAAAAATAAAAGGGTAAACAAAGTTTTAGAAAGGGGAGGGCTTTATGGGCCCCACCATGATGGATATGTTTCATCCAATCCGTCCATATATTTTTATATATCATTTTATGATATGATTAAAAAAATGAAGTATATCTCAATCTTAAGTGGACCACATTACAAGAAACAGTGTTAAATAAAATTTGACCATTAAAAACGTTTTAGGGGCCATAAAAGTTTTGGATCAAGCTGATATTTATTTTTTCCCTTCATCTGGGTGTTTATGACCAAATTAATAGATTGGATGTCAAATAAACAGTACAGTGGGCCTTAGGAGAATCTTAGTTGTGAATATCCATTCATTATTTTTGTCCTGTGGTGTGGCCCAACTAAGATTTATATCCCTATCATTTTTTGTATCAAGTACTAAAATGATTTGTAAAAATGGATGAACGGAATGGATGAAGCACATACATCATGGTGGGGCCCACAGAGCACAGAGCACCGACCACCAGCCACGGGGCTGGTGTCAGGGGGAGTAGTCAATCCATTCCAGGGACGTGGATTTCATGCTAAAGCCTTTTGTAGGAAGTTACTGCACATGGATACTGGGTGGGGCCCAACACCATGTTTGTGGGAAATCTACTCCGTTAATCCATTTATAGAGATTATTTTAGAAAAAGATACCAAAACGAAGTGTATCCAAAACTCAAGTGGGCCACACGAGATGAAACAGTAGGGATTTAGTGAGAACTGTTGAAACATTCTTACGGCCATAAAAAGCTTTATTTTAGGCTTTTTTTTTCTTTTGTATTTTCACTTATTCCTAGTGTTAATGACCTTATAAACTGTTTGGATGGCATATAAACATCAAGGTGGAGTCCAGAAGGTTTCAACTGTAGGTATTTGTTTCCCCACTGTTTCCTCTCGTGTGACCCACTTGATTTTTGGATCCAACTCATTTTTGGTCTCTTGTCTTAAAATGATCTTTAAAAACGGATTAACGGAGTAGATTTTCCAAACACATGGTGTTGGGCCCCACCCAGCATCCTTACGTAGGATGCCAAGGGCTTTAGCAGGAAATCCGCGTCCCGTTAAAAAGTGGCGACCAGCCAATGGTTGGTGGTTGGTGCTCTGTGGGCCCCAACATGACGTACGTGTTTCATCCACGCCGTCCATCTATTTTTCCAGAAAATTGTATGGTATAAGACAAAAAATGAGGTATATCTCAATAAATGGACCACATAACAGGAAACAGTGTTGAATGATCGTGGACCATTAAAAACCTTTTGGGGGCCGTAAAAGTTTTGTATCAAGCTGATCTTTGGTTTTTCCCTTCATCTGGTCCTGTATGACCTAATTAACAGATTGGATGTCAAATAAACAATACAGTGGGCCTTAAGATGGATTTTAATGGTGGATATCCAATCACCATTGTTTTCATGTGGTGTGGTACACCTGAGATTTATGTCCCACTAATTTTTGGTATAAAACTGTAAAATAATCTGAAAAAATGGATGAACGGAATAGATGAAACACATACATCATAGTGGGGCCCACCCATAGAAGAGGATTTTAATGGTGGATATCCAATCAATATTGTTTTCCTATGATGTGGTCCACCTTAGGTTTATATCCCTATCATTTTTTTTGATCAAGCCCTAAAATGATCAGTAAAAATGGATGAACATAATGCACATTAAATGCACGATGTTGATATTCGACACACATCATGATGGGGCGCACAAAACTTATTAACATCAATTCATAGGTTCTCGCAAGGTCAATAAGTTAGGTCACAATTTTGACAACAATATTTAGCCTATTTTATATGTCTAGCCCATGCACTCTATTTTATTGATCAATACCTTCAATTTAACTAGTTACTCGCCCCAATCAGGCTAGCTACATATGAGTGTGAAAGATATTGGGCATACAAGATTGATCAACAATTTGAGTGAAATTTGATTTAAACATATGAAATTATTTACTTTTCAATCTAAACTAATTCGATTGTCCAAAAACAGTTAAAGGTTCAATTAGTGGATGTGCCTAATAATTTATTAATTTTTTTCACAAATAAATTTCAATTTTCATTTAAAAATAACATTTTTTTTTCAAAATCTATTTCAAAAAATAAATTAAAATACAAATTCTGAATTTTTATTTTTAAAATATCTAAAATTTTCACGAATTTTAATTTTTTTTCCCCAAAAATTCCAAAATGTTGATTTTTTTCTTCAAAAGCATCATGTTGTTTACCACTTTTCAAATTTTTTTAAAATTATATATATTTTTTCAAAATCTTAAGAGTTTTTATAAATAACTTTTTCTTTTAATTTCGAATTTTGAACATTTTCAATTATTTTTCAAAATCACAAAATTATTCGACTTATTTATTTTTCGTTTCAAAATGTTTGTTTTTGATAAAGTATCGATTTTTTAAATATTGTTTTATTTTATTTTTCACTCAAATTTTATTTTGAGTGAAAATAAAATAAAATTTCACAATTATTAAAATATGAAATTTTATTTTATTTTTCAAATTTCAAACTCTCATTTTCTTTTTAAAAATATTTCCATTTTTCAACATTGTGAAAATTTTCACATTTTTAAAAATATTTTTAATTTTCTTTTTCAGGATATTTTTTTTTTCTCAAAATCAAATGCTTTTTTGTTTTTATTTTTCAAATTTATCAACTTTATTTAAAATTCTTTTTTGTTCCCACAAAATAGATTTTTATTAAATTACGATTTTTATTTTTTCAAAATCTAATTTTTTTCTCAAACATTGTTAAATTTTTTTAACTTCTCAATTTTCTTTTGCTTGTGATATTATAAATCATTTAATTATTAATTTTAAATTAAAAAATAAAAATAAAAATTCCACTCATTTGATATAAAAATAGAATAAATTTTCTTTTTTGCATTCAATCAATTGTTAAAAAATAATCTTAGATATAAATATGTACAATTAGACCACCAAAATTCTATTAAAAAACAACTATGACTACAAAAAAACTTAATTTTTTCACCATATTCTTTAAAAAATGAAAAAAAATAATGTGAAGGCAAAAGTCCTTTTACGACGGACCATGATCCATCGCAAAAGCAACTGAAAAGTGCGCCATTTGGAGTTTAGAGCTGAAACTTTTAGCTGACAAAATCAAATTTTACGACGGATTTTGTCCGTCGCTTATTAATGACAGACCAAAATCTGTCGTAAATCAGATATTAGCGACAGATTTTGGTCCGTCGCTAAATTCAACGGCATTCCAACCGGATTTTCGAGAAACAGGATTATCGACAGATTTTTTCCATTAGCGACGGATTAAATCCGTCGTTAAACCAAAGGATTTTAGCTGCAGACTTTCCATTAGTGGCGAATTAAATCTGTAGGTAAACCAAGAGATTTTAGCAACAGACGAAGTCCGTCGCAAATTAGCGAATCTAGTGCAGTGTAATTATTCAAATGTTAAGAAGACCGTGGATATTTCAAATAAAGTAGTCTAAGGATGAAATATCCCATTGTAATATGAAGTATTCCTCATCTAAGGTGAGGCCTATCATATTAACGGTCCAGAATAATTGAAAGATATATATTATCCCAGATAGAAAGGCTAGTCCAGATGTATCGAACAACAATACGGCAGGTGGGAGTTCACCTTTCGCAAGATGTTCCTGCGCAAGGATGGTGGGTGGGGCCCACAGAGATGTTTGTGAGAAATCCACCCCGTCCATCTATTTTGAATATGCTCATTTTAAAAAATGTAACAAAAAATGAGATGGATCCAAAACTCAAGTGTGTCACACGAGAGAGAAGAATTGGAGAAAGAAATTTCTACCATTGAATGACGTGAAAATACTTTAAAAAATAAATAAATAATTCCTGTAACAAATTTTTTATGGCCCCAAGAATGTTTCAACGATTCACACTGAATCCCCACTGTTTCCTCTTGTGTGACCCACTTAGGTTTTGGATCCACCTCATTTTTGTCCTCACGTCTTAAAATGAGCTCTTAAAGCGGATGAACGGGGTGGATTTCTCACAAACATGTCAGTGGGCCCACCCAGCATCCTTGGCAGGAACTTCCTGCGAAAGGCTCTCGCAGGGAATCCGCGTCCACAAAAACCGATAGTAAATCCCAACGAATCCCTCGAATACCTCACTGCCAAACAAGGCCTAACTTTAGATGCGTAGATTCTATATATATAGTGAAAATTCCAAGGCAAACCAACTAACTTCCACGTGTGTGGGGCGAGTGTGCTTTCATGCCGGAGACAGGAGCCAGCTCTTCGGAAATGAAATACCTAACATATGATCCTCGATCTTAGGATATTTAATAGATCCTTAGGTTTCAGTTTTCCCAACTGAGTACAATTGTTCAGCTATCCAGTCTGTTCAGATAATGGGCTCGATAGTTGGTGTTTGGCCCCAAGAACATCACCTACGGGAAGATCCGAGCCATCCGATATTCCATCTCTCTCTCTCTCTCTCTCTCTCTCTCTCTCTCTCTCTCTCTCTCTCTCTCTCTCTCTTTTTCTAGTTGAGTGAGGAATATTAAGGGTGACGGGTGTCCTAATGTCATCGCATTACTGAGTAGAAGATTGGTGATGGTGGGGATAAATGTATGGTTGGCAATGCGTTAGGTTCACACCAGATTGGGTTCAGCCCGAGGCCCGACCCATTTATGAAACTACTCTAGTATTTTAGCCCAAACCCAACCCACAACTTATTATCATCCGACCCAACCCGCTTGTAATTCACAAGGCCTATTTAAGTTTAATTGGGTCAGCATCAATAAATCTGACCCACTTAAAACTCATCAAGAACAAGATCTACCGACGACCCATTTAACTGTAATCGATTTGGGCTCGACCAACCTGGCCCAAGTCAGCATGGGACTGAAGGTATGCCCAACCAGACCAGCGCAATTTGTAAAGACTACAAACATACATACATCATGTGGATGTATCTATGCATTCAGTTTGTTAATTTGTTTGGGGTTTTGGAAATGGTTGGGTTAGGTAAGCTGGTCCAGCGCCTAGTTAAGTTATATGGGTGGGTGGGGTTAGGTAAGGTTCATTGCCCATTGCCTGTTAACGAGCGGGCCAACCAAGCCCATTGCCACATGTGAAAGTTAACTGTAGCATATGAACATTTCACATCTAAAATTAAGTGGATGCGAACTATTGAAATTAGCATTCCTACAGAGAAATAGCAAAGAAACCAGAATGAGATCAACCCTCTCCATCAGGTACATCAATCATTGTTTGCCCTTGATCCCAGAAATCAAGCTGATTCAACAATCAAGTGGTCTACCCAACTGGGAACAGTATAAAATTAAACTAAAACTCACCTGAGTTTTGGAACGATTATTACATCTTGATGACGCACATCAGATGACCAGATTTGATTGCATATAAACGCCACAATGATCCCTTTACAGAACTAATGGTGGTCTACCTAAATTTTGGATTTTCATGTTTTTTCTTAACACATGCCCTCACACACCAACACCACATGAGCATTTGAATCCATGATCTCAGTGTCCAAATACAATTTGTCTGAAAGTTCCATCTGCATGGTATCGGTTAGGGCTATGAACAGGCTGGGCCTAGGGTTGCTCTTGGCCTAGATTTTGAACTGTTTCAGGCTAGGCCATTGGGCTGTCTCAATTCAAAATCTTGATTTTACAGGCCCGAGCACGACCCATTGATGCCCCTAACATCGGTCAGCATAAGTGACCTAAAGTGAGGCATGGTACGTTAGCATAGGCTTTTTTTTTTATTTTTATTTTTAAGAAATAAAATATATTACTGAAGATACTGAAGGATAGTTTGGTCGAGTGCACCTGCCTCGTATACCCCGTACTCGTAGAAATGTCCCAATGATGCAATGGGTGTTGGGGGCCTTGCACAAAACCTTAGGATCTAGCCCACCAGAACAAACCAGAATTATGGATAATAAAGTAATGAAAAACAATCAATGCATCAATCACACACCACATAAGAGATTTTTACGTGGAAAACCCTCAAAGAGGTAAAAACCACGGGACCTCATCCAGATCAACAATCCACTATGAAGTAGAACGTTACAACCTTCTTCACTCACGCAGGAGTGGATAAACAATAAGAGAAATAGAGAAAACAGAGAGATCTAACCGATTACAAGGACAGAAGCACTAAGGTATAGATTACACAGTAGATAACTTCCACGAGCAGAACCTCCCTTCTATAAGCTTCCTCTCTCTTCCTCTCTCTCTCTCTCTCACCTTTTGATAGCCCTTTAGCAAATCCCTTGTAAAGCTTTAGGAAACCTTTTTGTCTTGCCTAAAAAACCCTAGCCAATCCTTTTTATAGTTTTGAAAAACTCCTTTCTGCATCCCAATTGCGAAAGGACTCAAATCCGCAGTTTCGCACAAAATCGTGGAACAAACTACGTAACCTACAACTAGTCCTGCTGAGTCTTTGACTGGTCGTAGGACCCCTTTGACCAGTCGAGACATCCCTTCGACCAGTCATAGCTATAGTAAAAAATAGTAAAAAAACTTGCTGGACTTTGAGTCGTGTCACGACTCGAACCTTCGACTGGTCGACTACCAGCCTTCGACCAGTCGAGCAGGGCTCTCGACCGGTCGAAGATGGGTCAAAAAAACCCATCAAATCTCCCCCTTTTTGACCTAGGAGGGATCCACCTTCTTCAAGCCAGTCAGGTTTCTACAAACCTCAAACTTGCCAAAACCTTAGTCATCATGTCTGACCCATTATCGTCCGTGTAGACCTTCTCAAGCTGTAACACCTTTCGTTCCAAAGTATCCCTAATCCAATGATACTGAATCTCTATGTGCTTTGACTTGGAATGCTGACTTGGATTCTTGCTCAAGTGTATAGCACTCTAACTATCGCAATAGACCACGTGCTCCTGCTTTAGGCTAAGTTCCTGTAGGAACCTCTTCATCCAAAGTATCTCTTTACATGCCTCTGTGACTGCAATGTACTCGGCCTCTGTTGTCAATAATGCTATGACCTTTTGTAGCTTGCTCTGCCAAGAAACCGCTCCCCCTGTAAATGTGAACATGAACCCCGATGTAAACTTCCTGGAGTCTATGTCACCTGCCATATCTGCATCTATGCAGCCCTATAACACAGGTTTACCGTTACCATAGCATAAGCTCAACCTGGATGAGCCTCTTAGATACCGCAATATCCATTTCACCGCTGTCCAATGCTCTTTTCCAGGATTGGCAAGATACCGGCTAACAACACCAACCGCATACGCTATGTCTGGGCGTGTACACACCATAGCATACATCAAACTTCCTACCGCTGACGCGTAGGGTATCTTCTGCATCTCTTCCACCTCTGCCTTCGTCTTGGGACACTGCCTGTCGCTCAATTTGAAGTGACTATTTAGTGGAGTACTGACCGGCTTCACTGCATTCATATTGAACCGCTCTAGGACTTTCTCAATATACTGCTCTTGTGACAGCCAGAGCTTCCTGCTACTTCTGTCACGGGTTATCTCCATTCTTAGGATCTGTCTAGCCGGGCCTAAGTCTTTCATCATAAAAGACTTGCCCAAATCCTATTTCAGCCTGTCGATCTTCTTGATGCCTTTTCCCATGATGAGCATGTCATCAACGTTTAATGGCAGTACTAGGAAATCACAATTTGAGAACTTGCCCGTGAACACACAGTGGTCCAACTCCGTTCTGTCATACCCATGTTTCAACATAAACGAGTCAAACTTCTTGTACCATTGCTGTGAAGCTTGTTTCAGCCCATACAAGCTCTTCCTCAGCCTACAAACCATATGCTCGTTGCCCTTGACTTCGAACCCCTCTGGTTGGTGCATGTAGATCTCTTCTTCCAGGTCACCATGGAGAAAGGCAGTTTTAACATCTAACTGCTCTATCTCCAAATCCATGCTAGCCGCCAACCCAAGCAACACCCGTATGGATGTCATCTTCACCACTGGTGAGAATATCTCCTCGAAGTCTATGCCTTTCCTCTAACCAAAACCTTTCACCACAAGTCTGGCCTTGAACCTTGTCTGTGAATTCTTCTGCTCAATCTTCTTTCTGAACACCCACTTGTTACTCAGAGCTTTCTTGTGCTTAGACAATTTCACCATATCGTAGGTGTGGTTCTTATGTAAGGATTTCATCTCCTCTTACATAGCTTTCAACCACTCCCCTTTATGCTCGTCGGCTAGGGCCTCAAAATAATCTTCTGGCTCTCCCCCATTGGTTAGCATAATGTACTCATGCAGTGAGTACCTCTTGAACGGTTGTCTGTCCTTAGATGACCTCCTCACCTGTGGCTCAACAGGTGGATCAAGTGGGGGCTGCTCCCCTGGTCCATCTTCTGAAAGAACTCCCTCGTCCTCTGCACATTACTGCACTCCCCTGTCATCAGGCACCACGGGAGAAGTAACTGGATCCATGTCCTTTAGCTCACCTGAACTAGGCTGGTTCTTCTCTGGCTTACCAATGTCTTCGATACACTGATCTTCAAAGAATACCACATCTCTGCTCCTGACGAGCTTCCTCTCGGTCGGATCCCACAACCTATAACCGAACTTTTCATCACCGTACCCTAAAAACACACACTGCCTGATCTTCATATCGAGCTTGGACCTCTCGTCCTTTGGTACGTGAACGGATGCCCTGCATCTAAACACCCTGAGATGACTATACGATGGATCATGTCCAGTCCACACCTTCTCAAGTACTTCTCCATTCAACGGGGCTGATGGAGACCTGTTTATCAAATACACCGCCATGTGCATTGCTTCTCCCTATAATGTCTTGGGCAACTTTAGATGGGATAACATGCATCTGATTCTCTCAACAATTGTGCGATTCATTCGCTTAGCTACACCATTATGCTGGGGGGTCTTGGGAACCGTCTGTTCATGCCGTATACCCAGGGACTTACAGTACTCATGAAAGTCACCAATGTATTCACCACCATTGTCAGTGCGGATGCACTTCAATGGTCTACCTATCTCTCTCTCGACCATAGTATGAAACAATTTAAACACACCAAAGACCTCGTCCTTAGATTTCAAAGCATAAACCCAAACCCTCCTAGATGCATCATCTATAAAAGTAACAAAATACAATGCCCCACCCAAGGTTTTTGTCCTCATAGGACCACAAACATTAGAATAAACCAAATCTAATGTATGCACTTTATTAACATGAGAAGTAGTTTTAACAAATGAAACTCTATGTTGTTTCCCTGATAAACAATCAAGACAGGTTTTGAGAGGTGTACTTGTCACGTCTGGAATGAGTCGCTTCTTTGCTAGTACTTGAAGCCCTTTTTCACTCATGTGGCCTAGACCCCTGTGCCACATATCAATAGCTGAATCTTCTACTGCGTTTAACCCACCCTTGCACATACTGACACTTGCATTGTACAGGGTGCAACACCTCTTTCCTTTGGCCACGATCAACGAACCCTTGATGAGCTTCCATCGCCCACCAGCAAACCGGCTTTCATAGCCATCATCATCCAACCTTCCCGTCGACATCAAGTTGAGGCAAAGGTCTGGGATATGCCTCATATCCCTGAGAACCAATGTGCAGCCCACATCGGTCTTCACACAAATATCACCAACTCCCACGATTTTTGATACGCCAGAATTTTCCATATTCACAGTCCTATAGTCACCTGACTTGTAGCTTATGAAGGAGTCCCTGTGTGGAGTCGCATGAAAAGAAACTCCCGAGTCTATCACCCAGTCGGTGTCCTGACTCGTAGCCGTGAGACATACATCATGATCTACTGAAAGAATAACTACCATGTTGCCATCTGAAGCGACTACAGTAGAATCTGATTTATCTTCCTTCCCTTTTCCTTTATTGTCGCTTTTCTTACTACGACATTCATGCTTGTAGTGGCTCTTCTTGCCACAATTCCAGCATTCAACATCTTTTCTGTTACTCGACTTGTCTCTTATTTTATCTTGGGCCTTTCTGCCCTTCCTGTTCTTTCCTCTCTCCTGTTCCTGTGTCACAAGGGCCTCTTACTGAGTAAACCCCTGAGACTTCCTCCTTGTCTCTTCATTGAAGAGACAGCTAGTTACCTGTTCCATGGATATCTTTCCGTTTGGCGTGGAGTTACTTAGAGACACCACCAATGTCTCCCAACTGTCAGGCAATAAACTAAGCAATAGTAAAGCCTACAATTCATCATCCAGGACCATCTTCATAAAGGTGAGTTGGTTCACTATATTGCTGACCTCATTCATGTGCTCAGCCATAGAACCACCATCTTTGAATTTGAGATTCACAAGTCGCCTTATCAGAAAAATCTTATTACCGGCTGTCTTCCTCTCATACAGCCCTTGTAATTTCAGCCATAGGCTAGCGGCTGAGGTTTCTGTAGACACATGGTGGAACACAGAATCGTCCAACCATTGTCTAATAAACCCCACCGCCTTTCGGTCCATCTTCTTCCAATCATCATCAGTGATATCCTTAGATTTTG
Source organism: Magnolia changhungtana (assembly GCA_030180095.1). NCBI lineage: Eukaryota > Viridiplantae > Streptophyta > Magnoliopsida > Magnoliales > Magnoliaceae > Magnolia > Magnolia changhungtana. The sequence continues at coordinate 1,773,726 of JASAUF010000076.1, forward strand.
CTGATATGCCTAAAATTGGAGAATATAGGTCCTTACAATAAAGCAAGTCCTCCATCTTAGCCTTTCATATGGTCCAGTTAGAACCATTGAGGCTGATCATCCTTGATGAGCCACCTTCCATAATTCAAAACCGATCCTACCTGTTCAATGAACTTAGCTTTGATACCACTTTGTTGGGGGCCTTGCACAAAACCTTAGAATCTAGCCCTCCAGAACAAACAAGAATTATGTATAATAAAGCAATGAAAAACAATCAATGCATCAATCACACACCACATAAGAGATTTTTACGTGGAAAACCCTCAAAGAGGTAAAAACCACGAGACCTCATCCAGATCAACAATCCACTATGAAGTAGAACATTACAACCTTCTTCACTCACGAAGGAGTGGATAAACAATAAGAGAAATAGAGAAAACGGAGAGATCTAACCGATTACGAGGACATAGAAGCGTTGAGGTATAGATTGTATAGTAAATAACTTCCACGAGCAGAACCTTGCTTCTATAAGCTTCCTCTCTCTCTTCCTCTCTCTCTCACCTTTTGATAGCCCTAAACCCTTTAGCAAATCCCTTGTAAAGCTTTAGAAAACCCTCTTGTCATGCCTAGAAAACCCTAGGTAATCCCTTTTATAGTTTTGGAAAACTCCTTTCTGCATCCCAGTTGCGAAAGGACTTAAATCCACAGTTTCACGCAAAATTGCGGAACAAACTGCGTAACCTATGACTAGTCCTACCGAGTCTTCGACTGGTCGTAGGACCCCTTCGACTAGTTGAGACATCCATTCGACCAATCGTAGCTATAGTAAAAAATAGGAAAAAAAACTCGCTGGACTTTGAGTCGTGTCACGACTCGAACCTTCGATTGGTCGACCTCCAGCCTTCGACCAGTCAAGCAGGGCTCTCGACCGGTCGAAGATGGGTCAAAAAAACCCATCAATGGGTGCCTAAGAACACATATATAGATGCTTGAGGTGAAGAGTTTATTAAGGATTCAACTTAGGAATTTGCAATGGCCCTAATGATTCCTCCCTTGGAGCTGTATAGTTCTTTTCCAGCATCAACTAAATTACAGATGGTGTACAGTAACCTTTCAATACAAATAACAATAATACTAATAATAAAAGAAAAAAGTTTAGTAGTAAACCTTGATGCTTTGGGTAGAAAAGCATTACCTGTGGCATATAAGTAATTCAATTAAGACATAAATTATGAATGCCAATTTAGATGTATTGTGAAAGAAAAATGACGCTTTTTTTTTTTAAATTAAATTTTATTAAAAACAAAAGGAAAGATGTACAATCCTTCGGGCGGGCTCCAACAAAAAAAAAAAAAAAAAAAAAAAAAAAAAAAAGAAGAGGAGCCACGCCTATCATAAGCACCCACACACGCAACTCTATGAACAAGAAGCCCGCCGAACGAAACTGAGAAGGGCCGACAAAGCGCGGACCAAGCTTCCAAACAAAAATGGAAAAAAGCAGGGTTAAGTTCTCAAGTAACCCAGCCCAACTTTGTCAAGAACCAACAGGCCCCTAATGGAAGTCAGGAATTCTGACCTAGAAAGGAAGAGAGAGTTGGCACACCCTTCGCTTGCCAGTCTGGCGAGCGCATCAGCAACGGCATTTCCCTCACGAAAGGTATGCCTGAAGCAGAGATTGAGGCATCGACGAAGATGGTGGATGGCACCCAATCTGTACCAGATGTTCCATGGGCAGTGGGCGAGAGGATCCTCGGCTGCATCGACCACCAGTTTGGAATCAGACTCGACCACTATTCTAGAAAGACCCAACTTACTGCAGAGTGTAATTCCGTCCAGCATTGCCTGGGCCTCTGCGGACGTATTGGAAGCATGACCATAGTTTCTATGGAAGGCGAAAATAACGTTTCCTTGAGCGTCCCTTACAATTCCTCCACCACCACTATCACCAGGATTTCCGCGGGAAGATCCATCCACGTTCAGCTTATACCAACCCATAGGAGGTCTTTCCCATTTGACAATGGTTGGACCGTGAGAAGCGCGATCCTGGCCGTGCACGCAGTGGAGGGCCTGAAGAGTTACGTTAGTTCTGAGGGACTTGTGATCGTTGTGAGGCATGTGACTGCCGATTTCCTGCAACCAGCTGGTGACCCGAGCAATGATCATGGACCCACACATCGGGATACTCTCATAACGAGATGCGTTGCGGCTCCGCCAAAGTTCCCAGGAGATCAACATTGGGACCAATCCCAGGAGCCGCTTAATGCGAGTGGAATTAGAGGCCCTTAACAACCAGGTACGAATCTTCCGATGAATGGTCTGGTTTGGGATGATCGGAACGTCAAAAATACTATGGAAATGGGACCAAACGATTGAGGCAATTTTCCCAGAGCAGAGGAGATGGTCCAGCGTCTCGAGATCGAAGGCAGGGCAAGATGTAGCTCGCTGGATGTGGGCATGATTGGCCTGCGTGGAAGGTACAGAATGCGGCGACCGTTGCCTAGGATAAGGGGCAGGGGATCTGGCAAGGATGGCTCCCTGATCCATATCATGAGCAGGGGGGTTCGTTGTCTGCGTGGGGCCGAAGTCTCCTCCACAGCATTCACATTTAGAAGCTAAAGGAACACCTGATTTTTGGACTGCATCATCAACCGAAACGGCATTGTGCATGATTTTCCAAGCAAACATTCCAATCTTCGGAGGGAGCACGTCATTCCAGACCCACCTTGCCCAGAAAGCCTTCTGCTGCTGATCACGAATACCCTGCCAAGCCGACTTCAGCGTGAATTTCCCAGAGGAGGACAAGTCCCACGCCAGCTGGTCTTCTCTGTTGGAAAGCTGAATGGGAGACTCCTTCAGCTACTGAACAATGGATTCAGGGAGGATGTGCTCTACGTCTTCCCAGCTGAATCTCCCGGTGGGATCAAAGAAATCTCTGACCGTGGCCTCCCTGATGTGAGAAGGTATCTGTCTGGGCGCGAAGGACGCGAGAAAGGTCTCCCCTGTCCAGTGTTGGTTCCAGAAATTAACATTGCCTTCACCCAGAAGCCACCTGGAATGCTGGAGAGTAAAGGGGAGCAATCGGAGAATGTCTTTCCAGACAGTAGAGTTCGCAGCCGAGTTCGTTCCTCTGGAATAGATGAGCTTTGCTATGTATTTGGAGGACATGAACCTGGCCCATAGGGATCTGCCTTCCAGGAGGGCTCTTCCCATTTTGATCCTACATGCCGCCATAACATCCTTCATTCTTTTTATACCGAGGCCCCCTTCCGACGTTGGGAGACAGATTTTCTTCCAGCTCACCCAGTGCTTCTTCTTTTTCCCTTTCGCAGTCCCCCAGAAAAAGTTAGACATTCCAGCTTCAAGCAATTTACATGTGGCTTTGGGAATGTTGACCGTGGACAGAACATGGATTGGAAAAATGACGCTTATTTTATTATCGGGGCTATTTAAATATTGGCCATTAATTTATTAGATGGTTAGAAATGAAAATCAATCACTTTCATGTTTCTAGAAATAAGTGTCCATGAATCAAAGGTTAAGATTGTTCACCCAATTGGTGAAAGTCCTAACAATGGTTAAAATGAAAATAGTACATCCAAAATTTATGCAACCAACATCGAGGCCAAGATCTTCAACACAATTAATACTACAATGACTTATGATCAAAGTATCCATTGCCTCAGCTTTTTAATGGATCATGTATAGATCATCATCTTTGATCTTAGAAGATCGTAATGTTGGAGAACTGGCTCTATGAAAACACCTTAATCTGGATGGAAACAAATAAGAGAAAATAAAAAATCTAAACAACCACATAGAGAACACAATTTTTACGTTAAAAACTCGTGGAAAAAGCCAATATATAAAAAGACGATCAATATAAAAAAGATTACAGGGATGGAAAAATTTTACAGTAAAAAAACCCTGACTCTCTCTCCTCGGAAGCTCTCAAAATACCCAAAAAACAATTAAAAAAATGGTAACTCTCTTCTAACCATAACATAACTTACCCTAAAAGCCACTATTTCAAGAGAAAAATGTCAAAAATACCCCTCAAGCGTCCACCAACAATTTGGACCTTATAAGCATGTGAAACATGGGTCATATTGGCTCATAAAAGTGAATAGACTTATAGTGATTTTGGTATCACAATTTTAATAATAAATATGATTTACAGCTTGGTAATATCATTTAATCAGTCAAACCTTGGTGGGTCCTATATGAACTTTCTTAAGGAACAAGATTCCTTGTTTAGTTTACCTTTTTAATTTTCTGCTAATTAGTTTGTTTAGCAAAGATAATAACTTTCCTTGGGCATTTACATCACTTCTCTTGAGGCAAACATTATAGTTATTGAAAGACTAGGAACAACATGAAATTGGTACGCTTTAAAAGCTTATTGAGTTAGCTCTCAGATGAGCCTTAGATCACTGAGTGAGAATTTCTAAAATCCTTGTAACATTTTGATTGTATTGAGGGATATTTTATTCATTTTTAATATATTATGAAAATGATGGTTTAGAATTAGAAATAATGGAGGTCTAAGATTATATTAGGATTTCTTCCATTTACAAAATCGGATGTAATTATGTTAAAAAATCTCGAAATAATTGGTTGGTTTTGATTTTGTAAAAGAAAGGTGGAGTTTTCTCCATAAATCTGTGCTGTTTTATTGATGAATTACGTTTGATGCCACTAAACTACTTAAAAATCACTCGTAACATGGGGATTTTATCAATCCATCATTGAGCCACTCACCACATGTCGAAGCCCTTTTATCCAAACGATCTCCATCAATCAAAAGTTAGGATGGTTTTTTCAAGCTGATTTTGGAATGAGAGGATCCATGAGATAGACGATGTCGTTTAAGTTACATGTCCAACACATGTTACCAAGGATTAATGGTTGGTGAAACAGGATTCATAAAGTACATCTCACAAACCTGTTGAGAAAAAAGTCTTTAATCTGTTTTTTTACTGTAGCTACGACTGGTCGTGGGTCAGCCACGACTGGTCGTAGGAATAGTTCGACTGGTCGTGGCTCGCACGACTCAAAGTCTAGCGACATGGGTTTTTTGGTGTCCAAGCTACTCGACTGGTCAAAGGGATGGGTCGACCGATCGTAGGGTTCCTACGACCAGTCGTAGCCTCGGCTTGACTAGTTGTAGGTTACGCAGTTTGTTCCGCGATTTTGCGCGAAACTGCGGATTTGAGTCCTTTCGCAACTGGGATGCGAAAGGGAAGTTTCCTAAACTATAAATAGGGGTCCCTAGGGTTATTCTAGGGTATGGGAAGGCTTTCTAAAGTAGTTCCAAGGGTTCCTAAAAGGGTTTAGGGTTATCAAAGGGTGTAGCAAGGGTGAGATTCGAGGTTGTTCGAATCGGGTAAGTCCTTTCTCTTTGTAATTGATGCTTTCATAGTGGTGATCTGTCGCTTTGTGCCGTGATTTTTTCCCGCAAGGGTTTTCCACATTAAATCTGTGTATTCTCTTGTGTGCTTGGTGCCATTGGATTGCTATCCTAGATCTAGATCTGTGTGATTCTGCAGGCCAAAAATCCCAACAAGTGGTATCAGAGCTTGAGTTCGATTGGGGCACAGATCTGAATCTGAGGGATTAGTAATAATGGTAAGCGCTAGGTATGATATTAAAAAGTACTCAGGGAAAAATAATTTTGAGTTATGAAAGATCAAGATGATGAGTTCCTTAATTAAGCAAGGTGAAGATGGTGCTCTTGAGGAGCGGAAGTCCACTATGACTGATGGTGATTGGAATACTCTTGATAAGAAGGCTTTATCATCGATCCGTTTATGTCTCACGGATGAGGTTCTCTACAACGTCATGAGGGAGAAAACTGCGGCTAAGTTATGGGCAAAGTTAGAGGATGTTTATGCGAAGAAATCCTCTGAAAATCGCCTGCACTTGAAGTGGCAGTGGTATAACTTCGAGATGACAGAGGGTGGAGATCTGGAGGCTCACATTAGCAACTTTAATAAATTGATTTACAAATTGCTGGATATGGAGGAAGTGATGAAAGATGAAGAATAGGCATGTATGTTGCTGAATTCTCTCCTGGCGTCTTTTGAAGCATTCAAGGACACTATGTGCAGCACGAACAAAACCCTGAGTGTCGATACTGTTATCTTGGCTCTTCAAGGGAAGGCTATGAGACAACTAAACAGCGACATGGGGACGTCTTCTGATGCACTGTTTACAGTGGGTATAAATTCCGGACAAGGTACAGGTTCTTCAGGTTCTAAATCCAAATCCAAGGGCAAGGGCAAAGGGAAAGTAAAGTGCTGGAACTGTGAGAAGAAAGGACATGTGAAGAGGGATTGCGAAAATTCTAAATCGAAGAGAAAAGATTCTGAGGCTTCATATAGGGAGGCCAATGTTGCCACGTCAGATGGATCGAGTGGATGTGATGGTGATGTTTTTTCTGTGTCTACTATCAGGCGGCCATATAATAATCGTAAGGACGAGTGGATACTAGACACTGGGGCATCTTTTCACATGACTCCTCATAGGAGTTGGTTCACCAATTACAGGGAGTGCGATGGTGAACAGGTGTTTATGGGCAATGGCTTTGCCTGTAATGTTGTGGTTGTTGGTTCGGTGCGCATCAGGATGTTTGATGGGGTGGAGCGTACCCTGACTGATGTCAGGCACGTTCCTGATTTGAAGCAGAATCTGATTTCTCTTGGTGTGCTTGAGGCAAAAGGATGCAATTACACAGGTATTGATAGTGCTCTTAAAGTATCTAAGGGGTCACGGGTAATCATGAAAGCACAACGACTAGGTAACTTGTACAGGTTGATCAGGAGCACTTCAAACGGTGGAGCTACAGTGGATGTAGCGGATTCCACCTCTGCATGTGTGTGGCATATTGGGCATGGCCACATGAGCGGGCAGGGCAGGAAGGCTGAGACGTGCGGACAGGGATACAGATCAGGTAAAGCAGCCACCTGTGAGAAGAATCACAGGGCATGATTGCAGGATATCGGCGAGGTACATGGACAACTCCAAATATCACTGGGGATTCATCTTCTATTCAGATGGCTCTAGGTGAGCCTGGTGCTGAAAAGTGAAAGGTGACTATAGGCGATGTGATGGATTCGTTATACCAGACCGACATATGGGAGCTGGTGGAGCTTCCAGTGGGCCGGTGAGTGGTTGGATGCAGGTGGATCTTCAGGAGGATACAACATAGATACAGGGCGATGTTGGTAGTGAAGGGTTATGCTCAGAGAAAAGGGATCGGCTTCTCAGAGATATCCGCGCCGACGGTATAGCAGGTGTCTATTAGATCCATGATTGGCACTGATTGGCCAATGTGATCTTGAGCTGTAAGGATGAATGTGGAGTCTGCACTTCTGTAAGGGAAAATGAAGAGCAGATCTACATGAAGCAACCAGAGCAGTCGAAGTTAAAGGGGTTGAGAAAAGACTTTGTAGGAGGTCATGGTTCGACCTGTCGCCTAGGCAGGGGTTTGATTCCTTCATGGTGAGTCAGGAATTGATGACATGTAGATCGCCAATTATGACATGTCTGAAATCAATGTACTGAAGACTCGGTTAAGTGGGACATTTACGATGAAGGATCAGGGGGCTGCAAAGATGGTTCTCGGCATTGAGACTGAAAGAGGAGTAGGTTTTGGTAATCACAGGAGGAATACCTTGTGTGCAGGTATTGATCAAGGATGTGATGGGCCAGGTAAAGCCAGAGAGAGTTCCCTACATGTCTCCTCTCAAGTTTTCCTCAGAACATGTTCCAAAACAGATGAGGAAAAGCAGAATATCTCATGAGCCTTAATCGAATGCGCTGGGCAGTGTATGCCATGGTCTGAATTAGACCGGTTATTTCACAGGCTATCAATGTTATGAGCAAGTACCCCGACAAGCAATATTGGGTAGCGGTGAGATGGTAAAAAGACTACGTTTCTTTCTTTTGCGAAGACAGGAGTAAAGGTGGTTGGGCATGTGGATTTAGATCCGGCAGACATGATTAACAAGAATGTTCCTGTAGAGAAGTTCAAATTCTGTATAACTTCTCTGAGCTTGGCAATGGCAGAAAAGAAGGACGGAGTGTGCACGAGAAGCTATGATGTGATGCAGAGATAAGAGAAGAGGTCAAGGAGCTACACGGTTGAAGATTGAAGACTTGGTGAAGATTGTTGAGAAAAAAGTCTTTAATCTATTTTTTACCGTAGCTATGACTGGTCGTGAGTTAGCCACGACTGGTTGTAGGAATAGTTCGACTAGTCGTGGCTCACATGACTCAAAGTACAGCGACATAGGTTTTTTGGTGTCCGAGCTGCTCAACTGGTCGAAGGAATGGCTCGACCAGTCGTAGGGGTCCTACGACCAGTCGTAGCCTCGGCTCGACTAGTGGTAGATTACGCAGTTTATTCCGCGATTTTGTGCGAAACTATGGATTTGAGTCTTTTCGCAATTGGGATGCAAAAGGAAAGTTTCCTAAACCATAAATAGGGGTCCTTAGGGTTATTCTAGAGTATGGGAAGTCTTTCTAAAGTAGTTCCAAGGGTTCCTAAAAGGATTTTGGGTTATCAAAGGGTGTAGCAAGGGTGAGATTCGAGGTTGTTTGAATCGGGTAAGTCCTTTCTCTTTGTAATTGATGCTTTCATAGTAGTGATCTGTCGCTTTATGCTGTGGTTTTTTCCCGCAAGGGTTTTCCACGTTAAATCTATGTATTCTTTTGTGTGCTTAGTGTCATTGGATTGCTATCCTAGATCTAGATCTGTGTGATTCCGCAGGCCAAAAACCCCAACAAAACCAATGACAAATATACTGTTATGATGTGGACAATCACGACGAAGATCTACATGCCACATGTACTTTGTTACACGTACGCATAAAATAAAAATAAAAATAAAAAACTCAAGAAAACACTGAAACATTTATTGAGAAATGGGTCAAAGAACCCTACAAAAGACAAACTACAATGCCTCAAGGGGCTTTAAGGTGACGTTCTACAAACGTAGAAACACAACAACATTATTAAACTGGAAATTAAAGCTCGAAGCAATAAAACACGGAATTGAAGAAGTCGAGCTTGTATTCTCAACCACTTACAAAACATCGTCTAACTCACTTTCAACACCAGCAATCCCAGCTAAGGTTAGAGGTGGAATGCTCTGGGGGTTCTTAAACACATTGAAAGGATCGACCACCGTTTTGGCTCGAACCAACCTTTCATAGTTCCCCAGAAAATACTTCTGGCCCCAAGCCCTAGCCAACTCCACAGCAAGAGGACCACTCAAGCCAGGCACCCTCCAGTCTATAACTCCAAGATCAAGATCCAAGTTATTCACATACACAGCCCTTGGATCCATTGAAACATAGGGTTCCATGAACTTATAAAGCCTTCTAATCCATTCAAGATACTCATCGTTGTTCCCATCATCAACTGCTTGCCAATCTATGAAATACTCAATGGCATAGAGGTTATCTCTATGTGGGAAAGCAATAGCATCACTCCTAATCCTATTTACGGCCCCACCATATGGATCTAATAGGATGGATGATTTGTTTTGCTTTGAAACCATGTCCATAATACTGTTCATGACATCCAATGGGATTGGGACTTTTACATAGTCGTATTTCACCTTGGAGAAGCTTTTTGGGAAGGTTGACCTATTCTTCAAATCTTCTACTGTGGGCACATCTGCTGCACCCCAAATATAGACAACGGATTCAACCCAAGTCATTTCCTTACATTCTTGGGTTGTGAAATTCAATTCAGGGAAGGCCTTGCCTATGTTCTTGAGGGCTGTAGTTCTGGGCCCAAGAAACAATCCCAAAAATGTCTGCCCTATCCCAATGGTGTCATTTCTTGGGACTGCTACAAAACTGAGGAAGAATTCATCCTCTAGTTTTGGTGCAACCATCTGCCATTTGTACCACAAATTGGCAGCTTGACTCACTGTCCCGACTCTCATGGCTCGGCACGCTGTGACAGTTTTGGGTACTGGGAGTAACCGGATCTTCCAAGCGGCGATTACACCCCAACTACCCCCTCCGCCACCTCGGATCGCCCAAAAGATTTCTTCGCCCATTGCTGCACGGTCCAGTGTACGGCCCGCAGCATCGATCAGTATTGCGTCTACTACGTTGTCTGCACCGAGCCCATATTTCCTCACGAGGGCGCCATACCCACCACCACTCAAGTGGCCACCACTGCCCACAGTTGGGCAGATGCCGGCTGAGAATCCATACTTCTTACTTGATTTGCCGATTGCATAGTAAATTTGGCCTACTGTTGCACCACCTTCAACCCAAGCAGTCTCACTCGTCAAGTTGACGGTGATCCGGTTGAGGTTCGTCATGTCTATGATCACAAAGGGGGTGTTGGCAGTGGATGATAAGCCCTCGTAACTGTGGCCCCCACATCGGACCCTGATTGTCCATGACCCCTCTCGTGCACAACGGATCGCTGTTGATACTTGGCTTTGATTGGTTGGGAAAATGATAGTAAATGGCTTAGAAACATTGGACCTGGTGAATCTTAGGTTCTTTGTGGATGTATTGAGGAGCTGAGGATAACTAGGGCTGCAGAAGGTGGTAACGTTTGCTACTCCTCCAGAGGATAGACAAGAAAGGAGATCTTGGCTACAAGCGAACTTTAGGAAGGAGAGGAGTAGAAAGAGCGTGAAGTTTCTGTAGATTTCCATGTTGGAAGGATGAGAAGTGGAAGTGGATTTCATGGATGAAACATGGACATTGCTTATATAGAGAAGCTTACGTGCATGAAGGAACTCATTTAAGAAACGTTTGCTAGCATGCATCCCGACGTATTGCAATAGGATACGTCGGCATGTTAGAATATAGATCAAGGTCCTTCTAAACAATCTGGACTGTTTATATGATGGGCCTCATAGTGGATGGATGATAAACAAAAGGAAATTCTCAGATTGAAATATATATATATCAAGGATTGATTATTCGAAGGATTCGGAAACCGTTTGTAGTTAAAGAAAAAGAGTTAAATGGTCAATGGGTTAAAACTTTCCGATCTAAGAGTTCCATTTTCGGATATTCTCCATTCAACATGAGAACCATCAGATTAATGGTTTGGATCATTGAAAGGTGTCGCTAAGGTCCATATGTAGCGATTGCAACACGTCACATTTTGTATTCCAGCAAGCCTCTGAGCCTAGCTATGGCTTCTTGCGAGACCAAGACGTGGCTATACGTGTCCGTGTATGTGAGATCCAGGCCCGTTTCTCTGACCATGAAGGAAAGATCAGTCCAGTCCGATCATGACACATGTACATCAACTATGGACGCGGATTGGATGGTGACCCAAAGACCACGTAGCTACGTGGTGTCAGTATATGTGGGGCCACCATAATGTATGTGTTTTATCCACGCCCTTCATCCATTTTTCCATCTCATTTTAGGGCACGAGCCCAAAATTGAAGCAGTGGGGACAATGATGTCCACCATTGAAACCTTCCTATGGCCCACACAATGTTTATTTGTCATCCAACTTGTTCATAAAGTCCAACAAACCTGGATGAAGGGAAATCAAAAATATCAGCTTGATCCACAACTTCTGTGTCCACCTAGAAGTTTTCTACGGTGGGAGTTCAATCCCTATATACCATAGTCGCTTTGGATATGCTTCAATTTTGGGCTTATGCCCTAATACGACCTGTCAAAACGGATGGACGGAGTGTATAAAAAACGTACATCACGGTGGGTCCCACAGAGTCTTGACACCACTTAGCTTCGTAGTGTTGGTGTCGGAAGCCGATTGCGTCCTAGCCCCGCCCGGACAGTAATCTGTCCGGGCAAAGCTCTGTGGGGGCCACCATGATGATAATCCTGGATCTGATCACCTGGTCACACGTGCCACAGCTCCATCTGTCAGGGAAGGTAGGATTTCAACTTTAGTTAATATATACAATATTTAGTCAAGACGGAACTTTTATCTGCCCCGTTTATGTAACTAACTTCCTATCCGTTGACCGTTTATATGCGTCTCATAACCTGTTTTAGACAAGGCCATGCTAGGCAGTATATGTACACGACATCAAAGGTACCACGTGATATTTGGATGAGATCGAATCCTTCTAGCACGTGGGGCCCACCGTTTATGTCTCCAATTCTGGAAATCAGGACAGTCCTCCAGTCAGGTGCTCCACGATGTTAGAAATGGACGGATGGTATTAAAATAAAAATTACCAAAATCATTTTCATTCGTCTAATTCTTTTGTAAATTGCAGCGCCACATGTTTACCTAGATCATGCAATTTGACCCACCTGATACAGAGCTTGGATCTCATGCTCGTGTGCCTTGCTAGCTCAATGTGTAGAAGAGAAGCCTCATACGCGCGCGTGGGGTTAGCAGAGCATTGCACACATGAGCGACGACATTTTCACCAAACAAATAATTTAGGCTTGTTTGGATCACGAAACCAGGTTCATAAGAAACCCATTTTGGTATGCCACTGAGAAAACGTCAGCAGGTTTTCTAGCGTGAAGCACGTTTTCCGTGTAGCAAGAGATCACCTGGAAAGGTGGAATTACACGGAACACCGTTGAGTTTTCAGTTCCTATGCGTGTGGCCCATGTTTAGTTACCAAACTGTTGAAAGTGCATGGTCCACTAACAAATTGTTGTACAGAAAGGAAGATCCTAACCTTATGATGTTTGTCCCTTTCTTTGATAATATATCAGTTCCCGAAACTTATTTTCCAAAACCTACACAGGTTTGGTAATTGTTGCATGAAAGTGAATGGTGGGGGAGACTTTTGCCCCCAAACGGCGGACAAATAAATAATTTGTATATTTAACAGAAATGAAAAAAATAAATAATTTGTATATTTAACAGACATGAAAAAACCTTTTAAATAAAGTTTAAATATTTTAGGAATTTAAAAATATATGTTTAACAACTTGAGGTTAAGATTACACCAAGCAAATTAATATTGTCACTCTCTCTTCTCCAATGGCACAGCTAGGTAGCAATGGGGTAACTTTGGCAAACAAAAAGCTACTAGGGTGGAACTTTCATGAGATCCATCTTGTCTACCAGGTATGTTTTCTAGCCATTGAAACTAAAAATCATAATCATCCAAAACTTAAGTAGGCCAAATCATACGAAATAGTTGGGAAAGAATGCCCATCATTAGTTTTGTGTAGGGCCTATCATAGTATTTACATGCCTTCCAATCCATTCTTCTAATATGCCTCCCTGCGGTCAAAGAAATACCCAAGATCAAAATATTTCAAGACTTAGGTTGGTTATGCCACATAAAAATTTGAAGTTTTAGGTATAATTTAACTGTGCAACCTACCTGAGAGTTGAATTAGCATTTATTTTTATTAAAAAAAAAAAAAAAAAAAAAAAAAAAAAAAAAAAAAAAAAAACAAAAAAAAAACAAATTAAGGCCAAACAAGGTATGCTTTGTCTGATGGATGACATAAGTTTTGTGTATAGATTTTACATAAAGTTGAAAGTTCTGAAGACAAGACTGAAAATGTGGAACAAGGAGATTTTTGGTGATGTTTTCAGAAACGTCCAAGTGGCTGAGAATGAAGTATTCAGGGCTGAGCAATCTCTCCTTAACTCACAAGCAGAAGCTGACCTCATCCTCCTCAATCTAGCTCAAACAAAGCTGAAGAGAGCTCTCCTCCGAGAGGAAATTTTCTGGAAGCAGAAATCCAGGAACACCTGGCTGGTAGAAGGAGATAGAAATACTATTTTTTTTTCATAACTCTGTCCTGGACAGACGCAGGAGATTATCCATAACAAAATTGAAGAAATCTACAAGTGAAACAATTGAGAAGATATAAGATATAGGAGTAGAAGCTGCCAAGTACCTTCAGGACCTCCTTTCCTCGGAGGGAAACAACTCCATTGGCCACATTCTTGACTGCATCCCGACGCTGGTGAGTAATCAGATGAACACAGGGCTGGCGAGAGCCCCAACCATGGATGAAGTGAAAGAAGCAGCAACCTCCATTCCGCCGGATAGCGCTCTAGGCCCCGATGGATTTGGAGGTGCATTCTTTACTCCATGTTGGGAAGTGATTGTGGAGGATCTCCTAGAGGCTACCAAAGACTTTTTTCAAGGAGGTCCGATTTCCAGAGCTTTCCAATGCACCCAGGTATGCCTCATCCCGAAGAAGAAGAACCCGGAATACGTTACTGACTTCAGGCCGATCAGTTTATGCAACTGCATTACAAAGATTTTCTCCAAGATCATGGCATCTAGGCTGGCCCATTATCTTCCTTTCCTCATCTCCCAAGAGCAAGGAGCATTTGTTAAAGGCCGATCAATTTCTGAAAATATTTCCATAGCCAGAGAGATGGCCCATGAGATCGACAGGAAGGTTTATGGGGGCAACCTGATAATCAAACTTGATATGGAAAAAGCATACGACAGATTGGAATGGAATTTTATCACTCAGGTGCTTCTCAATTTTGGTTTCAGTCCCCATTCTGTTAATCAAATGCAGCACTGCTGGAAGGATGCCTGGTTTTCTATTCTCATTAATGGCAAAAGTTTTGGTTTTTTTTTAAACCACTCGAGGCCTTAGACAGGGTGACCCACTTTCTCCATCCATCTTCATTCTAGTAGCAGAAGCTTTTAGTCGAGGAGTCACATCTCTTTTCTCGTTAGGAAGCTGCCAACCTTACAAGCTCCCCCAAAACTGTCCTACTATTACTCACCTATTTTTTTTATTGATGATGTTATTTTATATCTTAATGGCAGGCTGTCCAATGTGCGAATTCTCCTCAGGATTATGAAAGGGCTTCAGGTCAAAAGGTCAATACAGCCAAAACTTCCTTCATAGCTCCGAAGAAAACATCAAGATCTAAAGCCCAACAGTTGAGCAACCTCACAGGATTCAACTAAGCCTTCTTCCCATCACAGTACCTGGGAGTTCCCCTTACCAAAGGGAAAATCTCAACCCTGCAATTGCAGCAACTCGTCGAGAAAATAACAGGAAAAATTGATGGTTGGAAAGCTAAACTCCTCAACCCGACTGCGAAATTGGTGCTTATCAAACACGTATTATCTAGCATTCCCATCCATCTCCTATCTGCGATCAATATCCCCAAAGTTGTTAGTAAATCACTAGAAAGAGCTTTTGCGAATTTATTTTTTTTGGGGCAGCTCCGATGTTGGCAACAAGAGGCACTGGGTCAGGTGGTCGAGCATGGAAGATGTGATGAGAGCATGGAAGATGTGATGAGAGCTTTTAGGATCAAGATGGGATGGAACTTACTCAAGGGCACGTCCCTATGGGCCAAATTTTTCTCAGCCAAACACCTGTGGAAGCTATTCACAACCCATGGCAGGGTAGGCACGATCTCTTCTCCATGTTGGAAGGAACTCATCCGAGCTTTTCCATTCACTCTCATCCACTCAAGATGGCTGCTCGGAGCAGGAGAAATCAGTTTCTAGTACCACAACTGGTCGGGGAGCGGGATTCTCGCCAGAGCCATGATGAGACCTATCCCGAACCACTTACAGAAAGCAACCGTCAGCGATTTCAACCCCATTTCAGGCACATGGAGTCTTACTGACATTCAGCACATAATTCAACCTGCTGCTATGCAGACCATCCTCGCTTCTCAGGTTGCATTTTCTAACCGTCCGGATAAGCTGATTTGGGATCTATCATCATCAAGAGCTTTTACTCTCAAGTCAGCATTAAACAGCATCAGACAACATCAATCTAAGGTTCCTTGGGCCGCATGGATCTGGAATAAACATCTCGCCCCAAAAATGGGAATCTTTGCATGGAAAACTATCCACAGAGCTGTCTTAGTTGATTCAAAAGTTTGAAGACTCGGAATTCATTTAGCTTGAACATGCGAGTGCTGCAGATCTCCTACATCCCCCGATCAGTTATCACCAAGATCGGGAGCCTTTGGACAGCGTCATTCCTGGCCTATGCCCTCAGCTAAGCTCTACGCAGGGAATGCAACTGTCGACCCCCTGTTCTACACACATCAGCCGCATATTCCAGATCTAGATCCCCTCCAGGGCGCGGTGGAGAGTATTAATCACCTGTTTTGCCATGGTAAGATTGTCAGGTTGGTCTGGGGCCTTTTTAGTAGGATGTTCAACATTCCCTACATCCCTAACCAGTCCATCCTCTAGTGAATCAGCCTTTGGACTTCTTCAGCCAGCAACAAATTCTGTTTTCCTATCCTGATTGGCCTCCTTCCTTGCGTCATTATGTGGGAATTGTGGAATAGTAGAAACGCCGCCAGATTTGAGGGCCATAACATGTCTGCTAGTCTCATTATATCCAAAGTTTCCCGATGGTTGAGAGAGATCGGCTCCACTATTCCAAGCTCGGACAGGTATTCTATGGCCGAAATCTCTACCCTCTAAGCCCTGAAGATCAACAACCCCCAAGTCAACTCAAGCATCTAAACCTCTCATTGTCAGATGAACTAAGCCCCCAAACGACTAGTTGAAACTTAAAGTCAATGGTTCGTCGAGAGACAATCCAGGAGAAAGTGGTGGGATGGAGTATGTCGAGATCACGCAAGCAAGTTTATTTTCGCTTTCAACAGATACTACAGGGTTGCCTCCAACACGTTTGCGGAAGCTCAGGCAATGCTCGATGGTCTAAATATTTGTTTTTCCCTGAGGCTTTCTAACATTGTTGTTGAATCATACTCTAAAGTTGTTGTGGAAGCAACGAAGGACCCGATAGCTTCCAACCCTTGGAAAATGTGGTACATTCTAGGAGACATTCAGCACAAAAGGTGGAGCCTTAACCTTTTATTTAGTCACATATTCCGTGAAGGGAACTCCGTAGTAGACACTCAAGCTAGATTAGCTAGTGAAGGATGCCCAGACACAGTGTTCGGAAGTTGCTCCTACTCCCGAGGCTAGTTAGAGGAGCTCTTGTGTTAGACAATGCAAGCCTGGGGTCAATTCGATACCCATGATCCCCGTTCCCTTCTCGTGTCTCCCATGTTTGGAAGGAGTCACTTTTGTACAAACCTGTCTAGACCCCTTCAGGAGGCCACTCTCTGTCTTAGAGTCTAGCTGTTCAGTCGATATATGATAGGTGTGGTCCCAGAACATTTTGTACGGAAGAAGGTTATGGTCAGTTTGGCACGACTCAGCGGAGAAAACCTATTGAAAATGGGCCACCGCTGCAGATTTTAGAGCAGCCTGATTATCAGTGATTTGCCCTACCCCCAGTTCCACCTGATGGATAGTTGCACGCCTCTGTTTTTCCATAGCAGTGGCATGAAAGAACCTCGTATTTTTATCTCCCTCCGCCAACCACTCGACCCTCGATTTCTGCTTCCAAAATATTTCCTGCATAAGTTCCAAGGAGGAAAGTCTGTCTGAGTTAGAGTTGAGCTCCTGCTGCAATCTTTGTAGCTGATCCAACGGACCAGAAAAATCCCGCATCTGAGTCTCCAAATCGACCACATTACACTCCACAGTCTTAATCTGCTCAAATATATTCCCAAACTCCACCTTATTCCAGACTTTTAAATCATACTTCACTTGCTTTAGTTTGGAAATGACGTTGTATATTGGATGATTAGATTCGACCTTCTTCCACGTTGCGCTGACCACCCTGATGAAATGACCATGTTTCGTCCACATACATTAAAAGCGGAAAGGTTTTGGACTGTTGATTGGCTGATTTGGGAAAGTGAGAAGAAGTGGTGCATGATCCGAATGAATTCGAGGCAAGTGAGAAACTTGGAATTGTGGGAAAACCACTGACCACCTGACATCAGTAAGGACCCGGTCCAATCGCACCCAAACATGAGAATTGCTCGCCTGGTTGTTACTCTAAGTAAATCTATTTCCCAAAAAACCCGCATCCAGGAGACCCGCTCTGTTAATGGCAGCAAATTCCACTGATGAAGCTCTATCTGCAGACCTGCGGCTCCTTCTTTCCGAGCTGTCCACAATCGCATTGAAATCCCCACAAACTGCCCAAGGGCCTAGTGTTGAAGACGAAAGGGAAGCCAGGTCCGCCCAGAGACTTCTCCTTAACACCTGAGCACACCTAGCATAGACAAATGTTATATATAACAGAGCAGCAAAGGTCTGAATTGAAGCCACAATCAACAAACATTGATTAGATTTAAACAGAATAGAAACAGATGTATTGGATTTGTAAAAAAACCAGATCTTGCCTCCCTCCTCATAATTTGAAAGTGAAGAATGGAAACCGAAAGCTAATCTTGTTTGAACTCTCTTCGCATCTCCAAGTATAGGTTCAAGAATCACGACAATCCGAGGATCATGTTTACTGATAATCCGTTTAGCAGTCCTAACCGATCTTTGATTACCAATGCCACGAACATTCCACACAATGATCTTATCCATCCGTCACATATCCTGTATTTACGGCCCTTCTCTTCAACCTTCGAAGCCTTGAACTCCAGTTTCCTTTAGCATAGAGAATTCTTAGCCTTCTAGACTGCTTCATAGAATTTTTCCCATCAAGAAATATATGTCCCTCCTATCTTCCTTGTCCCACCAACTCCTGATGCCTAAACCCCTAGTCAAACACTTGCCCCAATTCCTCATCCTATTCCTGATCTTGTCTCAAACACTGATTGGCAGGTGGGCTGTCATATCCTTCTTCTCGATTCCTATACGATGCACTAAGCGGTCTGATATCAAAGGAGAAATAAGATGAGAGGTCCACTTCAAGGGCAGCTCTCACCTTCTCGTTTGGCCTACCTTCCGTTACAGAGATTGGGTATGAAAGTCTCCCACATCTTGTTAGAGCTCTGCTTTCACCCCTAACACCCACCTCAGTGCGCTTTCGTGAATAAACGTTCCATAACATAGGTGGAAGGTTCTCCTTTCCACCAGCCTACATGGCTTCCTGAGTTTGTTCCTGAGTGTGGATATGGTTACCAGTGTTTTTTGGAGAAATCCTTACAGCTTCAGAGTCAACATTCATGACTAATCCCTCGGGCTGTATCATATCCAGATGACTGACCGCAAGAACAATGCTCTGTTGAGGCTAAACATAAGGTTGCATTCCGCATAGCATATCTTCTTCCCCTTGAGAAACAGTAACCTGCTCTGAATTCTGATCAGCTTGATTAGTCTGTAAGCAAACCTGCAATCTTGCCTGATGACACTCCTGTCGGCTTGGAGAGCTAACTATTTTGGCTAGTTTAGGTGAAGCCTTAGCTGATCCGATCAAAAGAGCCTGATCAGAGGCTCCATGACCTCCCCTAGATCCTGGACTGGCCAGTAGCCCAACCCCTATACCATCTTATCACGTGACCGGCGGATTTCACCTGTGATGGCATTTCCACCTGTAGGAACATTCACACAAACACCTGTTGTGCCTAATCCCCCACTGCTATCTTTTTCACCAACTGCCGAGATTAGCATGGCGCAATCCTTTAAGGTGGCAACCCCACCGGTGTCCTAAGGAGACTTGACACCCTCTCCTAAATGCGCATTACTACAATTAGCAGATTGTTTGCCCAACATTTCGCCGCTAGTCTCTTCAACTCTTACAGAGGTGTTTCCACAAACAGTTACTGGGGGTCCGGTGTTACCATGAAACCTTCTAAGCACCCACTCCTTGGTTCTTTCGACCGTAGTATGATTGATAGAAGAAGAAGATCCGAAGCTGAATAGAGTTTCCAACTCCACAATTATAGGATAAGTCTTCCCCAAAACTTGTAACCGCAACACCTGGTTGAAAATGACACCCGAGCGGGGAATGACTTTGATCCTCGCAAACGCCTGGAAGTATCCGAATCTCGAGTTGGAGTCTATTTGAATGATCTTCCCTTAATAGCTCGCCAGATCTAGAATAACGAACTCGATCCAAGCATGTGTTAGAATACCGAACAATCTGACCCATTCCCCATCGCCCCCAATTACCTCTGCCGGAGTCCACTTTTCTATCAACTGAAGCCCCATTTCTCTTTGTAAATCAACGTTTCCGTTGAAGACGTCCATCTCTGCTGCAGATTTGAACAGAATCAAGAATTTCGTAGCTATGATCCTTACGATCTCCACCTCTGGAAACTTCATATTCGGCTTCTTCAGAGCACCATATAGCCAATCAATACGGACATCCCTGTCCACCGCAATCCCCACCATGGCGAGATTTAACCACCGAAGCCGATTCTCCACAGTCTTAAGAGTCTGCAATGGTGGTGACCCTAGATTTCTCTTCCATTAGGTCATTTGTGGTGGGTGTTGATCTGTTTACCGCATTAAGAAACTGCCGAGCCATATTCGAATTTCTCTGCTGAAAATCTGAGGATGAAGGGGGTGGTATTGCAACCCTGTTGTCTGAATGACTTTTCGTCCAAGCAATATGAGCCAACCTCCCATCAATCCTTCGTTCATGGAGACAGTGGATAGCATTAAGAGCATCTTGTTCATAGTAGAACCGGATGAAAGCAAAACCACGTGATCGATTGAGCTGT
Source organism: Magnolia changhungtana (assembly GCA_030180095.1). Classification (NCBI taxonomy): domain Eukaryota; kingdom Viridiplantae; phylum Streptophyta; class Magnoliopsida; order Magnoliales; family Magnoliaceae; genus Magnolia; species Magnolia changhungtana. The sequence continues at coordinate 1,794,141 of JASAUF010000076.1, forward strand.
TGATTCCAAGGAATGAAGACGTCTCTTATTTTCCCAAATCGGTTGAAAATACGGAGCAGATCGTCTTCAGTGGTGTCAAAAGTGAGGTTCGTTGCAAAGAGAGATAAATAGGTTTTTGAAAGTTGAGATTTACGGGAAGAAACACACTCCCACGGTACCTCCCGTGGCTGAACGCGATCTCCAACCAGCTCCCGCTCTCCCTCTTCCATTAGATCTTTCTCTCTACACATTGGTTGCATGGTTGTTCATCTAATTGAATCAAACACAACATTATAAAATTCCATACTACATATTTATCCACCAATCTCAAGCACCAGATGTTCAACTGCAATTTCATATCTCCATGATCAATCTTCATTCCCTCTGCTCTAAACCTTTTCCATTGGAATCATATCTCCATGATGCGGGTACAGTTCGTTTCACATATGTCAAACCCTCAATGTCACCAATACGGTGCCACCTCCTTTTGAACACATGTACAAATGATCCAATGATCGGGAACTAAAGATGGACCATTGAAAAGAAAATTTCCAACGGCTGGCGTTGGACTGGACAAATGAATGGTTAGGATCATCATCTAAGCATGATTCTTGAAACGATGGGCTACTCAAAATAGCGCCCATTTAATGGATGGTTCTGATCATCAGACCATCTACACGTGTGGGCTTCATCGGGCAAGAGATGCTTGTGATCCTGTGTCACTGCATGTGTAAAACGAACGCAAGTGATTCAACGTACCCCTGCGAAGAGAAAGTGGGGCCTGACATTATAATTACATGGACCAGTTCTAGTCAATCCTGAAAGTTCCATAGGATGAATTGAAAGTAACTAATTACTGAAGAATCACTACAACCTTTGGATGAGTATCACATTTTAATTTGTCATAGCAACCGTCCACGTCAGGGCCCACAACTTGACCAGTTCCAATCACCTTGTGCGGTAGAGATCAGCGGAAAGCGTGCCGAATGAGAGAAGAGGGCTGACGGAAGGAAGCGTCACCAACATGACATTAGCTGCTATGTCATGCCACGTTAACCTGCCCCAAAAGCAAATAGCAGACAGCGACACTCTACCTCTCTGGATGAGTTATGAGGAAACTTTTTTCGTTTTTTTAACTTCCTCCCTCAGTTGTTGAAACATTACACAACGCTCCCCAAAAATCCGTATGTTACAATTAGGTCCTATTGTTCAGTACGTGGTACAAACAGTTGAAAATATAGGTTTGAATGTAGTGTCCATGAACCAAAAAATCCGAAGGTTAGGCGGCCCAACAAAAAGAGAGTTACAAAAGGTGCTGAAAATTTTCACATTAACTTGTGGGTAGAGCACGTCACGTGTGATAATGCACATGGAGAGAGGAAGTGCTTCACCAACGAGTCCTCGGCTGTAATATACCCACAGTTTTAAACCTGCCCAAAAAATAATTAAATCAGTGACGTTCTACCTCTCCAGATGAGACCAGCGGAAACCCTTTTTTTTTTTTTTTTTTCAATTTTCCTCCACTTGTTGAGGCATTACGCGCATTACAATTCGGTCCAATGGTTAAAGTGACATAAATGGTTGAAAATGTAGGTATTGATGTAGATTGCCCATGAACCCAAAGTCCACAAAGTTGTAACCCTTCAACGAGTGGCCCAACGAAGAGAGTTATTAAAGGTGCCAAAATGGTTCACATTAACTCATGGGCATGCTTATGTGAGGAGACATTGGGACAGGAAGTTATGCATCGAAACATCAATGGTTGGATACCATTCATACTATGAGCCTGAATGTAGGTGATGGGTTTGCAAAATAGCTCTCCAATTGAAGAATTTCAATCCATCGATTGTTAAAATTTACAGATATTGTCCAAATTCAAAGAAATTCTATTATTTGTACATGCTTCATCAAATGTGAGACCTATCATTAAAATAGTTTGGAACATTGAAAAACCCATTCCTTATCCAATGGCTCAAGTCCTGACATCTTATAACAATATTTAAAAACGTGTTACAGGAAACCTCCTTTTGCAACGTGTGTGAATAACACCTAATTAAGGCATGTGGACTGCTACTATGCCAAAACTGCAAAAAAAAAAAAAAAAAAAAAAAAAAAGGACCAACTCCGTCGCAAAAATTAAACGACGGATAGCATCCATCGCTGACAAACAATGGATACAATGGATCCGTTTGTCGTTTTAAATTTTTGTGATGGATATGATCCGCCGCTACTCATTGGTGTAAGCAATGGACTAGAAATCTGTCGTGAATTTGGCTTATTCAGAAATTAGCAACGGAAAACATCCATTGCTAAAATTTCTAGGTTTAAAAAAAGAAGACTATATTTGTTGTTTTTTTAAATCTGTTGCACTTAATAATCATTTCTTTATATCAAAAACATTACTAATGAAACTTCATATATTACAAAATGCAATATTTTGATGTAAAGTCAATCTTTAGTATTTAATTACACTAAAATATGATGGATGCAGGAGCAAACTTCTTATTCAAGCATTTTAATTTCAAATCCAAAATAAATGATTGATGAAGAAGCAAGAATCTTACTAAAAGGCAATAAAGAGTGAGGGGAAATGCCCAAATCGTCTTCCTCAACTCTCTTATCAAGGGCAACTGCCAAGGTAAAATAAAATATCATAAATCTTAAGAGAAATACATAGGTAGATTGATATTGCAACTCTATTTCCTTCGGAATCGTCTACTCCTCTACTTGAACAGAAAAAAAAAAAAAAAAAAAAAAAAAAAAAAAAACAAATATGAAGTATGGTTGCTGAAAGAACTTTTTTCTATAGTGAAAACCAAAAGATTCTGATAAAATATTCACTTATTTTCACTTATTTTTAGCCAGTGAATCTCTAATTTTAATCTTCCCTAAAACCCATTTTAGGATTATTTCCCTTATGCTTTGCTAATCGACTAAATTCCATGTTAATCCAATCAAAATTGCATGGCACAGAACTAGAGTTGAAGAATGTAACATAAAACATGATGGAAAAAGATCCTACGATGTATATTTGTTGCATTTTGAATTTCTTGCACCCGATAAACAAGCAATTATTATAAAGAGAAGTGAATGCATATAGTATACAAGTAATAGATAAGGCAAGCGCAAAAGTTAACACCATGAAGAGTATGGTTAAAGTTTTGAGTAACACAACCATGCAAAGGAATTGAAATAGAGAGTGAAAATATGGTGGCTATGGAGAACATCTTAACTATTGAAATTTTAAAACCATGAAATTCACTTAGAAAATCAAGAATAGCAATAAGGGGGCATACAAACCTTGTCTGCAATTGTAAAAACAAATGCTACATTGTCTCTATAAAAAATTTACAGGCCTAAAATGATCCGTTAGTAGTAGGCCAGTGGAAATGGAATTCATTAACAAGGGCCATTTTTTATGTTTGGCTGCTCGGAAACAACTGGAAATAGATTCCTTTGGGAACTCATGTTAACAAATATTTTATGATTCATTCTCAGAAGTTGGCTATTAGATTCCACGGAGAAAATACAACTTTTCTTGAGGGTATTGACTCTTATCTTGCTATACATCTAATAATAAGATTGATCAGAACTAAAGAGCAGGTTGATTTTAAAAACTTGGGTTTAACGACGGACTTTGATAGTTGCTAATGGAAAATGTCCGTCGCTTTTTTCTTGTGCGGTTCCTGGCGATGGACTTTGACCTGTCAGTAAATCCTAATCCCCTTGAAGTCAATTTTCGATGGATCATTTTCGTTAGCTAGAGAGGAAGTTTATCATAACTATCTGATCTTTCACTCAATTTGGTTTAATTGGCTTCCTTCAGTGAATCATTTGATTTCTCCTCCCAGGTTTTAGGCTATTGATAGTCATTCATATATCATACCCTTTAACAATTCCAACACTTTAACTTGCCTTTACCTTTTGACTTGGACCTAGATCGTGACTAGGGTTGTACACGAACCGAGCTAGCTCGGTTAGCTCACTATTGAGGGTCAAATATTGCATATCAGACCCAGTTATTGCTTAGATTTATGAACACGGTACCGTTTAATAGCCCAATTTAATCGTGTTTGTATTGCAAGGTGCATTTACAAGCTTGGACTGATCAGGATGATAAAAGCATGGATTTAACGCTCAGAATGCACCAAGGCAAGGGACGAATCCCAGGGGACCAAGATCGACGGATTTACACACCAGAGATCCGAGAAAATGGAGAAACTGAAGCTCAAGTGGCCCGAAAATCAGCCAGAATGCAAGATCACAGGGTTTCCATCATCCATTTGGCTTGAAACTTCATGCATGGCCTAAGGACTATAAATTAACCGTACACGTCGAATTTCAGCTGTTGGATCCCTGTGAAAGTGGCCCAACAGACAGATCGGCCCATAAACCATTGATTTTGGGCCCACCTGCTATCTGGATATGCTTCAAAATTGGTCTTAACAGTTTAAATGAGATGAGAAAAAGGATGGAAGGATCAGATCTCACACAAGAAGCACAGTGGACTCCACCTTATGTGGGATGTGCATAGTGCACATGTGCACTAGCCGTGCACTGTATGGTCAATGAGAGTCAAACTCTCTTGAGTGACTCAAATTCAAAAAATGGCAATTGTCATTCCCTGTTGTTGAACAGAGCATCTGATTTTGGTCTTGTGGGCCATCACCGTACCTCAAAGGTCCAATCTGGACCGTCCATGAGATTCACATGGCCCGTATCACTCATGCCTAGATGGAGGAATTTCAAAAGACGGCAGAGATCGGTTTTCAACTATCCAAATGCAAGACGGATGGCAGAGCAGAAAATCAGGTGGGCCACATCGAATCTAACCCAAAACCAGTCAATTCCAACTGGTTTTTCGAGCTGAATTTAATGGACTGTGTGGATTTGTCAGCCAACACTGATCATGGGCTCCACCATCATCCTAGCGCAGGTCTTGCGCAGGCCAAGCATCCAAGTAGAGCCGGGACGCTGCCGTCCACTATGGGCCATTCCGTGATCATAATCACAGTCGGATTCGTGATCCAAACCATTCACATGATGGATAAGGGGGTCTAGACCACACCCAAGAAGTTGGACCGCATTGATGGATGGTCAACAACTCCAAAACGTGGGTCCAACGCAAGACTTTTTACGGTTTTCTTGCACACGCGGCTGTTGCTGCGAAAGCTTTTCACGCATGCCGACTCCAACCTCTCCACCGCCCCTAGCAAGCTATAAAAAGAAAGAAAAGAGAGCTTAAGGGATATCATCTCGACTTGGGGCTGGACGTGGAACAGAGCAAAGCAAAGAGAGAGAGAGAGAGAGAGAGAGAGAGAAGAGAGAGAGAGAGAGAGAGAGAGAGAGAGAGAGAGAGTGGCTGGGAGATTCAAGGGCTGGACGTCAGTGAGAGAGGAAGAGAAATAGAGAAGTATTTTTTATTATGTTTTTTATTTTTGAGAGATCTAGCTCCATCATGTTGGGCTAAACCTCTTAGCTAGGGCTAAGAGGTGAAGCTCGTAGCGTGATGGGGAGACTTTTAGCTTATGCCTTTTGTTTAGACTAAACTGATGTTGATTTTAGTTGGGGTTATCATAATTATGGCCGTGAGAATTATTATCACCCATCAGATAAGAAGAAAACAATGCGTGATTATATCATGAGTAATAATAAGTATTACTAACCATCATATTCTCCCACCTATGATCCGTATGACTATAATCAGTGGAAATATCAATGTTGGGAAGATGAATCAGCAATATATCATAGTGATAATTCTCTTAGGTCCTCTAGCTTTGAAACACAATCAGAAACAATCCAAGAGGATTCACTTCAGAAACTCATGAAAGCACAAGAGCAATTCAATTAACTTATCATATAATCATGTGAATTGATCAAATCCTCAATTTCAATAATTCGATCACACCTTTTGGCAAGGGAAGAGGCTAGGTTACCCCAGCCTCATCCCAATCTAGAAGCACAATGTGAAGAAAGTGATCATAATTCGCTTGTAGAAGAAACTAAAATTACGAATAAGGAGTTGGAGTCCATTAATGAGCATATGGTTCAATTCCCTGATGAATCGATCTCGATGACTGTTCAAAAGAATGGTCAAGATACGTGGGTGTCTTTCAAATATAATGATGATGACACACTTCACTCACATGACACACTAGATTTCAATGATGAAGAAGAGGTTAGTTTATGTGAACTGCAACCCATTCTAGTTGTAGAATGTGAGGAAAGTGATCTCATCCCAAGTGTGCACTGCACTGAATTAGACGATGATGCGTATTGAGATGAATATTATGAACGTGCAGCCCAAATTCCCCAAGAATCAATCTCACGTTTGGTCTAAGTCAATGATCAAGACGTACACTAAGTGGTCGTTCATAATGAGCCACTCCCCTCACCTGACATGTCTAATTTAAAAGTAGAGGATGAGCCCCTTACAACCGACCCTTCTAACTCTTGTAAAACATGTGTGGACCATTGCTCTGAATCGAATAATAATGTGATTCAGGAGAATGAAGAGTTGATCGCTACGACTCTAGAATTTAAAACCACTCAGTTAAAGTCATCATCTGAGCTATACACGCTTGACAATTCAATGCCTCGATTGAGTAGTTTCAATAAACAGAGTGATCACTTCGATGCTTCCCCTATTGATCTTCAATCTATTTGTGCAGGACTGGAGCAAGAGAGCGTACCTCCATCCACTTTCAAGGACGATGGATTCCTTGGGTAGATCATCACGAGCTCTAATGTGGAATATAAGTCACACTCAGCTGAATTTCCTAACTCTTTGGATGATTGCTTGGCACACTTTGCAGATTTAAACGATCTCATGTCAAAAGACAAAGTGGATGCCTCGCAAGACAATACCACGGTATATGTCATGGATCGAGAGAACTCTTATTCTGAAGCCTCTTCCTCCCCAGATCCTCACTAACTACCATTAAAGGAGGAGGAGCTGACAATAGAACCGAAGTCTGACACTTCGGAATGTGTTGAGACTACATCGCTTCCTGAGAAGTTTTCTAAACTTTATCTACTTGTAGTCTCTGATTCACCATGGGATACTAACATTGAAACCTCTTCTGTCATAGGTGAATCGTATATACTCTGGATACCTCAAGTAATTCAACAAAAAATTTCTTAGAGGTACAGAAGTTTCTCTGGAAAGTCATGCTCCAAGGCATCCAAGCCTATTGCAAAAAGGGCTTTTGGATGATCCTGTTGAGGAACTTACTGAGAAATTTATCAAGATATTGGCCGGAAGAGGAACATTGCGGCATGATCGAGTAGTTTTTCCCTACTTTCATAGGACTATGGTAGTTTGCTTTATGCTATTTTAGGATAGACGGTTTGATGTCATTCGGTTAGTTTACTTCCTACATTGTTTTAGGATAGTTTGCTTTCGTGTCTTCACTCTCATGCTGACCGGCTTTCATGCTGAGATCTTTGTGGAAAAGCCTCTTGATTTCTTCATCCAGGTACTATCTTTCCATTACTTCTCCCTTATTTTCGTTGTCCCATGTGCATTGCATGCCCATATCTTTTACATTAAGGACAATGTAGATTTTAGGTTGGGGGTAGGAGAATAGGTAACCTAATCAGTGTTTTCTTGGTCTTGAGCAGAAAATTATGAAAAAATTTAAAATTTTCTGGACTTTCTTATGAATTCGAAGTAATTTTGATGGCCATCTTGGATTTAGAATTACAAGATAAGTGATGTTGGTAATTTATGACTCTTGGATTCAGTTATTTGTTAGATTTCACATTTAAATTTGAACTGTTAATCCATGATTAGAATTTTAAACATTGATTGAGTCATGATTTCACAAGACATATCTCGCTTGCACATTAAGGTTTCAGTTCGATATTGAATTGTAACTTGGTAATCACTAAGCATGCAAGGAACCAGCCCGGAAAATTTGTTCGTCATGATCAATTGAAGAAAAAAAAAATACCCAGCTAAATAATTAAAAAAATAGCTAAATGATCTTCACCATAGGTTTGCTCCCTATAGGTGTGGATTTAATTCCCCATGGATGATACGTGAAAAGGGTTGGGTGTACGATCTTCACCATAGGTTTGCTCCCTATAGGTGAGGATTCGATTCCCCTCCTTAATGTTACTTTTAAAAAATTGATATAGTGGGAAAGTCATCAAAAGCTGGAAGAATGGGAAAAGTTTGGTTTAGGTTTTGGTTATCCTGAATGCTCTTGTTGGGTACCAATGACATCATGAAATAGAGAAGTGAACCCTAATGATAAGCCGAGATTTCACTATACACTTATGGAAGTCAATGCTTAGAATTATTCTAATTAATGTATTAATATTTTGAACTTGATTATGAAGTTTACCGTATGCTTAAGTCCAGGAGAGAGTAATGCCCAACATTCATGAATCTTGGAATTCTAGGATCTGGATTGTTTTTCAAAAATCACTCGGGTTTACAGAAATTTTCCTATAAGTCTCAACTTACTTTTCGCATACTTTGCTCGGGACTAGCAAGATGCTGGTTGGAGGTTGTGTTGAGGGTCAAATATTGCATATCAGACCCAGTTATTGCTTGGATTTATGAACATGGTACCGTTTAATAGCCCAATTTAATCGTGTTTATATTGCAAGGTGTATTTACGAGCTTAGACTGATCAAGACATTAAAAGCATGGATTTAAAGCTCAAAATACACCAAGGCAAGGGACGGACCCTAGGAGACCAAGATCGATGGATTTACACGTCAGAGATCCGAGAAAATGGAGAAACTGAAGCTCAAGTGGCCCGAAAATCAGCCAAAATGCAAGATCAAAGAGTTTCCACCATCTATTCGGATCGAACCTTCATGCATGGCCTGAGGACCATAAATTAACCGTACACGTCGAATTTCAGCTGTTGGATCCCTGTGGAAGTGGCCCAACGGACAGATCAGCCCATAAACCATTGATTTCGGGCCCACCTGCTATCTGGATATGCTTCAAAATTGGTCTCGACGGTTTAAATGAGATGAGGAAAAGGATGCACAGATCATATCTCACACAAGAAGCACAGTGGACTCCACCTTATGTGGGATGTGCATAGTGCACATGTGCACTGGCCGTGCACTGTATGGTCAATGAGAGTCAAACTCTCTTGACCGACTCAAATTCAGAAAATGGCACTTGTCATTCCCTATTGTTGAACAGAGCATCTGATTTTGGTCTTGTGGGACATCACCGTACCTCAAAGGTCCAATCCGGACCGTCCATGAGATTCACATGGCCCATATCACTTAAGCCTAGATGGAGAAATTTCAAAAGACAGCAGAGATCGGTTTTCAACTATCCAAACGTAAGATGGACGGCAGAGCAGAAAACCACGTGAGCCACACTGAATCTAACCCAAAACTAGTAAATTCCAACTGGTTTTTCGAGCTAAATTTAATGGACGGTGTGGATTTGTCAGCCGACACTGATATGGGCCCCACCATCATCCCAGTGCAGGTCTTGTGCAGGCCGAGCGTCTAACCAAAGCTCGGATGATGCCGTCCATTGTGGCCATTCCGTGATCATAAGCATGGTCGGATTCGTGTCCAAACCATTCACATGATGGAGAAGGGGGTCTAGACCACACCCAAGAAGTCAGACTGCATCAATGGAAGGTCAACAACTCCAAAACGTGGGTCCAACGCAAGACTTCTTGCAATTTTCTTGCGCACGCGGCTTTTGCTGCGAAAGTTTTTCACACACGCCGACTCTAACCTCTCCACCGCCCCTAGTAAGCTATAAAAGGAAAGAAAAGAGAGAGCTTAAGGGATATCATCTCGACTTGGGGCTGGACGTGGACCAGAGAGAGAGAGAGAGAGAGAGAGAGAGAGAGAGAGAGGCTGGGAAATTCAAGGGCTAGACGTCAGTGAGAGAGGAAGAGAAACAAAGAAGTATTTTTTATTGTGTTTTTTATTTTTGAGAGATCTAGCTCCATTATGTTGAGCTAAACCTCTTAGCTAGGGCTAAGAGGTGAAGCTTGTAGCGTGATGGGGAGACTTTTAGCTTATGCCTTTTGTTTAGACTGAATTGATGTTGATTCTAGTTTAATTAAGGGAATGTTTTTAGTTTTTAATGGTCTGTTGTGACTAAAATTACAATGGGTCTCGATATCTTTGAGCATGTTCCTTTCCCTTTTATGTTTATGATGTCAGGAAGCCCTGTTGTTCACCATCATTTCCTAGGTATGGTCGGATGATGAAACCCTTCCTAACCTTCATAATCCTCTGATTGGTTGTCAATTAGTTTAATTATGTTGTTTACTTTGTCTCCTGAGCATGGTTTGGTGATGGAATTCATTCTAATTCTTATACCTTTCATCTCTTGAAAACTAGATCAAAGGAAGTTCAGTTTTGATTTCCATGGTTACACCCTTCAACCGGATGAAAATGGGACTCTAAGTCCAGTTGAGTCCTTGAAATAGGCATAAGATCTCCCTAATCTCTACAAGTGGATCCTCTAAATCCCTAGTTTCCTACCTCTGAATTCTCTAAATTTTAGATAATATTTTTACCATTATTCCCTTAATTTCCTTCGATTTAAATTTCATCTTAATCTAGTTCTAGTTCAACTTAGTTTCAGATAACATGTAGGTTTTAGTCCCTTGGGATTCGACCTTGGTCTCACCGAGTTTATTACTACATCACAACCCTATACTTGGGGAGTGAACACTCGCTTAACTCGACTCGAAAAAGTTCGATTCAACTCGGATCGAAGCTGAGTTCGAGCCGAGTCGAGCTAATTTTTTTAGCTCGAAAATGAGTTCGAGCCGAGTTCGAGCAGGCCCCATCTCGAATCGAATCCAGCTCGAATCAAACTCGAATCGAACTAGTTCGGTGACTCGGTTACTTTACTATTGATGTTCCTCACTAACTGTTTGATAAAATGACTCAACGAAATGTGGCTAGTGGCAAGGAAGGTTTGGCTAGTGATAAGGTGACAAAGAAGGTTTGGCTGGTGGCATGAAACAAATATCTTTTTTCTCTGGTTTTTTTTTTTTTTTTAGTTTTTATGTTACTTAGAAGGTGTTTGAGAAAATACTTATAAAACCATTGCCTCTGTTTGTAAAACAGTGGGATTTTAAAGTTACAGTTCAGGTGTTTGCGGAAACGCCTTAATGGCAAACTCAGCTCGAACTCGGCCCGAGCTGGCCCAAGCTATTGACCGAACCGTGCCGAGTTGGCCCGTCAGGCTCGAGGACCTAGCCAAGCCGAGTTCAAGCTGAGATCAGCCACTGTTCGAGCCGAGTCGAGCTGAGGCCAGCTCAACTCGATTTGACTTAATGTACACCCCTAATCGTGACTTCTCTCGCTCAGATGATCTTCTCTGAGCATTCGTAGAAGTACCTTCACTTCCACTATTCCTTCTCAACTGCTTCAACTTAAGATCTAAGAAAACGTGTTGGGGACCTTGCACAAAACCTTAGGATCTAGCCTCCCAAAACAAACTAGAATTATGGGATAATAAAATAATGAAATAAATCAAAGCACAAACCACACCACATAAGAGATTTTTATGTGGAAAACCCACAAAAAGTAAAAACCACGGGACATCGTCCATATCAACAATCCATTATGAAGTAGAACGTTAAAACCTTCTTCACTCATGCAGGAGTGGAGAAACAATAAGAGAATAAAAGAAAAATGGAGAGATCTCACCGATCATGAGGACGGAGAAGCGTTGAGATGTTGATTGCACAGTAAATCACCTCCACGAGCATAACCTCCCTTCTACAAGCTTCCTCTCTCTCTTTCTCTCTCTCTCTCTCTGTCTCTCTCTCACATCTTTGATAACCCTAAACTCTTTAACAAACCCTTGCAAAGCTTTAGGAAACCCTCTTGCATTACCTAGAAAAGCCCTAGGCACCCCTATTTATAGTTTAAGAAACTTCCTTCCGCACCCTGTCGTGAAAGGCCTCAGATTTCCGCAGTTAACACAAGATCCGTACTCAAATCTGCGTAAGCTCGACTGGTCGAGACAAGTCCTCGACCGATCGAGCGGCCCACTCAACCGGTCGAGCACCTCCCTCGACTGGTCGAGCACCTCAGAGAAAATACATCAATTGGTCATTAGACTTTGAGTCGAGCCCCACTCGACTGGTCAAGCACCACTCACGACCGGTCGAGCAGCGTGGTGAATTACTCTAAATTTTCAACCCACTGCACTGTCTCTCCCCTGAACTGAGGAGGAAAATCCCATCAAATCTCCCCCTTTTTAACTCAGGAGGGATTCACCTTCTTCAAGCTAGCTTGGTTTCTACAAACCTCAAACTTGCCCTTGAGCAAAGCCTTGGTCATCATGTCTGACCCATTATCGTCCGTGTGGACCTTCTCAAGCTGTAACACCTTCTGTTCCAAAGTATCCCTGATCCAGTGATACCAAATATTTATGTGCTTTGACTTGGAATGCTAACTTAGATTCTTGCTCAAGTGTATATCACTTTGACTATGGCAATAGACCATGTGCTTCTCCTACTTTAGGCTAAGTTCATGTAGGAACCTCTTCATCCAAAGCATCTCTTTACATGTCTCTATGACTGTAACGTACTCAGCCACTGTCGTCGACAATGCTACGACCTTCTGTAGCTTGCTATGCCAAGAAACTACTCCCCCTACAAACTAAACATGAACCCGATGTAGACTTCTTGGAGTCTATGTCGCCTGCCATATATGCATCTGTGTAGCCCTTGAACACAGGTTTTCTGTCACCATAGCATAGGCTCAACCTGGATTTTTACGCCCTGATCCTGAGTGATTTCTCCTAAGGTGGTACTCGAGTTTTTACACGGAATTTTCCTAGTCGTTACATGGATGAGCCTCTTAGATACCGCAGTATCCACTTCACCACTGCCCAATGCTCTTTGTCAGGATTGGCAAGATATCGGCTGACAACACCAACCGCATATGCTATGTCTGGGCGTGTACACACCATAACATACATCAAACTTCCTACAGCTGATGCGTAGGTTATCTTCTGCATCTCTTCCACTTCTGCCTTCGTCTTGGGACACTGCCTGTCGCTTAATCTAAAGTGACCATCTAGTGGAGTACTGACCAGCTAATCTGCATTCATATTGAACCGCTCTGAGACTTTCTCAATATACCGCTCTTGTAACAGCCAAAGCTTCTTACTGCTTCTGTCACAGGTTATCTCCATTCCTAGGATCTGTTTAGTCAGGCCCAAGTCTTTCATCACAAACGACTTACCCAACTCCTGTTTCAGCCTGTCGATCTTCTTGATGTCTTTTCTCATGATGAGCATGTCATCAACATATAACAGTAGAACCAAGAATCACCATCTGAGAACTTGCGCATGAACACACAGTGGTCCGACTCCATTCTGTCATATCCATGCTTAATTATGAATGAGTCAAACTTCTTGTACCATTGCCGTGAAGCTTGTTTCAGCCCATACAAGCTCTTCCTCAGCCTATACATCATATACTCTTTGTCCTTAACTTCGAACCCCTCTGGTTGGTGCATGTAGATCTCTTCTTCCAGGTCACCATGGAGGAAGGCAGTTTTAACATCTAACTGCTCTATCTCCAGATCCATGCTAGCCGCCAACCTAAGCAAAACCGGTATAGATGTCATCTTCACCACTGGTGAGAATATCTCCTTGAAATTTATGCCTTTCCTCTGACCAAACCCTTTCACCACAAGTCTGGCCTTGAACCTCGTCTGTGAATTCTTTTGCTCAACCTTCTTTCTGAATACCCATTTGTTGCTCAAAGCTTTCTTGCCCTTAGGCAATTTCACCATATCATAGGTGTGGTTCTTATGCAAGGATTTCATCTCCTCTTACATAGCTTTCAACCACTCCCTCTTATACTCGTCGACTAGGGCCTCAGAATAATCTTCTACCTCTCCCCCATCAGTTAGCATAATGTACTCATGCGGCGAGTACCTCTTGGACGGCTGTTTGTTCCTATATGACCTCATCACCTTTGGCTCAACAGGTAGATCAAGTGAGGGCTGCTCCCCCGGTCCATCTTTTGTAGGAACTCCCTCGTCCCTGTACCTTACTGTACTCCCCCATCATCAGGCACCACGGGAGGAATAATCAGATTCATGTCCTCTAGCTCACCTGAACTAGGTTGGTTCTTCTTCGGCATACCAATGTCTTCTATGCACTGATCTTCAAAGAAAACCACATCTCTACTCCTGACGAGCTTCTTTTTGGTTGGATCCCACAATCTATAACCGAACTTTTCATCACCATACCCCAAAAACACACACTACCTGATCTTCATATTGAGCTTGGACCTCTCGTCCTTTCATACGTGAACAGATGCCCTGCATCCAAATACCCTGAGATGACTGTACGATGGATCATGTCCAGTCCACACCTTCTCAGGCACTTTTCCATTCAATGGGGCTGATGGAGACCTATTTATCAGATACACTGCTGTGTGCATTGCTTCTCCCCAGAACGTCTTAGGCAATTTCGCATGGGATAACATACATCTTATTCTCTCTACAATGGTGTGATTCATTCGCTCAGCCACACCATATGCTGAGGGGTCTTAGGAACCGTCTGTTCAAGCCGTATACCCAGAGACTTACAATACTCATGGAAGTCGCTAATGTATTCACCACCATTGTCAGTGCAGATGCACTTCAATGATCTACCTGTCTCTCTCTCGACCATAGCATGAAACAATTTAAACACACCAAAGACCTCGTCCTTGGATTTCAAAGCATAAACTCAAACCCTCCTAGATGCATTATCTATAAAAGTAACAAAATACAATGCCCCACCTAAGGTTTTTGTCCTCATAGGACCACAAACATTAGAATAAATCAAATTTAATGCATACACTTTATTAACCTGAGAAACAGTTTTACAAATAAAACTTTATGTTGTTACCCTGATAAACAGTCAAGACATGTTTTGAGAGGTGTACCTGTCACGTCTAAAAGGAGTCGCTTCCTCGCTAGTACTTGAAGCCTTTTTTCACTCATGTGGCCTAAACGCCTGTGCCACATGTCAATAGCTGAATCTTTCGCTGTGTTCAACCCACCCTTGCACACACTGACACTTGCCTTGTAAAGGGTGGCTACGATCAACGAACCCTTGTTGAGCTTCCAGTGCCCACCAGCAAACCGGCTTTCATAGCCATCATCATCTAACCTTCCCATCGACATCAAGTTGAGGCGAAGGTTTAGAATGTACCTCACATCCCTGAGAACTAATGTGCAGCCCACATCGGTCTTCGCACAAATATCACCGACCCCTACGATCTTCGATACGTTAGAATTTTCCATCTTCACGATCCCATAGTCACCTGACTTGTAGCTTGTGAAAAAGTCCCTGCATAAAGTCGCATGAAAAGAGGCTCCTGAGTCAATCACCCAGTCGATGTCCTGACTCGTAGCTGTGAGACATACATCGTGATCTGCTAAAAGAATAACTACAACGTCGCCATCTGAAGCGACTGCAGTGGAATCTGATTCATCTTCCTTCTCCTTTCCTTTTCCTTTCTTGTCGTTCTTCTTACTATGATATTCATACTTGTAGTAGCCCTTCTTGCCACAATTTCAGCATTCAACATCCTTCCTGGTACTCGACTTGGCTCTTGATTTACCTCGGGCCTTCCCGTCCTTCCTGTTCTTTCCTCTCCCCCGTTCCTGTGTCACAACGGCCTCTTACTAAGTAGACCCCTGAGACTTCCTCCTTATTTCCTCATTGAAGAGACAACTAGTTACTTGTTCCATGGATACCTTTTTGTCTGGTGCGGAGTTACTTAGAGACACCACCAATGTCTCCCAACTATCAGATAATGAGCTAAGCAATAGCAAAACGTGTAATTCATCATCTAGGACCATCTTCATAGCAGAGAGCTGGTTCAATATATTACTGACCTCATTCATGTGCTCAGCCAAAGAACCACCATCTTTGAACTTGAGATTCACAAGTCGTCATATCAAGAAAATCTTATTGTCGACAGTCTTCCTCTCATACAGCCCTTGTAATTTCAGCCATAAGCTAGCGGCTTAGGTCTCCGTAAACACATGGTGGAATATGGAATCGTCCAACCATTGTTTAATAAACCCCACCACCTTTTAGTCCATCTTCTTCCAATCATCATCAGACATATCCTTGGATTGTGCTGATATGCCTAAAATTGGAGAATATAGGTCCTTGCAATAAAGTAAGTCCTCTATCTTAGCCTTTCATATGGTCCAGTTAAAACCATTGAGGTTGATCATCCTTGATGAGCCACTTTCCATAATTCAGAACCGATCTCACTTAGCTTTGTTACCACTTTGTTGGGGGCCTTGCATAAAACCTTAGGATCTAGCCTCCCAAAACAAACCAGAATTATGGGATAATAAAGCGATGAAAAAAAAATCAAAGCATAAACCACACCACACAAGAGATTTTTATGTGGAAAACCTTAAAGAGGTAAAAACCATGGGACCTCGTCCAGATCAACAATCCACTATGAAGTAAAACGTTACAACCTTCTTCACTCACACAGGAGTGGATAAACAATAAGAGAATAAAAGAAAAACGGAGAGATCTCACCGATCACGAGGACGTAGAAGCACTGAGATGTCGAGTGCACAGTAGATCACCTCTATGATCATAACCTCCCTTACACAAGCGTCCTCTCTCTCTCTCTCTCTCTCTCTCTCTCTCTCTCTCTCTCTCTCTCTCTCTCTCACACACACACACACACACATACCTTTGATAGCCCTAAACCCTTTAGCAAACCCTTGCAAAGCTTTAGGAAACCCTCTTGCATTGCCTAGAAAAGCCCTAGGCACCCCTATTTATAGTTTAGAAAACTCCCTTGCGCACCCTATCGCGAAAGGCCTCAAATTTCTGCAGTCCATATAAGATTCGGACTTAAATCTGCATAAGCTCAACTGGTCAAGCCGAGTCAACCGGTCTAGTGGCCCACTCGACCGGTCAAGCACCTCCCTCAACTAGTCGAGCACCTCCCTTAACTGGTCGAGCACCTAGGAGAAAAATACATCAATTGGTCATTGGACTTTGAGTCGAGCCCCACTCGACTGGTTGAGCGCCACCCATGACCGGTCGAGCAGCGCGGTGAATTACTCTGAATTTTCAACCCGCTGCACTGTCTCTCTCCTGAACTAAGGAGGAAAACCCCATCAAGAGATCCTAGCATTTCCTTAAGACTTTTGTACTTGTGTGCTTCTTTATACATTTTGTGCGTGTTTTAGAGTGTAGAACTCCGTAGTAGCCATGAGATGAAACATGAACTTGTACTTTTGTACTTTGTGTGCTTGTTTTTTAGTGTAGAACTCCGTAGCAGCCATGAGATGAAACATGAACTTCATTCTTAGTTGAGATCCAAGAGGTAAGGACACCAGACTTAATAATTTTGGAAAATTATGTCTTGTTTTTTAATCATAATTTCTTGTCTTGTTTCGACTCTGGATGATATTTCCAAGCTCGTGCTTAAATTATTTGAAATGCCTATGATGGCTTTAAATATACTTTTGAGTTATAACTACGAAAAAAATATGATCAGCGGCATGTCTATTTATCTTTATTTTTTTCTTAAATATTCTCTATTCAATTTCAGATGATTGCTTTCAACTTACAGAATAGAGGCTTTATTACTAGAACTCTATTTATAACAATTCATATTTATTTTAGAAATATTTGTGCCTGTGATTTGCTTGCTTTTTGTGCAGATTTTGAATAAAAGGCTTTATCAACATGCCTTGGCTGTCTTCTTGTGTCAATTACAGCAAGAAGTGTGTTCACTTGGTAGTGTTCTTTCGTGTCATATTGTAAGATTCAAGCTTTTCCGATAAGACCAACATCTTAAAATTTTTTATTTTTTTTATTATTTATGCAATCTCATCTTTTATTGAAATATGTTTGTAGAATCATTGATCTATTGTACAACTAACATGGTTTTTTTTTTTTGTATCAACTCCATTTTGAATTTTATTGTCCCTCTAGTGAAGATGATTTGGATTTTTGGGGTGGCTCATGCAGGTGAAATACCTTTAAATCATGAAAGCAACTCACAAGACTAATGTAGATTTTTACTTTGGCATGTGAAATCATTTCTTTTCGATATGTACTAGCTTAAAACCTTTTTGCAGTCATCAGGATATTTGTGTTGAGACCTGTACCATTTTAGTTCTGTCTTTCTTTAATAAAGTAGTGGTGTGTCTATATTGAACTAAAACTTAAATTTAATGTCTAAAACATGCTAGACTGGGCTCCTAGTCAATTAGTGAGTTTTTGACTCTGTTTAGCATCTCTGTTTCAGCATTTCGCTAAGCATGCACACCATCCTTATGTATCTTATTCCATGTTGATATTTACATTCAAGTTGGAGTTCTTTTCAGAGTGATGCAAAGAAGCTATATAAACAGCTTACGTATTTAAAATCAAGACCTAGTCAAAAATTTCAACGTAATGGTTTCCTGGGACTTTTTGGACGAAAGGTTGATGTTGTAGATCACACTGAGAAGAGGTTATAAGATTTGGAAGAGAATGTTAGAATGCAACAATTAGATGTTTCATTGATAGGAGAGGTAATGTTCTGCTTCCCTTATGAGCCCAATTTCATGTGTTTAGTGGTTCTGTGTTGGATATATTGCTCAAGTTGCAGTTAGTATCCTCGTTGTATGATTCATCTCTTCTTTATCCTTCTTGTTGAGAAAAGTCTTAAATCGGAAGGTTTTGAGGTCGTTCGACCGGTCGTGGGAAGCTACGACTGGTCGTGGGAGACGCTCGACCGGTCGTAGGTTCGAGCCCTTGTCGACGCGACTCAAAGTTCGAGAAAGTTTCTTTGTCAGAGACATCGGATGTAGCCATTGGGGCCTGGTCGTGGGTGGTCTCACGACGACTAGTCAAGTAGGTGGGCTACGACCGGTCGTAGGAGAGCCGAGGACTAGTCGTAGGTTCACGCGGTTTGTTGCGATTCTGCGCGCAATTAAGCAGCGTGATTTGAGTCCTTCGCATTTGAGAGGAAAGGGGGGGTGCGGAAGGAAGTTTCTAAACTATAAATAGGTATTCCTGGGCTTTTCTAGGGAATGGTAATGAATGCTAAGGCTTTCTAAAAGGGTTCCAGGGTTTCTAAAGGGTGTGTAGCAAGGGTAAGATTCGAGGTTGTTCGAATCGGGTAAGTCCTTTCTCTTTGTAATTGATGCTTTCATAGTGGTGATCTGTCGCTTTGTGCCGTTTTTTCATGCAAGGGTTTTTCACGTTAAATCATGTGTGTTCTCTTTTCTTGTGTGTGCTTGGTGCCATTAGATTACCATCCTAGATCTAGATCTGTGTGATTCCATGTGCCAAAAATCCCAACAAGTGGTATCGAGCAATCGGTTTCTGAATCGAGGGATTAGTAATAATGGCGGCGCCAGTATGATATTGAGAAGTATTTAGGGAAAATAATTTTGAGTTATGGAAGATCAAGATGATGAGTTCCTTAATCAAGCAAGGCGAGGATGGTGCTCTTGAGGAGCGGAAGTCCACTATGAGTGATGGTGATTGGAATACTCTTGATAAGAAGGCATTATCATCGATCCGTTTATGTCTCACGGATGAGGTTCTCTACAACGTCATGAGGGAGAAAACTGCGGCTAAGTTATGGGCGAAGTTGGAGGATGTTTATGCGAAGAAATCCTCTGAAAATCGTCTGCACTTGAAGCGGCAGTGGTATAACTTCAAGATGGCAGAGGGTGGAGATCTGGAGGCTCACATCAGCAACTTTAATAAATTGGTTTACAAATTGCTGGATATGGAGGAAGTGATGAAAGATGAAGAACAAGCATGTATGTTGCTGAATTCTCTCCCTGCATCCTATGAGTCATTCAAGGATACTATGTGCAGCATGAACAAAACCCTGAGTGTCGACACTGTTATCTCAGCCCTTCAAGGAAGGCTTATGAAGACAACTACGTAGAGTCGCAGAACAAGAGAACATGGGGACGTC
This sequence comes from Magnolia changhungtana, assembly GCA_030180095.1. Lineage (NCBI taxonomy): Eukaryota > Viridiplantae > Streptophyta > Magnoliopsida > Magnoliales > Magnoliaceae > Magnolia > Magnolia changhungtana. The sequence continues at coordinate 1,814,063 of JASAUF010000076.1, forward strand.
TTCGATGCTTTGTTTACGGTGGTAGAATTCGAGCAAATACGGGTTCTTCAGGTTCTAGATCCAAATCCAAGGGCAAGGGCAAAGGAAAGGTAAAGTGCTGGAATTGTGGGAAGGAAGGACATGTGAAAAGGGATTGTGAAAATCCTAAATCTAAGAGGGAAGATTCTGAGGCTTCATGCAGGGAGGCTACACCTTGCCACGTCAGATGAATCGAGTGGATGTGATGGTGATGTTTGTCGTGTCTTCGCCGGACGGTCATACGATGATCGTAAGGACGAGTGGATGCTAGACACGGGGCATCTTTTCACATGACTCCTCATCGGAGTTGGTTCACCTGGCTATAGGGAGTGCGATGGTGGACGGTATTTATGGGCAATGACATTGCTTGTAAATGTTGTGGCTATTGGTGCAGTCAAACGCATCGGGATGTTTGATGGGGTGGAGCGTGCACCGACGGATGTGAGGCACGTTCTGATTTGAAGCGAACCGATTTCTCTTGGTGTGCTTGAGGCAAAGGGATGCAAGTTATAATGGTGCTCTTAAGGTATCCAGGGGTGTGTAGTCATGAAAGCGCAACGACTCGATCATGTTTACAGGTTGATCGGGAGCACTTCAAAAGGTGGAGCTATGGTGGATGTAGCGAATTCCACCTCTGCACGTGTGTGGCATGATGGGCATGGCCACATGAGCGGGCAGCAGAAAGCGGGTAAAGGCGAGACGTGCGGACGGGGATCGTCACGGACGTGGCTTCAGAAAGCAGGTGGAGCAGCCCACTGTGTGAAGAATCATACAGCATGATCACAGGATATCGGCAAGGTACATGGACGACTCCAATATTGCAGGGGATTCATCTTCTATTCTGATGGCTCTAGATGAGCCTGGTGCTGAGAAGAGGAAGGTGACTATGGGCGATGTGATGGATCGTTGTACCGACATATGGGAGGCTTTTGGTGGAAATCAAGAGCTTGGATGCGGTGGATCTTTCACGGCATAGATACGTGGGTGAGGTTGGTAGCGAAGGGTTATACTCGAGAGAGAAGGGATCGGCTTCTCGGGAGATATTCGAAACGGTATAGCGGTATGATCCGTGATTGGCACTTGGTTGGCCAATGTGATCTTGAGCTATGATGTGAAGCGAGAGATAAGAGAAGAGGTCAAGGAGCTACACGGTTGAAGATTGAAGACTTGGTGGAGATTGTTGAGAAAAGTCTTAAATCGGAAGGTTTTGAGGTCGTTCGACCGGTCGTGGGAAGCTAACCGGTCGTGGGATGTTTCGAGCCCTTTACGACTCAAAGGAGAGTAGTTTTTTTCTTGTAGTAAGCTGGTCGTGGGTGGTCTACGACTAGTCGTAGGTTACGACCATCGTAGGAGAGCATTGAGACTAGTCACGCTTTTTTTTGTTCGCGATTTCATGTGAGTTTAGTGCGGAAGGAAGTTTCTAAACTATAAATAGGTATTCCTAGGGCTTTTTAGGGAATGGTAATGAATGCTGCTTTCTAAAAGGGTTCAGGGGTTTCTAAAGGGTGTAAGCAAGGGTAAGATTCGAGGTTGTTCGAATCGGGTAATCCTTTCTCTTTGTAATTGATGCTTTCATAGTGGTGATCTGTCGCTTTGTGCCGTGGTTTTTTCCCGCAAGGGTTTTCCACGTTAAATCTGTGTGTTCTCTTTTCTTGTGTGTGCTTGGTGCCATTGGATTACCATCCTAGATCTAGATCTGTGTGATTCCGCAGGCCAAAAATCCCAACACTTCTTACCTTGATTCAAGGTGATGACCTGTAAGCGTTGATTGCACTCTCGGTACTAGTGGGCCACACCATAGAAAACAATGCCTGGCCATGATAAATAGCATCATGCAATGTGGTCCAATTGATTAGTGGATATGACTTCTTCATTATAAGTCCAATGACATGGCAAACATTCTTAATAAAAATAGAGATATTTTGGGAATCAAAAAAAAAAAAATCATAATACATTCTATAATTAAAATTTCTTGTACCTTTGAATTATCTGGACTTTTCAACCTGCAATAAGATAATTTTACCCTTGCAATTAATTTTAGAAAAATTTAAAACTAGAGAAATGCTCCAATGCACTCATAGAACTATAAGTTATAGTGATTCTAATGGCATTGGAATGCTTAAACATCCTAATAGACTGATCTGGTTTGTCCATTGAGTTCAAACAAAATTTCATGGGCTAGCATGCAATAGTCACTCGGGTCGATTGATCCAACCATCCTTAATTTGGCTTTATTTTCTATGGCCATACTTTTTACCACCCATGTATGGGATTGTTACAATTGCCTAACAAAATTGATTCTTTAGAATCTCATATGTAATCCATGATGAGGCCTAACAAGTAGAAAGATAAAATTGTTAAATGGATATATTTATGTAAATAATCTTAACTATCTGTATTAAAGTTCAATGATCAAATGGTTGATATTTGTCAAATTGATGAGATTTTCATGGTAGCCCATGAAATGGGTACTAAGCACTTGTAGTCTAGATCAATGTATTGGAATGTTTAAGTGTACCAATGCAACCAGAGCAATATAATTTATAATGTTCTGAAAAAACCAGAACATTTCTCCTAGAATAAAGGACATTAGAAGTGCTTTTGCTAAAGGAAGAGTACTTTTTTATAATTTAATAAAGCTTCCTTTTATATATATATATATATATATATATATATATATATATATAAGTGCATGGACTTTCTCCTTGGGACCTCGACTTTCTCTTTCCATGAGCTCTCTTTTTAGACACGAATTTCTATGCCCTCCACCAGCAAGAAGTTGTTAGTGAAAGTTTTGTGGGCTCACTGTGTTAACAGTAAGAAATTTACTCTATCTATCAAATTTTTTTTGCTCATATAAGATGTGAGCCCAAAAAATGAAGCAGATCCAAAATTCAAGTGGACTATACTATAGGAAAAGGTAGTGCAGAAAAGGTGGGACTAGAAATGCCTACTAGTGAAACCTTCCCAGGGCTCTTTGTGATGTTTGTATGCTATCGAAATTGTTTGGGCTGATCTCTTGAGAACATTATACACGTCCTGATGCATCGGGCCTGATTATTCCTTGAAAGTAGAACAAGGAATCACTTAATTGTATTAGATATAGTCTTCAAGTCCAACTGGTTGGACCACAAGGAATGGTCCACCCACTGGATAACTTCTAACATTAAGTGCATGTGAAATAAATTGTCATCCTTAAATTAAAAAATGAGAGAACAAAAAAAAAGAATGTGAAATCCAACACGTCACAAGGAGGATCACCTAAAAAAATTAGTCATATCCATCAGATGGGCCACACCATAGAAAACAATGCCTGGCCATGATAAATAACATCATGCAATGTGGTCCACTTGATTAGTGGATGTGGCTTCTTCATTATAAGTCCAACCTATTGAACGGGTTGGATGTCTCACACACATGAAAGGTTTATCACCACTGGGCGAACCATAAATTATAGTCCAACTGTTTGGACTTTAGACCATCTCTTAGATACATAGTTTTTCTTTTCCTTCACCCAAGACAAGGATGTTAATGTTCATTTCATTTTTCATGTTAATAAAGATAATGACAATTATATTTTGGAATATATGTATCTTCTACTAACAAAACAATTTACAGGTATATTGTTGTTGGAGATGAACCATTACTCTAAAGCTATGGAGAACAGTTCAAGTCCTTTATCATTAGTGTAGCAACAACTACAGGCACATTTGAGACTCATAACACGCGATGGTCACAGAACAGACTACCTAAGTAAATTTCAACAGCACTTCACCTTAGGTAAAGTGAATACTAAAATGAGTAAGTTGTTTCTTTTCTACTTTGAATCTATCAATGCATTGACTCTAGTGGTCAAAGTTTTCTTGGATAAGTAGTTATTTTTAATGACTATTACATGGAGGACATTTTATATTATTCTTTTAGGAGTATACCGAGACATAATTAAATATCCAATCTAAATATTTGGAATTTGGATGATATATTTGCTTTTTATTTCTCCATTTTCTTTTATGTAGACTTACCTTCTCAAATAGGTTGGTTCGTTTAGGGCTTTGGAGAAATGGGTATATCTAGTTTTGGATGTGTGCGTTGATTAGGAAATTAATTTTCATTTTTTTAAAAAGATTTACTGAGAAACTTCGATGGCTAAAAACCGTCCAAAACGCCGACGGTTTTGTCCGTCACCTTAGCCGTCGGAAACACTGACGGTTTTAGCCATCAAAAATGCCGACAGCTAAAACCGTCACCCTGAGCAGTCAAAAACGCTAACGGTTTTAATCCGTCAACGAGCAACACCGACGCACCCTTTCCCGACGGACTGCCATGAGCAATCGGAAACGCCGACGCTTTTTTAGCCGTCAGGGAAGGTTATTGCCGACTATTTTTAGTCATTTGCATTGCCCTATTTTTTGGTAGTGATGTCATGAAAGAACTCAGAAACAATAGGCTATCAGTCATAAAGATGTACTTTTTAAAATTGAGATACAGTTTACTTTCAGTGAGCACTTGAAGGACCTTCTTAAGGTATTCCATATGGGTGGTTTCGTCTTGACTATATATCAAAATATCATCGAAATAAACCACAATGAACCACCCAATGAAAGGTTTCAGAACTTGGTTCATCAATCCCATGAATGTGCTCGGCACGTTCGAAAGACCGAAGGGCATAACCATCCATTTATACAATCCTTCCTTGGTCTTAAAAGCCGTCTTCCACTTATCACCTAGCCGTATTCGAATCTGATGGTAACCGCTTCTCAAATCTAACTTAAAGAATAATTTTGTGCCTTCAAGCATGTCCAATATATCATTCAGCTGTGGTATTGAAAACCTATATTTTATTGTGATTTTGTTGATGGCCCAGCTGTCAACGCATATATGCCAACTCTCATCTTTCTTAGGGGTTAATAGAGCAAGTACGGCGCATGGGCTCATGCTTTCTCGGATGAGACCCTTACAGATCGGTTCCTCCACTTGTCCTTACAGAATTTCACACTCTTTCAGACCCATCCGATTGGCCAAGTATTTGATAGGTGGCCCGATTGGCCACAACGATAGTAGTTGTCAGGCCTTGGCTAATCATAGGGGTTCGGGATTCTACTTGGACCAGCAGCAGTTGATACGCCCCTTTGGGGTCAAGTTGGTTCGCTTCCCTGATCTCGGCTCTTAAACGTAGGAGGTTGAGTGTGTGCTCCTACGGGCTTCTTCCCCTTGGACTATGGAGCTCCCTGGGCGGACTTGTCGCAATGACCCTTTCAGTAGAATATGTTCGTGTGTTAGGACGTTCGAGTTCCGTTTTTACCTAGGTAGCTAACTTGATTGCATCATTCATTATCCAGACGGACTACATATGGACCCGATCCTAGATTATCATACGCAATCCACCGTTGAATCAGGCGACTTGTTGCGATTCAGTCTCGACCAAATCGTTATGCACCACGAGGCGGTAAAATTCTTCTGCATATTCTCTCACCGATCAACTAGCCTGTCGACAATTTTGGTATTGTTGGAATAATATCTGATTATATTCACTAGGAAGGAATTGGGCACGTAGTAATTGCTTTATCCGCTGGCATATGAGGATTGGTGCTTTCGTCTGCCTGGTTCATGCGAGTTACAGTTATTCCCACCTAGCTGAAGCTCCGCCCTTCAACTTGTAGGCCACAAGCTTGACCTTCTTTACTTCAAGGATGTCCATATTGTCGAAGAATAGCTTAATTTCAGAAAGCCAATTGAGAAAATTCTCAATGTGTAGTTGGCCATTGACCCGCATCTTGAATTCCCGATCTGTTCGATCTACTCGATCGCCGTCTTGTCTAGGGTGTTAGAAGATTATGTCGTTGATATCCTCCTCGTTGGATCCCCCTTCCTCAGAAATGACCCTTGGATGCACTGCCGGTACTATCCTGCAATTAGGGCGATTACGAGTTTCAGCAATTGGCGGTGGAGGATTATCACCAGGAACACCGAATTGCCCTAGGGTTTCCGCCAAGAGATCGGTCATGTGGTCGATGAAAGCCTGCAGCCCTTGCATGGCTTACCGATTCTCTCATTACGTTGCTTCGAAAGCTGCCGCCATTAAAGGTAAATTCCCTAGAGCACCGCCCATGGGATTGTTGCCCGACCCGTCGTTAATTAGAAGTCATCGATCCGATGAAAAAACCTCGCTTTGATACCAAACTAACGTAGGGGAGGACATGTGATCGAGCACCGTCTTCCTCAAGAGGATAACTATTCTGAATCCACGAAACTTCTCTAGACTCCTCACAGAGACTTCTCGAATCCATGAGGAAAGAAAGTAAAAAAATAGAAATAAATTCTAATAAATTTGAAATTGATTAATTGATGAAAAAATTAGTTCACAACCCTTTAAATAGGGATACCAAGAAATGGGAAAGAAATCAGAATCAAACTACAACTAAAATTCCTAGAATTCGTGACTTATTATAAATAGTAAACTTACTATTTATAGACAGTCATGATGTCTACTAGTGCGCAAGGTTTTCGGCAAAAATAGTAAGTGCCCTATTTAGCTTCACCTAGCTGTTCTCCCAGTTTTTCTAAGATATTTTCGCATTGGGCACAACTCCTAAAGCCCAATGGATGAAGAGTTATAATCAAATTAAAACTTACTATTTATAGTAAAAACATAATTAAAATAGGGAAATGACTATCAATCTGGCAGTATTTTGCAAATCCATCTTGCGCAACCCAGTATATTTTATGTCTGATAATTCATTACGAATTGCAAGATACACCTGAATATTTAAGGTCCGACGGTCCAGATCACTTCTGTTATCAACCGGGCCTTTTCTGATCCATCTTGGCCATGTAACTGTCTGTGACCCTCTCTACATCATAGCTAGCCTCAAGAAGTTTCCAATGGTATGAAGGGTGGAGAGTGTTGCGCAGCACGCCAACAACGCAATGAACCGAGATCTAATCTCCGGTCTCAACCACAAACAATAACAGAAAGAAATATAATCTAGAAGTAGAATCAAAGCATACTAAATAAACCACAAGACAAGATATACGTGGAAAAATCCCAAATAAGGGTAAAAAACCATGGATGCAAACTTCCACTATGAAGAAAACGAAATTACAAGCAATATACTAACCTTTTTCCTTTAAATGTATAGAGAAAACTCTTTGCCCGCACCTTAGAATAACTCACAACCCTAGAAAAGCCCTACGGACCCTTATTTATAGTTTGGGCAACTTCCCTTTCGCACCTCTACGAAAATCGCCTCAAAGTTACGCAGTCCGTGCAAAATTCAGAAACGAATCTGTGTAATCTCGACTGGTCGAGCGGACCCTTGACTGGTCGAACAAGGGCCTCGACCTATTGAGCACCACAGACCCAAAAAAACATAGCTCGCTGGACTTTAAGTCGAGCTAGCCCTCGACTGGTCGAGTGGGTCACTCGACCGGTCGAGTAGCCTTGTCCAGATGTGACTCCACATCTCAAAAATCTCTCACTTTGAAACACATCACCATAAACCTTCGTCTTCTACATCCGGAGTGCACCGCCTCCCCATCTTCAAGCTTGAAGACCAATCAAAGCTGAACAGAACTTCAGTTTCTCCCGTGTAACCGCCTTGGTCAACATATCTGCAGGATTCTCACTTGTATGAATCTTCTCCAGGGCAATCGATCCATCTTCCAGTAACGAACGTATGAAGTGATATTTGATGTCAATATGCTTAGTCCTTGAATGAAAGGCTGAATTCTTAGCCAAGTGTATTAAACTCTGACTGTCACTGTACAGCTTGCAATCTGCTTGCTTCTTACTCAACTCTTCCATGAAACCTTACATCCATACCATCTCCTTGCACGCTTCTGTAGTTGCAACATATTCTGCTTCTATTGTACTGATAGATACTATCTTCTATAACTAAGAGATCCAACTGACTGCAGCATTACCCAGAGTAAAGACATAAACTGTAGTGCTTCTTCTGCTGTCGATATCTCCTATCAAATCTGAATTTACGTAGCCATGTAGCTTGATTTTCGATCTACCATAACACAGCCCTATATCCACAGTACCTACCAGGTATCTAAGGATCCACTTCACAGCTTAGGGTTGTTTATAAACCTGCTAACAACTCTCACTGCTTGAGCAATGTCTGGCCTCATGCTCACCATAGCATACATGAGACTCCCAATAGCTGACGCTTGTGGGACTTTAGCCATATAGTCTCATTCCTCCTGCATCTTCGCACCTTGCTCCTTAGAAAGCTTGAAGTGATTGTGTCACACCCCAAACTTAGAAACCAGGATCACAAAATTCTCGATCACCGAATCTATTGGCGACAGCCTCCGTAGTACCCCATTCTAGGCTCTCAGCGTATATACACCGGATTCGGATCCTGGGATCCTACAAGGAAGATTTTTCAACGTACTTTTGTCTCGTAATAAGCATAACCACAAGTTTACCCAAATCACAAAGGCAATATCATCATCACATATCCACTAATATAATCATTTGAATACAATGCTAAAAGAGAAATACATATATCAAAAATTAAAACTCCAAAGGACCGCTGCACGCTCCATGCTCAACACTGCTGCGACCTAACGCCACATGCACTCATCTATTGTGCATAAGTTTATATAAAGCTTAGAGGGTGGTGAAAGTGTACGTAAGGTAAGTGTCAAGTATACAATAAAGCCCATAAATCATACATCATCCGAATAAGTCGAAATATTGACAAGATCATGAATCATACGATATCAGAGTAAGCGAAAATATACTGGTAAGTCCATGACCCATATAATATCAGAGTACGCAATGCAGATCATAATGAGCCAAATATCATATACTACGGATGCAATGCAATATGCAGATGCTGCCAAGTCCGTCTAAGCCATATAAGTGTAGAAACGTAGCAATCCAAAATGTTATATGCCATGGATGTAAGGCAATATGTGATGTGAATGAAATGACCAAGCTGGAGTGAAGTTAGAATAATAGTACGTAGTATCGCAAGCTACGGGGTCCATCACAAGGAAATTCTATCCAAACCAGTCCCATACCCAAATTTGGATAGTCAAACACAATGCGGTAAACTCCTAATATTAGGTTAGTCGCGGGGCCCAACCAAAATCCTGGCTATTGCGAAGGTACACGTAATAAATAGTTGCGCACCACTAGCCTGAGTGGATAGTGAATTGATGAATGAATGAGTATGCAACTCCTGCTCAGTAGCTTACTAGCACAGTAGCCTGCCAACCATTGGTAACTCGCCCAGTGTGATAGCTCACCCAGGCCTCAACCCCGCCCACATCAGCGTCCGTCCACGTGCGCCCGCCCATATGTGCAACAATAATGAGGTGTCCTAATATCATGTCAGTCCTCATATCAAGTCCACATTTCAGTACGGTTCCTCTCTAGGGAATCACCGGGGTCTATTACACTTCACACTAACTGCAGCATCCCTAGCCGCACAGCCCAGTGAGTGGAAGAGACTACATTATCCGCCTGACCAATAGTCTGCCAATACCTACCCGGCTCGTCGATAGCGGACTCATTTACAAGCTGGTTAAACTCAACCTAGCTTACAGCCCCCTCTGGCAGATAAGGCCACGCCCCCTCCCAACCGACCACGACACAGTGGGAGACGCGACCTACTGGTATTTAACACTCGGGCGCTCATGTATCCACTCGATCTAGACGTTGAGGCGTGTCCTGGCCTCAGATGTTCTGGGACTTTCACCCAAAGACATCCTAAGTGCCCACAGTACTAGAACCAAGTATTTCAGGTGTCCCATCTGTCCATCCACGATGTGCCTATGGAAGCCACGGCCCTGATGTCGTTAAGGCGTACAATGATCAAGTCACACATATGCGAGATGCATGAGTCACACCATACAGTCATGCAGCAATCTCACGCGTACCACGCGCTCATGTAGGTAACTCCTATCAATGAATCCGTAAATAATTTGCTCAATGACATATACAATGATCAGTCACTACTCATATCAAGTATACATATGATGCGTATGGGCATGAGTCATGGAGTTACACTAAGTATGCTATAAGGCGATGAACTATCCTCACAACGAAGATGGGCCTAGACGACCTATACACAATAAGTAAGGGTCTATCAATGGTCCCTAAGGAGAGTTATAATGCAGACATTTAACCAACATTATTCTTACAATATGGACGTCAAATCATCATTGCTCCCAAGGCATAGTCTACCATAAACATCATTACATAACCAAGGTGGAATCACACATTGCAAAGGGTCTTACATACATCCCATTGGGCCTCGACCCATGGGCCCCAATTACATCAAATGGGCTATATCACATGGGCCTCATGTATATCAAGGTGGGCCTCAACAATGGGCCTCATACATCACATCGGGTCTAATCAAATGGGCCCCACGTACATCACATCGGGCTTAATCAAATGGGCCGAATCAAATGGGCTGAGTTGAATGGGCCAAGACGAATGGGCCAAGTTGAATGGGCCAAGACAAATGGGCCGAACCCAACTCATCTATTTTAGAAATCAAAATATATATAAAAGAAATGAATTATATCAAAAGATCAACTAGACCATATCATAGATAGCAGTGGAGATAATGATTTCCACGCTTAAATTCTAGTGGGCCCCATCATAGGGTTTATTTCCCATCCAGCCTGTTCATAAGGTCACAAAAGGCCTGGATCTAGAGGAAAAACAAATATCACATTGGTCCAAACCCTGTAGCCCAAGGGTTTTAATGGTGGATGTTCAAACCCACTATATCCTATAATGTGGTCCACCTGATCCTAGATCTGTCTTATTTTTAGCCTCAAGCCTTAAGACAAGCTTGTCAAATGGTGGATGGTTTGGATGCAACACATGCATCATGGTGGGTCCCATAAGTATGGAAAACATAGATAAAGAACATGTCTCATGGTGGGGGCCACACTAATGGAAGCTGTGGATACAATACATACATCAGTGGGTCCCACATGGGGCCCACCATAATGTTTATTTTCCACCCAATCTATTGGTAAGGTCACGCAGACCCGGATGAAGAGGAAAACAACTTTCATAATGATCCAAAATTTCTGTTACCCAACAAGAGTTTCAATGGCAGACGTTCATCCCACTGCTTCCTATGATGTGGGCCACCTGAGCACCACATACGGCTGATTTTAAAGTGGCCCACGGTCCCAGAAGGAGGGGCACCAATGCACGGCGTTGATGTTCAACGCACATCACGGTGGGGCCTACTCATGGGACCCATATCCCTGCCCTCGCCAACGTGTAGCAGAGGACGCTGCTGCTGCGTCCTATGGATGTCAGCAGCAACAACCCTGCTGTATGTTTTTAATTTTTTTTATTTTTTTTGAAAAACTTGAATTTTCTTAGTTTTTCCTAGGTGGGGCCTCCATCAGCAAAATCCACCCCATCCACTGGCTTCTATGGCTCAAGACAAGCCAAACAAGCCTAATATTTAGCATGTTTCGGTGTGTAGAAATATCAGAGTGCATTTTAATGGTGAAAACTACTGTTTTCTATGCTATGGCCCGCCAGAAAATCGGATAAGCTTCATTTTTCGGAAAAACGCCTAAAATGAGTTGGGAAATAGGATGGACGGCGTGGATTGAATTCATATATCAAGGTGGGGCCTGCATGAGCAGCTCACCCGAAATTCTAATATTTTTATTTCATTTTTTTTCAAAGCACGTCCAGACGCTAGAGTGCATCCCACTGCCTGTCACACTTCACTACACATCTAGCATCCAGGGACGTTGGACGGTGTGAACATACATTTCATCACAGTGGGTCCCACATGGATGTGGCCCACGTGACTTGGATCAAGCTGCTATTCGTGTTTTCCCATCATCTGTCCAGAGGGTAGGGCTCACATAGTTTTGACGGCCATGGAGTCCATTTGATGGATGGTCTGGACATCACATACACTCATTAAGTGGGCCACAAAATAGAGGAAGGAGAGAGAGAGAGAGAGAGAGAGAGACATGATGATGGAGGGACCCCGACACTATGGGCCCTCTGTTCTATGCATTCAATCATACATCAATTGAGTCCCAATACATGTGGGCCCACCAAATCAAAAATCAACGATGGAGATTCCTTCTCCACCAAAATGGAAGGTTTAGATGACCTCTTTCAAACTAGAAAGTAAACATCATGATGGGGTCCATGGAGAATGGCCCCATCATAGAATGATCATGAGAATCAAGGTGGGTCATCGACCACATCTAGGGTCCAAAATGAGATTCATACCATCAATCGGTAGGCCTCATTTGGCCGATCATAAAAATATGAAATCTAGGCCTATAGAAACACCCACCGTTCGATCTTCTTGGTCTGATGGAACGTCGAGCTCCTTGTGTCTCACTTTGATGGAAGATGATGAGAAATGAATGGCTAGGATAAAGGATTTTGGGGTGAGAAGTGGGCCACGCACATGCACTTTTCTCTCTGAGGATGCTTGGACATCTACCACATTGGTTGCTTGAAAAATGTGTTGAGAAAGAGAGAGAGAGAGAGAGAGAGAGAGAGAGAGAGAGAGAGAAGGGGTAGTTGTAAGAGAGGTGATAGATGTGAGTGATAGTTGTACTTGACATGTATGGGTGTGTAAGAGAGAGGGTGAGAGAGTTGACTTTGTGATTGCTCTTGTACGTGACATGAGGTGATTAATTGATTGATTGATGGGACATGTTGTAAGATTCTCTTGAGATTACAAACGAGCAGTGTTTTCCTCGAACTGAACGTGGGTCCACATCTCCCTACCAGGGTATCAAATCGGTATGCAAGACGCAGTGTTAGAACCGCGATGACGGTGTGTCGCAATGGTACAAGTCTCGGGTCGAGGCGACTCTGGAATACAGGAGGTGACTCAAGGTTGCTCGCAAATGAAGTCTATGTGTCGTGGGTCGCCGAAATTCGATCAGGAGGACCACGGAAGCCTATGGAACAATACGAGCTAGGATACGGGCCTCATAGATTAACTAATGGGGTGCTAACTGGCTTAGCACTTTCCATACTGAATCGATCAAGTACCTTGGCTATATACACTACCTGTGACAAAACCAGTTTCTTGTTTTCCCTGTCACGATTTATCCTCATGCCTAGGATTTGTTTTGCATCTCCTAAATCCTTCATGGCAAATTCTCCAGACAGTTGTCTTTTGAGATCTGAGATGTCCTTCATGCTTGATCCGGCTGCAAGCATATCATCAACGTACAAAAAAATGATGATGTACGACATATCAAACTTCTTCAAATAGCAACAGTGGTCTACATGACATCTCCTAAAACCGTTTTTCGATATGAAACTGTCGAACTTCTTATACCACTACCTCGGGGCCTGCTTCAGGCTATATAGACTCTTTTTCAGTCTACATACCTAATTCTTCTTTTCTGGTACCACGTATCCTATCAGCTGATGCATATATATCTCTTCTTCAAGGTCCCATGAAGAAAGGTTGTCTTAACATCTAGCTGCTCTAGATGTAAGTCCTCTGTAACTACTATACTCATGACCATATGAATCGTAGACATTTTCACCACTGGTGAAAATATTTCAGTGAAGTCGATACTTGCCTTTTGTTGGAACCCTTTCACAACCAGTCTAGCCTTGTACTATTTTGAACCATCATGCTCCTCCTTCAGTCTGTAAAATCACTTATTATGAAAAGCTTTCTTACCCTTAGGTAGAGTGACTAGCTCCCATGTACGATTAGACTCAAGAGAGTCCATCTCATCATCCATGGCCTACTCCCACTTAACCCGTGTATCTAACTGTAATGCCTCTGCAAAATACTCTGGTTCACCATTATCTGTCAGCAGTAGATAATATAAGGAGGGTGAGTATCGGACTGTGGGTCTCCTCTCCCGAGTAGATCTCCTCACAACCGGTGTCTGTGGCTTTGTCTCATAATGCTCATGTGCATGATTATCTTGTGGCACTGTAACACTCGTGTCCGGTAACTCTACGAATTCTTTCTCATCGGCCTTACACTACAAGAAATCTCATCTTTATCGACGAAAATTTTCGTCGCTAAAAGCCAAATTTTCGTAGTTAAAAAGTTTTAGCGACAAAAATTTTCGTCGCTAAATTCATCGCCAAAAACCGACGTAAAAGGTTTTTATCGACGGAAAATTTGAATCGTCGGCAAAGGCAAGCTTTTTAGCGATGAATTTTTTCGTCGCTAAAAAAACTTTTACCGACGAATTGTTTCATCGCTAAAAAACTTCTACCAACGAAAATTTATTCGTAGGAAAAAATATTTACACAACTTTTACCAACGAATTTTTTCGTCGCTATAAACTTTTAATATAAATAAATGTTAAACTTTTAGCGACGATAGTTGTCGTCGCTAAAAATAATTACAAAACGTTTAGCGACGAATATTTTCATTGGTAAAAAATAAATGTTAAACTTTTATCGACGATAGTTGTCATCGCTAAAAATAATTACAAAACTTTTAGCAATGAATATTTTCGTCAGTAAAAAATAAATTTTGAACTTTTAGCGACGATAGTTTTCGTCACTAAAAATTATTACAAAACTTTTAGCGACGAATATTTTCATCAGTAAAAAATAAATGTTAAACTTTTAGCGATGATAGTTTTCATCACTAAAAATAATTACAAAACTTTTAGCGACGAACATTTTCGTCGCTAAAAAATACGTAAAAAACTTTTAGCGACAATAGTTTTCGTCGCTAAAAAATAAATGTTAAACTTTTAGCGATGATAGTTTTCGTCGCTAAAAATAATTACAAAATAATTATAAAACTTTTACCTATAAAAATTTTCGTAGGTAAAAGTCTCTTTTAAAAAAAATTTTATTCCAGCACAAAATTCCGCACAAAATTCCTGATATACACCTGTTACAATATATATTTCATCATATTCATCTTGATATACACCTATTATATAATATATTTCATCATATTCACATTCACATCCATCTAAACCCAAACTAGTAAATCCATCCAAACATAAACTACATTCATCCAAACACAAACAATCTTATCCACATCACATTCATTCACGTATAAATACATAGGTTTTAGGATTTGAGAATAGGTTTAGGTTAAGGTTATAAGTTTAGGTTAAGGTTATAATTCGAGTTCGGGTTATAGGTTAAGGTTTAGGTTTAGGTTATAAGCATAGGTTTTGGGATTTAAGAATAGGTTTAGGTTAAGGTTATAAGTTTAGGTTTAGGGTTTAGGTTATAGGTTTAGGTTTAGGTTTAGGAAATCGGGTTGGGGTTTGGGTTTAGGTTATAGGTTATAGGCTTTTAGGTTTAGGTTATAGTTTAGGTTATAAGCGTAGGTTATAAGTTTAAGTTTAGGTTATAGGTTGAGGTTTAAGTTTAGGTTTTAGGTTTTAGGATTTGAGAATAGGTTCAGGTTAAGATTATAAGTTTAGGTTAAGGTTATAAGTATAGGTTTAGGTTATAGGTTAAGGTTTAGGTTTAGGTTATAGATTTTGGGATTTGAGAATAGGTTTAGGTTAAGGTTATAAGTATAGGTTTAGGCTATAGGTTAAGGTTTAGGTTTAGGTTATAGGTTTTGGGATTTGAGAATAGGTTTAGGTTAAGGTTATAAGTATAGGTTTAGGTTATAGGTTAAGGTTTAGGTTTAGGTTATAGGTTTTGGGATTTGAGAATAGGTTTAGGTTAAGGTTATAAGTTTAGGTTTAGGTTATAGGTTAAAGTTTAGGTTAAGGTTATAAGTATAGGTTTTGGGATTTGAGAATAGGTTCAGGTTAAGGTTATAAGTTTAGGTTAAGGTTATAATTCGGGTTCGGGTTATAGGTTAGGTTTAAGTTTAGGTTATAAGTATAGGTTTTGGGATTTGAGAATAAGTTTGGGTTAAGGTTATAAGTTTAGGTTAAGGTTATAATTCAAGTTCGGATTATAGGTTAGGTTTAGGTTTAGGTTATAACTATAGGTTTTGGAATTTGAGAATAGGTTTAGGTTAAGGTTATAAGTTTAAGTTTAGGGTTTAGGTTTAGGTTAGGTTATAGGTTAAGGTTTAGGGAATATGTTTACGTTAGGTTATAAGTTTACGTTTAGGGATTTGAGAATACATTTAGGTTTTAGGTTTAAGTTTAGATTTTACGTTTAGGTTAAGGTTATAGGTTTAGGTTTAGGTTTAGGTTATAATTGTAGGTTATAGGTTTAGGTTTAGGTTAGGTTATAGGTTAAGGTTTAGGGAATTGAGTTTATGGTATAGGTTTAGGTTATAGGTTTAGGCTTAGGGAATTGAGAATAGGTTAAGGTTTAGGTTTAGGAAATCGGGTTCGGGTTCGGGATCGGGTTTAGATTTGGGTTTTCAAGTTTTAGGTTTATGTTAAGGAGTTGAGATTAGGATTAGGTGTAGGTTTAGGTTTAAGGATTTGAGAATACATTTAGGTTTTAGGTTTAGGTTTAGGTTTAGGTTTAGGTTAAGGTTATAGGTTTAGGTTTTAGGTTTAGGTTTAGGGATTTGAGAATACATTTACGTTTTAGGTTTAGGTTTAGGTTTTACATTTAGGTTAAGGTTACAAGTTTAGGTTATAAGTGTTGGTTATAGGTTTAGGTTTAGGTTAGGTTATAGGTTAAGGTTTAGGGAATTGAGAATAGGTTAAGGTTTAGGATATTTTTAATTGAATTATCCTTAAATATCTACCAATCAGCTATTTGGATGATCAAATTAGTACAATGTTGGCTTGTAGTCCATCAAATTATGGATCACAATTTGAATAGTTTAGGTTATAGGTTATAGCTTTAGGGAGTTGAGAATAGGGTTAAGGTTTAGGTTTAGGAAATCGGGTTCGGGTTCGGGTTCGGGTTCGGGATCGGGTTTAGGTTTGGGTTTTCAAGTTTAGGTTTGGGTTTAGATTAGGGAGTTGAGATTAGGATTAGGTGTAGGTTTAAGTTTAGGGATTTGAGAATACATTTAGGTTTTAGGTTATAGGTTTAGCTATAGATTTAGGCTTAGGTTTTAGGTTTAGGTTAAGGTTAGGTTATAGGTTATAAGTTTAGGTTATAGGTTATAGGTTAAGGTTTAGGGAATTGAGTTTAGGTTATAGGTTATAGGTTATAGGTTAAGGTTTAGGTTATAGGTTAAGGTTATATTAGGTTTAGGTTTAGGTTATAGGTTTTGGGATTTGAGAATAGTTTAGGTTATAAGTATAGGTTTAGGTTAATGTTGTAGGTTATAGGTTTAGGTTATAAGTTTATGTTAATGTTGTAGGTTATAGGTTTAGGTTATAGGTTTTGGGATTTGAGAATAGTTTAGGTTATAAGTATAGGTTTAGGTTAATGTTGTAGGTTATAGGTTTAGGTTATAAGTTTATGTTAATGTTGTAGGTTATAGGTTTAGGTTTAGGTTTAGGATTTGAGAATACATTTAGGTTTTAGGTTTAGGTTTTAGTTTTACGTTTAGGTTAAGGTTCTGAGTTTAGGTTATAGGTTTAGGTTTAGGTTAGGGTATAGGTTAAGGTTTAGGGGTAAGAATAGGTTAAGGTTTGGGTTTAGGAAATAGGTTCGGATTCGGGTTTAGGTTTGGATTTTTAAGTTTAGTTTTAGGTTAAGGAGTTGAGATTAGGATTAGGTGTAGGTTTAGGTTTAGGGATTTGAGAATACATTTAGGTTTAGGTTTAGGTTATAGGTTTAGGTTTAGGTTATAGGTCATAGGTTTAGGTTTAGGCTATAGGTTTAGTTTTAGGTTATAGGTTTAGGTTTAGGTCATTGGTTTAGGTTTAGGTTTAGGTTATAGGTTTAAGTTTAAGTTTAGGGAATCAGGTTCGGTTTCAGGTTCGGATCAGGTTTAGGTATTCTCTAGTATTATCTATTATTGAACCTAGTATTAT
Organism: Magnolia changhungtana; assembly: GCA_030180095.1. NCBI lineage: Eukaryota > Viridiplantae > Streptophyta > Magnoliopsida > Magnoliales > Magnoliaceae > Magnolia > Magnolia changhungtana. The sequence goes on from JASAUF010000076.1 coordinate 1,831,919, forward strand.
CTACTACATACTAGTAACATACAACCAATATTGGGGAACCATACCATAAGCTACAAGAATTTCATGTCCCCCTAAATAAGGTATCCTCCATTAATAACATATATATATATATATTATAAGTTCTTTATTTTCATTTACATTCGCAAATACATTCATCATCCATCTAAGAAAATTGAAACAAGTACTGTCACTCTATGACTAACAGTTGAAAAGGAAAATCATGCATCTTATCTTACCGCCACAATTGACGACACGTCGGACTGGCCTGGGGAACCATGTGATACATCCATCCTCAGGATGATTGTGGGAACTCTAGAAATCAGGAGAATGGAAAGTGAGCGTTCAATTGCAAGTAAGGAATTCATTCCACCAAGCTGTTGAAAAGAAAGGAAAAGAGGCTGTCAGCTAGACAGAGAGATCATACCTGAAAGTCCATAGGGAAGGGACATGATCGATATTTCAGTGACAGCTCACCTTGACATTTATCTTCAAAAGAACATCTGTCAGGCATTGGTCATTCACTCTTTGAGGAGCAATGCATTGAGTGACAATACCAAATTCTGGCAAGTTCTTTTTCTTCCATAGACCTTCAGAAATGGCACAAACTTATACATTAAATGTAAAGTTTAGGTTAGGTTTAGGAAATCAAGTTCCTGAATTTCTTCAACTATCTGTTTTGGTCTAGATGGTATTCTCACAATCCATCTCTAACACCAACTCCACCACCACCACCACATGATTCTCAGGGGGTAGGAGAATCCCACTACAACTTCACCTCTTCAGAGCATGTTGGAGCTGACAATATACCTTAGAAAACATTATCTTGTCTTTTAATGATTTTTCCCCTCAACTTATCTTGACTACTTTATAATTATAAAAGAAAAGATAGAAAGAAAGAAAAGTAAAGTAAAGAAAGAAAGAAATGCCATGTTGGTCGTGTGGGGCCCACTTTAGTGGCAATGCCCGATTTATATAACCTTTGTAGTTTCCTTTTTTTTTTTGGTCCTTTCGGGACGGTTTTTCAAAGGGTCATGAGGGTTTTGATTTGATTCTAAGGATCTTGATCAGTTATTATATATATATATATATATATATATATATATATATATATATATATATATATATATATATATATATATATATATATAAACTAATGCATTTCTACCTTTTTTATCTTTTTTTTATATGTACCCATGTCATTGCCCTTGACCATAAGATTTGTATCATATTTCAGGTTATCAATTTAAACAAGTGGGTCCCATGGTATAGCCATCTAGACTGTGTCTGATGAGCCCCACAATGGATTTGCTACTCCCCCAAAATCTCCCTAGCGGAACAATCATATCCCTTGCCATGGGATCCCACAAATAGACTGTTAGGAAACCAAATTCAGTGCCTGGTCCCATTAAATAAGAGAAAAAGGACAAAGTTTGGATAGTTGGGATCTTCCAATCTTAAATATTTTAGAGGCATGGTCCATTCAAGGTAGGGCCCATAGAATCAATGGTTTGGATCACCCAAAAATGTTCCCACTTGTATCCTTGGATCAAGGATCAGATAATTCCTCCTCTCATAATGTGAAAGCACCTTTTCAAGTGATTAATACAAGCTTGTGTAGATCTAATCTATGATTTTTTGCAAAATAATTCCCAACTAAATAAGACATGCAATCAGCAGATTATTGAGATTTCATTGGAATTTTGGAATTCCCAAATCAATAATTGAGAATTTCGATCCCCAAATCAAAAAATTAGGGATCTCCATCCCCAAATTAAGAATTGGGATTTTAATTCCCAAATTTGGTGCTTAGGGATTTCAATCCCCAAATATTCGGTATTAGGGATTTTCTAAATTGGCATACCTGGAATTGGGAATCTCATTCCAATCAGGGATTTTGAATTCCGTCCAGAGAATTGAACTTTTAAAAATTGAATAAGAAATTTCAATAATCAAATCAAATTGCATCATGGATTTCAGAATCCATTAAGGAATAAGGGTTTCTTTTCAAAAAAAAAAAAACCCTCTTTCATACAATCCTGAGACTCATACCTTTACTATGAGTTGGCTGCTTATGACAACCATTGATTCCGGTCACTGATTATCGGAAGCATGGAGGCGATGAAGATGATGGATCTGAGAAAGGGCTTACCCGTTCTTTGTATTCCAATTTGGAAGCCATTGAATCAGTTTCCTTTTCGGCCTCTTCATTGCCACCATCTACGAGGAAATCCGGTGTCGGTTCCAAACCGTATGAGAGAAAGGGAGAAGGAGAGATGGAGGAGAGGCATACCTCAACTGTACAGGGAGAGGGAGAGGCGTAGAGAGAGAGGGAGAGGCACAAAGAGAGAGAAGGAGAGGGAGAGGGAAAGGCATAGAGAGAGAGGGAGAGGCGTAGAGAGAGGGAGGGTCACAGAGAGAGAGAGAAGGAGAGATGGAGGGAGAGGGAGAGGGAGAGGCACAGAGAGAGAGAGAGAGAGACGCGGATGAGAGGGGTTGGTTAAGGCCGGCGCCCTAACCAGTCCTCATTAGAAGTTTTTAACGGTGGTGTCACTCTCCCCACTGTTTTCTCTGGTGGGGTCCACTGGAGCTTTGGATGTAACTCATTCTTTGGATCTTACCCTAAAATGATCTCTCTAGATGGATGGACGGCATAGATACAAAAAATTCATCATGGTGGGGCCCACAGAACTTGGTGACATCACTTCAATAGCAATCTCCCTACTCAACTTGTCAGTAGCCAATCCGCGCCCTTAGAGAGGGGGCTGGGTGACATCAGCAAGTTCTGTGGATCATATCATGAGGTATGTGTTATATCCAAACCGTCCATCCATATGGCGAGTTCGTCGTAAGGCTTAAGACAAAAAATAAGACAGATCTAACTATCAAGTGGACCACATGATCGAAAGCATGTGGGGGATTGAATGTCTACCATTGAAATCCTTTTGGGGTCACAAAAGTTTTGGATCAATATGAAATTTGTTTTTCCTCTTCATATAGGTCTTTGTGACCTTATGAACAGATTGGATAGAAAATAAACATTACGGTGGGCCCTACGAATTTTTTAATAGTGAAAATCATCACCCCTAATGGGATTTGTGGTGTGGTCCATTTAATCTTTGGATATGATTCATTTTTTGGATAATTCTCTAAAATGATCTCAAAAAATGGATGAATGGTGTGGGTTGATCTTAAATTTTTGGTAAATCTAAAGCTCAAGTAGACCATGCCACACGAAACAGTTGAATAATGATTTCTACAGTTGATACCTTCCTCGGGTGCCCACAGTAATGTTTATTGGTCATCCAACCTGTTCATAATATCAAAAAGATGTGAATGAAGAGAAAACACAAAGTTTGCTTGACCGAAAACTTCTATGGCCTCCGAGAATTTTTCAATGGTAGAGGTTCAATCACACTGTTTCTTGTGGTGTGGTCCACTTGAGCTTTAGATATGCTTCCTTTTTTGTTCTGTAGACCTCAAATTATCTGTTAACATGAATAAACAAAGTGGATAAAATAAATAAATAACGGTGGACCCCTCAGAGTTTACTCAGTATGCTAAGGGTAATGAGTAACTCACCTAAATGGAGTGGAGAGGGGTTTCCTTAAAACATTCAAAATCATATATTGGGCCTGCCTAAATGTGATTCGCATATCCAACCCACTCATTATGTGTGTCCCACCTGGATGAGGGGTCAGACCAAATCCAAAACTCATGTGAGCCCCGCCAAGTGCTTTTTAATTTTTTTGGATATCTTCACATAGTTTTAGATGGTATGGCCCACGTGAGTTTCATATACGGATGATTTTTAAGATATCTCATAACCTAAAGGGGACACATCAAATGCACGGTGTTGATGTTCGAGACACATCATGATGGGGCTCACAAAACTTACTAACATCAATTCTTAGATTCTCATGAGGCCAGTAAGTTGGGTCACAATTTTAACCAGAATATTTGGCCCATTTTACATGTCTGGTCCATTCACTTGGACTAGTATTAAAGATAAACTATTTGATCTATCCCAAATTGAAGACAATAAATGGTTTGATTATGTTGAAATTGGAGATGAATCATCTAATTGGCCCTAATTTGGTTTAAATAATAGTAATGAGGCATGGTCCAATTGGTTTGATATCAAAGATGAATGATCTGATTGAGCCAATAGTGAAGATCAATGGTCTGATTGGACTGATAATGAAGAAGAATAATTTGATTGTACTGAATTGATCAATTAGATGATGATCGATCATTTGATTACGCTAGTATTGATGATAGACGATCTTATATTGAATATGAATGGACCTAATCATAATGTTAATCTTTAATACTAGACCATTGATAATCAACATCAATCCAATCGGGCCGTCGATTTTCAATATTAGCCCAAACTAACCATTCATCTCCAATCCTAGCATAATCAAGTTGTTCATATTCAATATCTGTCCAATCAGACTGTTGATCATTAATTTTGAACTGATCGTACTGTTCATCTTTGATATCCCACCAATTGAATCATTCATCTTTAGTGTTGTCTAAACTGGACCATTCCTCTTCGATATCAATCTAACTAGGCCTTGATTTTTAGAATTGGCCCAATTTGACTATTCACCACCAAATTTAGCACAATGGGACCACTGATTTTCAATTTTGAACTGATTGGACAATTCATCTTCGATATCAGTCTAATCAAACTGTTCATCTTTAGAATCATCTAGATCGGCCCATTTGTCTTTGAGATCGGTCTAGTTGGACCATTGATTTTCAATATCGACTCAATTGGACAAATCAGTGACAGACTAGATTTGATGTTAGCATTATCCTATCAAAGTAATTCTTGAGAGTTTAGACAGATGCAGCCTATAATGGGACCCACACCAAACTGAGGTATACAATTAACCTAAATCATTCATTTCCTAGCCATTTTCATGTATATTTTTTTACACTTTTAACAAACTATCATTTTTATTATAAAATATTTCAAAAAATTTTTAAATACAAATTCTGAATTTTTATTTTCAAAATCTCAAAAATTTTTCTCATATTTTAATTTTTTTTCTTAAAAATTTCAAAATGCCGATTTTATTCTTCAAAAGCATCATTTTGTTCTCAAAATTTTTCTCAAACATTGTTAAAATTTCTAAACTTCTCTATACTTTTTTTCATGTGATATTACAAATCATTTAAATAAAAATTATAACATTTTTACTGACAAATTTTTTCGTCGACAAAAGTCAAGAAAAATTTTTTTACCAACGAAATGTTTCGTCGGTAAAAGTTACCGCGAAATTTTTGAAAATCTGGTATGTTAAAAATTATAACATTTTTACCAACGAAATTTTTCGCCGGTAAAAGTCAGGAAAAATATTTTTACCGATGAAAACTTTCGTCGGTAAAAGTTACCGCCGAATTTTTCACAGTAGTGCGGAAATTGTATCCTAAAAATTATAACATTTTTTCAAAAATTTAAAACATCCTTTATCGATGAAAATTGTCATCAGTAAAAGTAAACTTTTCAGATTTTTTTTTTCAAAAACTTAAAACATCCTTTGCTGACGAAAATTTTCGTCGGTAAAAGTAATCTTCTCATATTTTCTTTATAATTTAAAACATTCTTTACCAATGAAAAGATTTTTGTCGCTAATATTGTTTTTACCGACGAATTTTTTCGTTGGCAAAACAATTATAAAATTTACGATAGAACATTTTCGCGCTACTTTGAAAACTTCGCGGCAAGAGATTTACCGATGAAAATTTTCATTGGTAAAAGTGCGATATGTTTCACTTAAAAAATTTCACCTTAAGTTTTACCGACAAACCAAAACCGTCAGCAATAATGTTTTTACCAACGAAAACTTTCGTTGGTAAAAGTGTGATATTTTTCACTTTAAAAACTTTTGCCCTAAGTTTTACCGACAAACCAAAACCGTCAGGAATAATTTTTTAGCGCCGAAAATATTCGTCGGTAAAAGCGTTGTTTCTTGTAGTGACAACACTTTTGGCGACAAAAATGTTCCTCAGTAAAATTAGATCTCTGTTTTTTAGCGATGAAAATATTCGTCGGTAAAACTCTGTGCAAAATTTTGTAAGTTAAAAATACAACACTTCTAGCGACAAATTTTCGTCGCTAAAAATATTATTGCCGACAGTTTTGGTTCGTCAATAAAAGTCATGGCGAAAACTGTGTTAAATACACAACACTTTTGGCGACGAACATGTTCGTCGGTAAAATTAGATCTCTGCTTTTTAGCGACCAAAATATTCGTCGGTAAAACGCTTTAACTTTTGGCGACGAAAATTTTTGTCGCTAAAAATATTATTGCCGACGGTTTTTGTTCGTCGGTAAAAGTCATGGCGAAAACTTTGGGACTTAAATACACAACACTTTTGGCGACGAACATGTTCATCGGTAAAATTAGGTCTCTACTTTTTAGCAACAAAAATATTCGTCGGTAAAATGCTTTGTGCAAAATTTTGTAAGTTAAAAATACTAAACTTTTAGCGATGAAAATTTTCGTCGGTAAAAGTCGTTCTCTATTTTTTACCGACAAAAATATTCGTCGGTAAAACTCTTAGTGGGAAAATTTTCAAAATAGAGGGAAAATTACTTTTATCGACGAAAATTTTCGTCGGTAAAAAATTTATTTTTGATGAAAAAAAAATTCGTCGATAAAAGTGCTATTTTACCGACGAAAAAAAATTTCGTCAGTAAAACAGTACTTTTAGCGACAATTTTTTTCGTCGGTAAAAATTTTGTCGCTAAAAACGCTATTTCTTATAGTGTTATTTTGTTGTACACTGTTGTTGAGGGTTAAATATTACATATTAGACCCCAGTTATTACCAAATTTTATGATCATGATACAGTTTAACGTCTTATTTTAATCATGTTTGTTTTGCAGGGTGGATTTAGGAGCCTTGACTGAAAAAATGTACTAAAAGAGTGGATTTGATGCTTATAAATCACCAAGGCAAGGGACGGACTCTAGGGGACAGAGATCGATAATTCTACATGGCCGAGATTCAAGAAAATCACGTGTCACACTAAACGGGCCCAAAAATCGTCCAGAATGCAAGATCAAAGGGTTCCCACCATCCGTTTGGCTCGAAACTACATACATGGATTGAGGACCATAAATTAACCGTACATATCAAATTTTAGCTATTGGATCACTGAGGAAGTGTCCCAACGGACAGATTAGCCACTAAAGTCCTGATTTGGGGGCCGCCTGGTATTTGGAAACACTTCAATTTCGATCTCAATATCTTAAATTATGCAGAGAAATGAATGGACGGAGTGGATTTTTTATTCACATCATAGTGGACCCCACCGTGTGTGGCATGTGCATAGCGCACATGTGCACTAGCCGTGCACTGTAAATGCAATGTTGGTCAAAGCACCTTTGACCTACAGAATTCAAAAAAAAATAAGGAAACTTCCGTTTCCAGCGTTCACACAAAGATTTTCGGGTGAACATTGTGGGCCACCATTGTGGTCCAGATGATGAATCTGGACCGTCCATTAGATTCCCACGGCCCATCTTACCAAGGCCTAGGTGACGAAATTTGAAGAAAAAAAAAAGTATGGGATACCAGCAGCTCAAACGAAAGACAGACGGTGGCTTTACAGATTCCGTGGGCCGCATCAAAGGATGGCCAAAAATACCCTTTCCCAACCAAAATTTCGAGTAGAATTTAGTGGACGACGTGGATTTCTCAACATGACATCGAAAGGGCGCCACCAACGTCACAGCGCAAGAGCCTTTCGCAGGCCCTATTTTTACGCCAGACACTGGCCATTTTTTTCGGTCAGTGCACAATCATAGCGTTGATCGGATGGACAATCTGGGTTGTCCATTGTGTAGGCCATCCAAAAACGTCCTAAGTGATGCCATTTATTTAGAAAGGAAGCAAGGAAAGTGGACCATTTTCTGCTCATCTTCTTGACTGCATAACAGAACTTACGCAGGGGAATTCCCGTTACGTAACATGACTTCGTTGTGCATTGTTAATGCAAAAAATCCACTGCCTCTCCACCAACCGACGCTCAGCCATTCCACCGACTGTATCAATCTATAAAAGGAGGAGAAAGGGGGAGAGAGAAGATATCCAAAGTGGGGACGTGCATAGAGAAAGAGACCGAGAGAGTTTTGTTTTTCTATTTTTTTTCTGTTTTAGTTTTTTTTCTTTTATTTTGAGAATTAGTTAATCATGTCTTTGGTTAGCTAACCTCTTAGCTAGGGCTAAGAGTTGAAGCTTGTGGAGTGATGGGACTAATTTTACGGCTTTGATTCATGTTTGGACTGAATTTGATGCTAGTTTTATTTGAAGGAATTTCTCTAGTTTTTAATGGTTTATTGTGACTGAAATTACAATAGATCTGTAATGGCTTTGAGTATTTTCTTTCCTTTTTTTATGATTATGAAGTCAAGAAGCCCTATTGTTCACCATTGTGTATGGTTGGGTGACAGAACCCTTCCTAACATTCATACATCTATTTGATTGGTTGTGGATTAGTTTAATTTTGTTGTTGATCTTGTCTCATGGGCATGGTTTGGTGATGGAATCCATTCTAATTTACATCCATCTTATCTTTTGAAAACTATATCAAAGGAAGTTCAGATTGTGCTTTAGTGATATATCTTCTAACTGGATGAAGATGGGACTCGAAGTCCAGTTGAGTTCGTGAATCAAGTGTAGATCTCCCTGATCTCTACAAGTGAATCCTATGAATCCCTAATTCTCACCTTTGATTTCTATAAATTTTAGTTTCTCATTTCACCATTATACCCTCATATTCACCTGATTTAGATTTCATCTCATTCTAGTCCTAGTTCTGGTTACTTTCAGATTACATATAGGTTTCAGTCCCTGTGAATTCGACCTCGGTCTTACCGAGATTATTACTGCATCACAACTCTATACTTGGGGTCTGAACAACTGTCCTTATGCATCACTTTTTCATTGAAGAGTATGTCTTTGCTTCTGATGATTTTCATGTTTTCTGTATCCAAAAATGGTAGCTAAAATCATGCTGCCCGTAGCCTATAAATGTACACTTCCTATACTTCGCATCCAGCTTGTTTTTGTGCTCTGCATTAATGTGAACATATGAAATGCAACCAAACACTTTGAGATGTGCAAGGTTCACTTCTTTTCCAGTCCACGTTTCTTTTGATAGCCCACCATCCAAAGTACTGAGGGACTTCTATTGATGAGATATACGGCAGTATTCATAGCATCTGCCCAAAACATCTTAGGCAACCCTACATATAACCTCATACTCTTGGCGCGCTCAAGGATAGTCCTGTTAATGCGCTCAACCACAGCATTCTGCTGCAGTATCCATGGAATCATTTTCTAATGTTTGATTCCATTTGTTGTACGATACTCCTCAAATCTCTTATCACAGTACTCTCCCATTATCTGATCTGAGACATTTTATTGTTTTACCTATCTCGTTTTCTACCATTACTTTTCATTTCTTAAATACATCAAATACGTCAGATTTATGCTTTAAGAAATAGACCCACAGTTTTCTACTAGCATCATCAATAAAGGAAACGAAATAATATGAGTCACCAAGAGATGATACCTGTGTCGGTCCTCACACATTAGTGTGTACAAGCTCCAACAGTTGAGTCTTTAGAGCGCGTCCTATTTTCTTGAAACTTACCATCTTCTGTTTGTCATACATGCAGTCCTTATATAATTCCAAGTCAATAGACTTCGGGCCTGGTAACTTCTCTTTTAACAATAACACTTTCATCCCTTTCTCACTCATATGTCTCAATCTCTGATGTCATAACTGCCCATTCACTCCAGTTGACGCAACTACGAGTGAACTATATGATCCTGAAGTCACGTACAAAGTACCTTCCTTCTTGCTTCGAGATATCACCAAGACACCTTTTGTGATCTTCCACGAATCACTAGTGAATGTCGTCACATATCCAGTATCGGCCAACTGCCCCACTGAGATCAAATTCTGTTTCAAACTCGGTACATGTCTGACATCCTTTAATTTCAAAATCGTTCCGTCTTTTTGATTTATATGAACATCTCCCTTTTTCAACAATATTGCACGGCTCATCATCACCCAGATAGACTCTCCTGAAGTCACCTGACACATAATCATGCAGAACTTCCTTACACGAAGTGGCATGAAACAAAACACCCGAGTCTATGACCCAAGACTCATTCCTCGCATTAAGAGATAAGATCAACGCCTTTGTGTCACTCTCTTCAGATAGATTCACCAAATCCTTCCCGCCTTGAGAGCTTCATTCTTGTTTCTTAAGCGCCCTGCAATCACGTTTCATGTGTCCCTTCTTTTCGCAATACCAACACCTATCTTTGTCTTTCGGTCCCTTGGACTTCTTCCTCGACTTAGAACGTTCATGTTTATTGTCTCCTTTGTTCAGCGATCTTCCTCTTCCTTCGACGTTTAGAGCATTCCCTGAAACTCTTGATGCCTTTCTTCTAGATTCTTTGCTGAGAATTAGATCGGACACATCATCAAATTTCAGCTTTGTCGACCTTGAAGAATTGTTCACAGCAATCACCAAACTATCCCAACTATCTGCCAAACTGGACAAGATCAATAACGCCCTGACCTCCTCAAAAACAATACCAACGGATTCCAACTGGCTCGTAATTGTATTGAACTCGTTTAGAAGTTCAACCACGCTCCCACCATCTAACGTCTTCATGTTGATAGTTTTTTCATAAGAAAAACCTTGTTGGACGTTGAGGGTTTTTCATACATCGTAGCTAGGGCTTCCATTAATTCTTTTGTGGTCTTCACCTTAGATATATTGAAGGTGACACTCTTAGACAAAGAGAGTCGAATCGTTCTTAAAGCCTTCTGATCCAATAAAGACCATTCATCATCTGTCATCTTTTCTAGTTTTTTCTCTTTTCCTCCTATAGGAATATAGAGGTCCTTCTGATACAAATAATCCTCCATTTGCATCTTCCATAAGGCAAAGCTTGAACAATCAAACTACTCAATTCTAGTCTTCCCTTCTTCTGTCATCGCTCTCACTTGAGCTAAACCAATAGCTTTGATACCAGTTGTTGCGCAACACGCCAACAACGCAGTGAACCGAGATCCAATCTCGGGTCTCACCCATAAACGATAAACAGAAAGAAATATAATGTAGAAGTAGAATCAAAGCATACGTATACCAAACAAATCACAAGACAAGATATACGTGGAAAAACCCCAACTAAGGGTAAAAAAAACCACGAGTGCAAACTTCCACTATGAAGAAAATGAGATTACAAGCAATGTAGTAACTTTTTCCCTTTAAATGTATAGAAAAAATTATTTGCCCACACCTTAGAATAACTCCCATGACCCTAGAAAAACCCTAGGGACCCCTATTTATAGTTTAGGCAACTTCCCTTTCGCACCTCTGCGAAAACCGCCTCAAAATTTCACAGTCTGTGCAAAATCCGAATACAAATCTGCATAACCTCAACTAGCCGAGCAAGCTGTTCGACTGGTCGAGGGGACCCTCGACTGGTTGAGCAACACGAACCCAAAAAATTATAGGTCACTGGACTTTAAGTCAAGCCAGCCCTCGACTGGTCAAGTGGGTCACTTGACCGGTCGAGTAGCCCTGTCCAGATGTGACTCCACATCTCAACATAAAGACACTCACACCATAAACAAGCTAGGCTTGATTTCCCAATCCTCAAGTTAGACTTGATTTTCTTGGTATATCACCGATGCATATTTGTTGCATGCTACTAGGATTCGAATACAAGACATTCGGTTATAACGTAGTATCAAACAATCACTCTCTCTAGAAGGTCGAGTCGTCGGAGAAGGTATACAGTATAAATCAGGATGGTATACATGATATATATCAATTGACTTTAACACCTTGAAAATTTTTTAAATGATTTTAAGGTATAACACATAAATCATTATGGGACCCACAGCTTTTCACCTCAACACATTAGGATGTTGGTGGTGTGGGGACCTCACCGTCTGCTTCCTCAAAAATCATGCCCAAGAAGGAGAAGGTCGGCGCGCGGAAGAAAGCGTTGACAACATAACACAAGCTGTCATGCATGTCACGCTCTTAAACGTGCCCAAAAACGAATAGCATAGAGCGACAATCTACCTCTCTAGAAGTGCCATCTGGAAACTGTTTTTAAATTCTTTTTTCTAATCAATTTACTCCTTCACTTGTTGAGGCATTACACCAGTGCTCCGGCGAAAGTCTGTATGGTACGATTTGGTCAATGGTTATAGTGGTCCAAACCTTTGAAAATATACATTTCAACGTAGATAGCCCATGAACCAAAAATGCCCAAACATTGCAACTTCAACAGGCAGCCAAACAGAGAGAGTTATTAAAGTTGCCAAAATGGCTCACATTACTCTTATCTCATGGGCATAGCACATTCCACCTTTCTAGATGAGCCACACAGAAACTTTTTTTTTTTTTCCAATTTCCTCCTTTACTTGTTGAGGCACCAATGCTTCGGGGAAAGTCTATAGGTACAATTGGGTCCAATGGTTAAGTGCTACAAACAGTTTAAAAAATAGGTTTCAATGTAGATTGCCCAGAACCAAAAATTCCTAAACGTGGTGACCGTCAACAGGTGGCCCAACAAAGACAGTAATTATGAAAGGTGTCTAAATGGTTAACATTACTCATGGGCATGGCTCGCGTGACGTACACAGAGAGAGAGAGAGAGAGAGAGAGAGAGAGAGAGAGAGAGAGAGAGAGAGAGAGAGAAAGAGAGCAAATTGACAGACATGGAGAGATAGGTGGAGGAGATATTACAAAAAAGAGCTGTTTAATTAATACTTTGATAGAGCATGACACGTGATAGTATATATACATTAAAACTATTCTTAAAAGTCATGCTCATATGTTTGATGCAAGCAACATAAAACCATAAAAGAAAAGATTTAAAATAAAAATCCAATGACCTAAATAAAAAAAATAAAAGACAAGTCACAATAATTTATATGGTTCCACAATATGTCCACGTCCACAAAGCAACAACACTGAGTTTTTTTCTTCACTGAAAACAACATAAAACAAGGGAATAAGGCTTATATCTCTCTCTCACTTTCCAGTGGACAAGAAATTCCCTAAATGATCCACCCTCTTTCTACCTATGTTCTCTCATACAGATCACCCACAAGAAATATATAACTTAGCATAAAGCTTAAGGAAACTAGGCTTCACCTTGCTGCTACATAGATGCATACGTAGCCATACATAATTAAAAACAGACAGAACTTCTTTGATACATCTACAAACAAAGACATGATCATCACCTCAGCAAGAACATCAACAGTTGGATACCGTTTATATGATGAGCCTAAAGTAGGAGATCATGTAGTCACCTCAGCAAGACTAAATCTAAGTGGGGTATCTAAAAAAAGCTTCCACATTGAAGTATTTCAACAATTGTTAAAGGTTACAAAGACCGTCCAAAGTCAAAGAGAAAGAGTCAAATAGGCTAAGAGATAAAATATCATAATTTAAGAAATTTTATTCTTTTTATATACTCCATCTAGCGTGAGACATGATATAATCATTGGAAGTTGACCCAACCCAAATACAAAGGCTAAAGTCTGGACAATGTCCTATAGAAATATGTTGGAAATGTATCATGGCAAACCTCCTTTTGGTGTAGGTGTCGATAACACCTAATAAAGGTATGTAGGCTACTTTCATCAACATTTTCAAATGGCGAAAAAAAAAATCTCAATGAAGCAGGTAAAATGTACACCAATTAGGACTCAGGCAAGTAAATCTCAACCGTAGGCCTCTTTTTCAAATCATATCATATACTTTTGAAAATTCAAAATTTAGAACTCAAAAGCTAGTTGCATAGAAAAAACTATCTCTAATTAGTCACATTAGATATAATAGAGATTAAGAAGGTTAGATGGTCCATAATAATTGAGCGTGGTCTACATGCCTAATTATAAGATTAGTTTCTTGACACGATGTTTGTACTTGCTTGGAAACAGAAAATGTTATTATAAGCTAATTGCCTTTCTATTTTTCTTATCAATAAAAGAGTTAACTTCCAATATGACATTTTAAATAGAAATTTTAGAGGGAAAATAGGTTTTTTTTTTTTTTTCTTTTCTCTTTTTTCATATGACTCATATACAGAGATGAACACATATTTTTAAGGTTTTTCGTTTCTTTTGCAAAATAAACAAGTGCAAAGAATTGATTATCCCTTGCGTTAATGTCAATCTACCTTCCATTTATATTACAGCATTTTCTTAATTTACCTTCAATCCAAATGGGATTTTAAACACAGCCGACCATGATAAAATACGTTCTTTTATTTACCGGTTAAACTTCTATGTGAACAAAGCATAAAAGAAGTGGCCCGCCATGTCTCATCACCACCCTACTTTCAAACTAGTAGGCAGACAAGTCATGTCTTTAACCATAGTTATTGAGAGGGAAATAAAAATAAAATAGAAGTATTGTTAATCGAAACTGTACAAGGCAAATGTCGGTATGATTCAGACAGTTTACCAAACTCTACCTTGGGGTTTGGTTAGTTGAAAGTCAAGATCATTGGATGATCCCTACAATCCAATGAGAAGACTTTCACCCATTGAATCAACATCGTTAGTTAATTTGTCATCAGTTTCTTGTTTAACGGACAGAAATCAGTGTTGATTTTTCAACTACCGAACCGTGTGCTATACGTATGCAAATACGCAAGTTTTGGGAGTCTGGACATCCAAGAAAAAAAGAAAAAATCATTGGCAATCCAAGTATCCAACAACTCCAACAAAAGTCGTCTTTTATGGTTATAAATGGGTGCATGACGTTGAAATATCTAAGTGATCGACTTCTTTTTTGTCACGTGGTTGTGAATCTTCAAATGTGATACATATAAAGAGGTCATCGATTTGAAAGTTTAAAATAAAAAATAAAAAAGCATGGTCCGGGTCCATTAACCGCGTGGGCCCTCCATGAATATAGCTAAAGAGTCAGGATGTTCCAGTCATCAAGTGGGCGCGGCACATGTTTGAGAAAAATGAAGTGTAAAATGGATAAAAATGTGGACCTGATATATTCAACATCAAACGTGGGCTTCCTTATAAGTGGATTAACCTTATTTCTAGACCAGGGCATGTTCATGGTGGCCCATCTGATGAAAGCCCAGGTCCATGTGTGGCAATGGTACTAGGCAGATATGCGGGCCCACGTGATGAATGGAAAAAATTCCAACCCCTCCATCGTACACTTCAGTGCATGCATGTTATCCCTAGGACTATAAACTCAAGATGATATGTGAATCAAGTGGGCCACACAACAGGGAACAAGTTGGGAGGGAATGCCTACAGTTGATTTGTGTGGTGGGCCACCGTGTTGTTATGTGAAATCCAGGCAATTCAAACTCTTTATCTTGTCTGGAAAAAGGGTCAGGATGAATATTAGGCTGTTTCGAAATTCAGATATGCCCCTATATATAAATCTAGGTAGGTTTCCCATCTTACATTTTTCACTATGTTGTGGCCCACTTGATTTTTGGATCCATCTGAATTTCAGCACCTAGGATTATAATTAGGTTAGTCATATGATGGATGGGTTGGATGGCCTTCATACGTAACGTGGGCCTCGCTTCTACATGTTACCATGCTAAGCTTACGATGGTCCCTGGCAGATTTGCTCGAGTGGTTCGTTCACAGAATCCACCCCGTCCATGAGATGAATCACCTCAGAAAACCACTAAAGGCCAAAAATGAGACCTATCTAAAACTTATACGAGCCACAGCACAGGCAACATAATGAGAAGGAACGCTTACCATTGATTAGCACGGGAACTATTCCTGTTGTTTATATATAATCAAGGGTGTTGTTACCTAACAGCTCGTTCCCTCGCTGTAGCCCACGTAAGTGTTGGATACAGATGATTTTGGGGGTGAAAAGAGTTTTCAATGTGATGCATCTGGTTGACCGCGGGTTGGATAGTGAAATTACAACAAAGTAGGCCCCGCATCCTCCCTATACCACAACAAGCTTACGATGGTGCTTCTAACAACCTCAATTGACGGGTTGGATGGTGAAATTAAAATTTTAATTTTTAAAAAATAATGGATGAGAGATCAATCACTTACAACCTCTCTCTTTATCTTAGGCCTTATCCCTTCTTAAAGAGAGAGAGTAAATGAGAAAAAAAAGGGAAATTTCCTTAAGGTTGAAGTTTTCTTTTTATTCCTCATTTTATTTTGTAATTTATAATTTATAAATGGAATCCACATGATGGACGGTTCAGACTAGCGAAGGATCCATCACTTGCATGAATGTGGTGGCAAGGGTACATTTATTTGATGTACAATGCAGCACCATATATATATAACCAAATATATGTGGTAAGTGATTTTTGACTTTTTGGCATTGGAAACTATGTTGGGCCCACTCAGGTGTATGGGGTCTGATCCACATGATCCATCTGACCGTTGAGGTTGAAATATGTTAAAATTTTAAAGATCAGGCCGATCCAACTATTGGATGTGGACTGTACCGATCAAATAGAGATTGTTAATAAATCATGTATTTATAAATTGTTTGAGCTGCAGAAGTTTCAGATCCAAGTGATATTTAGCCAATTCTTTAACCATTCCTTGGTGGGCCATTTATCAGTTGGGATCTGACCTATGTAACTCAAGTGGACCTAGATCTATATCAAGAACGATCTAAATTCTATGATTTGATTCGTCAAACCCAAGTAAGTTCTGAAGTCTGTCGGTTTGACCCTCAAAATCATTGGTCTGACAGACAAAGTGATGCTAACAAAAAATATGACAGTTTACACTTTGTCCGTCCGACCAACAGGAGTAAATGGTGAAAATTTTTGCCCAAGAGATTCTGTTGGTCTGATCGACAAATTGTAAGTCCGACCCACAGATTGTAGGTAGGGCTGAAAGTGTGCGGGTTGGGTCGGGTTGGTGCTCAACCGTAGTCCAACCCAAGGTTCTTATACCTTAACCCTAACCCAACTTCGGGCTGGGAATTCTCGACCCAAGCCCAACCCAAGCAGGCTCGGTCGGGTTAGTCGGGTTGATCGGGTGGATACATGATAATATTTTCATTATTACATTAGTCTATTGTATTTCAGTACAGGTATTATTTTTTATATCTATAATTTTATTAATTATATATGTAGTTAGTTATAGTACATGACTTCATTTTTTTCTAAACAAACAAGCTAAAATATAAGACAACTATTTCTTTAAAAGTCAGGTTGTGTAGCACGCAATCTATTAGGGAGAGAAAAATCTGGCATATCTTATTTGCTTAAGTCATCAGAAATGATGTGGACCAATGAGACCCAACAACACTAGAATTTATTATGCCTTCTTTAACACAAACGATCCACTCTCAATTATAATTTATTAGTAACTTATATATTGATCGGGTTCAACCCAAGACCTCAACCTGAGCCCGACCCAAGTTTATCGGGTTGGTGTTTGTATAGCCCAAGCCTAAGATCAGACTCGATACATCCTGCTCGAGTCCAACCCAACGTCGAGTTGGTCACGGGTCGGTCGGGTTGCACCTGCCCAACTTTCAGCCTTAATTGTAGGTTTGACCAATAGAAGCTATAAGTCGATTTTTGAAATCTGAATTATTAGATCATTTAATTGGTGACTTGTAATTTATTTTAATTGATGGGTTTGTTGAATATTGTTGGTTAGCTAGAGATTACCTTAATTGATCAAGTGGGTCCCACATGAGATTGTGGGGATCGCAAATCCTATGTCAAGGGTTTGATCTGAAGGGATTCAATTTGATAATGTTGTGGACCCAATCATGATATCGATCAATCAAAAGGTGGGCCTTACCATATGAATTAATATTTTAGGAAGAATGATTTTTACTTGCATATTGTATTTTTAAGAATTCTTGAATCTCTCTAGTTTGATTATTCTAAAACAATCAACCTCACCAACTAATCAGGTGAAGAATCCCAACTTATTTCCTTTCCATTTGAATCAAGATATTATTTATTTCATATATGATAATCTAGTTTAATATTTTGTGTTAATAATTATTTTGATTATACAAATTGGAGCTATTTATTCTCTGTTAACACTTTTTATTTATATAAATGCCTGAGAAACTATGGTACTTTAATCCGTTTGTCATACACATATGCTGATCAATCTATTATAACTATAAATCTATAAATGATTGGTGAACCCTATGTATCATGTATTCATGGCACGTTCATAGTTGTTCTTAGGGGACCTCTTCGGAAGAATTGTTAATTATCTTGATAGTTACGGTTCTACATGCAGGTTTTATCCATGCCTGCCAATATGGTGGAAGCCTTCCTGATGTAGCGCGGGTCACGGACAGTTTCATGGCCAAGATGGATCAGAAAAGGCCCAGTCGGCAATAGAAGTGATCCAGACCATTGGATCTTAAATCGGGCGTATCCCACAATCCGGAATGAGTTACCTGACGTAAAATATATGATTTTGAGGTAGAATGAACTACTTTAGCCAACCAACCCCGCTATACTGAGTTGTGACGCCCCTAATTGCGAAAAACCCCTGGATCGACAGTCGTTTCCCTATTTTAATTTCGTTTTTACTATAAATAATAAGTTTTATTTAGTTTGATTATAACTCTTCATCTGTCGGGTTTTAGGAGTTGCGCCCAATGTGAAAAGAGCTTAGAATAATTAGAAGAACGGTTTAGTGAAGCCAAATAGAACACTTACTATTTTTTGGCCAAAAACCTTGCGCACTAGTAGACATCACGACTGTCTATAAATAGTAAGTTTACTATTTATAGTAAGTCACGATTTCTAAGAGTTTTAGTTGTAGTTTGATTCTGATTTCTTTCCCATTGCTTGGTACCCCTATTTAAAGGATTGTGAACTCGTTTTTATTCATTCATTAATCAATTTCGAATTTATTAGAATTTATTTCTATTTTATGCTTTCTTTCCTCATGGATTCGAGAAGTCTCTGTGAGGAGTCCAGAGAAGTTCCGTGGATTCGGAATACTTATCCTCTTGAGGAAAACAATGCTCGACCTCACGTCCTCCCCTACGTCACTTCCCTAATAGGCGATGCGGGTTGATGAATTTTCAACTCGTGGGGGTAGATACATCCCATACCTAGTACACATGCATTTCATACAATTAATAAGATTAATGGCTATTAAATGTGCTTTATGTTTCTTTTACTATCTTTCGTTTTAATGTGAATGAATTATGGTAAAAACTTTCACTGGGCTTGGCCAGCTCACTCTTTTTTTATGAAAAACAAACAGACTTAACTAAGATTAAGTTGTTGGCTCGAGAACATGAAGATGTGACTGAGCCGGCGAACGACCCATTAGGACACGCGACCATATCTTACTAAGGAACTTGTTACTTTATATTAATTATCGTTCCAGTCATTTTAATTATTTGGCCCGTAATGTTTTGTTTATTTTTTTAGGTTGATTATGGTTTGACATGAACACTTGTAATTCATTGAGTTGAATGTTTGAATAAGACCCTGAATGGGAAGGTCATTATATGGTTTTTAAACGATTAGCAATGGATGAAACTTAGAATTGATGTCATTTATACATGATTGTTACTTGTAACTATATATATTTATTTGATTTAAGTACATTTTGTGTATGAGTCACATTGCAAAACTCGAGACTCAGATGCGCGCTCGGTCTCAAAATTTTGGGGTGTGACAATGTTGCTACCACTGGAGCATGCCCTATAAATTAAAGAGGTTGTGTGATCCATTGGTATTGTTACCACTATAAGCATGACGGTAGTAAAAGCAGATGTGGGGTTGCACAAGCGATGCCCTTATTTCCTTAGCTTTTTTTTTTTTCCTTTACTTGGTATAATTGAAGTGTGGTATTGGTCCAAATATAAATAAACAAGTGATTTGGAATTGCCACTAGCCAAAAGAAGCTTAGAACTTATGGCTAGTTAGAAACTGTAGAATCATTTAAAAGTTGAATAATCACTAGATAATTTTCTAATCCAAGTGACTCCTATGATTGATCACATGTCTATGACTGTAGATTTTAGATAAGGGCTTCGATGATGGAAAAGGAATGGGTTAGGGATCATTTTCTATCTGCACAGTGTGTGGTATCTACTTTATAGGATTTAATAATTTTTAAGACATTCGGTAAAATTTTAGTATTAATACGTATAATCGTATTTCCAAGAGTTTAAGACTTAGGACTAGCAAAAAAGAAAATAAAAGACAACTAGCTTTACTTCACAGGGTTGAAGACCTTGGGTAGGTAAATGGAAAATAAATACAGCCTAACTTCACTTCATAGGGTTTAAGATCCCAGGTAAGCAGATAAATTAAAATAGAGAATGTAGATAAGAGAGGAGATTAAAGAAATAAAATAAAAGTGTGTGCTGCTAATGTGCTTATGTGTGAAATGGAATGTAAACTGAATTAATACATAGAAAAGAAAATGGGAGATCAGACACCCTTTTTCTGCAAAAGGACTTATCAAATATCTTCGATTTCAACATTAATCTTATCTTCCGTATTTCTTTGATTGAAAATCGTATCCAGAGTTAGATAGAATTTTAATGTAACCTCAAATGGATAGCACACCATACCACTCTTAAAGCTTTAAAAACTCTCTTCGTGCTCTTCCCCTGTCTTCCTCTTTAACTCTCCATGCCCCTTGAAGGCTCGTTATTGTGCTGTTATATAGGCTAAGGTAGTCGGCCCTTTAAGTGTTGGTTATAAGGTTGATAGCTTGATTTTATTGATAGGCTGCTAAGCCATCAAGGGGTAATGGGCAGCGATTTACAACTTTTATTAAAAGATATTAAAGGGACAATGGAACATATTTTTAACTATTAAAAAAAAAAAAAAAAGATTTTAATAGCACAACGGGTCATTGAAGGGTTGGTACTCTACTTTCTTTTTAAATATAATTCTTTTATATTAAAATCATTTCATCATTTTTTACTACATACTTTTTAGAAAAACATCCATATCTATTTTCTTACATATTTGTTTTTATTGATTTTGGACTCATTAAAATGATAATTGATAAACTTTTCAATAGAATTATAATCACTTTAATAAGATGCCATTTAACTTGTCAAAGGTGCAATCAGTCAATGCGTAAAATCGACAACATGCATGTAAAATTGACCAAAAGTCGTATCTCCATTATTATTTGTTCTTTTTCGATGATTTTAGACTTGTTGAAATAATAATTTGATAAGCTTTTCAACGGAATCACTTCAATCATATATCATGTGATCGATCAAAAGTGGGCTCAAAGTTGTTATTTTGGTCACTCAACACGGTTTTATTAAATGGGTTATATCTTCCTCACCATAACTCAAATTGAATCAAACTTAGGCTTATTGAAAAGATTATTGACCACATTTTTCAATGAATTATAAATCACCTTGATAAGAGATTATATGACTTGTTATATATAATCTAACCCAAAGTTTGTCTTCTGCAACATTAGTGTCACTTTGTGTACAAGTACAACCATACTAATCTTGATATCGACATAACTTGAAAACATAATCTTTTATACCTTAACAACGAGCCTTTAATAGATAGATAGAGAGTTTATTTTATCATTTTTCGTACATCAGTTGCTATCCATAGAGAATTTTTGAGGTTCTAAAGTTCAAATGAATAATCGCGATCTGAGCTTTACTAGATTTGTTGTTGGCCAATCGAATCCGGTGTGTATTTTTGGTAGGTTCCAAAAACCCTTTGACTTCATTATTTGAATTTTCAATGTTTATCAGTCAATCAGAAACAATTTTATAGTAGAGATGCACAGTCAAGGTTTCTGGATGATTCAATCGAAAAAGTCATGATTAGATTGGTCTGGTCTCAGATCTACCAATCTAGCTTGTCAACCATTCCCAGGGCATGCCAAGGATCTTCCTCATTTGATTTGTTTGAATTTTTAATGACTTCTAACTCAAAAAGAGACAATCTTATTAAAGTCAAGCCGAACTTCAAAGAAAAATTTACTCTCATCTTGATTGAGGTGTTTATAGAGCCTACATAATGTATTTAGAATGTCAGAAACTGTAGCTCATAATGGCATTAAAAATCAGCACAATCCAACACTAAGCAAGCCACAGCACAAGGAACGAGACGGGAGAGAACGCCAACCTTGATTTGAATTGGGGCTACTGAATCACAAAACAGCCTAATTTTGAGCCTGGCCCTTCACCCGTGCAATAAGGGTCTCAATGGCCTGGATTTCACATAAAGACTAGACCAGATTCTAATCTTTCTCCATCTAATATGAATACCTTTTCAGCCTTATCCTTCCACCCAAGTGTTGCAGTATAGATCACCTGATTTTGGGTGGACAACACATACAGCCCAGCTGTTGGACATTTTGGATCTAGCACAAATGTTCTTTATTGGCATGTGCTCATCATCTGTTACTATGTGGACCACGCATCGCATGGTTCCCTTCTGGTCTAAAATAAAAGAAACCAGATATTAGACATGGGTCGCCAACGCTGGGCCCTCTCCCTTCGCACTAAAACTCGGTGACCTGATTCAAAACTCAGTCGAGTCAACTCGAGTCGATCAGAAATCCAACTGAGTCAACATGAAACTCACTGGCTGGTGATCTTGACTCAGTTCAGACTCGGGCTGACTCATCAAGTCAGCTCGTCTACTCAATCAACACCGCATGACTTGAACAAGCACTCAGCCGAGTAAGTAGAGATGTACATGAGTCAAGTTAGCTCGGTCAGCTCGCTCAAATCGACTTGGAAAAGCACGACTCGCCAAGGCTCAAAACTGCATTCAAATCGAGTCAAGCTAGTTTTTGGCGCTCTAAAAAATTTTGAGCCTAGCTCGACTCGGCTTGAACCCCAACTCGAATCGACTTGGTTACTTGGTTATTTTGATATTGATGTTGCCCGCTGAGTGTTTGATAAAATGATTCAACAATGTGTTGTTTATTAGACTGTCCTCATATCAAGGTATTTTTGAAATGGACATTCGAAGGAAGATTGAAGAAAAAAATCACCACAAAAAATAATAATAATAATAATAAAATAAACTTTACATTATAAGATTGCCCTCATATCTTGATCATAATGCGGCTCGCTGAGTGTTTAATGAAATGTCCGCAAAGTGTTGTTACTGTTTTGCATTCAAAGTATGAGAGATTGAAGTTGCATTATATGTGTTAGAGAAACTGTCGCACATGCTTGAACTCAGCTTGAGCTGCCGTGAACTGTTGACTGAGCCGAGCCGAGCTGGTAAGTCAGGCTCGAAGACCGAGCTTAGCCGAGTTCAAGCTGGGGTTGGTTGTTGGCCGAGCCAAGCCAAGCCGTGCCAAGCTCAACTCGTGTACAGCTCTACAAGCAAGTCCACCACTTATTTGTGGTTTCATTTACATATTTTTATACTTATAATTTTCTATGGATTGGTTACTAGAAAAATATTAATCCTACTCAATGTTTGAACATCGAGTCAAGTTGAAACGAGTCTTCAAGTCAACCCAACTTGGCTGGACATCTGAGTCAAATCGAGTTCTGAGTTCTAAAACTATGCCCACTTGGTGCACGACTTGAATATCCTATATTAGCTCAGGTTGACACGGCCATCCCCACATGCGTGCCGGTGCAGGGCTAGTTCCATTTGCTTAAGTGTAGTTGTCCATGAAAACAAGTAAGAGTTATCTAAAATTGGACTGGCTCTCAAGGCAATTCTCACTCACTATGTAGATTGCATTCATCAGGAGGCCAGACAAATATCATCATCATATGGATTTTGAATCATTGGTCAATTTCTCGTCTGTTCATTTGACCCAAATCGACATGGGTTAGGGAACCTGTTTTCAGGAGATTCAACTGCGGAAAGAGAGAGATCATTCATTTCTGCAAGCATTGTGCAAAACCGAAATGGATGGTCATACTGTGTAGATCAACCATTGGGTTGAACCATGTCGGACCACGACACTCACAATTTAATTTATAAATACACATATAAACGTCCTGCCATAACTGGTTCAATTGCAGACTGTTTGTCAGTTTAACTGCCGCTTCATAGCTTTTTTATTTTTGTAGCCAATTCAAACCAGTTTGAAGGCTTTTCACTTTTTCAGTTCTTTTCTGCTCAAAGTACACCAGTTACATGGCAGATTTTGGTCACACCAGCTAGTCTGGTCCAGTTTCCAGAACAATACTCGGTCCCGCAATTTATTTCCTATACAAATAGTAAAATCAATACGTTGGGAACAGAAAAGAGTATCACATGTCCAAGAAACAATCGTAATAGATTTCAGGCCCTCAATCTGCATCAAGAGGATAATGCTCACTCTCAGTACTTGTGGTAATGAAGACCAGGAGCTCATCATCACCAATCTAAGAAACGAACCCAGGTGCAATTTGCGAAATTGCTTCTAGAGTTTGTGTAGGCGACGATAAGAAAATATGAAATATCCATCATCAAAGATTTTGGCATACATGAAAATAAGTAAAGAAAGAAACACAAGATGTGTGGTTTGTCGTAGCATGACTACATCCATGGAAAAACTTTGGCAAATCACCCATTAGCAAATGTAGCAGATGAGAAGAGTGCAAGATACAAGAGAAGCATTACTCACATAGAATGAACAAACATAAACGTCCCACACCTTTTTTCATACACCTAGAGAAGGAAAACCATCTCACGTCTTCTCTCCATCTTGCAAATCCATGAGTAAAATACCTTGGAGAATGACTTTCCCATTACGAGAAACCCTTTCCCCCTCTATTCTCTCCATCTGGTCAATAAGAGGAAAAACCTTTATAGCCTCCAAAGAGGGATAACAGTCTCTTTAGCTTTTCTAACATGAACTTGCAGACAGGTTAAAAAACAGATACTATCCTTCGTCTAAAGTTAAGGTATTGGGATTACTAAAGCCAAGGTGATGGACCATTACCCCAATAGTAATAAGAATTAGGGCATACGGTGTAAGCAGGAAGTTGGACAGTAAATCTTAAGATGATGGTTCTCTTCCCAACAGTTTTGCTAGTGCGGTGGTATTCATATGTGTGGCCCACCTGATAAGTTGACAGGCCCAAATTTGGGCAATGTCATCTACCGAGTGGACCAAGGCAAAGCTAAGATTTGCCACACACATGTCAAAGGTGCTTGTAGGCTTCATGAGCCTATTCTTATTATTTCCACACTTGAATTTTGGAACTAAACAACTAAAGAGGAAAGAACAAATAGAAAGAGAACCTTTATTTCTTTTCTAAATATTGTTACAAAAATTACATATAAAATACCTCTTTCCTACACTGACTGATCTTTTAAAATCGCTAATGTATACTTCTTAAAACTAAAACCCCCTTTTTTCTTCCAAAACATCCAAGTCGTTGAATCATCATCCTGTTCCACCATTCCACTGTACTCAAAATGTCAGATTGTTAGGATTCATGATAGAAGTAGTAGCGGAAACTTGATATTGACTGTCAACCTGATGCAACCCCCGTCATTTATCTGGGCTTTGGATCGGCAGTGAGAGTGCAAAACTCACACCGGTGAAATAATTCTTTGCATGATGACCCACTCATGTAATTGCCCATTTTGAGAGCTTCATAAACATCTATTTACAAATTTGTTTCTTTGAAAGGATTGCCATGTAAAGATAGCAGATATATATGTGTCCATTTTCGCTCCTCCTATCTCTGTTGGAAATTCAATATCTTGATGCAGTACGCGAACATGAACGCAAAGAAGACTGTGAATCCGACCAAGACTGCAGCAACAGGCCCCATGAAATCATTCTTGTAGCCAAAGTGGTCTTCAATATAGGACTTGATCGGCATTGTCGTCCCACCGGGCACCTGGATTGTATTCTCAAGATCACCGTACTGTGATACAATCAGCCCGTAGACCGTCCATGCTACAGGGCAAATCCAGTAATACCAGATCCACCACTTTGGAATTTTCTGCAATTTGATAAATTTAAAAATTAGCCATCCCAATTAAGAAGCATTACTTTTATCTTTACCAACGTATAGAAATATCATGAACAACCCAAATTTTATCAAACAGGCTACTTTCCTCGTTTTAGTTGGTGTTTGGAAAGTTCATTTCGATCACAAGGAAATGACCAAACCATAATGATTTTTTTTCCTGTCTTGGCAAAGTAGCCGTCAAATTGCAGCTACATTGCTTTCTAAACTCCTACTTGAAAGCAACGTTGTCACAATTTGGACCCTGCAACAAGAAGCGATTTGCTCATTTCCACTTTGTCGTGCTAACTATTTCAATTCAATGCAATGGTGCATCCAAGCACAACATTAGATACTAATGGTGGCTTAAATTAAATTAAAAGAATAAGTACCCGTTAGGGAGGACTTACTGGTCTGGGAATGAAGAAACCAGAGAACAGGTTGAAGAGTGCATAGAAAGCTGCTGCAAAGATAGCTGCGACTTGGTGGTTCGGTGTGATGGACACGGTCATCATGCCATAGTAAGTGAAGTAGAGGAATGTGAAAAAGGTAACGAAGAAGAACCAGAAGAACTTCACTGCTGTCCACTGGAAGCTCACCATGGCATAGACAATAAGAGTATAGTATGTGGTCTGGATGAATACATATGGTATTTCCATCACGACCTGCATCAAAACACATGGTATCCGGGTTTGTTACTACCTTTTTTGTGTCTTTTATCTAATTAGAGAAACAATATAAGAGCATGTGCTAATTAATCTATATGTTACAGTTTATTTTATGACTGTACTAGGCGTAGCAAAATATAAGCAAAACCCAAAAGAAATATAAGAGATAGATAATATATAGAGAGTCTAGTATATGTGAACGAAATTTCCAACCTATTTTGAGTTTTTGTACTGTTTATGACTGAAATGCACCCACCCATTAGGTTTCCCTGAGGTCAGTGAGTAAAATTGGTGTCCTACCTGAGCAATGGCATATGGTAAGGCAGAGTACATCCCTGCAGCTCTTTCTCGGTAAAACACTGTCCTTTCGATAGCTACAATTGGTTGCACGGTCGAGCAGTTGTTGATGCCAACAAACAGAACAGATGCATACATGGCTCCAATAATGATGGTTAGATCATTTGCATTTTCCCTGCACCATAAACACAAAGTTCATGGTTTTGTCATGAATACTCGAGTAAATAAAATTTTGTTGTTTAAGATTCTCATGAAGTACCTAATCATTTAATGGGACCGAGAACATGAAATGATCAGACTATAGGAGAAGAATGGCCACATGGGAGGCTGAAATTTTTCTTGAAACACTTGAAATAGAGGAAGTGATGCTTACCTTTTTGTGCCAACCCGCCAAAAGATCGTGCCAAGCATGAGGGCAGCAACTAAGGTGAAGAAGTATCGGGCGAGGTTATAGTCAGGGCTTCTCCAATATGTCAACCATTGCTTCCAAAGGCATGATTTGAACTGCCCAAAAGTAGACTGAGAGTATTGTGTGGGGAAATAGATATCTTTGGCTCCTGGGGCAGGAGTGCTTAGCTCCTTAACCAGAGCTTTATTTCTCCTGGAGATAATCACAAGGTGCACATTAGCACAAATGCAACAAAATTTTATAACAATCACATGGAGGTTAAGTTGATTGCAGGGTTGTTTTCATCTCTGTGAGATAAAAATATACAATCAGAGTGCTGCAATTAAGTACTAAGTTCTTCCATCTAGTAACTGAAAATGATATTCACACAGATGTGTAAGAAAAAAGTTTCTTAGATGCACTTGAATTCAACATAAGAAGAGTATGATTCACACATCTAGGAGCCTTTTCTACTTGGGTTGATTCCAAAGGTGACCAATCAATTACATGTAAACACTTTTCTACCCAAGCATTTGTGAGATTAGCAGTGCTCTTATTAGAAAACCAGTTTCCTTCTCTGTGTATGTTTGAAAAATGATTCACATTGATGTCCACCACATTGATTCAGGTTTTGCTCATCCGAGATTCAAAAATTATTTTACCCAAGAAATTGTCATTATTACAATCCTTCTATCAAATACAAAGGAGATTATAGTTCACTTACTGATACAACTGTGAGGACTTGTAGTGCTCGGCAAAATCAATTCCCAATCGAACTTCAGCGGCAATTGAGCTTGCTTCTAGCATCCATGTTGCCGGATTGTATTTCTCTTTTATTTTTGGGACGCCAGGAATCTCCTACATGATGTAAACCAATGGAAGCTGAGTCAAATCACCATCTTTTTCTCTTTCCATTTTTATTTTTCTCTGTTGTTCTTATGATTGTCAAAATTAATACTTCATGGATGTCAGATTTTGTGTGCGAACAATCAATACATTAATAATGATGATGATGACTGTAAAACAGGAAAAAGTGTCTTACTTCAAAGTATTCAATTATCTTTTGAGAATTCCGGCCCAAAGGTCCAGAGTATATCACTTGCCCTCCTCTTTTCATCAGTAGAAGCTGTTAAATTCCACAAATTTCAAATGTTGCATTAATATTACACTCTAAAACTTTTAACTATATGTGTATGGCAGAGACAGAGAGGTAGATCAGTTACCTCATCGAAAGCTTCAAAGATGTCAATGCTAGGTTGATGGATTGTGCAGACAACAGTTCTTCCTGTATCAACCGTGTTCCTTACGGTTCTCATGACAATGGCCGCTGCCCTTGCATCAAGACCTGATGTTGGTTCATCCATGAAGATGATTGAAGGGTTAGCGACAAGCTCCACAGCTATTGTCAACCTCTTCCTTTGTTCTGTCGACAGTCCTGTAATCCCTGGGAGGCCCACTATCGCATCTTTGAGATTATCAAGCTCCACCAGTTCCATCACTTCATCTACAAAGATCTGAAAACAAACGATTTTAACATTTACTTCAATCTGAAACTAGACCAATGTACACAGCAGCAATACCACCACCCTGCTAATCTCACACACATACGTAAGAAAAAAGGGGCCCACATCAATTCTCATTGGTCACATAGGCAGTCAATCGAAGTAGTAAAAAAAACCATAATTGTCGGACATGGGCCCCATCACCAACATGGAACAATCAAAGCATGTGTGGCGGCCACCTTTTCCTTACTATGTCTTCATGAAAGATTAGCATTTCCCACAGAACAACAACAACAACAACAACAATGGTGGTAAACAATAATCTTACCAGTTTCTCTGCATTGTTGACCTCCTTGGGCAAACGAAGAAATGCAGAGTAGATCAAGGATTCTTTAATGGTGACTTGGGGAGAGTGGATATCGGTTTGTTCACAGTAACCAGAAATTCTTGCAAATGTTTCCTGGTTCTTGGGGAATCCTGAGATCTTGATATCTCCTTCTATGTATCCTCCAGTCTTTCTTCCTGCAAGCACATCCATGAGGGTCGTTTTCCCGGCCCCACTAACTCCCATGAGTGCAGTCAGAACACCAGGCCTAAATGCCCCTGTAACTCCCCTCAGCAACTGGAGCCTGTCTTCAGTCACTCCTTGCTCTTTCATTTCCTATGAGATTAGCATAGTTCCTTGTTATTGAATTTACAGAATTTAAATAAAAACAGAAAGAATGAGAAATAAATAGAACATATGATTTTCTAAAGAGTAATCATCTGATGCTTGATTGGAAGGAATGTTCTTTTGTTCCATCGAGCATTGACATAGGCATAGATATGTGTAGTTAGGCTGTTGATTTTGTGATCCTTGTTGTTGGATGGGCCATGTCCCAATATCTCCCCCATCAGATGATCCTAGCCATCTGACAAAAAATGGATAACTGCAACTAACAGTCCAGGTACAATGGGCAACAATAAGACAGATAGGATCATCAGATGGGGGGGCATCTTCCATTCACCGAAGGCGCCACCACAAGAATAGCTAGCATCACCAAATTCTGGGCAGCCCAAGTGCATTTTATTGGGTGTCATATATTTCCTTTTTCTAGATATGCCTTGAATGACTGAAAACACCAACGTGGTTATCTAAAGAACTGCAAAAAATGCCACTATCATCGTAAATGAAGAAAATAGGGATTTTTTTTATTTTTTTTGAGTTAACTAAGATTCTACCAGTTTCCTCTAGCTCTAATTAGAAAATAAAAACACAGATGAAAAAGAATAAAACTTACTGCAGGCATGTCGACGTAATATTTTATGTCATCAAATGACATGGCTAAAGGAGTGAATGGAAGAACCATTCCTCTCTTAGGTGCAACACCCATGGTCAACTCGAGAGACGAGTCAGCATTCCGACTAAGTCCCCCATTAGCTTGACTGCTCATGCGCCGAATTGCCATTTCTCCTGAAAAAAATACAAGCCAAGGTCAAGATGCCTCAATTTTTCTATTCTTTAGAATATCAAATTTGGAAATTTTACATTTACTACATATATAGTAAGACTGTGTTTGGATGAACTACTGAATTGAAGGCATTAGTTAGTCCAATAGAGTAGGAAAATGACCAAATTGTAATACCTATGCCCGAATCCATGTTGAAAGAAGATGCATTTTTTTTTTTCATTTCTTTCTATTGAACTAGTTATTACAATGCAATTCAACATTACAACAACACAGCTTTAGACAAGAAACGAATACTTCATGATGTTATCGGCGAATTTGTTGGGTTTTCTTACTTGTATTGTTTCCATCTGAAGCCGATAAAGAACGTGGGACAGAACCACCTTTTGATCCTTTTCTTTTGATCCTTGCCTCTTCATTTGATTCTTCTGGGTTGCCTTCCATTGCATTCGCTGCTTCTTCAGATATAACAGCTTGTGGCTTACCCAAAGCTGTAACAAAACAACAAAAATCAAGATCAAGCAGTTGAAGGGAAGGAAAATAAAGTGCAATTTGGTCATTGCAAGACTTTCCAGAGAATGTGTCAAACAATCTTTATCATGACTACATTACCTTCCCAATGTAGAAATTACAGTTCCCTACATACAAACTTGAAGCAGAAAAAAAACGGCAATGAAGTACTACTTACGATTTAGATACATGAGAGCAAGAGTGAAGAGAACATTGAAAAGGATGATGAATCCAAAAAGGGCTGCTGCTCCAATCCAGAACCAGTAGTTTTTTGGGTAGGCGTCAAAATTCTTTAGTACTGCAACTCCTAACTTTGTGACCCCATCAGATGCCTATGGATTCAGTTGCGAACTTGTCAGTGATAATGTAATAAAAACAATGTGCATTCACATTGGCTTTGATAATGAAACAGATGCTAAAGAATTTCCACCTTAGAAATTATGGATGTGGCCTCGGAAGCAAGTTGTACCTTCATAGCACCCATGATAGAATTCATGGGTGCCTAAAAGGAATTGTAGGAAATCTCTATTCCTTTTAATTTTGTACTAAACACCTTGACGTTTTTTTGTTCATTTATTTTATTTATTTTGAATTGGCAATAGGAAAAGTTTGTCAATATAGAGAGACTAAGGAAAGGGGAAAAAGGAGCTGTACCGATTTGTTCATCCACCGTGGAGCAAGCATCTCATTAACAGACAAGGCATTGAAGGCATACGTGAGAGGAGAAATCCAATAACCCCATATCCACCATTTGGGAATTTCCCCTATAATAGAAATGCCCTTGTAAGTTATAATAAAAAAAATCAAAATCAAAATGAAAATGCCTCTACCACCAATGTAAACCAAGATCCTTTAAATGGTGTAACTTTGCTGCAGTTCATTAAGAAGTAGCAACATCATACCACAAATGGAGGTGACGCTGCTGTTTTATGCAACACAATGTCACCCTCTATTGAGGGCGAGTGGTTATTCAAGAATGGTTAACTCCCATGAAAAAAAAAAAAAAATCAAGCCCAGCAAAGAAAAGATTGAAAGAAAGCGAAAACTAAGGATGTGTTTGGATGCACTTTTGAATTAAACTGCAAGCATTAGTTTTGTAATGTGAAGCTAACAAAATTGCACTGATGTTCCTTAGTATTCATACTGAGGGAAATTGCAATTACATTACTTTTAAGCTGGAGTTGAAATGAAGGAATTAACTGCAATTTGAGGATAACTTCCTCTTAATAAGGAAACCATCATTACATTTGGTCATTTTCTCTTTGATTGAATGGAGTGCCTTGAAATTCAATTTAACTGTTATCCAAACATGACCAAAGGAAGCAAGCAAAGTTAAAAACCTCGAGGAAGTATAAATCCTCCGAGCATGAACACGATAAGCAGAGTGAGAGCTCCTCCAGTGTTTGCAATGATCATGGTTCTACACACTCCTGCAATAAGCCGAAAGAGTCCAGCTGCCATTTGTTGCACCAGGAAGACTATGAGAAGTTGCTTGAAAAACCTGCCACAGATAAATCAGAGTTATTTCTGAACTTTTAGTAACAAAAGCATACATGATAAAGAATTCTTATACTCATGTAAGAGAGTTTTTATTGTCTGACTTTCCCAAAAATCAACCCCCTTTGGCATTAATGCCCTTAGATCGACCGTTACACTTGCTTAATTGTTTACACCATTTATTCCCATAGTGCCCTCACCCTTGATTCCAAATTAGCCATCTAGCCTACATCATTTATTCCCCGAATGCCCTCATTTAAAATTCAAACTTGAAAAACCGGTTAAATAGTTATCAGTGTTTTAAAAGGGGAGCGGCATGTAGCATAGCATTCACCCCTATGAACTGTGAGGCATAAGCCATGTACCATATAGCGTAAGCTATATGCTACTTCTAAATTTTTAATTAAGGTGCATTTGGTTGCACCAAATATCATGAAATTTCATAATACTTTACACCAAAATAGACTGATTGAACACGGTCTAAAACAATAGGTAAAATAGGGCAAAGTTTAAGTATATAGATTTATTTTTTAAAAAATAGCAACAAAACCGATTCGATACTATTGTTTATGTTATTTAATTAAAATCATTGAAAATATTAACAAATTTTAATGAAAAATAGAAAAATGCAAGAAACCATTCAAAATTTAATAAATTTTGCTGTTTTAGTGGAAAACAATTTGTAGCATAAGCTAAGCCATGTGTAGTGTAAGCCATGTAGTGTGTAGCCCATAAGCTACATGCGACTTAAGCCATTTTCATGAACTACCTAGCATGAAGACTATGCTATGCTATGTAGCGTAAGCTCTTTAAAACACGGGCAGTTATATCATGATTACAGAAGTACCCTATCTACCTGTTAGATTGAAAACTTTACCTGCGTCATCTATACCATTTATTCCCAAATAATTCCCACAAATATAAGCGGATAGGTTAAGTTAGTTACCTGCTCGCTTCTGGTGCAAATCCAATGGTGTAATATGTGGTCACCATCCACACTATAGCCTCCAAGATGGAAATTGGGATTCTAAGAAGGAAGTTTGGGAGAGTGAAAACCCAAGGGGGGTGGAACAGTAGGTCCCGCTGCTTGTAGAACACTGGGAGCCTTACGATGGTCAGAGATAGCTCAGCGAATCCATTGAACATGTTGACGATCATAGCAAAGAGAAGCGCTCCGATAAAGATGGCACCATCACCTTCGGTCCTTGTGTGCATCTCCGTCCTCAAGAAGATGGTCGATGTAATTATTGCAACTATGATAATCTGAAAGAGAAAGATGATCAAAAGAGCACCATATCAGAAAATGAATAACTTGTGAGAAATTTATTTTAGGTTGTTACTTAGAAGAGTGGCATTTCAGTGGTCCACATGATCATATGTGGGCCCACTAGAGCACTTCATGTAAATTCGTGCAGTAATGAGATATGAACAACTTGTACTGGATCATAGCTCATGAATGGGAAACATAAGCACCTAAAAGTGGGGCCAATGATCAGGTGATCTGAACCATTGATGTGAAATTGATGTAGGACAAGTTAAGGAAAATGTCATGGATGGCCATGATTGAAAGAAATAGGACTTGAAAGTTCAATCCAAGGGTCTAGCATGCACAACAGCTTTCGATGGGCCATAACTTTAGGACTGGTTATCCATTCTGCGAGTATAATATGTCATTGGAAAGTTATCGACGAGCTCCACATGCTGGACAATGCCAAAAGCCATTTGCCCACAAGTGTTTCTCCAAAAAAAAAAAAAAAGATGATGTTAAGGGTTAATTTTGAGTATTAAGTTAAAATTTGTAATTTTTAGTTAGTTCCAATTTTTCCATTTTAATGGTGTCTTAAGATTTCAAGAGTCTTATGATAGCTTAATGTCCTTGTTTAAGTGAAAGAGTTTAATCAAATTAGCAGTCATGTACTATTTTTAGTAAATTTACTATTTTAGAAAAGTTATGAATTTAGGATATATAGGCTTAAATAAGTCATATTTATGGCACGGTAGACAGTCTCTTTTCAGACTTTTCATCAACAATATCAATTTTCTTTTCTCATTTTTATAGATTTCTCTCTTCTTGTAGATTCAAGGAATATTTTTTAGAAGAAGACAGTGATCTCTTCTCTTTTATCCACACACCTGCTACATTAGAAACATGAAGGAAGAGGTAGGAGATGCACCTGGACAGTCTTAAAGACGTAGACAAAGGAATTCCTCTTGATAAGAAGCCACTCCTTGGCAAAGCTGGCCTTCAGTAGTTCCCACGTAGGAACAGAGTTCTTGGTGAACACGAGTGCCGCTCTATGGCTCGTGCTCTTATCGAACGGTACCGATAGCTCATTCTCCAAGTTCAGGCCCACATGGAATGTCTTGAACCGTTGACTGAATTCAGACACCGGAATGTAGCGGTATGGCTTGCTCTTGTCTGCCCAATACTGTTCTTGATCCTTCTTTGAAGTAACCTGCGCAAGAGAAGAACCGAAGGTTTGTTTTCATGGATTGGAAATTCTAGTGAATTTCATTTACAGGGTTGAACATTCCGACCATAAAGATGGCGAACATGTGCTGATCACGACCATTGACAACTGGGGCTTCCAATAGCGAGTTGCTCTGATCGGGTTCGGTTCCCATCCCACTGTGGGCCAGACTCAAGGCTAAACTGTAAGCCCATGGGTAAGGCCCAAGTCTTATTTTCAGGTCTTAACAAACAAAAGGGGCTGAAGATGGACCAAGCCCGCAGCAGATTACAAGGTTATCTATAGAACCAGGAAGAACCAGGGTACAGGCTCATGATGACCTACATGTTTAGGACCATTTAACGGGCAAGTTCCAGGCACGACCCAGCCCTACACAGCCCACTGCCACTGCTTACTCTGAATGCATGGACCGCAGTTAGTGGGCTATAAGAGGTGCATTTCACAGTTATATATGGGCCTGAACTAAAATATCCACCATAAGAATGTAGCACTTGGGTTGTACTCAGTTTTATATGTATTGGAAACAAGAGTAAGTTATTATGAAACAATGTGGTCACCTCCTGCAGAAAATCAGCAGTGCCTTTCCTTTCAGGGCACTTGAATCCGCAGCTCTCAAAGAAATCGAGAATGTGCTCTTTGGGGCCCTGGTAAACGATTTGGCCCTCCGAGAGGAGAACAATGTCATCAAAGAGTTCGTAGGTCTCCGGTGCCGGTTGAAGGAGAGAAATGAAGATGGTGCCCTCAGTCAGATGGACAATCTGCTGAAGGCATTTCACTATCTGGAAGGTGGTCGAGCTATCCAGGCCGGTCGATATCTCGTCCATGAACAGGGTCTTGGTTGGGCCCACAATCATTTCCCCTGCAACAAGAAAAGCGTCAATCAGGCATAAAAATACACAAGGTTGGCGTGTGTTAGGTAGGGGACAAACGGTATTAGCGTGGCTAAAGCATGTCCAGGTCAAGCCCATGAGCTAAGAACTGAGTCCTGGTCCACCCCGTCCCATGAAAGTGCAAGCCCAGGTCCATCCCATTCACTAATTAGGATGTGTACCGTGTGAATGGGGCGCAAGGACACAAGACCCAAGCCACTCATAAGGTGGGTCCCTTCAATGGTGTTATCTAACAAAAAAGATCCAGTACAGTGCTGAAATTCAGCATAAGGTTTCTTGACTGGCCTGATTTTTGGATAAGGTTATATCCACATCCGGCCCCACCTAATAAGCGGCTAAGTCCTTGTTCTCACATGTGTACAGTCAGTGCACATGCTAAATAATAACAAAAGTGTATTGACTAAAATGCCCTTGAAACAAGTGATTTGTCCTCATCAACAAATGAACAACAAACCTGTAGTGACCCGCTTCCTTTGGCCGCCTGATACTCCTCTGTGCATCTCATCACCCACGATGGTGTCCCTACAAATGTCCAGCCCTAGTATCTGTTCCAGAATCAAACCACACCAACCATCATAAGCCACACGCCCTGCCCGTCTACACACAAGCACATGTGCCAATACTGCACTAGCACACAGGGTCTAAACTTTCATCAGATGGTCATACTCATACCATTAGATCTTATGGTCCAAAAAATAGGTTGTTATACTCGTCAGCTGGACCACATTTCACAAAATAAATGGATGAATAGAAAGAATTATTTTAGCCATCCGTTTCTCTTGTATATAGAGACAGCCTGATTTTTTCAGCCAGAAGATGGAATCAAGGTGGCCCACCTAAGGAAAACCTATGATCTCTCACACTAATAATGCAACCAATTGAGGACATATCCACCGGGGGTATTATGGTCATTTCATTGTAGCAGAAAAGTATGGTTTTTTTTTGGGAACATTTCGGTGAACTAAATTGGAGAAAAAACCCCACCAACCAAGACAACATTGGGCCCACATGAAAATGTCATTGCAGCCTTACATCGCCAGCAAATGTGCTTTTCCTTTCATGCATATGCCGATGTCAAACTAGCTTTTTCTAAAAAGTCAAGAAAGCTCAGTTGAAGGAACCTTTTATATAAGAAAGAAACAAAACATTGGCATTGAAAATGCACTTGCTTGTCTCATAAAATCATTCAAGGGATAGAAACGTCAGAATCAAGTATAATGGCAGGGGTACTTTTGGAATCACATTCGTGAAAATTTCTCAACCACATGATAAGCATTTCAAGGCGAATCGTCCTTACTCTGAGAGTGTAGTCTGTTTGTAGGCTGCTTTCAACTCCTTCCATTGCTATGGCCTGAAAAGTTTGAAATACCATATAAAATACATGTATCAACTAAAATGACAAAAGGGAACTATACACGAAATTCTCAGTGTATGCACCCATCACCCCCACCCAATCAATTCCCACATATCACCAAGATTTTGAAAATCTCATGATAGCATCATGAAAAATACACTAAACCATATTATTGCAGTATCATCATGAGATTTCCAAAATCTAGGCAAATTTTCAAATATTGCATTTTTTATCACGATATTAACTTGAAAAAAATAGTAACAAAAAATCAAGGAATTTGTTATATAAATATTTTTATTTTTCTTTTATTTTGGTGGGATTTTCTCAATAATATCCCAAGAAAAACCTCAAATTTTGAAAATCTTTAAGAAATTTTTGGGCAGAGAAAGGTCTAGGCCCACCAATGAGCCTAGTCTGCTTCGGCTGGATATGGGTGCATTGCGAAAGGCATGGGCTGTGCATATAGATCATTTGAGCGATCGCGATCAGGTTGGGCCAATCCCAGACCAGATCATTTGCAGGCTAAGCCTGCCATTTGCCCTTTTCGGCAAAGTTCAGCCCAGCCCAGTTGCAACCGTGGCTTGAACAACAGAACTGGCCTGCTGAAGTGGGTCCTACGCCTCGCCCCAAATGTAGAAGAAATGCATTTTGCATTGGACTATAAAGTATGGAGACAATCTTTATATTTTCGGAACTTGTTTCCACGATTTTAATTTCAATATGGTTTGTACATTAAAAAGGGAAGAGGACAGCGCATCCAATGCATCTTATAGTGTGCTCAACTTACCTTCATGAAAAGATCAACTTCGACTTCTGGGTGTATTCCCTTGGCTTTCTCTCGCCTTGCCAATTCAGTTAGGAGCTCTGCAATCAACTAGAATTCAATCAAATTTTGAAAAATAAAAAAAAGTACAGAGAGGAATGCTACAACAATGTGCACACCAACACATCTTGATTGTGCACGTGAAACTTGCGTACGGTGATCAGGACCACTGATTAGGTGGGCCGCAATGTGGATGAATTCACCTAAAACAGAGAAATGGTCCACACTTATCAACGACAACTCACATCGGGATAATCAGAGTGGTTAAATTCCTGCAATTTTGGGCCTATTACCCATCCGTCTGATGGCCCACCAGATAAACAGTCCTGATCAACATATATGGTGAGGATGTCACAGCCTAGAGATGCAGTGAATCATGATAGCATAAAATTGAGGAAAATCACCGTATCTCGATCCAACTCCTTGACATCTTGAAGAGAAATCTAGCGTCTCCTTAACCGTCATTTCTCCAATGTGAACATCGTTCTGGCTGATGTATGCTGATGTCTTTTGTGGTACAAACTCGTCGAGCTGATGACCGTTGTATGTTACCTCTCCTTGGACCTGGTCAATGAAGATTTCTTTGAAGATTGAGCAAGTGTAACTCATTCAACTCATTGAGTCTTACAGACCAATTTAATTGAGTTCTCTTTCAAGTTTGGACACTTCATGACTCGTTGTCTCATGTGTGTGCCATTTCTTTTAGTTTACCTTGGGTTTTGTAGAATTTGTGGCACTTAACAAATCCTGACAAGGTTGATTTCTTTAGACCTTGGTCTGAATGCTAAGAGTGTGATTGTAATGAATTTCTGACTCATCTAATTGTCAAGTTGGAATAATAACTCCACTGAGTTTGTCATCCCAACATCAAAAGGTTTGCCATTCAATCGACTTGAAAGAGTAAGTATTCACCTCGATCTTGGACCCAGCTAATACGGACTGGGTCAAACCATGTCGTATGGCGTTGGGTGTGTTCTGATCAAGACTACCTCATCTGTGGTAATATATTGTATAGTCCAATCAGATCATATAACTTACATGGAGTCAAGCTCATGTTGGAGCTGGACTGAGCTTTTGAGACTTCGAATCAGATCATCACATTACTGAGTTGAACTCAATGACACAAAATTTCAGACTACAAACCAGATATTCACATTAATGAGTTGAACTCAGTGAAGTTGACTCGACTGTGGTTTTAGAAACCATGATTCAAACACATCTCAAAACATAATATGTGATCTGTTGTGTACGTTTACAAACCTTCAAGGTTGGATCTAGCTTTCCTGCAAGTGCCAGCAACAGAGTTGTCTTCCCGGAGGAAGGAGGACCTAACAAAAGTGTCATCCTGTAAAATGATAAAATCATTAAAGAAAGGTACAATTAGTTTCAATTTTATTATGTGGAATTCATTGGCTAAGGGTGTGTTTGGATGCTTAATTGGATAGAAATACAATTCACTCAATTAGATATATAGCAAACTATCCAAATTGAAGTGGGGTCAATTTAATTCTAGGGACAAACAACCCCAATTTGCAATTCCATGCATTTCTAGTTGAACTGGAAACTATCTGAATTTCTGTATGGTGCTGGCCCCCACATAGGTAATTTCCACTTTGCAGTACCAAATTATTGCAATTTGATTCAATTGAGCAACCAAACACAGCCTCTCTTTTTTTCTTTTCTTTTCTACACACCCTCACACCCCACCCCCACACACACGCACTCACACACACCCACCCCACACTCTCGCATACTTGCACCACAAGGGATGCTCAAACCCGTGACCTCGTGTTGAAACTCCAGAGAGTTTACCACTGAGGCACGGCAATTCAAATGCTACCAAAAGAACGAGAATTGTTCTCCAAAGAACAGTCAAACATATTGATTATACACTATCATAACATGTATAAGATCTACTATACACACATGAACAGACCTTGAAGGTTTTATAATCCCAGAGGCATCCTTGAGTATAGTGAGGGTAGTTCTCTTAGCCAGCCTTATTCCCACCGTAGCTAAAGCTGATTCTGCAAGGTTTC
Source organism: Magnolia changhungtana (assembly GCA_030180095.1). Taxonomy (NCBI): domain Eukaryota; kingdom Viridiplantae; phylum Streptophyta; class Magnoliopsida; order Magnoliales; family Magnoliaceae; genus Magnolia; species Magnolia changhungtana. Next base: position 1,871,772 of record JASAUF010000076.1, read on the forward strand.
TTGCTGTGTTTATAAGAGTAGGAAGAGCTCTATTTCCGATATGGCATTTTGCTTCTATGGTTAGATGCTCAAACCTAACTTCAACTGTTGGAAGCTGGATTCCAACCCTGCAATCAAATCAAGAAAAAGAATGAACAAAGGATACCAGTTATAATTATTCAAGAAAGGTATGATCACTCAGTGTATTCGACTTGGTACTAGCCTCAGCTGAGTCAACTCGGCCCAAAGCGAGTCAAGGTTTTAAAGAAAACCTCCAATTTCATCTCTCTTTTTATTTATTTTGTCTTTAATTGGCTCTTTACAGTTGAAGGTAACCTCCAAGAATTCTTCTTCTTTTCTATCTTGAGAAACTGTATGATCCTTGACACGAGGATGGACAAGTTCACCCATGATTCAGCGATCCAGAGCATTGGTGGTCTATTCGGTTCTCCCATGGATGGACCATGCTCCAAAAATCTCCCACAATGGATAAACCCTGGACTCAACGGTGGGCCTTATCTCAGTTGAATGTGGACCAGTACCAAAATTTTCTTCTCAACCGTCTATTTGCATAATACAAAACAATACGTTAGGATTATCTCATTGAGCAAATTTTTTTTTTTTTTTTTTTTTTTTTTTTTTTGTCTACATGGCCAATTCAATGTGGGACCTAGAAAATCAATGATCCAGATCACCAAACCACTGCCCCACATATGCAAACTGAAAACCTTGGTGCCAGATGCAGATCTTTGGCCCAAGGATCATATAATTACTTCTTGTTATTCTTCTTTTTCTTCTTCTTTTTTGTCTAATTAATGTTAAAGGCCATGATTCACCAACCCCAAACACTAGTCAAAGATAACATATAATAACATTAATCAAAGTCCACCCACCTTTCCCACTAAAACAAAATATGAAAAAGAACAAGTATAGGTGGAAATGGCTTTCAATCACCATCAGAGCTCTCATTGAAGTTCTTTACGGACTACAAACAATACCATAAAATCAAAGACTATTTTGCATCTTTTAAATGAAAAATCCTCCAAAACAATCAAACCTTCGCAAACCCAGGAACCAAAACATTTCTATTGACTCCAAATCAAGATACAAAACATCACAATGCATCATATAATGTCGGTAATGTATCGCAATAAATTCATAAGGAATTATGATTAAAAAATCATCTGGAATGCACATATCAATTGAAAATTATCATTTGTCAGTTTGTATCATCGACAGAGTCCAGCACATATCTATGGTATTGGAATATCACTATAGCATTTCTCCCCCTAGAATTTCAATGGAATTCTTCAATATTATAATACCAAGGCTGGAATTCTTTGTTGTAATCTCATAAAGTGATATCATACATGCAAACAATCACGCTGCAGATTTTTCAAAATTGATGTAGAAATTAACATTTAAAAAAAAAATTTAAAAATTAAAAAAACAAAAACAAAAATCAATCAATCAATGGCACCCACTCATCGGAACTTATTGAAATTCTTTCTGAATCAGTCAGTAACATCAAAATCTGATGAAAACGACGAAGAACCCCTTTTTTTCCTTAAGAATAATCAAAAGCCAAGCAATCAAATGGTTCCATCCATGCCAAGATTTCAAAATTCAAAAATATATTTCTCTTAACTAAATTTAATCACAAAATGAAAACAAATACATCGAAGAGAACTTTCAGATGGCCAAAAATAACAAATTTGAACGAACCCATCAAAGATTAACAAATTATTCGAAAACAAATGTGGAGAAATAAAAGAATTAAAACATACTTGTCGATCCTATTCCTGAATTTCCTCAAGAATTTCTCATTATCCTCCTCAGTGACCCTGAAGATCCGCTCAATGAATTCCTGCCGCTCATCAGTATTCAGCTTCCGGACATCGACCTCCTTATGGATGAACTGATTCGACTGGTTGTCGTTCTCGAGATAAGATTTGAATATGCTTGTTCTCAGCCGTTCATATGTCGGCAGTTTCTCCAATGCAGCCCATCTCAGAGCCTCTTCATCATCGTTGATGCCACCTGAGCTCCGCCTCGATCCTGTTGACCGAGCAAACACGTCCTCCATACCCCAGTTGCTCCTGCTAATGCTCCTGCTAATGCTCCTACTCATGCTCCTGCTGGCCCGCAGTCCTGAATCCAAGGCCTTCTCGATGCTCTCCATCAGCTACAAGTTTCAAGAAGAATCCAATGAGAACAGAGAAAAACAAACAAAATAATGAAGCGAGGTGAATAGAAGCATTTAAATGAGAATTGAAAGATGAAGGCTTACTCAAATGAACGTTGGCAGTATTTGCTCTGTTCTTCTGTGAAAAGAGAAGAGAAACGCCAAAATCGACGTTTTTAGGAGATTTCCAGAATTGGGTCTTCTGATCTTCTCTGTTTTGATTAAGAAAAAGGAAAATCGCACCAAAATATCCTCTTCAGAGTCTTCCCGGGAATGGGTTTTTGTATAATTCTCTTCTTTGATTTTTAAAAGAAAAGAAGAAGAAGAAGAAGAAGAAACTTACACTAGTATCTCTATTTAGAGGCTTTATGCAAATGGGTTTTGAATGTTATATTGGGCTTGTATTGATTCTTCTCAACTTTGAAAAAAAAAAAAAAAAAAACGAAAATGCACCCAAAAGATTCTTGCTTTCTAAGCTGTATGGCCAAGTGCATCCTGGAAACTCAACATGCAGAGCTGATAATCTACTGGAGGGAGGCTCTCTCTCTCTCTCTCTGAGTGTGTTAGAAGAGCCCTCTAGAGAGAGATGGAAGCACAGAGCTCTAAGATTAATGGGCTACGCTTATATACACAGAGGCATGTAATATTAATAACGGCAGTTCCAAAAGATTTTTTTAATATTCGACGGGCATGCGTTGGCAAAAAAAAATGCATAGGATGGATCCGATACGAAGCTTCCATTTACGTTCTAATCCTACGGTTTGGGTTTAAGCCGCAGAATAAGGGCTTTTTGGGAATTTAAAATCGTAGGTGTGGAATTGGATAGCAGGGCTGGTGGCACAGGACTCGGATTGCCAGGTGTTCAACGCATCACCGACGGACCTATTATATACACGTGGCAAAACTCCGTGGCCCTACCCTGATGTATGAGTTTTATCCGCGCCCAAGCCGCCGATTCCAAGCTGAAGCGGACCACACAACAGCAAGCAGGATAAGCAGGCCACTGTTGAAACCATCCTACAGCCCACATGATATTTATTTGCCATCAATTTGTTTATAAACTTATTAAACATAAACATGGAAACAGATTGGCTACCCCCGCCACCAGCCAATGGTTGGTGGTCGGTGCTCTGTGGGCTCACCATGATGTATGTGTTTCATCCAAGCCGTTCATCAATTTTTTTAAGATCATTTTATGATGTGAGATCAAAAATGAGATATATCCAAATCTCAGGTGGACCACATTACAGGAAACAGTATTGAATGAACGTCGACCATTAAAAACTTTTTGGGGCCATAAAAGTTTTGGATCAAGTTTATCTTTGTTTTTTGCCTCCATCTGGGTCTGTATGACCTAATCAACAGATTGGATGTCAAATAAAAAAGTACAGTGGGCCTTAGGAGGATTTTAATGGTGGATATCCAATCACTATTGTTTTCCTGTGGTGTGGTCCACCGAGATTTATGTACCTCTCGTATTTTGTATCAAGCCCTAAAATGATCCGTGAAAATGGATGAACGGAATGGATGAAACACATACATCATGGTGGGGCCTACAGAGCACCTACCACTAGACATGGGATGGTGGCGGGGAGTAGCTGACAATCCGTTCGTAAAGACAGAATAAATGGATACACAAATAACACAAATATCGGCTTCATCCAAAATTTCCATCGTCCTTACCAAGTTTTTAATGGCACTCGTCCAATCCCCACGACTATAATGTGGTCCACTTAGAACTTTGGATTTATCTCATTTTTTCTCTCATACTTTAAAATTATCTAAAAATAAATAAATGGATGGCATGAATAATGTTGGGACTCGTGTTGCAAAAGTATACAGATAAGAATCAAATAAATTAATCATAATCACACAAATAAATCCAACAGAAAATACTTTGAATTTACATAAAAAATTTCTTGTAGGAAAAAAACATGACACAAAACGATGATACGCCATAAATAACAAAGTTATGAGAGATAAAACCTTACCGATCAAAGCCCTAGGAGAAAAACCCTAACATTTTCTTTCTCCAAAATCTTCTTGAACCTTTAAGCACATTTAGCCCATTGTCCAAATCCCGATAACACCCATCAATATAAGTAATAACAGAAATAGAAATAAATTGCACAAAACCACGTAAACTACATAATTCATCAACCTGTTGATTCGACTAGTCGAAACGCGTCATTTGGTCAGGTTGACCTATCAACCAAAGTTTTTGACCTGTCAAAAACTCCAAAAATTGTCCAAAGAATTTTGCCAAAAAATTGAATATTTTTTATATCTTTCGATCTGTCGACCCAAACTGTTGACCAGTTGATGACCCCTTTTTCAACATAGATTTGAAGCATCTGATTTTCAACAATCTCCACAATGACTCTAATTTTCATGCCGCAACGCGCCATGTTCGATCCTCCATCTCTACTTCACCTCCAACATAGCTCCACATTCATCGCTTCTCGTGTACACTCTATCTTCACTCTATTTTTGCCAGCGTCAATACGTAGTCCCTACGTACCTTGAATATATCAAAGTAGTCATTTCACTTCTACCATGTAATGATTGTCGTGGTTGACATATATTTGCTAACAATATCCACTATATGTGAAATATTCGGTCTCATACAAACAATGGCACACATCAAGCTATCAACCATATACTTGAATAAGACACAAGACATCTGATTTTCAATATAAATTTGATGCATCCGATTTTCAACAACTAAAACACAAACATCATGGTGGGGCTCATAGAGTTTTGCCACATGTACAAGGTATTGCGCAGCACGCCAACAACACAGTGAATCGAGATCCAATCTCTGATCTCACCCGCAAACGATAAACAAAAAGAAATATAAACTATAAGAAGAATCAAGGCATACCAAATAAACCACAAGACAAGATATATGTGGAAAAACTCCAAACAAAGGTATATATATATATATATATATATATATATATATATATATATATATATATCACATGGGTGTAAACTTCCACTATGAAGAAAACGAGATTACAAGCAATATACTAACATTTTCCCTTGGATGTATAGAGAAAACCATTTGCCCACACTTTAGAATAACTCCCATAACCATAAAAAAGCCCTAGGGACCCCTATTTATAGTTTACGCAACTTCTCTTTTACAACTCTTGCGAAACTGTTTCAAAAATTTGCAGTCTGTGCAAAATCCGGAAACGAATCTGCGTAACTTCGACTAGTCGAGCAAGAGCCTCAGCCGGTAGAGCACCGAGGACCCAAAAAATCTTAGCTCGCTGGACTTCAAGTCGAACCAACCCTCGACCAGTCGAGTGGTTCCCTGGACCAGTCAAGCAGCCCACTCGACTGGTCGAGTGGCGCTGCCCAGATGTGACTCCATATCTCAACACAAGGTACTAAAATAAAGGTTGTATTTTGCAATAAACAATTAGACCCATTGCAACAAAGGCTTTATAGGTCCCACTGTGATGACATGCGACATATACTTATACATCTGTACAATCAACTCATGTTAGAACATAATAAAAAACAAAGTAATCGGTGAATTTGTGTGGACTATGGGGCCAAGAAGAGAGGATGGATTGCCCATAAGTGAAAACATTGTGTGCCCTTTCTCTATCTTTACATTTGTATCATACAGTACTTGCCTTTGCCTATGGCCCACACCTTACCCTCAGTGCAAACCATACTCCTAGTTTCCTTCAAAAACTTTTACCAGGTTTGATTTTACATGCATCAGCTTCACCCTCTGTTAAGTACAATGTCATTTTTTTTTTATCTTGATCCAAAATTGCAGGTTGATTTCGCACTTACTAAGCCACCCTATAGGTAATAATATAAAATTATACTTAAAACCTCTAAATTCTCATAGTATAACTTAGCTTAGTCTTGAAGTAAGCTGATTTTTTGGGATACTTTCAACCTACCGAGGCACCTCAAATGGATGGATTAGATAGAATATAAACACTATAGTGGGCTTACCAATTCTAAGTATCTCCTATAGTGTAGCTTACCTAAGTATCCGAGTTTTAGGTCACGTTTTCATGGTTAAAATGAGGTAGCATTTGTTCCCACGGTTAACATGAGAGAACCTACCTAATGAATAGGATAGATTTTATGAATGTTCCACATGCATGGTGGTTGGTTAAAGGCACAATGACAATGACAAATCTCTTTCTCGTTAATTTCTTGGTAGATTTTCAACTTTTGAGAATTTTGGTTTTTTATATATATATATATATATATATATATATATATATATATATATATATAATCACAACAAAAAATAATATATTTAAAATTATTTATTGTTAAGTAATAAATAATCTTAAAATTTAATTTTATATATATAGCAGATTCTCTAAGAGCCTGTTTGATAGGTGGTAATCTATCAGAAAGTAAAGGACTTTGTCATTCTCATTTTTCAAAGTACTACAAGTTTTACTTTGTTTATAAGGGTCACCTTGGTTTTTGTGTTTAAAGATTATATTAAAAAATTATAATTTTCATTGCAAATTAAACAAAAATAATAATGATGATTACACCTTTCCTTTCCTTTAAGAGGGATTTCAACCCATCCGATAGCTCCTACGTTTTTTTTAAAAAAAAAAAACTATTTTCAAGTTAATATTGTGTACTATTACGGTAAAAATACAATAATTTATAATCTTCAGGTATTTTGAAAATCTTGTGGTAGCATCATCTAGTGTATTTTTTTTTTTCAATATATCATTGAGATTTTCAAAATCTCAATGATATATGTTAGGCAGCAGACACGCCAAGAAACCTAAAGCAAGTCAAGCCCAGGCTCTTCCTAGTAATAAATCTCACGATTTCCCAAGGATATATTCTGATGTTTTTATGGTGATATTATGGGAAAATCTTTCTGAAAATAAATATTAAAAAATTACAATGAATTAATAAATAATTTCAAATATAGGAATAATGAATTAATTTAAACTTCTAAGTATTTATTTGGATGCAATAATTTCACAGTAAAATCGAAAATTACAAATTGCAGAGATTTTGAAAAATACTGTCATAATGAATTTTGCGAGAAAATACGGCATTTCTCCGAAAATGTCTCGAGAGTTTCGAAATCTTGGCATCTCTGTCTGAACGAGTGCCATTTATTTTATTTAACGGCCGACTTATTTGACACGCACGCCATGGATTTGGGTTGGTTGGTAAGGACGCGGTTTGTCTGGTGACGCCCCTGGCTAGTGGTCGGTGCTATGCGGGGCCATTATGATGTATTTGTTTAATCCAGGCCGTCCATTCATTTTTTAGATTATTTTGAGCGTTGATTCCAAAAATGAGGCAGATATAAATCTCAGGTGGACCACACCATGGGAAAACAATAGTAATTGAATGTCCACCGTTAAAAACCTCATAAGTTCCCCTGTAATGTTTATTTGACATCCAACCTGTTGATTAGGTCAAACAAGCCTGTTCCTGTACGAAGGGAAAAAAAAATATCAGCTTGGTTCAAAACTTTCGTAGCCCCAATAAATTTTTAATGGTGACCGTTCGATCAACAACATTTCCTGTAATGTGGTCCATTTGAGATATGGATCGACCTAATTTTTTAAATTCCTACAATAAAATTATCTGAAAAATTAGATGGAAGGCGTGGATGAAACACATACATCATGGTGATGCCCATAGAGCACCGACCACTAGCCATTGGCTAGTGGCATGGTCGCTAGCCAATCCGCGTCTGGTTGGTAAGGCCTACGTTTCTGGTTGCGTTCCACTTGGAACCGCTGCCCGAATCTCTCACTTTGCCGTGGTTGTGATACGATGTGGGCCATCATCCCAACAACCATGCCGTATCCTGTCGTCACCGTTGGATGCCGTGCATGTCATAGACCCAGGGCTTTTCATTGCTTGAAAAATGGACGCGTGGAAAATAACTCCAATGGTTCAAATTCAACGGACATTTGTGGCAACTTTAAGTGCACCATCCTTGTCACGACGCGGATTTACTGCTAAAGCCATCAGCGGGGAGCTCCGACGCAAGGATGTTGGGTGGGGTCAGCAAGATGTTTATTTTGAAATTCTGTCATCCATCCGTTTTGAGAGTTCATTTCAGGACTTGCTACTAAAAAAGTTGCGTATCAAACACTCAGGTGGAAAATATGAGAAGAAATAATGAAGATGCAGTGAGCATTATTGAAGCATTTCATGCCATAAAAGTTTTGTATGGAACTATATTTTTTGTGTTTTCACTTCTTCCTATTTGGAATGACCTTATGAAGGATTTGATAGCTATGAACATCACGTGGAAGTAGAAGAAGGTTTCAATGGTGTGAATTTCTTTCTTTAATTTTCCCTATCCCGTGACCCACTTTAGTTTTGTATCCACCTCAAATTTTTTTTGTCTCACGCCTTGAAATAAGCTCGCAAGCATGGAATGGATTTTTCACGAAACATTGTAGTGAGCCCCACCCACTACCCTTGTGCAGGAACGCTTTGGCAGGAAATCCACGTGCATTTTGGCTTGAGGCGGGCTCTACTGTCCGGAAGCCGATTGGCTGGTGTACCATGTACGTGTCATACGAAGACGAGCCCTAACGCTACTAGAGCTCAGAGTTGTACAAACCGTTCAAAGTAGATCAAAGTTACATGGCCCCATAATGATGTATTTATCATATCTACCTCATTTATCCAATTGGGGAGATCATTTTATATTTTGATCCCAAAAAATAGAAGTGGACCACACCACAAATAGATGTGGGATAATTATTCTCACCATTAAAACAATCATAAGACCGACAGTAGAATCTCATCTGTAGTACACCTAGATCCAGAGCTCAACTGGCAGACTTGAGTGGAGATACCTAGTTTCAACACTTTGAGGTCTTGGTATGATACCTAGTGGGGGTGGCTAACATGGAGTGTGTACTGACATCGGTGTGTACCAACAAGCTAACCATATATATATATATATATATATATATATATATATATATATATATATATATATATAAAATAATTATTTAAAAAAAAAAAAAAAAACCACTGTAACATTTATTTTCCCTCTAATCTGTTTATAAGGTCACACGGACTTGGATGAAGAGAAAAAACAAATATCATATTAATTTGAAATTTCTATGACCCTGAAAGGGTTTCAATGGAAGGTCTGCTTGACTTTTGGGTATATCTTATTTTTAAGTTCAAGCCTTGCAATGAGCTCACCAAGTGGACGGATGGTTGGGATATAACCTATACCTGATTATGAGACCTACATAACCTGGTAACGTTAACACACCAGCCACATTGGTGGTGTATGATACACCAGCCAATCTGCTTCCCCACCGTCCAACCTTGTAAAAGCTACAACGCAATGTGTGGGGCGCGCCGTGAGGCGTGCATGACATCCACTCCACTTAACATATGTGCCACTCGTGTTTACCCTAACGCCCAAAAATCAAACTGACCTAAAATTTAGGTGGCAGACAACACGTAAAAATCATTACTAAGACCTTTAAAATCATGTGGTGCGGCTCACCAGTTTTCCCTGACGCCCAAAAATCAAACTGACCCAAAACTTAGGTGGCAGGCAACACGTAAAAATCATTACTAAGACCTTTAAAATCATGTGGTGCGGCTCACCAGGGTTTTGGAATGGCTGAAATTTTGGATTGTCTATTCATCTTTTGAATGGATTGGATGGATTGGATGGCACACACATATGCAAGGTTTTTAATGGGTGTACCGTTCCCATCTCTTCTTTTGCCTTGGCCCACTTGAATTTGCATCGGCCTGATTTCCCACCAACAGAGAGGGATGCACATTGCGTAGTCAGGAACTCATCGCACTTTATTGTGATGTGAATCCTCAGCAGTGCTCACCGTTATGTATGTGTTCCATCCTCCTTGTTCACCTACTTTTCTAGCTGATTTCACAAAATGAGCATAAAATTAAAGCATATCTGACGCAGGGATGAACCTGATAAGGATAACTACTCTGAATCCACGGAGCTTCTTTGGACTCGCCACAGAGACTTCTCGAATCCACAAGGAAAGAAAGCGAAAAATAGAAATAAATTCTAAGAAATTCGAAATTGATTAATTGATTACTAAAAACAAGTTCATAGCCCTTTAAATAGGGGTACTAAGCAATGGGAAAGAAATCAGAATTAAACTACAACTAAAACTTTTAGAATCCGCGACTTACTATAAATAGTAAACTTACTACTTATAGACGGCCGTGATGTCTACTAGTGCGCAAGGTTTTCGGCCAAAAATATAAGTGTCCTATTTGGCTTCACCAAACCGTTCCCCTAATTATTCTAAGCTCTTTTCACATTGGACGCAACTCTTAAAGCCCGACGGATGAAGAGTTATAATCAAACTAAAACTTACTATTTATAGTAAAAATGAAATTAAAACAGGGAAACGACCGTCAATTCAAGGGTTTTTTGCAATTTCAGGTGTCGTAACCCAACGTAACGAGGTTGGTTAGCTAAAGTAGCTCATTCTATCCCAAAATCATATATTTTATGTCAAGTAACTCATTCCGGATTGCGAGATACGCCCGATCTAAGGTCCGACGGTCCGGATCACTTCTGTCATCGACCGGGCCTTTTCTGATCCATCTTGGCCATGAAACTGTCTATGACCCGCTCTACATCAATATCCAAAGCTCAAACGACTCCATCATAATAAATTATATAAATTGAACATTTATTATTGAAAATTTCTTAGTAGCTACAAAAGTTTGGAATCTATTTACATAATTCAATCAAACATAAGGAGGCTAAATATGTTGGTGAAGACTTTTATTCGGTTTTCTTGTACACTATTAGGAAAGGGCGGGCATACCAACGTTGTACTCGACTCATTATTTGATTGAACGCCGGTGCTTCCCGCATTAAAATAAACCGTTTAAAACAAAATTCTAGGACTCAGTTCTCCTCTCAAATACTTATTGTAACACTGATCGAACGATTTGTAGAAAAATAGGAGTTAGTCTTTCCTGATGGATTCTTTTTACCTTGTGCTTTAAGGACTTATTCTTTCACAAGTAATTACAGCCAATATATTTCTTAACAGAATAAGGATGAATGGCCTAAAATAGAAGAGGCTAAAAACAATGCCAAAATTTTATTAATTTATAAATGATGTTTAGTACAATTGACAAAGTAATAAAATAAATTGGAGAAAAAAATCAAACAAAAGATAAATACCCAAATTGCCTATATAGACAGAAGATCTAAGCAACCGATCAATTAAATGTGACCAGGGTGTTTAATCTTCCAAGTAGGAAATTTGTGATCAAGATCCGACAATGAAATATTGTAGATATTTATCCTACCCATATGGTACTGCAGCAATGACGTTGGACAGTAGCGATCTACTCTAATCTAAGCTTCAAACGTTCTATAACATAGTTAGACAAAAGTGATGGCACTAAAACTAGACTAAGATTTTTATTTATTTTTTAAAAAGATTGAAGATACATTGTGTTTTGCATGAGCCTGGAGCTTTTCATCGCATTCTCATTTTATATCTTTTGGAGGTGACAAAACCCTCACTCGGTTTCTTTTTGATATATGATTCTTTGCAACCATGACACTTAATTATTCTAGCCTAGCCAAGAGATCTCCATATAGCAGAAAATGTTTTCGGATTTATTTTCAGCGTGAATGTAAAGATCCATGGATTTTTAAGAATAGGTCTCGTTGGATCCGATTGGGTCACAAATTATTTTCAGATCTCCCTCTATGGTGACCATGAAGATCTATGAATCTGATGAGACAACTTCTGTTGGAGCCAAATTGACACCCGATCCATTAGTTCATATCCGCTCAAATATTGGTCCAATCTTTAGATTTTCGTAATCACCGTTAGAGTTTCAAACATCTTTAGGAAGATCTCTCTTTTCGGAAGAACTGCGATAGACGGCTTTACTAAGCTTATCCGAATATGTGACATGATCCTTGCCTCAGTGAATCTTTTATAGACATGTCGATTAATTTGCCTCGGTCACGTGCCATACAAATTAGGGCTATGTATCATTCATCGTTTCATCTCTTCTTATGACGTACGTACAATTTTTTGCCAACTCACTTATGATATGAGACGTGTCGTCGAAAGATAATGGGTAAAAGATATCATCGGGCATAGGTATGATTCTGTCATTATTAGGCACATAGTGTCGACACACGGCGACTCTTTATCGGTTCACGAGGGTGTGTAAAAAATACATATAAACAAGATCGCGCTAATATTATTGGATCTAATAAAGAGATATAACATAAAAAATAAAATATTATAAATAAAAATTAAAAAATTAAGAATATTATCTAGAGTAAGGCACATTAAAATCGTTGTCTTAAAGACAGATTTACTGACACAAGAAAAATCATTGATACATATTATCTAGAGTAAGGCACATTATCTAGAGTAAGGCACATTAAAATCGTTCCAACAACTAGGCCTCCAGGATATAACAACTCTCCTATAAAATGAACAACTTGGATCAAATGCATGTATGATCTCAGCCACGCGAGCCCAAATTGGTCTATCCGATTTGCCCAAAAGAAAGAACACAAAGAAAATCAAAGAAGAACCAAAGAGAGGGAGAAAAAGATATAATTTTTGTATGTTTGTGATGAGTGTTATAAATATCAAATCCAAACAACAACATCCATGTATGTATGTGATGATATGACATTAACATAATGGAAAAAAGGCATGCATTACCGATAAACCAAATACCAAAATCAACATTTAAATACAAATGTTATTAAGAGACAAGTAAATGAACTGTAATCATTACACTTTTTCTTTCCAGTACCTTGGTAATTAGTAATCCAAGTAGGTAAGATAAGTTTTTAACTACCATCTAGGTAAGAACCAAAGACCAATTACAATGGACTTGTCCATAGGCCAAAAACAAAACTAGAAGGTGGCCGTTGGCTAAATTATTTGACTTTTTTTCCTTTTGGACGCGAAGGGTCTCTGTAACTTTTAAATGATTAAAAGGGAAAAATATTTTTATGGTTGTTTAATCTAGACACATGACCACTAACGAATGACCTACTTTTGATTAAATAAATGCGAATATGTTAAGTGTCAAGTGTGCCAGAGTCGTATTTAACTCAAATCAAACTAAACGCCTTGTGACCTCAGGTGTCGAATTAGTCAGATTAAGACTAAATCTGAGAAAATTGGCCTAACAATTTAGCCACTAATTGTTAAAGTAATCAAACAATTTATGAAAGGAAGGGTTAACGTTTCTGATGGGTCCTTTTTATCTTGAAAACAAGCACTTTTTCATATAACGATGATAACTTTGGTTGTATTCCTTAACAAAATCAAGTAAGAAAAGGATTTAAAAAACAAAAGAACAAAACAAAATTTAAAAAACAAAATAAAAACAAAATAAAAACAAAATAAATAAAATAAATAAAACTAAAATGAAGGTTTGATGCTGATTTTATCAATTTAGAAGTATAATAGAGTATAATTGGTAAAAGAAAAATAAGTATAAAAGATCATGGTCCTAACAGTACTCCGGACTTCGACGGTTTTGAGATGGTCATGGTGTATGGCCAACAGGTTATGATCAAAGAATTACTAAGAACTTAGCAATTTGGGGGAGAGTTGATTTTCTCAGTCTCTTGCTTTGTAGAAAGTTGATTTTGCTGAAAACTTACATTTAGTGCTTTTGTTAGAGCTTTGCTTTTGTTAAAATTTTGCATTTAGGACATGCTTAGTTAGTCATAAATGAATGTGAAATGTGGTAAATACATAACCGTTGGGATAAACGGCGGAATCACACAAAAATGAATCTAGGATTACAATCCAAAAGCACCAAGTAAACACAAAGAAAACAAAACAATTTAACATGGAAAACCCTTTCGAGAAAAAACCACGGCACAAATTGACAAAATTCTACTATGAAAGCAAAAATTACAAAGAGAAAAAGCTTATCTGATTTGAGCAATCCTCAAATTTCACCCTTGCTACACCCTTTCAAATCTTAGAACTATTTTAAAAACCCTTTAGAATAGTTTAAGAAGCCTTAGAATATCTTAGAATAGCTCATGAAGCATCCTTTGAATTCCTATTTATATATTAGGAACCCCAACTTTCGTACTGACTTATAATAATTCGGAAACTGTCACAAATTTATGCGGTCCGCACACAATCTGTGTAACCTTCGACTAGTCAAACTAGAGCTCAAGCTAGTCGAACAACACTTTAGCTAGCCGAACTTGTCCTTCGACTGATCGAACTTTTCAGAAGTTCTAAAATAAATTATTGCTGGATTTTCACCCAAATTTTCTCAGGCTAATCGAATTTCTTCATATTTAAGATATCTGTTAACATCAGTACAACATGAAAGGTGAGATGTTTACAGCCATGTTAATTCATTTTTTTTCAGATCATTTTAGAGCATGACACAAAATATGAAACGGATCCAAAACTTCTCTAACCGTCAGGAAGTTTTCAATGGTAGGCATTCAATCCTCAATGTTTTTGTGGTGTGGTCCACTTGAGACTTCGATTTGCCTCATCTTCGAGCTTATGTCGTAAAGTGATATGAGAAAATGAATGGACAGTGTAGATATAACATATACATCATGGTGGGCCCCATATGTGTTATCATGTGAGTTTTGTTTGAAAATAAAGGTAAAATTTCCAAGCTAAACCAAACATCTAGCAGTTGTTTCTTGTTTACCCATCGTTCACAGGCATTTATAGGTAAATACCTTGAAATGGGTCATTAATACTTTTTACCCATGTTTGATTTTTGGAAATTTTATTTAATAAAAAATCATGCCAATTTAAAATAAATTGGGTGTGTTTCCATATAGACAAAAAATATGGAGCCCACCGCGATGGATATGTTATATCCATGAGCTCATTTTAGGGCATGCCAAAATAATTTTACAAAAAATGAGGCAAATTCACAATTCAATTGGACCACACCACATGAAATAGTGATCCTAACGAGCCTCATCCATTGAAAGTCAATACCTACAAAGGGCCCCACAATGATGTTTATTTGTCATCCAACTTGTTCATAAAAACATGAAGATATCATAGAAGGCAAAAGTAAAGATAAGATTGATCCAAAATTTCTATGGTTCCCAAGCAGTTATTAACTATATGCATTTAATTCTCCCTATTTAATGTGTTGTGGTTCACTTTAGCTTTAACTCCGCCTCATTTTTAGCACATGCCCCCAAAATGACCTCGTGGAATGGATGGACTGGATATGAACTATATATATACATCATAGTGGGCCTCATAATTTTTTCATCGAAATTTTATTTCCACCTACTCTTTGCTGTATCAATGTCAACCTCAGTCCAAAAGATAAAAATACTAAAGAAAGTAATAATGACCCATTTACAAATGACAATGCATTTTGCATTGTAATTTGAAAATCAAACAGTCACTAAATGCTTCCTACGCAGATAACCTTACCTTTCAATGTTCAGCCAACATCAATGCCACATGACATCTTTTGAGCTATTTATGCAGGGATACTTATCTCTGCAAGGCCCAACGGTTTGAGTCAATGAGCAGATCCCAACGACAATGACTAGAGCGTTGTTGTATCCCCGTTATAACTTGAGATGTATTCTATCAATCCTCAAAGACAGAATTTTACTTTCAGGCACAGGTAATGATGATGTCCCTGTACAATTTTCAATAGATAGGACGCTTCTTGATGTGGATGCGCTTCTACATTTGCACTGCACGTACGGTTCAGTAGATGGGGAGGGGGATTGGCAAATGGTCGGCGCTCTGTGGGCCCCACCATGATGTATGTGTTTCATCCATTCCGTTCATCCATTTTTACAGATCAATTTATAGCTTGATCCCAAAAATTAGAGGGATATAAATCTAAAGTGGACCACACCACAGGAAAATAATAGTGATTGGATATCCACCATTAAAATCCTCCTAAGGCCCACTGTACTGTTTATTTGACGTCCAATATGTTGATTAGTTCATACAGGCCCAGCTGAAGGGAAAAAACGAAGATCAGCTTGATCCAAAACTTTTATCACCCCCAAAAGGTTTTTAATGGTCAATGCTCATTCAAAACTGTTCATTTAATGTGGTCCGCTTGAGATTGGAACATATCTTATTTTTAGTCTCGTGCCATAAAATAATCTGAAAAAATATATGGACGGCATGGATGAAACACATACATCATGGTGGGGCCCACAGAGCACTGACCACCAGCCATTGGCTGCTGGCATCCGTTTTCAGCAGATGGGCCACTTCTTTGAATGGCGATGGAGATACTTGTGGTTGTAGATGCGTTTCTCCATCTACACGGTTCCGTAGATGGGACACTTCATTGACGACTTTTTCAATTTTCTAATAACTTGGTTTGTTAGGAACATTACATTCATGTGTGGTGAGGCCTATGCACAAAAAGTGAGTTGGTACACGGATTCTCCGGTAGCGATGAGGCACACCATACACTTTGGGAGTGGAAGACATCATGCAATCACACCTCAACGATGGGATGCATATTTAAGTAGACCCGTCTAATTTATAGACCCTCTTGAGTGGACCACAGCTCAAACGTAATATCGCTTGGATAACCTTATCCATTGGATGAATTACAGACTATATTTATAGGCACGTGCATGTAAAGTAGGAATATCCGCAATCATGCTAAAATACTTCTGCACACATCTTAATACAGACCGTACAAACTTCAAACATTGGGATCTGGGTGGACCCCACAGCACAGTTAGTAGCATTGAATGGGCATATGTCCCTGTACAATTTTCAATGAATAGGACGCTTCTTGATGTGGATGCGCTTCCTACATTTGCACTGCGTACGGTTCAGTAGATGGGAGGGGATTGGCAAATGGTCAGCGCTCTGGGCCCACCATGTAGGAGAAATGATCAACTGTCCAAACCCAGAAAATAAAATAACCAGTAATCGAAAGATAGCATCATCAAATCAAGCATGACTTAGAACATCTGATCATCTACAGTGGGGATTGATTTAAATGGTTTCCATTGAGATGATGCATACAGTGTCGGATTGCCTGAGGCACCCACCACGGATATCCCTGTGGTAGGTCTCGTCCCAAGATCTGTGAGCCCACCGTCAGGTACATGTTTTATCCATAAGATTCATCCATTTTGCCAACTCATTCTATGGCATCACCCAAAAATGATGTAGATTCAAAGCACGTTGTAAACTTCTTAGGGGCCATCGGCATCACCCAAAAATGATGTAGATTCAAAGCACGTTGTAAACTTCTTAGGGGCCATCGTAGTTTTAGATCAAGCTTGTATTTTTGTTTTCCCTTTATACAGGACAGTGTAACCTTATGAACAGGTTGGATGGTAAATATAACATCGTGGTGGCCCTCAGGAAGTTTTCAACTGAGGGTGTGCTCAATCCCCACTGTTTCCCGTGGTGTGGTTCACTTGAGCTTTGGATCTGCAACATTTTTGAGCTCAAGATTAGATGGATGGCACAGACAAAACACCTAAATCACAGTGGGCCCACAAAGCTTGGACCATGTTGTGCCAAAGGGATACAGTCAATCCGCTTCTAGTCCGCTAATCAACTGAAGTGGGACGGATCCCTAACTGTGGGGCCCAACTTGATGTATTTTCCTTACATCAAGGCTGCCCATCCGTATATTGAAAGCTCATGTTAAGGAATGATCTAAAAATGAAGTATATCCAAATTTCAAGTGGACCATAGTATAGAAAATAATAGTAATTGAGCATTAAAAGCTTCTTGTGGGCCACAGAAGTTTTGGATCAAGATGATATTTGTGTGGTCAGGTCTTTGTGACCTTATCAATTGGTTAGATGACAAATAAACATCCCTGTGGACCTCATGTAGTTTTTGTGAAGTTTTTAACGGTGGAGATTTAGATAAGATTGTTTCATGTGGTGTGGTCCACCTGAGTTTTGGATATGCTTTATTATTTGGATCATGCCCTGAAATGAGCTTTCAATTAAGATGCACAGTATGAATGTAAGGAAAATAGATCATGGTGGGCCCATAGTCAAGGATCCCACTCAAGTTGGTGGATCCCCATATCCAATAACGTGGGTAGATCCCTGACAATGGGGCCCACTGTGGCCTATGTGACTTACATCTACACTATCCATCTGTTTGAACAACTCATTTTAGGGCATAATCCAAAAAAATGAAGTAGATCCAAATCTTGGGTGGACCATACCATAGGAAAAATTAGTGATTGAGTATCCACCATTAAAAAACATTTGGGGGTCCATCTAAATGTTTATTTTCCATCCAACCTGTTGATAAGTTCACAAAGGCCTAGATAAAAGGACCACACAAATATCAGCTTAATCCAAAGCTTTTGTGGCCTACAAGGAGCTTTTAATGGGCAATCACCAAAATTTTATCTAGTGTAGTCCACCTGAGATTTGGATCTGCTACATTTTTGGAATCATATTATAAAGTAATTTGTAAAAATAGATGGACAGATGTAAGACACATACATCACGGTGAGCCCCACAATCAGGGATTCACCCGCCATGAGGAGTCCCCCTCACATTCAAGAGTATAGATTCCCAGCTCAATTGGTAGCCAGCTCGGTTCAAGAAAAGGACCAATGCATTCTACAACATTACAAACAAATTCTATTAATTAACAAAGAAACAAGTGATGTAACAGCCCAAACCATCCAACTCTTATCAGGCCACTTGCAATGCAGCCCCCACCTTAAAGAAATTTATTGATGGAGGCTCCCATGTAATATACAATGTAATCACGGGTGAAGGAGAACCATCCGTTTCCCCCAATCTTTGGGGGTTTGCAATTCCAATTTTTAAAAAGCTAGTTTTGTTTAAAGAATGTCGTGAGATTACACCACAATTTCCCATGATTAGCAATAAATTCATCGGTTGATCCTACCTAGGTCCTGGTGGGGGTAGTACCTAATCCACAGCCCTTTCTTCCATCACATGAAATGTGTGGTACCATTTGTTATTTAATCAAAATATTTATTTAAGGGAGAGTTATTAAATACTCTGGCTATGTATAAACCTTGATACATATATACATAAAAATTGTACATGTCATGGGAAATATGGTCCAACTGTCCTCAGGGTCAGCTCGTGCTGAAGTTTTCAGCTCGGTGAATTTGAGGAAGAACTCATTGAGGGTAGATAGGACCGACATCTTCGGCTCAGTTGATTTATTCCATGGTGGGTGGCAGGTCAGTTGGACTATAATTTTGGGTGGTCATTCAGCTACTATACCCGGTTTTCTTGTTGAAACGGCGGCTTTATGTGGCGACAAATGATACGGTGACTTTCAGAAAAGGTGCTGGCAGTTTGGCACCGTTCAATGCTTTTGAGTGATCGCTTAGGTGAATATCAACGATAGAAATGCAATGGGAGCAGATTGACTGGTGTGGGTACGTGTCGACGAGCGCCGACGCTCCTCGTGCTATGAGATGTATGAACGGTTAAGAGGAGATTAAAGTTATACGGGCCCACAAAGATGTATTTATTATATCCAATCTTCTGTACATCCATCTCGTCCACTCATTTTAAACATGGGCTCAAAACCCAAGTGGGCCATACTATAAGAAAGAGTAGAGATGGATCCGATCATGGATGATGGGCCATGTATGGTTGACAAGTCCCTTCACTCGTGTGGCCTACTTGAATTTTGGGACACTCACATGCTTGGGCTCGTGTCCTGAAATGATGCCAGGAAATGGGTAAATTGAGTGAATATAACACAAACATTACGGTAGCCCTACATGCAGGGGTACTGGAGAGCCGTCTAACCTGAGGCGTTTGTCCGGGAGTCCGTGCAACATCTATTTTACGAGTCGGGATCCACTGTTATCTGGTCAACAGGGATTTCCTGTTACTCTAGTGGTTAGGCGTCCGAAGCTTTTTATTTTTATTTTTTCAGTGAGTGGTGACGTGGACCAATGAGGATTAGGGTATCAAGAAATCTGTGTTAACCAGAAAACAGAGGATCCGGACTCACTGATAGAGAATGAAATGAACGTGCAATCACAAATAACATGGTGGTGATTTATGTGGAAAAAACCACAACACCAAGTGACAGAACAATCCACTATTATTAAAAAATTACAAGAGATAAGCGACTTATCAATTTCAAAACCCTCCATTTTTTGAGACAAAATCCCTTTGCAAAACCCTAGAAAACTTTTTTAGACTCTCACGTTCATTTCTTAACCCTAATCCTGTATTACATATGTATATATAAAGTTATGCACCGAATTAAAAATAAATTGTGCACTTACGCATAAATGCAAATTGTTGATTGAACCTTCGATTGATCGAAATCGATCAAGGATCATTCAATCGATCAACCTTGCAATATTCGATCAATAAAACATGCTTAAAAGTGTCCAGAGAGTTAGCTTAATTTTTTAGAATTATCATGATCGATCGAGCCATGATATTCAATCAATCGAACATGCTTAAAATTGTCGAAAGACAAAACTAGGAAGTCCGAAATTTTCTCGATTGATCGAGGCTACATTCGATCTATCAAATTCCCCAGTTTCCCATCAGATTGAAGGCGTTAATTTCAACAATCTCACTATGGCTTTAATTCTAGTTGCTTCCTCCATCTCTAGTCTTCATCATAGCTTCATTATCACTTCATGTGCACACTCTGTCTTCATTTTGTCTTCACCAGTCCCAGAGACGTCAAGCAAAACCTAAACTTCTCTACAAGAACCACTTTTATAAGCATGTTGGCCAGATTTTTACTAGTGTGAATATTCTCAAGAGCAACAGTGTCTTCCTCTAGCATCTGTTGGATAAAGTGATGACGCACAACAACGTGCTTGGTTTACCAGTGATAAACAGAGTCCTTAGCTAGATTGATAGTGCTTCATTGTCACAGTGCACTAGCATGACTTCTTGTAGAAGCTCCAACTCATTCATCATTCCCCTTAACCAAATCATCTCCTTGAACGCTTTTGTCACCGCCATATACTCAATTTCAGTTGTGAAAAGAGAAACCATAAACTAAAGTTTTGACATCCAATTGATCGATCTACCCGTTAATAAAAACGAATACTCGAAAGTCAATCTTCTGTTATTAACATTTCTAGCATAATCGACGTCAACATAGATTACTAACTTCTCATTAAACTTTTCAAATGACAAGACGTAGTCAGTCGTATCTCGTATGTAACTAAGTAACTATTTCACTGCCTTCGAGTGTTACTTGCCGGAGCTTAACACGTATCTGGTCAACATACCCACTACATGTGAAATATCTAGTCTCGTGCAGGCCATAGTGTACATCAGTCTATCAATTGCACTTGAATAGGGCACACGAGACATGTGCTACTTTTTTTCATCTGTAATAGAACATTGTTATGAAGAAAGCCGAAAGTGAGCGGCGCGGGGAGTGCTAACCAGTTTTATCTTATCAAGTTCATAATCGACCAAGACTTTCTCAAGGTATTCTCCCCAAGACAACCATAGCTAGCTCATTTTCCTATCCCTATGTATATCAATGCCGAGAATTTTCTGTGTAGCCTCCAGATCTTTCATCTCGAACGTACTTAATAACTGAGCATTTAATATGTTAATTTAAAATATATTATAGATGAAAATAAACATATCATCAACATACAATACCAGTATAATGAAATCTCCATCACTCGGTGATTTGAAATACATACAATGATCAAATACAATTCTGGTGAACCACTGACTCATCATGACAAAATCAAATATTTTATACCATTGCATATGTGACTATTTTAGGCCTACAACAACCTCCTCAACCTGCAAATCTTATTCGCTACCCTTGTACTTCGAACCATTTTGGTTATTTCATATAAATATACTCTTCTAATTTTCCATGTGGGAAAGTAGTCTTCACATCTAATTGTTTCAGTTCAAGATTATATTGTAGTGTCAACACGAATCTAATAGATACCTTCTTGACCACAAGTGTGAAAATCTCGCTGAAGTCGACACCTTCCTTCTCGGTATAACTCTCCACTACCAATCTAACCTTATATCTATCTTGTTTCATCCTAAAGAACCACTTACATTCAATTGTTTTCCAACCAACAGAAAGCTCCACCAGATCCTACGTATCATTTTGTATAAGGAGTCTATCTCATCATGTGTAACATCCATCCACTTCTCAGCATCAGTGTTTTCTAATACTTCCTGTAAGGTTGACAAATTCCCCTCATTTATAATAAGGGCAAACGTAACATTTAAGTCATCCCTGTATTGCATCGACATTATGTAACTTCTTATTGAATTTCTCCTTACAGGTGGTTCCTCCACCTGATCTTATACCTCTTCCTACGACTCGGCTTCTACCTGTGTCTCAATGTTTTCGATTTCAAAATCAAGTACCACCGACTTTTCTATTTCCTTGTGTTTATTCTTACGAAACAAGGAACACTCATCAAACTTGATGTCATAGCTAATTTTGATCTTCCATGTGAGTCGTTCATATAGCTTATATCCCTTCACACTATCACCATAGCCAACAAATGTGCACTTTTTTACAATTTGGTTTAATTTATCTCTCTCAACTAATAGTACATGAGAGTAAGCATCATAATCAAATACTCGAAACCCTGAGTAGTCAACTTCATGACCACTCTACACTGCTTCTAGAATTTTTCAATCAATCGGTGTAGACGGATACCGATTCACTAAGTAGCTATCCGTGTTGACGGTTTCAGTCCATAGCTCATTGCCTAACCCAGTATTGCTTAACATACTTCGGGCTCTATCCAAGAAAATCTAATCCATGCATTCCACCATACCATTCTGTTATAATGTGTGCCTAAATATGTTATGTCGTGTAATCCCCTTATTCTTACAAAATTGATTAAATTCTATAGAAGTGAACTATCTGGCATTATCGGTCCTAAGTACGTTTAATTTCTGCCCTGACTACGTTTTCTATCATAACCTTCCACTGCTTGAAAGTTGTGAAAATATTGTGTTTACATTTTAAGAAGTAACCCATACCTTTCTAAAGGAATCATCAATGAACGTGACAAAAAATGATGACCGCCCACAGAAACAACGAGTGATGGCCTCCACACATCAGAATGCACATAGTCAAGCAATCCTTTACTATTATGTTTCTCAGTTTTAAAAGAAAATTTTGAATGTTTACTATAAATGTAGTGATCACATATATTCATATCAAAATTCTTAAAAGAAAGAATTAAACCATGACCAAGTAGTACCTCCATACCACGCTCACTCATGTATCCTAGACATGCATGTTATAAACATGTCGATGTGGAGTTTGCTACAGTCGTTGCAACTCCACCCAATACAGTGTTACCGATTAACCTATTGAGGTTTTCGCTTTTGTGTGCCTCCATTACAGTGAGTGCCCCTTAAAAACTTTTAGAACACCATCGTAGCCAAAGAACTTGCATATACGAGCATCAAGTGCTCCCAAAGATATCAGATTCTTCTTCAGATATGAAATGTGTCTCACATATGTCGATATATGTTCCACCTCATCAAACATTCGTATGTAGATCGAACCAATCACAAACATAAATACCAGATCACCATCATACTCGATGTACGTGGTGAATCAACTCCAGTGAAAACACATGTGATATGATGCCCCCATATCCAAAATCCACTTATTCTGTAAGTGTCCAACCTTGGACACGAATAATACATCATAACCACTAATCTCCTCACTGGATTCCGCTACATTAGCCTATTTGGAAGAAGTATCTAATTCCTCATCTTTCTTGATTTTAAGATTTGTACAATCCTTCTTCATGTGACCCGCTTTACCACAATCCTAGCACTTTAATTTCTTTTTGCCCTTCGACTTGAACCTCGATTGTGATTTTTCTCTCTCGTTCAGATGTTATTCCCCTTGCAACCAATGCGTTCATAGATGTACATTCCCCACCTTTTTTTCTTTCTCAATTGCTTTAACTGAAGCGATGAAATAATAGTGTCTAAGTCTAAGGTATCTTAACCATGGCAGAAAGTATCCACCAATTTTTCGTAGGAATTTGGAAGGGACATCAACAATATAAGGGATTTGTCTTTATCGTCGATCTCCACCTCCATGTTCATTAGTTTGAAAATTAGTTTGTAGAAAGAGTTAGTGTGCTTATTGAGATTCAGTCCTTCCACCATCTTAGGAGTATATAATTGCCTCTTCATATATGAACAATTGAAGAGATATTTCGTAATATAGATGCTCTTCGACCTCGTCCTTAAGCCTGCGACAATCGTCTCATTAATCACATTATATAGGACATCATCAACTAATCACAATTGAATTACGTTCAACGCCTTTTGATCTAAGTCTTCCTAATCCTCCTTCATCATTTCAGGACAGTTGGTTTTGTCAAAGAGTACTACTACGGTCCTTACTAAATCAAGAGGGGTTTCATCTTGAACATTTATAATTCAAAGTTATTATTTCCTATAAATTTTTGTCTCGTATTTAACATTTGATCCCTTTAAAGCCATGTTTAAGATTCAATTTAAAACCTTAAGATAATAACCTATGCTCTGATACTACTTGTTCTGCACAACCGCCACACGTTAGGCGTGGAAGCAACCTTGGAATGATTTAAACACGTAATAAAGAAACGAAAAGAACGAATAATCACAGAGAACACAACAATTAACGTGAAAAAATCTTGCAGGAAAAAATCACAGCACCAAGCGACAGAACAATCCACTATTATCGAAGAATTACAAGATATAGACGATTTATATATCACGAAACCCTTCTTCTTCCGAGATGAAATCCCTTTGTAAAACTCCAGAAAATTCTTTGGATTCTCCCATATCATTTCTTAACTCTAATCCCACATTACACCCATATATATAAGATTACGCATAAAATTAAAAACAAACCACACACATATGCAGAAGTTATGCAAACCGTCGATTGATCAATCTAACATGCTCAAAAGTATTCAGATATTTAATTTAATTTTTCAGAATTTAACTTAAAATTTCAAAATTATCTCGACCGATTGAACCCTAATCTTCGATTGATCGGACATGCTTAAAACCATCTAAACACAAAAACGGAAATTTTAGAATTTCCTCAGTTAATCAAACACCCCTGTTTTCCATTAGAATGAAGGCACCAATTTCAATATAAGGTTGATATATTCTTTATACATTTTGAAATAATGTTATCAGCTGATGAAGGGAGTAGGTTTACATATAAAACATAATAGGCCCACAGAATTGTGTGTTTTCGCAGCTGCCAAAAATTGTTGTTGTCGAGATGACTCCAGTCTAATGCGGCGGCTGCTGGCCACTCGGTGAGGGTTGTTAGTGAGGTATAATAATCCGAATCTCCGCCGACCTGCTAAGGTGGTAGGTGTGTGTCATCTGGAACTTTCAAATGCACACGCGCGATGTTGGGAAGTTCCACGTCACAAAAGTCAGTCTAGTCTGGACCCTAGGTGGGCCCATGAAAACGATGGCTGTAAATTGTAACAATATTGTCCAACGACCAATATTTAATATAGGAGAATGATCAGATGCGTTTCCAACGCATGTGAATTACCATACCTTATGTTTCGAGTGCCATCCAACCCGTGCATTATATAGGCCTCCCAATGTTATGCTTACATTCCAAAATCCAAACTGATCCATAACATAAGCGGGCCACTCTAAAAGGAACAATGTCATCCAAACTTTAAGATGGAATTCCAAGTCCACCGTGTTGCACATATGTCATCCAAACTATTCATCAGGTGCATGCCACCGGGATTAACAGACACTCCAAAACTTAGAGCATTCCAAAATTTATGTGGACCACAACATGTGAATATATAAACCCTAGGCCTGATTGTAAGTTTCTCCTTGTGGTGTGTCCCATCTGAGTTTTTGATAGGGAAGATTCTTGGGATGTTAGGTGCCCATGAGGACTTTCACCTGATGAACGCTGACTCTACATATGCATCACCTGTGGGCCCAGACAGCTCGGACGTATGAGAATTGAACGCGTTCAAATGCATGTTATCATTGATGACCGGACAGATCCGATTTTAGGATGCAGAACCCGTAAGATGGACCGCCTGGATCTCTCATCCACAAGCTAGATTGCCACGTGCGGGAGATTAGGATTTTGGTGGCTACTTTGGCAGGTAGCCTTGCTTTTCACATGTTGGGAGGTTCGAGGAAGCTGACGAGCACTTTTTGCGGGATAGTCACCTCGTGTATTTTGTTAATCCTGATTTAGGTTGATCTAAGGAGGGAGCGGATTTGGTGAGACCGGGGATCTACCTATGTGAGTGGGACCCCTGACTGTGGGGCTCACAGTGATGTATATGCCTTAAATCCACACCGTCCAATCATTTTGTAAGCTCCTTTTAGGGCATGATAAAATGAAGCAGATACAAATCTTAGGTGGATCATACCACAGGAAACAGTAGTAATTAAATCTCCGCCATTACAATATTTTTGGGGGCCATGGAATGTTTATTTGCCATCCAACCTGTTTATATAAGGTCACAAAGATCTGGATGAAGAGACCACACAAATATCAACTTGATCCAAAACTTTTGTGGCCCTTGAAAAGTTTTTAATGGTCAATTACAACTGTTTCCTATGTTATGGTCTACTTGAGATTTGGATCTGCTTTATTTTTTTGATTATGCCCTAAAATTAGCTCTCAATACAGATGGATGGCATGGATATAGTCACATATATCATAATAGGCCCCACGGTCAGGGGTGCGGCCCACTTTGATGGATCCCGGTCCCACCTAAAAATAGAAAATCCTATTTTAATTTTGCTAGATGATTTATCAAATTATAAGAAGTAAATTTTAAGAAAATATTATATATTAAAACTCTAAGATTAAAAAGATATATGCAACCTAAAACTTACTTAAAAATAATAAGTTTTTAAAAAAATATAATTTTTAAATATGAATGAATCATTTTCTCATGAAATGGACTTATGCAGGTCGGTTGCTCCAAATGAGCATTCTAATCAAAATTCATAAGTCATTCATCATATAAATCATCCCAAATTAAAAGTTATGGCACTTTGACTAAGAATTTCTCATGATTCAGAATAAATTAATTTCTTCCATTTGTATGGGCCTTAGCCTCCATTTATATTATGCCCGATATGAGGCTGAACTTAGATCTCATGAACTATATCCACTTTCGTTTGGGCTTTTTTTAATTTACTCGCGTCGTGTATAAGTCCGCAGCTCAGTCTCTCTACCTGTAGCTGATCACTCATACTCTGGCTACGTGCATTGCAGGTGCCACTGCCTTTTATTGTTTAATCTGAAGCTCTGATTGTGCGCACATGAAGTCTGTGTACGGCATTCAACCTGTCCATTCCACTGTAGTAACCCAACCATGAAAATTGGATGGCTTGAAAATCAGTCCAATTAAACCACCATAAGGGCTATCACGTGACTTCCAAGTTTTGAAGGCTGTCCATTGTTCCGGACCATCTGTGTTGTGTATATGCAATCCAAGCCATACATTACATGAGACCCACCGTGATTATGGGATGCCTCAGAAATTAGTAGCATACAATATATTAATCATGCCGTCACACTATAGAAAATAAAATACAGAAAAGGTACACCACCTAACATCTTAACGTGGTGAGCCATTGATAGCTGGAACTGCCTCGTTGGATGTGGTGACTTATATGATGGTTGGAACGGACTCATTTTACGCGGTGGACCACATGATGGTTGGAACTGTCCAGACGTGCGTCCAGCTTTTTATGTGCATGGGGACAACAGGAGGTCTAATGCATACACACTACCACTACCCAAAGTCACCATTGGCCGTGCTCTGTGATCTCCACATTGATGTACGTGTTTTATCCACATCATTCATCTATTTTGCCTGCTCATTTTAGGGTATGAACCCAAAAATAATGTATATCCAAATCTTAGATAGACCACACCATAAGAAATAATGATAAATGAACTCTCACCGTTACAAAAGTTTTGAATGAAGCTGATATTTGTGTTATATATGACTCCCATATTGAGGCCCGTGTGACCTAATCAACAGGTTAGATGGCAAATAAATATTACAGTTGCACTTTAAGAAGCTTGTATTAGTAGGCGTTCAATCACCAAAGTCTTTTTATAGTGTGGTCCACTTGAAAATTATATCTACCGCTTTTTTTTAAGCTAGCAGGGTATATAATTAAAGAGTGGTTAAAACACATACATCACGGTTGGTCTCATGGAACAGTGATAGTAACGGCGGGATCGGTATGAAATTCGTGTCCGGGCAAACAATGATAGACGGGTTGGGAGAGCGAATTAGCTGTGGCCCGGCATAACCCAACATGGTGCAGCTCTGGCAATGGGGCTCACCTTGATGTAGGTATTATATAGCACGCCGACCATCCATTTTTTTCAGCTCATTTTAGAGCATGAACCTAAAAATAAAGCAGATTTAAATCTCAGGTGCATCACACCACATGAACGGTTGTGATTGGCCATTAAAAACATTTTGAGGCCACAAAAGTTTTGGATCAATATGATGTTTGTTTTGTCCATTCGATCAGGTCTTTACGACCTTATCATCAGGTTGGATGGAAAACAAACACTATGGTGGGCATTAAGGCAGGTCCTAAGTTTTTAATGGTGGCCCTTCAATAACCAATGTATTTTTTTAATATAGTCCACTGGAGATTTGGATCTACTCCATTTTTGGGCTCATGCCCTAAAATGAGCTTTTAAAAAAAGGGATTAATAACATAGATATATAATACATACATCAAGGTAAACCTCATGATGAGGCCTAGCTGCACCTAATATGCTCTGGGTGATTAATGGAAACTCAGAAACCACCTATTAAGGTGGGCAATTGTCAATCTATCTTAACAATGATGTATGTCTTGTCCATTGTCATTATCTTTATTGATGCAAAAATTTGGCAGTTACTCGGAGATCGTGCGTCGGATCTTACTCCATGCATGTGTTGCTAGAGTTGATCTTTGAGCATGACCATAAACTCCATATCCATCTGAGCTGACCCTATAGCCTAGCACCATTGTCCGAGCCAACCCAATAGTTTGAGTTCTTCCTTTGACGGTCTGAACCGATAAGTGGGTTAAGCCTGGCCGTTGGTCGGCAAGGATCAGGTCGGAGCCAATGGAGGGGATGTGTAATGGCTCCTTCCAAGTTTCGGGTTGATGTAGAAGCTTTACAAAAGAACTTAGAAGCCAAACTTTGGTTACTACCGAACCAGGTTAGACGAGCTATCATCGACGAGCCAAGGTTCGACTCATCGGCCTTAGTCGTCCGGCCTGCTATGTCGAGTCCGCTCAACCAGCCGAGTCACACTTTCCTCAATTGGGGTCGAAGATGCCCCTGTCTAGGCGTGTCCACTCAATCGGTCGAGCCGAGTCCACCTCTTCCGAGGTCGGCCTATATTTTCCCATAACAATCTCCAAAATGATAAAGATCCAAATCTTAGGTGGACTAGACTCCAAGAAACAATGGTAATTGGACACGCATCATTATAAACTTTCTGGAGACCACAAAAGTTCTTTTTTCTTAACCTTTATTGAGGTTTACATGACCTAATTAACATCTTAGATGGAAAAATAAACATTACAAGGGGCCCTAGGAAATTTTTATTAGTGGTCATTCAATTACCCTGTTTCCAGTAGGATGGTCATGATGGGTTTTTTTTGACCCATTGTCCTTTCGCAACTGGGATGCGCAAAGTCCTTTCGCAACTAGGATGCGCAAGTCCTTTCGCAACTAGGATGCGGAAAGGAGTTTCTAAAACTATAAAAGGGGTCCCTAGGATTTTTCTACATATATTGTGTTGATGAGAAAAATACAAGAGGGAAAATCAAAGGTGAGAGAGAGGGAGAAAGAAAAGAGGAAGCTTATAGAAGGGAGGTTCTGCTAGGGGAGGTTTTTCTACTTTGCAATTTATATCTCAGCTTCTATGTCCTCATGTCAGTTAGATCTCTTCGTTTTCTCTATTTCTCTTATTGTTCATCCACTCTGCGTGAGTGAAGAAGGTTGTAAACGTTCAACTTCATAGTGGATTGTTGATCGGACGAGGTCCGTGGTTTTTACCTCTTTGAGGGTTTTCCACGTAAAAATCTCTTGTGTGGTGTGTGATTGATGCATTGATTATTTTCATTGCTTTATTATCCATAATTCTGGTTTGTTACGGAGGGCGGATCTCAGGTTTTGTGCTGAGGCCCCAACAAAGTGGTATCAAAGCTAAGTTCATTGAACGGGTAGGATCGGTTTTGAATTATGGAAGGTGGCTCAAGGATGATCGGCCTCAAGTTCTAGCGGACCATATGGAAGGCTAAGATGGAGGACTTGCTTTATTGCGAGGACTATATTCTCCAATCTCGGGCATAACAAAATCCAAGGATATGATCGATGATGATTGGAAGAAGATGGACCGAAAAGCGGTGGGGTTTATTAGACAATGGTTGGATGATTAAAGTGGGAAACCTCGGCATGAAGCTCATTTGAAATTACAAGGGCTGTATGAGAGGAAGACAGCCGGTAATAAGATATTTCTGATAAGGCGACTTGTAAATCTCAAGTTCAAGGATGGTGGTTCTGTGGCCGAGCACATGAATGAGGTCAGCAATATAGTGAACCAACTCACCTCTATGAAGATGGTCTGGATGATGAATTGCAGCTTTACTATGTGCTTAGTTCATTGCACTGACGGTTGGGAGACATTGGTGGTGTCTCTAAGTAACTCGCGCCCGGACGGAAAGATATCCATGGAACAGGTAACCAGTTGTCTCTTCAATAAGGAGACAAGGAGGAAGTTTCGAGGTCTACTGCAAGAGGCTCACGCAGAAGGGGAGAGGAAAGAACAGGAAGGGCGGGAAGGCCCGAGATAAATCAAGAGGCAAGTCGAGTAACAGAAAAGATATTGAATGCTGGAATTGTGGCAAGAAGGGCCACTACAAGCATGAATGTCGTGGTAAGAAAAATGACAAGAAAGGAAAAGGGAAGGAAGATGAATCTGATTCCACTGCAGTCATTTCAGATGGCGACATGGTAGTTATTCTTTCTACAGATTATGACGTATGTCTCACGGCTACGAGTCAGGGCACCGATTGGGTGATAGACTCGGGAGCTTCTTTTCATGCGACTCCACGCATGGACTTCTTCACAAGCTACAAGTCGGTGACTATGGACATTTGTGAAGATGGGAAATTACAGCGTATCAAAAATCGTGGGAGTCGGTGATATTTGTGTGAAGACCGATGTGGGTGCACATTGGTTCTCAAGGAAGTGAGGCATATCCCGGACCTTCGCCTCAACTTGATGTCGACGGGAAATTTGGATGATGATGGCTATGAAAGTCGGTTTCTTTGGTGGGCAATGGAAGCTCATCGGGTTCGTTGATCGTGGGAGAGGAAAGAAGTGTTGCACCATGTACAAGGCAAGTGTCGGTATGTGCAAGGGTGGGTTGAACGCGGCGGAAGATTAAGGTATTGACATGTGGCACAGGCGTCTAGGCCACATGAGTTTAACTTAGCGAGAAGTAGCTCCTTCCAAACGTGACATGTACACCTCTCAAAACCTGTCTTGATTGTTTATCAGGGAAACAACATAGAGTTTCATTTATTAAAACTGCTTCTCATGTTAATAAAGTGCATGCATTAGATTTGGTTTATTCGATGTTTGTGGTCTATGAGGACAAAAACCTTGGGTGGGGCATTGTATTTTGTTACTTTTATAGATGATGCATCTAGGAGGGTTTGTGTTTATGCTTTGAAATCCAAGGACGAGGTCTTTCTTTGTGTTTAAGTTGTTTCATGCTATGGTCGAGAGAGAGACAGGTAGACCATTGAAGTGCATCGCGACACAATGGTGGTGAATACATTAGCGACTTTCACGAGTACTGCAAGTCCTGGGTATACGGCATGAACAGACGATTCCCAAGACCCCTGACATAATGGTGTAGGCGAGCGAATGAATCGCACCATTGTTGAGAGAATCGGATGCATGTTATCCCATGCGAAGTTGCTCAAGACGTTTCGGGAGAGAAGCAATGCGCACGGCGGTGTATTTGATAAACAGATCTCCATCGGCCCAGTTGAATGGAGAAGTACTGAGAATGTGTGGACTGGGACGGGATCCATCGTACGGTCATCTCGGGAGTATTTGGATCTGGCATCCGTTCATGTACCAAAGGACGAAGGTCAAGCTCGATATGAAGATCGAGGCGGTGTGTGTTCTTAGGGTGCGGTGATGAAAAATTCGGTTACGAGGTTATGGGATCGACCGAGAAGAAGCTCGTCGAAGCGAGAGATGTGGTTTTCTTTGAAGATCGGTGTATCGAAGACATTGGTAAGCGAGAGAAGAACCGGCCTAGTTCGGGTGAGCTAGAGGACATGGATCGATTACTCCTCCGTGGTCGATGACGGGGGACAAGTGCGAAGGACGAGAGAGTTCCTTCAGAAGATGGACCAGGGGAGCAGCCCCCACTTGATCCACCTGTTGAGCCACAGGTGAGGAGGTCATCTAGGGATAGACAGCCGTCCAAGAGGTACTCACGCATGAGTACATTATGCTAACCGATGGGGGAGAGCCAGAAGATTATTCTGAGGCCCTAGTCGACGAGCATAAGGGGGAGTGGTTGAAAGCTATGCAAGAGGAGATGGAATCCTTGCATAAGAACCACACCTATGACATGGTGAAATTGCCTAAGGGCAAGAAAGCTCTGTGCAATAAGTGGGTGTTCAGAAAGAAGATTGAGCAGAAGAATTCACGAGACGAGGTTGAGGCCGGACTTGTGGTGAAAGGGTTTGGTCGGAGAAAAGGCATAGACTTCGAGGAGATATTCTCACCGGTGGTGAAGATGACATCCATACGGGTGTTGCTTGGGTTGGCGGCTAGCATGGATCTGGAGATAGAGCGGTTAGATGTTAAAGCGCCTTTCTCCATGGTGACTGGAAGAAGAGATCTACATGCACTAACCGGAGGGGTTCGAAGTCAAAGGTAAGGAGCATATGGTGTGGTGAGGAAGAGCTTGTATGGTGAAACAAGCTCCACGATAATGGTACAAGAAGTTCAATTCGTTTATGTTGAAGCAAGGGTATGACATAATGCAGTCGGACTACTATGTGTTCACGCGCAAGTTCTCAGATGGTGATTTCTTAGTTCTGCTATTATACGTCGATGACATGCTCATCATGGGAAAAGACATCAAGAAGATCGACATTTGAAAAGCAGAGTTGGGCAAGTCTTTTGCGATGAAAGACTTGGGTCAGAGCTAAATGCAGATCCTAGGAATGGAGATAACCGTGACAAAAAAAGCTCAGGCATCACAAGAGCGGTATATTGAGAAAGTCCTAGAGCGGTTGAATATGAATCTGCGAAGCCGGTCGGTACTCCACTACTAGATGGTCAGATTGAGCGACGGGCGGTGTCCCAAGACGAAGGCGAAGTGGAAGAGATGCGAGAAGATACCCTACGAGTCAAGCGGTAGGAAGTTTGATGTATGCTTTATGGTGTGTACACGCCCGGACATAGCATATGCGGTTGGTGTTGTCAGGTATCTTGCCAATCTGGCAAAGAGCATTGGGCGACGGTGAAATGGATACTTATGGTATCTAAGAGGCTCATACTGAGTTGAGCCTATGCTATGGTGACGGTAAATATGTGTTAGAGGGCTACACGGATGCAGATATGGCGAGTGACATAGACTCAGGGAAGTCTACATCGGAGTTCATGTACATTTGCGGGGGAGCGGTTTCTTGGCGAGCAAGTTCGAAGGTCGTAGCATTGTCAACTACTGAATTTAGAGTACATTGCGTCACAGAGGCATGTAAAGAGATGCTTTGGATGAAGAGGTTCCTACGGGAACTTAGCCTAAAGCGGGAGGAGCACGTGGTCTATTGCGATAGTCGAGTGCTATACACTTGAGCAAGAATCAAGTCGGCATTCCAAGTCAAAGCACATAGAGATTCGGTATCATTGGATCAGGGATACTTTGGAACGAGAAGGTGTTACGGCTTGAGAAGGTCTACACGGACGATAATGGGTCAGATATGATGACCAAGGCCTGCTTAAGGGCAAGTTTGAGGTTTGTAGAAACCTAGCTGGCTTAAAGAAGGTGAATCCCTCCTAGGTCAAAAAGGGAGAGATTTGATGGGTTTTTTTTGACCCGTTGTCCTTTCACAACTGGGATGCGCAAAGTCCTTTTGCAACTAGGATGTGCAAGTCCTTTCACAACTAGGATGCGGAAAGGAGTTTCCTAAAACTATAAAAAGGGGTCCCTAGGATTTTTCTACATATATTGTGTTGATGAGAAAAATACAAGAGGGCTATCAAAGGTGAGAGAGAGGGAGAAAGAAAGAGAGGAAACTTATAGAAGGGAGGTTCTGCTAGGGGAGGTTTTTCTACTTTGCAATTTATATCTCAACGCTTCTATGTCCTCATAATCGGTTAGATCTCTTCGTTTTCTCTATTTCTCCTATTGTTCATCCACTCCTGCGTGAGTGAAGAAAGTTGTAAACGTTCAACTTCATAGTGGATTGTTGATCTGGACGAGGTCCCGTGGTTTTTACCTCTTTGAGGGTTTTCCACGTAAAAATCTCTTGTGTGGTGTGTGATTGATGCATTGATTATTTTCATTGCTTTATTATCCATAATTCTGGTTTGTTCTGGAGGGCTAAATCCTAAGGTTTTGTGCAAGGCCCCCAACAGGTCAAACTCAGATTTAGATGTAACTCTTTTTTCTTTTCTTTTTTTTTTAGCCTATGCTCTTAAATGAGGTGCTAAAATGGATAGACGGCGTGGGTAAAACACTACTTACCTAGACCTAGGTGTGGAAGGGGAACTACGACTCCGAGTGGATGCGGATTGGCTATCCACGTTGCCGACATGTCCTATCCGGACATGGATTTCCTTGAATGTTAGGTGGGTTCGACTTTGATGCTACTGATAGGTTCAATAGCGAGACTTGCTATATAATTTTTTTCTATTCATGCAATCCATTCATTTAGATAGATCATTTTAGGGCATCAGCCAAATAATGAGTCAAATCCAAAGCTCTGAGCAGGCCCCACCATAGGGAATAGTAGAAATTGAACACCTACCATTAAAAATTTTAGAGGCCACAGAAATTCTCAATGAGTTGATATTTATGTTATCCATTAGTTTATGTTTGTGTTAACTCATAAACATGTTGGATCTCAAATAAACATTGTGCAGGAAGGTTTGAACAGTAGCCATTACTCTCACCACTGTTTTCTAAAGTGGGGTCCACTCATGCTTTAGATCTACCAAATTCTTTCGCCAATCCTCTAAAATATCTCTCCAAATGGAAGGACAACGTTGATGCAGCACATACATCACGTCAGTCTATAATGAATAGCGCTACTCAACCTATCAGTAGCTAATCCGCCTCATCAGGTTAATATGGAATATAATCATTAAGCTAAAGCTTAATAAAGTTTCAATGGTAAGCATTTCTTTTCCCAAATTTCCCTCTCCTTAGGATTTATTTTATTTTTTATTCCAAAATTTCCTCTTATGCGACTCCACCTCATTTTTTTCGTTACATGTAATGGAATCTGGAATGAGCTCTTAAAATAAATGAACGGGATAGATTTCTCACGAATATTTTGATAGGCCCAACTAGCATCCCTGCGCAGTAACTTCCTGCCATAGCCTTTAGTAGTAAATCCGCGCCCGTCAAATATTCGATATCAAAGTGCAGAAAAGCAGGTGAGACGAGCAGCGATGCGAGCTCTGTAGGTTAAACCCTGATATTTGTCTAAGAAATCCACTCCGTCCATCATGTGAATCTCATCATGTTAATTTGGGAAAAAAAAATTCAGCTCTACTGTAAACTCAGGTGGGCCACACCATGGAGAATTGGAATTCCATTCTTTCCTTGAAAAGACGTATTCCGCTCAACGGTTGGATACTCCTCTTGTTGACCTTACAATTAAGATATCCCATGGATGATGCAATCTCAAAGACCAGTCAGTTTGCGAATTCGAATGTCACTCACTTTTAGTTGTCCTTTCCTATTAGAGTAGGGTGTAGGTATTACCAGGCAACACCTCCGTTGGTGTTACCCTTACCGTGTGGGAGCATACCTTGATAAAGTTATTTTATATCCATGCCGTCCATCCGTTTTTTCATGTTATTTTAGGATCTGATTCAAAAAAATAAAAAGATAAAAAATCCAAGGTGGACTACACTGGAAAAAGTTGTGAATGACCATTTAAAGCCTTTTGTGGGCCACATAAGTGTTGAATCAATTAGATCCGTATATTTTCCCATCATCCAAGTCTGTTTGAACTTATCAACGGATTGGATGAAAATGAAACATTACGGTGATCATTAATATGGACCCTATAAAGTTTTTAATGTGAGTATTTAGTCATCATTTTTTTCCTTCGGTGTGGTTCACCTGATATTCGGATCTGCTTAATTTTTTGGAATACATCCTAAAATAGCATAGAAAAATGGATGGACGGCGTGGATATACAACAAATCATGGGCCCACGCTAAGGGTAACACCCACTAAGGTCTTACCCGGTAGCACCCCATCCACCCAATACACGGAAACGGATTGGCTATGGTCGGTGCTATGTGGTCCCAACTATGATATATGCTAATGCTGTACATATATTTTTATAGATCATTTTATTTTATAATACAAAAATTAGTTATATCTCAATCTCAATTGGACCACGTTAAAGGAAACTGTGTTGAATGAACATCCACCATTAAAAACTTTTTGGGAGTAAAAGTTTTGGATCAAGCTGATATTTGTTTTATCTGTTCATCTGGGTCTGTATGACCTAATCAGCGATTGGATGTCAAATAAACAGTACATTAAGCCTTAGAAGGATTTTAATTGTGATATCCAATCACTATTGTTTTCCCGTGGTGTGGTCCTCCGATATTCCTATAAATTTTTTGGATCATACCCTAAATTTATCTGTAAAAATGTATGAACGGAGTGGATGAAACACATACATCATGGTAGGGCTCACGGAACACCGACCACCAGCCACCGGGTTACTGACAGGGGGGAGTAGCCAATCCGTTTCCCCAATACACGTGCTTGGAAAACTGAGTCTAATTTGGACCGCTGGAATTTCGCATACGTCAGCCACGTGCTTTGCGGAAGCGGTGGTATACCGTGACTTCCTTTTGCGTGCATCTCGCGAACCAGTAGCAATGCCACGTCTTTTCCCATTTGACCCACGTGCGTAAATGGAGCAATAATCGAAACCGTCCATGTTGTGGGTGTCACCATAAGTTAGGGTCCAAAATCACGTTTCAAGGATAATCCTTACCTTAGATATTCGAAGTTGAAAGTAATCCATCAGTGTTCTACATTCACTACACATTAGCGGAGGAAATCGTCTAAAGTTTCTGTTGATTTTAATGGACGGCATGCGTGCGCTGTGAAGTCACCGGCCATTGAAAAAAATAAAGAAAATCACCGGCCATCGAATACACATGGCCCACATGACATTTGTACTTCAAGACAATTAGGTGCAAAAACAAATAAGCTGACTCATTCGTCGCGTGATTTTTTTATGCTCGGCATGGCGTTATGGATTGATACGCAGGCACTAAAATATTTTAAACATGGCATAAATATAAGGTACTCAAATTAAAATATTTTAATGGTTGGCCCTAGGAGTGTACTTCGAGTCAAACCGAGATGAGCCGGCCTCAGCTTGGCTCAGCCCAGCCACTAGCTGACCCAGCTTGAACTTGGCTTGGCTCGGCTCAAGGCTGACTGGCTAGCTTAGCTCGGTTCAATCAGCAGCTCAGGCTAATTCGAGCCGAGTTCAAGCCAAATTCAAGCCTCTACAGCATTTTCACAAATACATGTTGTGCACTTTCAATTTCTCACTATATGTAAAATAGCAGCAGTTGTTTATAAGTATTTCAGCAAACACCTTGTAAGCAACATCAAAATCAAGAAAAAATAATATTTGTTTCGTATACATACCCTCCTTGCCACTAGCTGATACCTCGTTGAGTCGTTTCATCAAACACTTGGTGAGCAACATCAATATCAAAGTAACTGAGTCACTGAACTACTTCGATTTGAGTTCGATTCAAGTTGGGGTTCAATCCGAGTCGAGTCGAGCTCGTGCAAGCTCAAACTCAGTTCAAAAAAAATTTTCGAGCTCAAAAAATCAGCTCTGCTCGGCTTGAACTCAACTTTGAACCATGTCGAATCAAGCTTTTTCTAGTTGACTAGAGCAAGCTAACTGATCTAACTCGGTTCGTGTACACCCCTAGTTGGCCTGTATAAATGACCAGAAACCAAAGCCCCACTAGTTTTATTTTCTAACTAGATTGATTGGTTGGAATTTAATCTATGCTAATGTGAATAACAGTCCATGGTCGAAATTCCACCAACCTATGTACATTAAAAATCAAATGCTAGACCATCACCTATCCATGGTGGGTCTCGAATTATGAATGCTTCAATATGTTCATAGTATCCAATTTTTAAGTGTTTGCGCATCGATTGTGGCTCTTTTCCGTATCTTCCAAAAAATTTTCACTCATGTGTAAAAACTAAAATTTTCACAAAGATGTGTATTTTAATACTTTGGCAAAGTGTGAAGGATGGTGTGTATACACTTAGAAATTATTTAAGAATTACATGCATGGCTGAACCAAAAATTATTCGTTGGTTTTTTTTTCCCTACATGTACCTAGGAATTTCAATATATATATATATATATATATATATATATATATATATATATATATATATATATAGAGAGAGAGAGAGAGAGAGAGAGAGAGGAATGCTCACATGCGCACCTTCTTTCGTGAGCACCATGTTCACCTTTGCACGTGTGTCATGGTCACATAATCTAAAAGGTCCATGTGATGTGGCACCCTTTGTAACTCTATAAGCCCAATTTTCAACCTAATCTAAAACTCTAATAGGCCGTAGCAAAGAGAAATGCAAATCAAGGGAGGAAATTGTTATTTCCTTTCGCCATGGCCTATCGGAGTTCTGTATTGTGCTTAAAGTTGGGCTTGTGAGGTTTTAAGGGGTGCCGCATTATATGGACCATTCAAATTTTGTGCCCATGACACGTGTGCAAAGGTGCGCACGGGTAATCACATAAGAAAGTGCGCATGTGAGCATTCCTATACACACACACACTTTATTTTTCTATACATGCACATGCCTTTTGGGTAAATTTTATTTTGTTGGGATGAAAATGTTCCTAGGTTTTTTTTTTTCTACACCTATATCTTCTTTTATAACTACTCTCTAGCTAACTTTTCTTTTATCACTATTCTTCAACGATCTTTCATGCTTTCTAAGTATTTTCCGACAATTTTTTGTGTTTTTCAATCCGACTCTCCTACAATCTTTCGTGCTTTTCACATGTGAAAGAGCCTATCATGAGCTACATTAAAATGAGGTTAGGTATATCCATAAATTGATTTAAAATACTCACCAGATAGACAATATTTAGTCGCGTAATTGTTGAATATATTAGGTGACCAATGAAACAACGAAAATTGGTTAGATCTACCGGTATGGTATTGCTGAGCTTTAAATTTTGTTTCATTGGAAGGGTGTCCAGGTGAGTTCCAAGAAAACCACAATCTTCAAGAATATGTAAGGTATACTTTCTTTGGGAAAGAAGAATGCCTTATTTGGAATGATAATGTAGACTTCCTCATGCATATCGCCATACAAAAAGGCATTGTGTACATGGAGTTGATGAAGAAACCAATTGCGAACAACAGCAATGGCCAATAAACACCGCATAGTGACCAGTTTTACGACAAGAGCAAATGAGAATCAATCAATTTGTTGAGATTCTTTTAGCTGGATGTACGATTCCTAACACAAAAATGTGTTTAGGGGCAATGTTTTAAATATCGACGAGATCGGCCGATATATTTCATGATATTTCTCGTATCCCACCTATGCGATGCAAAACACACAAATAGTGGGATATATCCTACATGTTCGATATGGTGAACAATTTTTTTATTTTTGATTCTTTTTTCCTGTAAATCATGTTAAATTATGGTCAAATTGTTACAAGTCCATTTTTTCATGTTTTGTATGAAAAATCATGGATTAGGAGCTTCGATTTTGAAATTTTAAGGAGAATGACAAAGCATGTAGAAATTAAAAAATAAAAAATAAAAATTTTCTAATTTCTTGCAAATCGATTACAATCTTTATATCCAAACATAAAATTAAACATGTAGATTTAGTGATTCTTCTTCTACTTTCGAATGTATTACTTGTGTTTTCACACGTCTTCTTACATTTATAAATTATATGAATAAATTTTGAATATATTTACTTCAATTTAGTTAGACAACGCATAAATTAGAACCCCATATAAAGAAAACCTATTATATGCACTTGTTTTTTTTATAATGTTTTAATTTGTAAGTGTGTATTGGTGTCTTTTTTAACAATCACTAAAATTTTATTGAAAAAT
This sequence comes from Magnolia changhungtana, assembly GCA_030180095.1. Lineage (NCBI taxonomy): Eukaryota > Viridiplantae > Streptophyta > Magnoliopsida > Magnoliales > Magnoliaceae > Magnolia > Magnolia changhungtana. Next base: position 1,912,397 of record JASAUF010000076.1, read on the forward strand.
TCCACCAAATTCCAATGTTTCCCCGTGTTCCCAATAACAGTGATACATTTCACGATATAAATGATGTATTGAATGCGATAACCAATACGTATATGTATCCCAAGGGTGTGATATGTAACGTGATTCCAATATTTCGAACGCTACTTGGGGTTATGGCTACATAATCAAAGCATATTAAACTGGGGACTCGTATTGCTCTAATTTTATTAATGATTCAAGCTAAATCTCCCGAGGAATCGTTAGGGAGATTCTAATTTTCATTCAAAATAAGGGTACTAAATTTAGTATTTTTTTCAATGCCAAGACCATAAACTACCCTTTTACCAAAATGGTTGGCAAGGCTATCATTGTCTAGCCAGGGATTATACTAGGAGTTATTAGACTCATCATTCTCAATAAGAAATTTGATATTTGCCAAAGCAAGAGGTTTAACCGAGAGAATACTAGTTCTCCAAGCCTAAGAAGCATTTAAGGGGATTTTTAGAAGCTAGTGAATCTATCATGAATATACTTAACTTGAATAGGATCTGCAAAGACTATACTCTTTAGTAAAAATTTTCTAAAATTGATTTAAGAGATAAGTCTGACTAGAGAGCTTTGGAGAAATGACACCAAGGTTATTCTCCTCTTTAATCTCACAAACAACCTCCCACCCCATAGACTTTGGAGAAATGAATTGCCTCATAGGGTTTTCTATAAGAGAAATAAATTCGAGGCAGCAGAAAAGAATTACTCTGAAAAACATTTAAGCTAGAGGTGGTAGATTTAATAAGTCCATGACACTTGGGAAAGGAGAAGAATCATCTTCCAACCTCCTAGTCTCTTAATCAACTTGTCAATATGACGCTGACAACATATCTAATGAAGACTAATGGAAGGTTGAGAAAGTTCTGATTGGAAATTCAGCTCATTGAAATTGATTGCCGATGCATCAAATACACATACATCTATATATGATATTTAAATGTATAGATTCATATATTTCTGTCATATTAACCATACTTATTGTCCATGGTTAAAAAGTTATGTACATAATTAAATGTAAATAATTAATTGATAAGTCATTTATTCATGTGTTATCCATAGCTAATATAATTTTATTATTGATATTACATGTTTGAATAATTAAATTTATAAGTTTTGCAATTAATTTAAACTTGCTAGGTTCATAAAATTGTCAGACAGATGAAGACAGCATTCTCACCAAATCGGTGGATTGTAAAGCCATTATAAATATAGTTGAAAAAAAAAAAAAAAGAATATTCATGTACAATCTACTAACTGTTTGGAACTTTTCACATATTTTTCTGGAATTTTTTAGCTTAAAACAATCCGATCATGGCTTGTAAGGGAAACAAGCGTACCTTACTTAAAAGGGCATTTTTGTCACTCTCTCTCTTTCTTTCTTTTTTTTTTTTCACACACCACCACACATTCAGGCCATAGTGGGATTTCACCACCCATGGGTACTCGATCCCTCAACCAAGTGTCACTCTCTCTCTCTAGAATTTTTGTCACTTGCTTTGACACCACATGCTTATATTAACATTTTCGACCATGGAAAAAGTAACATCTCCGTACATCCCTATGGGCATTCTTTATCTTATTTAATTATTGATGGCTATTTATTATTTTTTCCAGATATGTTGGTGGCCCACATCTTGCTGTCGTATGGCTATTTATTATTATTTTTCAGATGTGTTGGTAGCCCACATCTTGCTGTCGTCAATTACCCAGCAACAGTTCACCCAAGACCTCCTCAGAGTCTACCACTGAGGTAAGGACTCGAACCCCACCCAGTAACAGTTCACGAGATAGCAATATAGCATACTAGGGTGGGCCAACATCCTTGAGGAGCTGTGCGCTGGACATCAGCTACATCTTGCAATGGTGGGGGCGCGGATTCAGTACTACCCCCACCAGGCCCTAGATAGAGACTGACGGTCTTGGCAGGGGCTCTGTGGTGCCCACCATGATGTATGTGTTTTATCCACACCATCCATCAATTTTGAAAGATCATTTTCGGTCATGAGCCTAAAAGAAGAGGCAGATTGAATACTTGGGTGGACCACACCACAGGAAGCAGTGATGACAGTGACTGCCACCGTTGAAACCTTTATAGGGATCAACTTTATGTTTATCTATCATCCAAAAAATATAAGCTTGATCCAAAAATTCTTTGTCCCCTAAGAGATTTTCAACTGCAGGCGTTTCATCCCCACTCTTTCGTGTTGTGTGGTCCATTTGAGCCTTAGATATATCTCCTTTTTATGATCATTTATTATAATGAACTGTCAAAATGGATGTACGGTGTGGATAAAACACATACATCAAAGTGAGCTCTACGGAGATTCTAAAGGGAAAAAATAAATAAAAGTTTGATCCAAAACTTCTGTTGCCCCGAGAGATTTTCAACTGCAGGCATTTCATCCCCATTGTTTCCTGTAGTGTGGTCCACTTGAGCTTAGATCTGTCACCTTTTCGGGCTTATGCCCTAAAATGATCTGTCAAAATGAATGCATGGTGTGGATAAAACACGTACATCAAGGTGAGCTCCGCGAGCCTCTGCCAGGACCGTCCATCACCAGCTAGGTCGTGGTGGGGTTGTAACCAATCCACGTCCTAATGGCGCTGGTTTTTGTAAATAGAAAATACACATTCCTTTGTATATCCTTGACTTCCTTTTGTAGGTGGTAGGTGAGGCACAGCTAGAAATATGCAAACCAAACTCACCTTAGGGTCTGTTTGGGCAATGGGATTAGAAGGGATTAGGTGGGATGGGATTCAAAAAAACATAATTATTACCTATGGCAGGGATTGTCTCCTCTTGCAATGGGATAAAATTAATGTCATGCTTTCCTAATAATACAGTGTTACATTGAATGGATCTGCCCACTATCATTTGAAATTACTTAGAATAACACACATGTGTTATATCTAAACGGTTCATTTGTTTTGTAACCTCATTTTATGGCATGGGCCTAAAAATGAGGTAGAACCAAAACTTATGTGGCCCTAAAGAAGTTTTCAAATGGTAAGTATTCAATCCCCATTGGGGTTCACTTGAGCTTTAGATTTACCTAATTTTTTAGCCCATGCTCTAAAATAATCACGATGAATGGGTGGACGGTGGGATATAGCCCACACATCATAGCGGGACCTACACAACTTCTCAAACATTGAGTTAAATTGGCACAAACCCAATGCAATTCCATTTAATATAATTCCAAGCTTTTCCATTCTTCCTAAACATGGAGTGGAATTGGCACGTACCGGATGAATCCATCCCACGTGGGATTAGAAGGGATTAGGTGGGATGGGATTCATCTGATCCTGTGCCAATCCCATTTGAGAAGAATGGTAAAGCTTGGAATTAGATTAGATGGAATTGCATTGGCTCCCCTGTCAATTTAACTCAATGTTAGCAAGTTGTGTAGGTCCCACCATGATGTGTGGGCTATATCCACACTGTCCACCCATTTTTCAAGATTATTTTAGAGCATGGGCTAAAAAAATCAGGTAAATCTAAAGCTTAAGTAAACCCTACCATAGAAAGCAACGGGAATTGAATACTTACCGTTGAAAACTTCTTTGGGGCCACATAAGTTTTGGATCTACCTCATTTTTATGCTCATTCCATAAAACGAGGTTACAAAACAACTGAACGGACACATATGTTATTCTCAATAATTTCAAATGATGATGGGTATATCCATTCAATGTACCACGGATATTACTAAAAAATCAGGGCATTAATCTTATCCCATGGCAATAGGGGACAATCCCCGTAGGTAATAATTATGTTTTTTGAATCTCATCCCACCTCGTCCTATGCCAATTCCACTCCAGGTTTGGGAAGAATGGAAAAGCTTGGAATTGCATTAGGTCCATGCAAATTTCACTTAATATTAGCAAGTTGGGTAAGTCCCACCATGATGTGTGGGTTATATCCACACCTTCCACCCATTTTTTGAGATTATTTTAGAGCATGAGCCAAAAAATCAAGTAAATCTAAAGCTCAAGTGGACCCCACCATAAAAAGCAACGGGGATTGAATACTTACCGTTGAAAACTTCTTTAGGGCCACATAAGTTTTGGATCTACCTCATTTTTAGGCCCCTGTCATCAAATGAGGTTACAAAACAAATGAACATTTAGATATAACACATGTATGTTATTCTCAATAATTGCAAATGATGGTGGGTATATCCATTCAATGTACCACTATATTACCAACAAAGCATGTCATTAATCTTATCCTATGGCGATAGCAGACAATTACTGCCAAGGGTAATAATTATGTTTTTTGAATCCCATCCCACCTAATCCCTTCTAATCCCACCGCCCAAAAACACCCTAGACTCGATCCAAGGACAAAGTCATGGAGTTTGGTAGGTTTGTGATTTTAACCCGCATATGGGTACTAGGTAACGGATCAAACTCAACTAGTACGATAGGATCAGTTCAAATAAAAGAGAATAGTCATATCACTAATATCAACAAAGACCGACTATGATATGGGTGAGGAGAAAAGTTCAAACACTAATAATTTAATCCTGTTGTGCAACTAGTTTCATTCGAGCACTCCACGGTACCCAGGTCATTGGAACATAACAGGTTACAATTGCTTGCATTGAACTCAGTTGCTTTCTCTTTGTTCGGTTTATGGATTGCCACGTAATGCAAAGTGGCAACATTTGCGTTTGACAATCAGTTCCACTTTTGATTAATCAGCATCAAATTATAATGATGTCATTTTTCATTATTTTCATGTCAAATCATCATTTATATATTGATGTCGACAAATGATTTCCGTGTTTGGTTTCGCTACTGTAAAATATTAATGAAAGCGATTTTCTTTCACCTTACCATGATAATTGGTAATCCATGTGGGCCCAAAAAGATTAACAGTTTTATTTCCTTAAAGTTCTAATAAATCCACAAGCATATACCACAGCACCACGAGACCCAGGTGGGCCGTACCGTGAACCTGGCCCAGCTCAAATACAGGCCGAAGATCCACATTATATGCTTCTGATCATGTCCCTAATAAATGGACCAGCGTTGTGTTTGGGGTGGACAACTGACCCATATCTCATTTTCACAGCCCATGAGTGACCGCGTGGTGAGGTACATGTAGAGTTGTACATCGAGCCAGTTGTGCCAAGCTCAGCTGAGCTCGGCTCCGGTCTAACCCCAACTCGAGATCAGCTTGGTATGGCCTTCGAGCTCAACACGCTAGCTTGCCTCACTTTGATAATTCGAACTGAGTTGAGCTTAGTTCCAGTTGAGGCAAGCGAGCTTTGCAAACTAGCTTGGCTTGGGTAAAGCTGTAGGTGCATGTTCCTCAATATAACTCTTTTTTGCACGTACATGATCTCAATTCACACGGAGTAGGTGGACCTTTAATGCTTCTTATGTAGTTTTCTTCGTTTGTGGCCCATATCAGAGCTGAGAGTCGCAATCTAAATGCTATCGTAATCTTATATATGTCAATGCAATCAGAAAAATTGGAAGAAAAAGACATGTTCACATGTGGTTTTGCAGAGCCGCAGTGAATGTATATCGGTAAAAATACTTTGCACGTCACCACGTGGCACTAAACTATGCCGTTGAGTATGCTAATAGTCAAATTACGAATAGTACACATCGTGGGATTGTAAAACACCGCGCAATCTTTCGAATAATTCTTCGACGAACTACTTAGATTGGACATGTTGGTTGTTACGTGACGTTGTCAGACGTAATTTTGATTCTAAAACAGTTAAAAGGAGACTAAGCCAGCCTGACTTTTGGGCCATATCTCATTCCAAGTGGGACCCACCTAACGAACGGTGTGAACCGTACACACTTGTGCTGTTTTGGCATGCGTGAGAGAGTCAAATTAACTTAAGGGCCTGTTCACATTAGGTGGGATTAAGTGGTATGGAATTGCATTTCATCTTGTGTGAGTTTCGTTTTGCATATGAAATTGAGGAAATGATTGGATTAATCTAGATATCATATATTCATATAATCTTGTGCCAATATTGGTTGGTACCGTAAAATTTCTAATGAGTTTTGAAATCCACTCTCTGTATGCCTTATATTAATGCATGTATTTCATTTATGTTCTTCATCCATATGCGTCCTTTAGAGATAATATTCAAGTTGAATACAAGTTGTTAAAATTGTAACACCAAAATTATTATGGATCTATTCACCTTAATCAGTTCATATAGCTCATGTTTCACATGTTAATATTGCTCAAGTGTTAGTGGGCTCTTAGAAGGGTATTTTTGACATTTTACTCTTAAAATGGTGAATTTTAAGGTAAGTAAGGTTAAGGTTAAGAGAGAGTTACTAATTTTTTTTGGTGTTTTGAAATCCTCAAGGGGAGAGATAACAAAAAAAATTTGTTGTAAATTCTCTCCATCTCTATGTCTTCTTCTCTAAATAGTAGATTGATCATGGTTCTATACCATAATTTTTTTCCCACAATGATTATTCTCATAAAAAATGTGTGTTCTCTATTTGATTGCTTGGATTTTTTAATTTCTTTTATTTGTTTTAATATAGATTAAAGTGATTCTCTCCAACACAAGTGAACGGCATCAATTGTGAAATATGATCTATTGATTACAATTCCATGGTCTAACAAACGTAGGCATCACTTCTTTCTTATTTTTTAACACACGCACACACGCCACACACTCACACCATAGTGGGATTTCACCACATATGGGTACTCGAACCCTTTACCAGGTGTTGAAACTCCTAGTGTCTACCACTGGAGCAAGAGTAAGGAGCCAATGTAGGCTTCACTTAATACACTTCATTCTTTAAAGGAAGAATTTGATGGAAAACTGGTATTGAAGTGTCAAAATATCATGGTATTTCATACGTGCAACCATTGTCCAATAATTGTATTAATCACATCTAATGTAATTCCATGCCATTTAATCCCGTGATCTAAATAGACCAAACTTTTGCAAAGACGTCTACACATGCTGGCCACTCGGGTGCAGGATCCAAGCCATCCATCAAGTGGGTCTGATGTTATAGATGCCCTGGTACAAAAATCAGGCAGATTGCATCATTAGGTGGACCACGATATCAGAAGCAGGCTGACAGCTGAGAAAAAAGTTGCCACGTTTTCTGTTTTCTCAGTAGTCCACGTGTTTTATAAGCTCTGGCCCACTTGGAAAAGGGACCCGCCTGATTCTAGGACCAGGGAATCTATACGGTGGGACCCACCTGATGGATGACTTTAAATCTTGGAACATGTCACCCTCCGGCACAAATGGCGTGTTGATGGGTTGCCTTGTGCACGCGCGTGAAGCTAGCAAATCTCATGAGGTTTTAGACAGCACGTTATGCGTGGTGCGGATAAAGAACCCTTTCTTTAAGATCACATGACACTAGCAAACAGAGGCTTTTTTGGAGGAACCTATAAAGGGTATGGGAATCAGAAAGGCAATTTTGCAGCAAAGAGAGGAATGGGCATTTTTGCAGGGAGTTACAAAGGGTATGGGAATCAGGGACGCGGATTTCGCTTTTGGCAGGAAATTCCTAAGCTCGAAACCTAAGTAGGCCCACCGTGATGTTTTTGATAAATTTATCAGTTCATCTGTTTTATGAGCTCATTTTATGATCTAAAACAAAAGGTGAGCAGTATATAGGACTCAAGTGGGTCGCATTAAAAAGGTCGGTATGGAAATTCTTACAGTTGAAACCTCCGTAGGTCGGCAGTGATGTGTACACACAATACACACCCTTCTTAATGTCATTCCTGCCGATATGAATTGAAATCACAAATATTAGCATGATTCAAAACTTTTGTAACCCCACAAATATTTCAGTCCACGTTTTTCAGCCCACTTGAATATCAGATTGGCTCATTTTTTTACCCTCATTTTTTTACCCATGTCCTAAAACAGACTGGATGGATTTCTCACGAATATCAGTGTGGGCCCACCTAGATTTCTAGCTCACGAACTTATACGAAAGGCTTTCGCAGCAAATCCACGTTGGGGAATAAGGAGAGGGGATTAGGTGGGCCTTGGTCTCACTGAAGACGGTGCGGTCCTTACCTTAGGGTCCACCTTGATGTATTTGTTCTATATTTATGTTGTCCATCTGTTTTTCAGATATTTTTTTGGGTGGGACCAAAAATGAAGAAGAATCCAAATAGAGGTGGGCATCAAGTCAAGTCGGACCGGATTGTGTCCAACTAGACTCGGTTCGAAATTTTTAATGATTCGACCTGAATTCGATTCGATCCGGGACCGAGTCCAGGTCATCTAATTCGATCTGATCCGCTGCATTGCTGGCCTGACCCGAATTGAGTTCGACTTGGTTAGGGACACCGAGTCGGATCGGGTTCTTTTGTTTTATTTTTATTTTTAAAAAAAAAATTATATATATATATATATGATTTTCACCATTAAAAAATTTGTAGGGCCCACCATAATGTTTATTTTTCATCCAATCTGTTAATATGGTCACAACTACATGGATGAAGAGGAAAAACAAATTTCATATTGATCCTAAACTTCTATAACTCCTTAAAGAGTTTCAATGGTAGATGTTCAACCCCCCACTGTGTTTTGCAGTGTGGTCCACTTGATCTTTAGATCTATCTTATTTTTCCGCTCAAGCCTTAAGACGAGCCCACCAAATGGATGGACAGTTTGGATATAGCACATACCTCATGATGGGACCCACAGAACTTGTTGACGGCAATACACAGTTGGCACATGGTACACCTGCCAATCAGCTTCCTGACATCACATCAATACACCAATGTGAGTCCCGAGGCACATTGAGCCATGAGCTGAGACCTGAGACTTGAGAGGAGACAGATTGGCTACTCCCCCTGCCACCAGCCAGTGGCTGGTGGTTGGTGCTCTATGGACCCCACAATGATGTATTTATTTCATCCACGTTGTCCATCTATTTTTCTAGATAATTTTATAGTATTAAACCAAAAATGAGGTATATCCCAATCTCAAGTGGATAACATTACAGAAAATAGTGTTGAATGAACGTTGTGTGAATCGGATCGGTTCAGATTGGCTATTGACCTGAACTTGACTCGTTGTGCTTTCAGATATGAGTGAGCCTACTTGATTCAACCCAATCCTGGCCTTCGGTTCAGGTCGGATCGGATCCGATCGGTTCAATCGGGTCGGATCCGTCCGTTCAAGTTGGATTCAGCCCAGCTCTAGATCCAAATCTGGGGGAGTATACTATAGGAAACAGTGGTGACTGAACACCCTATTATTAAAAACTTCCTAGGGCTCACCATAATGTTTATTTTCCATCCGACCCGTTGATAAGGTCACGTATACCTACACATACAAACAAATATCAGCTTGATCCAAAACTTGTGTGGCTCATTAATAATCAATCACAACTGTTTCCTATAGTATGGTCCAACTGAGAATTGGATCTGTTTCATTTTTGGGCTCATGCACGGTAAGGGCCGCACCTAATCCGCTCCCATGGGAATAGATGCACACCTGCGCTTTGATTGGTTCCAGTCGGTGGTGGAACCCACACGTCAACGTTGGGTGGGTCCTTCCAAGCGAAGCAAACAACTCACTCATGTGCGCGATTTTTTACAAAACGTGTGACCACGCAAGCAAGGATGTTTACCAAAAAAACTCCTCAAGAGTAGAGATTTTATCAAATAAATCCTTGAATGAATAAAAGTACCAAAACATACTTTATAAGAGAAATCAATGAAACGACATCAGCTCAATCTTAAATTTTTTGCGAGTAAAATGGCCCAAAAAACCCTCTTCGCATAAAACGTATGTGTAACCTGATCAGGGCGTCCAAACAAGTGCATCCCACCACCGTACTGATCATCCAAACACCCAATTCAATCATTAGGTGGGCCAAATATACAACGGTAAGCTTCAAGTGGTACCAGATAGATTTGGGGTCCATGTGTTTTGTTTGTGGAATCCAACCCGTCCATAAGATGCATCATCTAAAATTCCTCAAGACCCAGTTTTCAGTCAGATCCAAAACAAAGGTGGGTCACAGATAAGGGAATCCAACCCACCGGAAGGGTCCCCACCGTGAAAGTGAGACACCCTAGACATAAGGTCCATCCAACCATTGCCCATGGATTACTACGTAGATTTGAGAGTTTTGGGGTGGATGTCCGTTGTTTATTATGGTCATGTTATCACTCGTGGACACAAGTCAATAAGAAGAAGTTTTTCTACAAACGCGCGGTTGGGTCGACGCTCTAAAGAATACACTTCAGGACTTTAAATAAGTCAAGGCAGTATTAGGGTTCTTGAGAAATTTGATAGTAAAGTTCATACTAAAAACATTTTATTTACAGGGATCGGTATTGCTTTCCGACCATAGATAGCATGTTTTCAGTGTGTCAATGTCTTGGGAATCAAAGGAAATCAAAGGTTGAAATAAAGGACATTGATTGGATATTTTCATAGTTGGTGTGGTCCGCCTTTTGATTTATTTATCCCTAACCAAACACACCATAACACCCTTTTGATGTAGGTTGTAAGGCTAAATTTGAAATTTTATTGACATATATGCGTGCGCGCTAGCTCGCTCACACGTGTATATGCCTATGTATATATAGAGGGAGAGAGAAATGTTCAAACACAATTAGTTGTACGTCCAACTAAGTTTGTGAGGCCCACCATCCAGCCAATCTTGCAAGGTAGTCCCACCACTAAGTTTGTGAGGCCTACCATCCGGCCTATCTTGCAAGGTAGTCCCACCCTGAAAATGAGATGTCTTAAAAATCAAGTCAATCCAACTATCTGGTGGGTCACACCATAGAAAGTAACGAACAGGCACGGCCATCCGAAAACCTCTACAATTATATGGTTCCCATCGCATCTCATTTTCAGTGCCCTTTACTCTGTGGTCTGAAGACTTTATGAGGCCCACTGTGATGTGCGTGCCTTATCAATGCTGCTCCCCAGCTCGTTTTAAGGCATGATCCAAAGCTCAGATAGATCACACCACAAAAAACAGTGGGGATGATGGCGTCCACCATTGAAACCACCCTAAGGCCCTCCATGATATTTATTTGTCATCCAAACTGTTCATTAGGTGTCACCAAACCTGGATAAAGAGAAAAACAAATATATTAGCTTGATCCAAAACTACTGTCCCCAATGAGTTTTCAATGGTAGGCGTTCAATTCTCACTATTTCACGTGGTGTGGTCCACTTGAGTATTGGATATACTTCAATTTTAGTATTAGGTCATTAAATGAGCATGAAAATTGGATGGACAATGAGAATAAGAAGCATCCATTATGGTGGGCCCCACAGTCTTCACACAAATGTAAAGGGCAGCGAGGGCATCACGACGTAAAAGCTATTTATGCAAACTTATGGTACAGTTGGAGTGGACCTACCATCATGCTTTTTCAAATCCATACCAACCATCAAGCGATTGACTCAATTTTCTGCTTAGGGCCGAAAAGATGGACCAAACAATGGGAAACAATGTATAAAGGAACGCTCACCCTCCAAACAGTTTCCTTTGATATGGCCCACCTAAATCACAAGTCGGCCAATTTTTTGGGCCCATGCCTAAATTTTTGTGTGTCATATAATGGTGTGAACGGAATTTACATAATCATCACAATAGGCCTTATAAAAAAACCAATGGTCCATATCTCTCTCCCAACATTTTCCTTAGTTAGGCCATTTCAGTCATGGAGATGGCTGATTTTAGAGCCTACAGCTAAAATGGGGTGACAAACTTGATGATCGGGGTGGATTTTACTTAAACATCATAGTGGGGTCCACTTCAGCAACTTCAGCAGGCCACACGTTAAGACCATAAAGAAGGTCGCCTGCGGACCGGCATGCAAGAGACCTGGAGTACTATATATATATATATATATATATATATATATATATATATATATATATATATATATATATATATATATATATATATATATATATATATATATTATAGTATCTCCTAATGTACATGCATCATAAAATAACCTGTTTTGTTGTATTTGATTTAATTGTGCATTTGTTGAAGAATGAAAGATAGGAATTGCATAATGCAGGTTTTGTTAACATCATTGATATTGATTTGAGAAGGAAAGGACCTATCCAACCAATGTAACGCAGGCACATCTGAACATACAAGTGGATGAAATTAAACATTGAGTTCATTAAGACATGCTTATTTCCCAATTACCTGGGTAATGTAAAGAAAATGTATAATGATTACAAATTACTTTATCTCTTTTAACAACATTTGCATTTGACTCGCCACCTTCCAAGTTTGGTTTATTAATTGTAAAATCATACTAATTGCATTTTTACATCACAAATACATTAACACAGTTGTTTAGATTTGAGATTTTCACAATATTATCATTGTTGATCTCAAATTCGGCCACGCGAAACATGTGTATGCCAAAACCGATTGGGACTTATTCAAACCATGACTACCGACCCTTGGCGTTAAGATAGAGTAAGGTTAGTTCGTTTGCTTGACCGTTCATCTATTCAACCAACTGTCATATACTCATTACTCAAACGATTAGTGGAGGTTGTGGCTCTTGCTCCAATGAGCTCTTTTTTGCCTTGAAATTTTAAGGACTTTCAAATGTGCAACAGTTGTATGGTCGAAACGAAAGGGATTGGAGAAAGATGGATGCGAGAAAAGGCATTTGACTTACCACTACAACGGGATCATCGGCCTGACTAAGAGCAGCAAGATACTTTTGAGAGTAGCGTGCTGATGAGCGAGGCAAAGGCAATGCTAGAGATTACAACTAAGGTCAGCCCAATGTATGAGCACAAGCGAACGAATTCTTAAGTTAAAGTCTTCCTTCATATCCGACATGTAGGCGCAGATAGAAGGGAACTACAACTATTAGCTATGACTAAGAGTCGGTCCGGCATGTGCGTAAGGGCATACTGAGACTAGATCTACACTAAGGGTCTACTATTGTTGATCAGATGAGAACTAAACCTAGATACACAGCATTGTGTTGGATTTGTGGTTGGGTTTTGGAGAGGTGTCATTCTCTTTGTATCTGCTTTTGCTATTTATAGTCTTATATGGATGACAAGAGAACAACCGTTTATCCACGTATCACCTTCATGTGCAACCAGCAAGGGAAAGAACGGTTACATTTCATCAATCATGATCTTATCTTCGTTGTATGCTTAGAACGTACTTTAGGGTTGATGTGTCTAAAACAAATAGTTACCTTTATCTGGAGAAAATCAAAATGTCAAAAATACCCTTGAAAAGATGAGTTGATCTCTGAATTTCCAACGCATACTTCTCAAATATCTTATGTGTCACGTGACTAAATCTACACCATTTATCTGGTCTATACAGATTTTTGGTATAAGCAATTATATGAAAATGTGTAATGATTATAAATTCATTTACCTGTCTCCTGAATATGTTAGACAATTCCCATGTATGGTTTAGCGGTGGTAAAATCATAATGATAACATTTTTCCTTTACATTACAGGGTAATTGACAAAACAAAAATGCATTTAAAGTTTCTCTTGATACCCAACTAAGATTGTGTTTAGATGCATATGTGAATTGAATTGTGAAGATTCAATTAATCAAGAGGTCATGATGAAAGTGATTATCTCACACATAGGGTTGTGCATGGGCTGGGTGGACCTAATGGATACTAGAACTTGGCTCCATGCGGTCTTAGGCATATGTGTAGTTAAATGGTTCTAGGTGTTGTAGGTATTTGTTTAAGTATGATTGATAATTGGGATGAGTATGGATATATTCCAATACATACTTGGACCTTGCTCAAACCCATTTATTTATGTATTACATGCATGTTGGTATGCATACATACATATAAACAACAAATATTTACCGGCCACACAACCATATGTATTGTTTATGTAACCTATTGTTCACTCCCCAAGTATAGGGTTGTGATGTAGTAATAAACTCGGTGAGACCGAGGTCGAATCCCAAGGGGCTGAAACCTGTACATAGTCTGAAACTAAGTAGAACTAGAACTAGAATAAGATGAAATCTAAATCAAATAAATTTGAGGAATAATGGTGAAATAATTATCTAAAACTTAGGAATTCAGAGGAAGAAAACTAGGGATTCAGAGGATCCACTTGTAGAGATCAGGGACATCTTATGCCTGTTTCAAGAATTCAACTGGACTTAGGGTCCCATCTTCATCCAGTTGAAGAGTGTAACCATAGAAATTAACCGAACTTCCTTGATATAGTTTTCAAGAGATGAAAGGTATATGAATTAGAATGGATTCCATCACCAAACCATGCCTAGGAGACAAAGTAAACAAATGTAATTAAACTAATTACCAACCAATCAATGTATGAAGGTTAGGAAGGGTACCGTCATCTGACCATGCCCAAGAGACGATGGTGAACAACTGGGCTGCCTGACGTCATAAACATAAAAGGAAAGGAAGATGCTCAAAGCTATCGCAGACCCATTGTAATTTTAGTCACAACAGACCATTAAAAACTAAAAACATTCCCTTTGATCAAACTATAATCAAGGTAGTTCAAATAATATAAATCAAAGCCATAAAATCCTTCCCATCACACTACAAGCTTCACCTCTTAGCCCTAGCTAAGAGGTTCAGCCGATCATGACTAAAATCTATTAATAAAATAACTAAATAAAAGGAAGAAAAAGAACTCGTTTAACCGGCCCATGCTCCACACGTCGCCTCCACAGCTGCCCACTGATCTAAAGATGATCCTTCCCTCTGTCTTTCCCTTCCTTTTATAGAGGATAGAGGCCGGTGGGTGCTGCTGTGACAGAGTCGGAGATGGAGTATCCTGTTTCTCACAGCAACAAACGCACAACCCATACGCTGATTCTTGGTGCATCCCATTGTTGAGTTCAGACAGGAGATCCACAACGTTCACCAGCTTCTCCTTGAAATTCCAGTTGGAATAGGGTACTCCTGGACGTTTCTATGCTTCAGCCCACCGAACTTGTAAAACCACCATCCTTCTTCTGTTTGGAAGATCGAATTTTTATCTCCATGGGTTCTTGAAATTCTCCACCTAGGCTGAGGCGAGAGGGTCCATGGGCTCAAGATGGACGGTCCGGATTAGATTTTCGTTGTACGGGGTGGCCCACAATGAAAAACCGCAACTCTGTTTGCGAACAGAGCTTCTGCGTCAGCTCTGTGATGGACGGTGGCCCACTGATTAACGAGGACAGAGGAATCCACTACGTCCATTGTATTCCCCTCGAAAAACCGTTAGGAATGGACGGTTTTCTGGAGCAGTTTCAATGTGGCCCACGAGATCTTTCACACCACCGTCCATCCTCCGTTTGGACGACTGGATTTAGCTCCTCGTGATATTCTGTAATTATGCCACCTAGGCAATGATAAAAGGCTCAATGGGAGATTAATGGACGGTGCGGATTGATGATTTGGATGAGGGGTGGGCCCCACTGCGAGAAACGGACGCACTAAGGGAGGACGCTGTGTCCTTTCTGGAGGTGGAGAAGATGGTGTCGGTCAACATTAGCTAACAATTTTGAGAAATCCAGCGCACGGCTAGTACGCTTGTGCACCGTGCACACGAGATGTACATGAGATCCTATAGAGATGGTCGTGAGAAATCCGCTCTATCCATCCATATTGTCAGCTCATTTAACGCGTTGAGACCAATTTTGAAGCATATCCAGATAGCAGGTGGGCCCAAAATCAATGGTTTATGGGATAATCTATCTGTTGGGCCACTTTCACAGGGATCGAACGGATAAAATTCGACGTGTACGGTTAATTTATGGTCCTCAGGCCATGTATGAAATTTTAAGCTGAGCGGATAGTGGGAACCCTGTGATCTTGCATTCTGGACGTCTTTCGGACCACTTGAGCTTCAGTTTCTCGATTTTCTTGGATCTCTGGTGTACAAATCTGTTGATCTTGGTCTCCTGGGGTCCGTCCCTTGCCTTGGTATCTTCAAATCGTTAAATCCATGCTTTTAGCACCTTTTTGCAATCCATGCTCTCAAATACACCCTGCATCACAAACATGGTTAAAACCGGGCGTTAAACAGTATCATGCTCGTAATTCCGGGCAATAAATGGGGTCTAATATACAATATTTGACCCTCAACAACTATGCAACTAGAGGCATCCACCAAAATAATAACCAAGTGCAATATTCAACAAGTAAAAATCTATTACACTTATATGTTGACAGGTGAGACATTTTGATGTAGGACATGGCACAGATACATTCCTAGTATGGTTGGGCCAAAAGAAGACCAAATAGAAGTGGAAGTAATCTATCAAATTCAGACCCAATGCTGATGGGTTTTTTTTTACCCATCTTCAACCGGTTGAGAGCCCTGCTCGACTGGTCGAAGGCTGGTGGTCGACCAGTCGAAGGTTCGATTCGTGACACGACTCAAAGTCCAGTAAGTTTTTTTGCTATTTTTTACTGTAACTACGACTAGTCGAAGGGATGGCTCGACTAGTTGAAGGTTACGCAGTTTGTTCTGCGATTTTGCACGAAACTGCGGATTTGAGTTCTTTCGCAACCGGGATGCGAAAGGGAAGTTTCATAAACTATAAAAGGGGTTGCCTAGGGTTTTCTAGGGATATGCAAGAGGGTTTCCTAAAGCTTTACAAGGGATTTACTAAAGGGTTTAGGGCTATCAAAAGGTGAGAGAAAGAGAGAGTAAGAGAGAGAGGAAGGTTATAGAAGGGAGGTTCTGCTCGTGGAGGTTATCTACTGTGCAATCTATATCTCAGTGCTCTTATGTCCTCGTAATCGGTTAGATCTCTCTGTTTTCTCTATTTCTCTTATTGTTTATCCACTCCTGCGTGAGTGAAGAAGGTTGTAACGTTCTACTTCATAGTGGATTGTTGATCTGGACGAGGTCCCGTGGTTTTTACCTCTTTAAGGGTTTTCCACGTAAAAATCTCTTGTGTGGTGTGTGATTAATGCATTGATTGTTTTCATTGCTTTATTATCCATAATTCTGGTTTGTTCTGGAGGGCTAGATCCTAAGGTTTTGTGCAAGGCCCCCAACAAAGTAGTATCAGAGCTAAGTTCATTGAACGGGTAGGATCAGTTTGGAATTATGGAAGGTGGCTCATCAAGGATGATCAGCCTCAATGGTTCTAACTGGACCATATGGAAGGCTAAGATGGAGGACTTGCTTTATTGTAAGGACCTATATTCTCCAATTTTAGGCATATCAGCAAAATCTAAGGATATGACTGATGATGATTGGAAGAAGATGGACCGAAAGGCAGTGGGGTTTAGTAGACAATGGTTGGATGATTCTGTGTTCCACCATGTGTCTACAGAAACCTCAGCCACTAGCCTATGGCTGAAATTACAAGGGCTGTATGAGAGGAAAACAGCCGGTAACAAAATTTTCTGATAAGGTGACTTGTGAATCTCAAGTTCAAAGATGGTGATTTTGTGGCCGAGCACATGAATGAGGTCAGCAATATAGTGAACTAACTCACCTCTATGAAGATGGTCCTGGATGATGAATTGCAGGCTTTACTATTGCTTAGTTCATTGCCTGACAGTTGGGAGACATTAGTGGTGTCTCTAAGTAACTCCGTGCCAGACAGAAAGATATCAATGGAATAGGTGACTAGCTGTCTCTTCAATGAAGAGACAAGGAGAAAGTGTCAGGGGTCTACTCAGCAAGAGGCCCTTATGACACAGGAACGGGGAAGAGGAAAGAACAGGAAGGGCGGGAAGGCCCGAGATAAATCAAGAGGCAAGTCGAGTAATAGAAAAGATGTTGAATGCTGGAATTGTGACAAGAAGGGCCACTACAAGTATGAATGTCGTGGTAAGAAGAACGACAAGAAAGGAAAAGGGAAGGAAGATGAATCAGATTCCACTGCGGTCGCTTCAGATGGCGACATGGTAGTTATTCTTTCAGTAGATCATGATGTATGTCTCACGGCTACGAGTCAGGACATCGACTGGGTGATAGACTCAGGAGCTTCTTTTCATGCGACTCCACACAGGGACTCCTTCACAAGCTACAAGTCAGGTGACTATGGGACTGTGAAGATGAGAAATTCTGGCGTATCAAAAATCGTGGGAGTCGGTGATATTTGTGTGAAAACTGATGTGGGCTGCACATTGGTTCTCAGGGATGTGAGGCATATCCCAGACCTTCGCCTCAACTTGATGTCGACGGGGAGGATGGATGATGATGGCTATGAAAGCCGTCATCAAGGGTTCGTTGATCGTGGTCAGAGGGAAGAAGTGTTGCACCCTGTACAAGGCAAGTGTCAGTATGTGCAAGGGTGGGTTGAACGCAGTGGAAGATTCAACTATTGACATGTGGCACAGGCGTCTAGGCCACATGAGTGAAAAAGGGCTTCAGGTACTAGTAAAGAAGCGGCTCCTTCCAAACGTGACAGGTACACCTCTCAAAACCTGTCTTGATTGTTTATCAAGGAAACAGTATAGAGTTTCATTTGTTAAAACTGCTTCTCATGTTAATAAAGTGCATGCATTAGATTTAGTTTATTCTAATGTTTATGGTCCTATGAGGACAAAAACCTTGGGTGGGGCATTGTATTTTGTTACTTTTATAGATGATGCATCTAGGAGGATTTGGGTTTATGCTTTGAAATCCAAGGACGAGGTCTTTGGTGTGTTTAAATTGTTTCATGCTAGGGTCGAGAGAGAGACAGGTAGATCATTAAAGTGCATCCGCACCGACAATGGTGGTGAATACATTGGCGACTTTCATGAGTACTGCAAGTCCATGGGTATACGGCATGAACAGACGGTCCCCAAGACCCCCCAGCATAATAGTGTAGCTGAGCGAATGAATCGCACCATTGTTGAGAGAATCAGATGCATGTTATCCCATGCGAAATTGCTCAAAACGTTCTGGGGAGAAGCAATGCACAAGGCGATGTATTTGATAAACAGGTTTCCATCAGCCCCATTGAATGGAGAAGTACCTGAGAAGGTGTGGACTGGACATGATCCATCGTACAGTCATCTCAGGGTGTTTAGATGCAGGACATCCGTTCACATACCAAAGGATGAGAGGTCCAAGCTCGATATGAAGATCAGGCAGTGTGTGTTCTTAGGGTACGGTGATGAAAAGTTCGGTTACAGGTTGTGGGATCCGACCGAGAGGAAGCTCGTCAAGAGCAGAGATGTGGTTTTCTTTGAAGATTAGTGTATAGAAGACATTGGTAAGCCAGAGAAGAACCAGCCTAGTTCAGGTGAGTTAGAGGACATGGATCCGGTTACTCCTCCCATGGTGCCTGATGATGGGGGAGTACAGCAAGGTGCAGAGGACGAGAGAGTTCCTTCAGAAGATGGACCAGGGGAGCAACCCCCACTTGATCTACCTGTTGAGCCACAGTTAAGGAGGTCATCTAGGGACAGACAGTCGTCCAAAAGGTACTCGCCGCATGAGTACATTATGTTAACTGATGGAGGAGAGCCAGAAGATTATTCTGAAGCCCTAGCCGACGAGCATAAGGGGGAGTGGTTAAAAGCTATGCAAGAGGAGATGGAATCCTTGCATAAGAACCACACCTATGACATGGTGAAATTGCCTAAAGGCAAGAAAGCTTTGAGCAACAAGTGGGTGTTCAGAAAGAAGATTGAGCAGAAGAATTCACAGACGAGGTTCAAGGCCAGACTCGTGGTGAAAGGGTTTGGTCAGAGGAAAGGCATAGACTTCGAGGAGATATTCTCACCAGTGGTGAAGATGACATCTATACGGGTGTTGCTTGGGTTGGCGGCTAGCATGCATGGATCTGGAGATAGAAGAGCAGTTAGATGTTAAAGCGCCTTTCTCCATGGTGACTGGAAGAAGAGATCTACATGCACCAACTAGAGGGGTTCGAAGTCAAGGGCAAAGAGCATATGGTGTGTAGGCTGAGGAAGAGCTTGTATGGGCTGAAACAAGCTCCACGGCAATGGTACAAGAAGTTTGACTCGTTTATGTTGAAACATGGGTATGACAGAACGGAGTCGAACCACTTTGTGTTCACACGCAAGTTCTTAGATGGTAATTTCTTAGTTCTGCTCTTATACGTTGATGACACGCTCATCATGGTAAAAGACATCAAGAAGATCGACAAGCTGAAACAGGAGTTGGGCAAGTCCTTTGCGATAAAAAACTTGGGCCCGGCCAGACAGATCCTAGGAATGGTGATATCCCGTGACAGAAGCAGCAGGAAGCTCTGGCTGTCACAAGAGCGGTATATTGAGAAAGTCATAAAGCGATTCAATATGAATGCAGCGAAGCCGGTCAGTACTCCACTAGATGGTCACTTCAGATTGAGCGACAGGCAGTGTCCCAAGACGAAGGCAGAGGTGGAAGAGATGCAGAAGATACCCTATGCGTCAGCGGTAGGAAGTTTGATGTATGTTATGGTGTGTACATGCCCAGACATAGCATATGCGGTTGGTGTTGTCAGCCGATATCTTGTCAATCCTGGTAAAGAGCATTAAGTAGCGATGAAATGGATACTACGATATCTAAGAGGCTTATCCAGGTTGAGCCTATGCTATGGTGACGGTAAACCTGTGTTAGAGGGCTACACAGATGTAGATATGGCAGGTGACATAGACTCCAGGAAGTCTACATCGGGGTTCATGTTCACGTTTGCAGGGGGCGGTTTCTTGGCAGAGCAAGCTACAAAAGTTCGTAGCATTGTCGAAGACAGAGGCCGAGTACATTGTAGTCACAGAGGCATGTAAAGAGATGCTTTGGATGAAGAGGTTCCTACAGGAACTTAGCCTGAAGCAGGAGGAGCACGTGATCTATTGCGATAGTCAGAGTGCTATACACTTGAGCAAGAATCCAAGTCAGTACTCCAAGTCGAAGCACATAGAGGTTCGGTATCACTAGATCAGGGATATTTTGGAACAGAAGGTGTTACAGCTTGAGAAGGTCCACATGGACGATAATGGGTCAGACATGATGACCAAGGCTTTGCTCAAGGGCAAGTATGAGGTTTGTAGAAACCTGGCTAGCTTGAAGAAGGTGAATCCCTCCTGGGTCAAAAAAGGGGAGATTTGATGGATTTTTTTTACCCATCTTTGACCGGTCGAGAGCCCTGCTCGACTGGTCGAAGGCTGGTGGTCGACCGGTCGAAAGTTCGAGTCATGACACGACTCAAAGTCCAGCGAGTTTTTTTGCTGTTTTTTACTGTATCTACGACTGGTCGAAGGGATGGCTCGACTAGTCGAAGGTTACGCAGTTTGTTCTGCGATTTTGCGCGAAACTGCGGATTTAAGTCATTTCGCAACCGGGATGCGAAAGGGAAGTTTCCTAAACTATAAAAGGAGTTGCCTAGGGTTTTCTAGGGATATGCAAGAGGGTTTCCTAAAGCTTTACAAGGGATTTGCTAAAGGGTTTAGGGCTATCAAAAGGTGAGAGAGAGAGGAAGAGGGAGAGAGAGAGAGAGAGAGAGAGGAAGCTTATAGAAGGGAGGTTTTGCTCGTGGAGGTTATCTACTATGTAATCTATATCTCAGCACTTCTATGTCCTCGTAATCGGTTAGATCTCTCCATTTTCTCTATTTCTCTTATTGTTTATTCACTCCTGCGTGAGTGAAGAAGGTTGTAACGTTCTACTTCATAGTGGATTGTTGATCTGGACGAGGTCCCGTGGTTTTTACCTCTTTAAGGGTATTCCACGTAAAAATCTCTTGTGTGGTGTGTGATTGATGCATTGATTGTTTTCATTGCTTTTTTATCCATAATTCCGGTTTGTTCTGGAGGGCTAGATCCTAAGGTTTTGTGCAAGGTCCCCAACAAATGCCACGCAGGGTATAATGTAATTGGGCACAGGCGCATCCAAATCTGAGAAATTCAATCTGGATAGGGAGAAATTGCGGTTTGAAATGTGAACCGTAAATCGGCCATAACTTTTGATCTGGTTATCGTTACAAGATGCACAACTTATCAATCTTTACTGTAACAGGTCATCTGGGGTCAATTGACATGTCGGTCTATTTCGCAAGAAAATGCTTCATTCTAATTCATAAATGGATTTTTAAAAAAAAAATACTATTTTTGGTAATTCCAATTTTAGAAATTTTATTATTTTTAGTCATTTTGATTTTTATCGTATTTTCTTATTTTTTAGATTTTCATATTTTCATTATTTTTGACAAAAGTTTATTTAGAATTTTTTATCTTTAGAAATTAAGCTTTAAAATAGTTTTGTTAAAATTAAGACTTTTATTAGAATTAGAATTTTTCTATTTTTTATCATTAAAATTAAAAATTTTCTTTATTAATTACACAACTATTAGTTATAAAATTTCTGAATTTCCTTTTTTTTCCGTGGATTCAAGAATAATCTTATGGATGCCGAATTTCCTTTTTTTTTTTTTTTTTTCCTTGTGCAATTAGTTACCTGAACTTTTCATCTACAAGACTACAACTAGTTGGAACGAGATGCAAAATATGTATCTTGTGGCAATGAACCACTTTCCCCCGAAAACAAAAGGAAGATACAAAATAATGGCAATGATGATTTCATCTGTAGGAAGTATTCTGCAATTGCATTTAACTAAACTTTCTAGTCCAGCTAAAAAGCAGAATAATTGCAGTTTTGAAGCTAGGCCTCGAGACATAATTGTAGAGAATAGCAGTTTTATTCATCAGTGCAGTTGCACCCAAAAGAAAAAGCCCTTTCTTTTCTCCTTTTTTTTTTTTTTTTTTTTTTTTTTTTTTTTTGAGAAATGAACAGGCACTGCCCTTCTGTACTATAAGCTTGCTATACATTCTTTCCCTCCAGATCACATGCATGGGACATCTGAGTTGTGGATCACATGGTGTAAATTGATTTTGGGTCAGATCGTCTGCAGTAAATTGATTTGAATGGTTTGGCCCACCTGGCTAGTAGAAGAACCTGCTTTTTGCAGCAGATGATCTTGGTGGGAAAGAAGGCACAGTACCATAAGCTTGTGATGCCCTTGGTAGTACCTAAACATTTCTCTAGGAGAAGAAGGGGCAATTTGGGAATAATGGGTGTAAACTGGATGGAAAACGATGGAGCGGGCACGTCCAACATTTCTCAATTAACCTAATTTACACAAGTAGGAACGATGAGGTCGCTTATGGCAGATAATATGCTGAATCCACGGAACTCTCTATACTCTTTATATAGATTTCTCGAATTCACAAGTATGAAAATAGAAATAATTTCTAATAAATTTGAAATAAATTATCTGATGATAAAATTAAAAAATGAAATTAAAATACTTTAAATAGTGAACTCAAACTTAATACAGAGTTTTAGACTCAACTATAAATAGTAAACTTAATTACTATTTATATAGTGTCACCATTACTATTGGACTTCATGATTTTCGGCCAAAAATAATAAGTATCCAATTTGGCCTAACCATGTCATTCTCCAACTCAAAGTATCAAAAGTTATAATTGGATTAAAACTTACAATTTATAGCAAAAAATAAAATAAAATGGAATTTCAACCATCAATATAATAGAATCTCACAAATCCAGCATGGGCAGGGTTGGTTGGTTAAATTAGCTTTTCCAGCCCCAAATATATGATATGTCAAAAAACCTATTTTGATTTGCGAGATGCAACTGTTTTAAGGTTCCGATGGTCCTGATCATTTCTACCTCTGATCCGGCCTTCTCTGTCCATCTTTGCCATGTACATCATTGTGGGGCTCACAGAGCACTGCCCAGTAGCACATCCCTACTTCATCATGCAATCTGCGTCCCTCGTTAGATGGGCAACACATGGGAGAAGAATGGATAATTTCTTCCACCTCTATACATCGTTTTTCCTGTGTTCCCAGGTGGAGCACACCATGGTTAAAAAGTCCGGAGGTTCATCCCCTTATGCGATTTTGACTGGCCGACGATCAAATAGTCAGGTTGAAAAGATGCTTCAAGGCGTTGATTTATTTAAGTGGAATGCAATCCATTGAAAATTTTCTTCAACGAATTGATGTTTAACTATATAAGGATGATCAGAATCAAAGGTCTTGGTATCGATCCTGGCGGGGGTGGCTAACAGTAAAGTGTGAACTGACATTGTTGTGTACTAACAAGCTAACCGAAAATTTTATATATATATATATATATATATATATATATATATATATATATATATATATATATATATATATAAAAGGATGATCAGAATCATCAATTTAACTTGCCCCATTTGATATAGCATACGTAATATGGACGGTTCTTATCATCTAGGCAACTTTGCGAGTGGACCCAGTAGGTGTCCTGTGAAATGACACACGTAAAACAAACTCCACTTCTAGAAACCATTGTCTTTCAAAGAGGGACCATGTTTAAATTGACTGGATAATCCCCGGCTGGGGCCCACATCAGTTCCCTTGCCACGACTTTCCACATCAGCATTACATCATGTCCTAAAATCATTCACATTGTATGAAGGGAAAAGACAAATATCGCCTGTTCGAAAACTCGTCCCAAAAGAAGGTTTCAATGTTTGGCCTTGAATAGCCACTATTTCCAAATAGTGTGGCCCACTTGAATTTTGGATCTGCCTTAAATAAATGGGCCCCACTGTGATGTATGTGTTATATTCACAGAGTTTGTTTTGCTAGATTATTTTAGGGCATGAGCTAAAATATGAAAAAAATTCAAAACTCAAATAAACCATGCCACAGGAAATGGTGGGGATTGAACGCATATCATTAAAAACTTCTTAAGGCCACGGAAGTTTTGGATCAAGCTGATAGTGTTTTCCATTCATCCAAGTCTAAATAGGTTAAAATGGAAAGTAAGATGATGGTGGGGCCCAAAGAACTTTGCCCCATCAACATAGTATGTACATAGGTGCCGATTCCTACCCTAAGCAATTTGAGTCATGTTGACGTCTCACATGCATCAAAGTGACCCCTGAGATCGGAAGCGGATTACGTGGTGTGCCACGCACCGGCGACCTCACCGGTGCGTTGACGTCATTAATACGTGGACATACCATGACTTATGTGTTATATCCAAACCGTTCCTCTATTTGGTGAGATCATTTTAAGGTTTGAACGGAAAAATGAGTCAGATATAAATCTCAAATGGACCACACCACATACTGCTGGGTATTGAACATCTACCATTGAAAACTTCTTAGGGTCACAGAATATTCTGATCATTCTTATATTTTTTTTCCTTTCATCCAGGTCTGTGTGACTTTATGAACAGGTTGGATGGAAAATAAATATCATGGTGGGCCCTTAAGAAAGTTTCAACGGTGGGAATCACTGTCCCCACTGCTTTTTGTGGTGTGGTTTGCTCCGACTTTCGTCTCATTTTCAGGTTCATGTCCTAGAATGATATGGTGTGGTTTGCTTGGACTTTTGACCAGCCTCAATTTTGGGTCCATGGCTTAAAATGATATATAAAAAAAAATGAACTGATGGTGTGGATATAACAAATACATCATGGTGGGGCCACAAAACTTGGTGACGTCAACACACCACCAAGTCGGTGGTGTGTGGCACACTACGCAATCCGCTTCACCGGATATCCATTGCTTTTTTTTTTTCTTTTATCTTTCTCTTAGCCTGTTAGTAGACCCCACTGTCAGTTCACACTCCACTGTTAGCCACCCCACTAGGGATCGATCCTGAGGCCTCAGTGTTGAACAGATATCCATTGCTTACTGGAGGAATTTTACGATGATACGGTGGAAATTGATACAGTAAGCCATGGCCTACCAAGAGGCGAGGGACAATTGGTGTACAGCATACGTGGATTTTTGACAAGTGGGGCCCATAGTTTGGTAGCTCCACCTTAGATTATAAAAACAAAACAAAAAAAAAGTCCCTCTCAGATCGGAAATTTCCGATGGCCAAACGTGGACGGTTGTTGTATCTCTTTCCACATTTTACCAGTAGATCAGCACTATAAAGGTCGAGGATTTCCTAGCAAGAAGACTTTTTGAGGCAAACGCGGTAGGAGAGTTACCAAACTGGTCGACCGCAATCACTGGCTCCAAATCACAGCCGCACGATTGGGCTGTAGCTTTACCCTATTAGGAACGCTGCTTGCGCCCGCACATTTCCAAGCGCTAAATTCAGGCACGCGCTTCTCTAGACCATCTGATTTTTAGGCCAGGTCACCTTAACCACAGGTCCCATCCAATGAAACATCTTTGATCTTGCACGCTTGTGCCACTTACGCACGTGTAGCGCACATCAGTAAAAGGGAATAACCAACTGGGAATAGTCCAGTACTAAATCAACCCACAGCTATATCTCACTGTGGTTAAAAATTTTATTGGGATCAGCTCTTAATTGGACGATGATGGGGAGTGGGCCCCACAAAACCCTACTCAAGGATTATCTACTCTTTTTCTCATCTAAAAGAAAAGAGAAATGACTCAGGAACATATTCCTTACGCGGCACATGGCTGGGCCTACCAGAATAAAATCATCCGTTTGTTTTGTTTGAAATGTGGGTCGCCTTTGATCTACACCACCAATGAATGTCTCGACTTTTCGCTTATTTTCTTTCTCTTTTTTCTTTTTTAACTTTTTAACTGAACTGAAAGTAGGCGCCACCAACTCTCTTGGGCTTCAGGTCGGGCCTAAATTCCCGTAAATGACTAGGCTTTCCCACCAAACCTAACTAAATGCATACCAAACGCACCCAAAGGCAGGTTCAAGCCTGGGTTCTTAGCTCATATCATGGGTAGAACCGGTGGATTTTTACAAAAAGACAGTGGAATTTAAATGTTATTTTAAAAAATCTATCTTATATCTAGGATCCCCATCTTTGATAAGATCATATTTTTAATTCTCTAAAATCAAGATGAACGGTCGATTGTACCTTTGCACAATTGAAATTGCAGTGTAGTTTTCCTGTTTGCCTAAGAGGTATCCCTCCGATTTATCTTAAGTGAAGGAGAGGACAGAGCCACCCTCAATTCTTCTAGTAGGGGCCAATGTTTGACCTATGCAATGGATGAGAGAAGTTAGTAAAAAGGAGAAGAGAGAAGGATTTCTCTCTCTTCCTCTAAGGTGACCCCATAGAGGGGATCCCAAGGGCTTTATTATTGACTCCCTTCTAAGATGGGATCTAAAATATAGGGAGGAAGTAGCGATTGCAATGGTGTTCCATCATCTTATAAACTTTTCAAGTATTCTAAAAAGTTTGTCAATCTCTCTTTTTTGTATATGTACTTATGCTCTAATCTTTCAACTATCACGACAATTCATCAAAACTTTATATTATATGTTGATTAAATAGTGGACAATCAAATTATCATCAAGCGCGATCAAAATAGCTCTTATAGTTAAAATAGAACTTTAACTATTGAAAATTTTCATAAAATCATTTTCAACTTTTTTTAATGTTAGACCCAGTGATAAAATCACTTAATGAGTCTTTGATCTAGTAAATTTAATCATAAGCATGTCCTTAAGTTAAACGGGTGGATTCTTTATTAACCCGTACAAGAATCAATAAATTATAATAGACATGTCCAACTACCTACTTTTACTAGCCTTGTACTGACATGCATAAAGAGAGCTAACGCCATCCAACTAAGAATATTATCCCTTACACATTCTCATGTCTAAAGATTAATCATCTTTTTATATAACCCCAAGTCTAATCATAGTCTAAACTAATAAGTTCCAAACGAGTGACTAGAACTCGATTCACCAATGTAAGTTTTCAAATGTTTAATAAGATCATGTATCCATGACACACTCGCACTCCCATGTGGGATAAATATGAAGGCATATTGATACCAAGTCGGCCATCAATGGTGGAGATTGTCTATTATGAACCAAGTTGCCTCTTCACACGGGGTGATCATATTTCTTATAGTATGATATTCATAGATAAATCTCAAGTACCTGTGATGGTCATGGCACAAAATGGTAATGAGATCCATGTACCGCGCAAAATGGTAATGAGATCTATAGACCACAACTCTCCTCATTCAACAGCCATTATTTCTAATCTCAAATTTTCAAAGATACCTAGAGGAGTCACTCTCCACATAATCTACACTCATGTATGTTTAAGGTGACACTGCATATTTGCTAAGACGTATTATTTTGTCCACAAGGGACACATGGTCATCATGATCTACGGTTGAAATCGTCATTGTCACATCCACATGTGTGCGCTACACCCAAACGAGCCTAATGCTTATGCTAAAAAAATTCCAATGACGTAACGTTGGTGATATACTAAAATTTTCATTTGAGTTGGTTTTAGTTACACTCGAGTTAATAGGTTGAATTAGTTGTTTTCAGATTGAGTGGTTTTTTTCAGTCCTGTGTGAGCAGGATGAAGGTGGGCTAAGCTGGTCCAGGCCTAGCTCCAACCAGCTAGCTCTGAGCAGGATCTGGTCTGAGGCAAAGTCCCACATGATTGGCTAGCTGCGTTTTAATCTCAAGAACTGATTAGCCTAGGGCTTGAAGATCATAAGGCTGGCCCAACCAGACCCCAACCCAGAGTACTGGGGATAAGTCAACCAAATTCAGCCAGGTTGGAGGTGATTCATGGTTTCAAATGGGATGGGGTCTGATCAAGTCTGAGTTGATTCGGACTAGTTCCACCGGAACTCGTCTGAGTTTAAAATCATGGCTGGGTCCCACTTGGGCTTACTTGTAGTTTTTAGTCCAGGCCTTGACTTAATTGCTTAGATAGTGGGCCGGGTGTGACGTGGGCAGTCTAGTTGCTCATGGGCTGGTATGGACAAACCCCAGCCCGGCTCGGAATAGCCCAGGTACACTGGAGGATCTTGGTGACATATGAGATGAGTTCGGCCAGACTTGACAGTAATTCATACCCACATACACCACAATGGGCACTCGAACCCACGACCTCTACAATAATGCACCCTTTGATAATTGAACATTAATTCACATCCACACGCACCACAACAGGCACTTGAACCCATGACCTCTACAATAATGGGCACCACAGCAGGCACCCCCACATATAGAGCTGGGCATGGGACAAGTCGACTCGGCAAACTTAGACTTGTTCAGACCGGACTCGACCTGAACCGAGTGAGTGAGTCAATCCGAACTGAGTAGACTTCACCCAATCCAAACACAAACCGAGTCAAGTCCGAGTCATCTAGTAACTCGACTCGACCTGAAATCTAACTCGGTACTAACTCGACCCGAAATCCAACTCAGTACTTCCTCGACTCGATCTGAAACCAGACTCAAATCAAATTTATATAGTATATATATTTAAAAAAATCTAAATGTAATCTAACCTACCCACTGCACTCGACTCGAACTCTCTCCCTCCCTCCTCTCCCGAGCCCAACAGCCACCAACCACCACCAAACTTGAGCCCTCCGACCGACTCGGTGCTGACTTGACCCGACCCATCCCTGTGATCGGGTCGGACTCAGTTCGGGTTAGTCCAGGCCAGACCCAGACTCGGATCAGGCCGAGCATGTTAGACTCAGTACCAGATTGAGTCGGGTCAGCCCTAACTCAGTCCAACTCAACTCGATGCCCAACTCTACCCACGCACACTCTACAATAATTCATTAGCATGAATCAACAAGAGGTAATTGAGCATTATTGCTATTAATGCAAGTGATTAAAAAACTCCCTTTGGTTCTATCATCTTGTAAGCAATGCACCTATCCAAACAAACGATGCTGCCATTGATCATCTAGGACATGGCCACCCATCCTGGCGAATCCCACTATCGCCATGATCACTAGCATTGGATTTGAAACACGCGCCAAGCGGGCTGTTATTGTTCCTGTGGAATCCCTTCCCCTGCAGAAATTGCTTTAAGGGGAGTATTAAGGACCATGTAGTGTCTCTCGATATCATGTTCACTGTATAATATATATATATATATATATATATATATATATATATATATATATATATATATATATATATATATATATATATATATATATATATATATATATATATATATATATATTTACTCTTTGTTTTGAGTTTGACAGTTCTAAAGGCATTTCCTATCTGAAAGCCCAGAATGTGCTACCCCTTACAAATGACTGTTGTATAAAGGAATCCACTGTAGCTTGCAGTATCCCTTTTTCGAAAATAGGTGGATCCCCTCACCACGTGAGCTAACACGAGTAAGACCGTCTATTGATCTTTGATTTCAAATTGTGGCCCACCTAATCAGCAGGATGGCCTGATTTCCGTCTGAGGTGGCATCAGGGTCTGGCCTACATCTTCTGGTACTTATGTTCTAAACAAGTGGGCATGTTGGCAGGAAAAATGATCCGGTACCAGAAATTGTAGTACCTTGCAGAATCCACTTCTGGCCAAAGAAAGATCAATAATCTGCACTCGCTGTTAAATAAATAAATAATTTAAAAAAAAAAAAAAAAAATCTTCCAATCAAGCAATTAATATCCTACCATTGGTGTGATTCGTGACCTTGGCCTGTCCACGGTTGCAATGGGTGCCATAAATGTTGGGTGGGCCATTGGACTAAGTTCCAGTCATGCTAAACGGTTAGCAGGTTGGTCTTGAACCAGAAAAGAGGCTCATTTAAGTAAATGGACTGGGTTTGAACACTACCAAACTGACCCACCTATATGTAATAATGATGGGCTGGGCCACATGATATTATCAGGCCCAATTCCAAAGCTAATGATTATTATAACAAGGGTCGTAAATGTTTAGTCCAGTTCTTGGGTTGGGAAAGTTCAGCCCAAGTCAATAGGAACCCTTAGATAAGGGGTTTAGATCACCAAACTATGGGCCCATTTGTGGGAAGTATGAACTGGGCGTGTAAGGACACTGTTAGGTCTGTCCAAATCGTACCATAAATGGTAAGATTTTTCTGATTTTAAAATATACATATAAAAAAAACAAATGAAAAAATATAAATAAGAAAAGATTAAAAATTCATTAATCGTCCATTTACCTTCAACTTGTACCGAAAAAGTAATTCATATTATCAAATTATCAACTTAGAAAATGTATATGGTATATATATCATTATCTTGAAGGATTTTTGTCTTTTTTTCTTTGTTTTCTTTTGTTGTCTTTCGAAAAATTTACCTAATAAAAAATACAAAAATTCTTTAATAAATTTGTTCTTTTATACATTTCTTAGTTGTAGAATCATGTGCATTTCAATTCTACTGTGAATAGTATTTTGATTTCTTTGTTTTGAGTTTTTAATATCAAAATCTCCTCTTACCTCTCTTCCACTCTCTAAAGTAAAAAATTGAGGATATATTTAATATGAGAGACCTTTTTCATGTTTAATAAGCATAATAGTACAAAGAAAGGGGAAAAAAAAATTAATAAAAAAATTAATATATATATATATATATGAATTTGGAATTTTTAATTACTTTTTGGGCACATTTATGCAATCTAGGATTATCATACAATTCAATACAATTATCATACGATTATTTGGAATTTGCGAATTGGGTGTACGATTCAAATCACACACCCGTTCAATACGATATGAATCATACAATTCATATTGCAAATCGTACTATTCTGATGACACTGGGTCCGTCCTTGATTTAGGATGATGATATACATCCCATTCTCAGGTTTCTGGTTCGTATGATATTATGAGTTACTTCTGCCCAAGAATGTGAGCTGTATTTGTAGGATGGACCGAAGAAACACATAGAAACCTCTAGTTTTAAACTCCATAATGGTGGGCCCGTTATTCAATGATCCGAACCATTGATCCGATGTGCCCACCATAGATGGACCGTAGGATATAGTCATCCAACCCTCGGCCCCCTCTTGGATTGAACATGGGTTGTCCCTATATTTGTACTTGGGAATCCTTGGCCCTAATGCATATATTATGTATAGTGGAATCAGGGCTTTGTGACTTGTTCATATGTCCCCCTATCATGGATAGAGTATGACCCCAAAATTGTTCATTATCTAACACCACCCGTCCATTGTGGGTTCTGTTGTGTTGATTCAATAAAAAATGAGGCCACACATGTGATCAAGGGCATGTATTTGAATTTCATGTGTAATTATGATGCGCGAGCATGCCAGAATCTACTCGAGTCAATGTGATTGAACTGATAGTGTCCCTCCCGTTAAGTCAGACCTATTAGAGACTAGATGCAGTGATCTAGTGTAACACCCCGAACTTTTCAATACTCGAGTATTGAAAGTTTTCGAGTGTTATCATGAAATTTAATTTAGTATATACATGTGTATGTCACCAATTTAGCTTCTTATAACCTTACATCTATTCTCTAATTTGAATCTGACCGTCGGGAATAATTTTCATCCATAGATCAAGTCATCTGACCATTGATTTTAAGACATGATAATCATAAATCTAAGTATTCTTACTTTTCCATCATAACCAACCGTTCGGTCAACTAATCATCGATAGGTAAAGATATCTTACCGTCCATTTTAAGTTTGGACCACCTGATCATACTAAACTAACTACCTGATCTCTACATCCGCTCGTACACGTTTCGAATCGAAATGCCGATCAATTCATCTTGTTCACTACCTATGAATATGCTTAACCCACCATTAAAATTACAATATGAGGAACTTACATATATGAACAAGTTACTTAAATCTAACGGTATACATGTTTTAACTTTTGATCACTCCAAAAACCCATTTTGTGTTCATCCATTTACGAAACTGACTATAATGATTCGAGATTTTGGTGTGTACGCATACATCTGCATACATGCATACTTGCATTCATCTAAGCATTCATGTATAATCTTTTCATTTATTCATGCAGACATGCGTCCATAAAGTGTTTAAGTTGTGATTGCGTGAATTATTAATTAGTGTAATTAATAATTGTATGGCTTTAGTATATATATGTATATGTATACATTTACTCTATTTACTCATACACCTAAGATCAATCAATCGTTCATTCATTGACCAGTTCAAAATCTAACCATGAAACATATACTAAATTCAACTGTTCTTATGCCGTGTAGAGTATGCGATCACCCACTCATCCATCCATTTTTTTCAGGATTATAGTTTAAACATCTAAGCCGTTTATCTGACGATTCACCTATACGATCAACTAAAAACCCATCTTGCACATATCTAATTATGAAAGTAATTGTACATTAACGTGCATATCAAATTAGAATCTTAATTGTTTGGTTATTTTACCTATATTTTATCATTTAATCATACATCATACCTGGATCCACTAATTGGGTCATCTAAAAATCAAACAAAAATCACTATGATGATTCTCACATTTGTCCAGATAAACTTACTGAAATACTTCTTACATTGAAATGTGATTTAATAGGTTTTAGAGGCCCCACAAGCTATATACATATTTTGGTGGTAAACTCATCATTTTAAAAGATTATAAAACCATCCATGTATCCATACGTACAATCGTAAATCCGACGCCTCATATCTTGCAAATGGGTAACTCATTTATAAAATTAACCATACATCGATCTCTCCGCTCATTAAGATACCACATGGTTTACCTAAATCTTATTTTCAATACATCCCAACCATCCTTTCATGTATGGTATAACTCTCTAATGTAATATGTCCTAAACATGTGTAGCATGCCTATTTAAATTTTAACATTGTAAAGGGTTAATAGCATGTATCAAATATTATTAATTTTTAGTGAAATATAAATATATATTAATTAGTATTAAAATAAGTATCAAGTAAGTATTGGGAATGAAAAAGCATGTGACGATCATCAAGGGTCACTAATATATACCACCCATCACAATAACTAACCCAACAACTTCAAATTATCCAAGTTTTATTACAAGATCAGTCAATCATCCGTTCATTGACTTAAACCAACAAAATAAAACTGTTAAATCCATACACAAATCAACACCGTTCAAAGAACTTCTCAATTCGTCATCCACCACCCAAATTCATCCATTAATTTGATCCATCAACCTACCCACATAATCAACCATCCATTGTACATTAATCACTTTACATGTATGCACATGTATACACTGCTCACACATGCACAACCATGCACCATATGCATATACACAACCACGCAACATATGCATCAATTCCTATACACACGTGATGTAATTTTTATAATAAATGAAACTAAATGGTGGGTGTTTCACTTCCACGAGATACAATTGAAAGGTTACATTTTATTTTTTTCACATGTGTATTACGTCTGGTGGGACCCTCTAATATAAATAGGGTCATGCGTGTAGTTGTATAGGTATGAGAATGAAAAATGTGAGAAAAAATAATACAATTAAAAAAAATTAGATGAAAAAAAAAAAAAGCTTGGTGAAAATTTTATCAAGGTGGGTGATCTATCTTTAATCTGAAATTTTTATAATTGTTGTGATTAAAGTTTTTTTAATAATTATAGTTAATTGCTTTTGAATTAAATTTTGTAGGAAATTATTGTTTATTATTGATATTTTTATTCATGAAATATTTGGAGAAAAAAAATTAATAAGATTAAAGTAAAAATATATATATATAAATTAGATTTCTAAACTATTGAATTTAATATAAAATAATTTTAGAGTATTATAATTATGTAGGAATTAAATTCAATTTTTTAAAATCCAAGTTACATTTTAAATTAATTCATTTTGACGTAAATACGTAGGTTGACTCAAGTTATTAATTTCGAATTTTTTTTAGAAATAGTATATCAAAATAATTCATACTAATTAAAATAATGATATGTATAATATAAGGTAAATTTTAATAACAACTAAAGTTTAAATTTAATAATTTAGTATAACTTATTAGGATTAAGTATAAATTGAGTACAATTTCAATTTGGGAATACTGATATACAATTAACTAATCTAAATTTAAATTTAATTTAACATTGATTAACTTACTTGTTCATTGGTAATTTAATTAGATTATAAATTTTAGGATTTATAAAATTAATTTTGATTAGGTAAATTTAAATTTCAAATTTAATTCTAAATAAACAAAAAATAATAATAATAAATTTAAAATTTTGCCATTTGATAAATTAAATTTTAGAAATTAAAAATTAGTTATTAATGTGGATTTTCTATCTATATAGTTATCTAACATTAATAAACCACATTAATAGGATGAACTTTAATAAAATAGAAATTCAATTCTTAGGATTAAAAAAAGAAAAATAAAAGAATCTAATTAATATGTTTATAATAAATCTTTCCTATAATATATTAGAAGGAAACAGAAAATTTTTAAAATAAATAAATAAGAAAAAGAAAAAGAAAATCATGTTTTATTTATATAGTACTAAATTAATTAAATTAAAATTGTTAAAATCTAAATCATACATTAATTTATTTGGATTCAGAATTTAGAAAGGATTACTTTTAAGAGTTCCTATGCTTTGCTTATTTATAATTTTATAAATAAAATTTAAATTTAAATTTAACTAAAATTTAATTTTGATAAATTAATTATTAACTTATATTAAAAAAATAATTCTAAATTTATAATTAATGATTTTAATTATCTAATTAAAATAATTACTGAATTAATAGCCATTGAACCTTACAATGACTTATATGCATAATTTGATAATAATGAAGAATATGCGATGCAAGTATGTAGTTTTTAACTAATATGCAGTAAGTTGCGTATTTAATTATTTCGATTTAAATGGATGGTGGTTACTCATATTGTGTGTATATTTATTTTTAATTAAAAATAAATGTTGCAATGTGGGTGTAGTACCCTGGGGATGTCCCTAAAAGGCATAAGCAGGTGGGGCGATTGTGTCTCTTGGTTGAAAGTCCCTAAAGCTAGCAAGTAGGGCAATTGTGTCCCTTGGGTGGAAGACTCTAAAGCTAGTAAGTAGGGTGATTGTGTCCCTTAGGTGAAAGACCCTAGAACCAACTGGATCCTTTGGAGTCTCATTTGTGTATGACGAATGAGTACAATTGTGTACGCGAACATACGCCAGAGGTACAACTAGAGCTAGTTTGACCAGTTAACGTATGAATGGGTCCCCCACCTCAAGGTACCGGTGTGTGGGCGTTAATGCAACATGACCATCCACTTGGGTATGGTGTTATAAGAGATGATGATTATTTAATTTTGTTATTTATAAAATTCATGAAAAGTTTGACATTTGGAGCATCTTTACGATTCCAGTATTGCATTCATCTTATCTTTTAAGACTCGATACTTTAATTCATATTTTAAACTTTAAATATATTATTTTCATTATTTGTACATTTTGTATAATTATATAAATTTCAGATTTGGGTTGGACACGATTCCACAAATTGTTATGCCCACCCCTACATTAACAATATTTTGGGGTTTAGATATTAGTCAGGGGTGAAGTAAAGCGACGATCTAACCATACGTCTAGTCGTAGTGATATTTTTATTTGTGTTAGAAAAAAAATGTATATTGAAAAAAATTAAAAGTGAGTCTAAACATTATATTTGAGAATATTTAATTTATTGTAATGTTGTTTTTTTTTTTTTAATTTGTGGTTGAGAATATTTAAAAAATTCTAATCATAACCTAGGATTCGAAGTCGGGTCTGGCCAACTCAGGCACCGAATTTCAGGGCATAACACTGACCATACATCCACTTACATATATTGTTAGAGTACTAATCATCAAGTTTTTCTATTTTTAACATATTATCTGACCATCCATCATGTTGCTTGATATATGTATCTCGCCTTAATTAATAATAATTTTAACTTATTTGGTGAATAAATCTTTATTTGTAATTATTTAGATATGAATTGTTTTGTAAGAATTGCTTAGAAACATGCATATTACCATGTAGAATCATTAAATTTCTCAAAACTCTCAGATCGGTAATAATTACAAAAATGATATTAACCTAGATCCTTGAATTCCAGATCACATGTTTCTCATAATCTGTTTGATGTGAAATTTTATACAATGCCTATGTATTATAAATTAACCATACACATTGAATTTCGGCCCTTAGATCATTATAAAAGTAGCTTAATTGATAAATTAGCCCCATAACCGTTGATTTTGGCGTCCATCGAGTGAGGAAAGCTCGTGGGTAGTCGTAGTAGGATATTTCATTTCATATGAATGACTTGGATTGCCCATCATATGAACTAAGTATGTAATGTGAGAAACCCATCTTGGTTAGCTTTTCCTTAGGCACGAAGTTAGCCATTTTAGGCTTACCAACCCTTTCTAAATCTTGACCTTCTGATTAAACCACTTTATACCATTATCGCAACTCAAATTTGGACCACACTTTAGCCTTATACAAATACAAGATCATATAAATTTAGGCTCCGATATATATTCCTACACCGTTGAATATTGACCGCTTTAAAGCTAATTCTTTCATTTTGATGCAACATGTAAAATTTCAGATTTAGACTTTTTCCACCATTGATCAACCACCAATTTTTTTTCAATCGTTTGTCTATCCTAATCATTAAGTATGGACGGTTAATTGAGATCAAGTTCATTTTGACACCCACTATGAGAATTTTCAAGATAAGCTAATCTAAATTTCGAATCACTAGAAAAATCACATACTTTGATCGTATTCGATGACCTCGACATTGTGAATGAATTATATATAAATAAATATCACTAGAAAAGAAAATTTTAACAAACACAATTCAAGTGAAATGTGACATACCCTTATCATGCCAACTCCCCTTACAAAAGGATGCGGATTACATCCTACCCTCGCAGGTCTCCAGCTGGGAACGAGCAGGAACTTTAAGTGGCCACCTTGATGTATGGGTCTTATCCACACCGTCCATCCATTTTTTCGTAACATTTTAGAGTATAGACCTAAAAATGAGGTAGATTCAAGGATCAAGTGGACCAAACTACAGGAAGCAGTTATGATGATGATTCTCACCGTTGAAACTTTTTAAAGGCCCACCGTGATGTTTATTTGCCATCCAACCTATTCATAGAGTTACATAGACCTGGATGAAGAGAAAACACAAATATCAACTCCATCCAAAACTGGCAAGAGTTTAATCCCCATTGTGTAGTCCACTTGAGCCTTGAATCTGACTCATTTTTGGGCCTATACCCTAAAATGATACGAAAAAATGGACGGACGGTGTGGATAAGACCCACACATCACGGTGGCCACTCAAAGCTCATGCTCGTTCCCAGCTAGAGACGAGCGGGGATAGGACGCAATCCGCGTCCCTTAAAAAAGTGGGCGTGCGCCCCTTCTCCACTCACAAACCCATACATAGCCACCTTCCCAAACGTCTAAGAGAGAGAGAGAGAGAGAGAGAGAGAGAGAGAGAGAGAGAGAGAAACGTCCAAGCCTAGATGCCCATTCCTTCTCTTCCTTCTACACATGTGTATTGTCTCTCTCTTACTCGAGTGATATAGTGGTTCATATAGAATCTTTGCTACATTGAGATCTACCTAGAGTTTGCATCTAAGGCTAAGTTGAGTGATTCTTTTAAGCTTACACTAATTTGAATTGATTTATACATTATTTGTCTTATTTTTTCATACTTTCGTTTTATTGTGATTTTTCATGCAATTGATTGATGGACCATTATGAATTATTTATTCTCGTAAGAATTATAGTTAAGATATGATTTGATCATGTCACGCCCCAAACTCGAAAACCGAGCTCACAAAATTTTCAATCGCTGAATCCAGCGCTGACAGCCTCCGTAGTGCCCCATTCTCCGATCCCGGCACTCACATGCCAGATTCTGATCCTAGGATCCTACAATGAGGATTTTCAGTATGAATTTTTTTTTGTAATGGAGCATAACCACAAGCATAACCAAGTCACAAAACAACATCACCACATATTCACTATATCAAAAACTTTAAGTACAATACTATGAAAGGAAAATACAATATAATGAAAGTAACAGAAACTCCAGAAGCTCGGCTGCAGGCTCCAAGCTCAACGTTGCTGCAACCTAACGCCACTTGCACGCATCTATCGTGCATAAGCTTTTAGAAAGCTTAGAGAGTGGTGAAAGTGTATGTAAGGCGAGTCTCAAGTATACAATATCAGAGTAATGCGGAAGTATGCGG
This sequence comes from Magnolia changhungtana, assembly GCA_030180095.1. Taxonomy (NCBI): domain Eukaryota; kingdom Viridiplantae; phylum Streptophyta; class Magnoliopsida; order Magnoliales; family Magnoliaceae; genus Magnolia; species Magnolia changhungtana. Next base: position 1,951,386 of record JASAUF010000076.1, read on the forward strand.
GTAAGTCCATGAATGCTATCAGCTATACTAAAACTATGTAATGCAAGGCATAAATGTTATTGGTCATACCAAGGCCATGCGATGTGAGGCCTATGTAGCCAAATGTCATATGCGAGATGCAGAGCAAGCGTGCCAGTACACATATTAATACAGTTCCTCTCTGGATATCACCAGGGTCTAGTACACTCACACTGACTGCCTCCTCCCTAGATGCACAGCTAAGCAAGTGGAAGAGACCACACTATCCGCCTGACCAGTAGTCTATTAATATCTACCTGGCTCGTCGATAGCAAACTCATTTGTGAGCTGGTCAAACTCGGCCTAGCTTATAGCCCCCTCACTCGGGCGGATAAGGTCACACCCCCTTCTAACAGACCACGACACAGTGGAAGATGCGGCCTACTGGTATTCAGCACTCGGGCGCTCATATATCCACTCGGTCTAGACGTTGGAACAACTCCTGCTACCAAAAAAGTTTTGGAATTTTCACCCAAGGACATCCTAAGTGCCCACAATGCTAAAGCCAATATTTTGGGTATCCGATCCGACCATCCGTGATGTGTCTGTGGAGGCCACGGCCCCGATTTTGCTAGGGCGTGCAGTGAATCATGACACACAATGCGAAATGCATGAGTTACACCGTCAGTCATGCAGCAATCTCGTGCGTATCACGCGCTCATGTGGGGCACTCCATGTCATAAGGAGTCTCGTAAATGTCTCAACCCAACGGCTTATGCTATGATCAAACATTCCTTGTACCAAGCATACATGTGATGCGTATGCGCATGAATCATGAAAGTGTACTAAGCATGTTATAAAATAATGAACTATCCTTACACCGAAGATGGGCCTAGACGGCCTACACATTACCAGTATGGGCCTATTAATAGGCCCTAAGGAGAACCATAATGCGGACATTTAACCAACATTATTACAATGTGGACGTCAAACCGACATTGCTCCCAAGGCATGGCCCACCATAAAACATCATTACACAAACCATGAAGGAATCACACATTGCAATGGACCCTAAGGACATCCCATTGGGCCTTAAATACATCAAATGGGCCATATCACATGGGCCACATCAATGGACCACACCAATGGGCCTTACGTACATTGCAATGGGCCATAACCCATGGGCCTCCAATACATTAAATGGGCCTCACAACATGGGCCTCAAATATATCAAAGTGGGCCTCAACAACAGGCCACAAATACATCATGATGGGCCCAATCACATGGGCCTTATGTATATCAGATGGGCCACACCAATTGGACCCCATATGTACATCAAATGGGCCACAACCAAATAAGAGTGGTGATAATGATTTTCACCATTTAAAGTTCCTAAGGTCCACCATAACATATGTTTCCCATCCAACCTGTTCATAGATTATCATAGTGATAGATGAAGTGGAAACAAATATCATCTTAATAGGGAACTACTATGGCCCTTAGAAATTTCGAACGGTAGACGTCATTGTCCACTACATTAAATGTAGGGGTCCATTTGAGCTTTAGATGTGACTTATTTCGTTTCAAGCCTTAAAATGAGCTTGCCCAAAAGGTTGGATAGTTTAGATGCAACACATGCATCATGGTGGGTCCCATATAGACGGATGGCATGGATGAAATAGGTGGGTTCCACGAAGGGCCCACCATCAGGTATATATTATATATAATATATAATATATACAATATAATACACACACACACACACACACACACACAACACACCAGGTGCAGGCCCCACACGTGAGGTGGGTCCCACCGTCCAATACTATGGACGGTGTGGGTAAGACACATACACCATAGTGGGTTCGATCGTCCAGTCATCTGGACGGCGTGGAACATAATACATACATCAGTGGGTCACTGGACGGTGTGGAACATAATACATACATCAGTGGGTCCCATGTGGGGCCCACCATAATGCTTATATGTCGTCCAACCTGTTGATAAGGTCATGCTGACCTGGCTGGAAGGAAAAACAAATTTCATATTGATTCAAAGCTTCTGCAACCCAAAAAGGGTTTCAATGGCAGACGTTCAATCCCTGCCGTGTGGGCCACTTGAGCTGTGGATACAGCTGATTTAAGGGGGGTCACCATTTGAAAAGTGGCCCACCAGATGCACGGTGTTGATGTCCCACACACATCACGTGGGGCCCACGGCTAGGACCCATGGTCCCTGCCCGTCCAGCCTCAAACGCAACAGGACGCCTGCTGCAACGTCAGCAGCGCCTGCTGCCTTAAACTTTTTTTTTTGAAAAGTAGTTTTTCTGAAGAACTTTCTAGGTGGGGCCCTCATTAGGAGAATTTGACCCGTCCACTGGCTCCTATGGCTCAAGACAAGCCAAACAAGCCCAATATTCGATATATTTTGGCGCATCAAAACATTAGGGTGGATTTCAATGGTAATTACACTGTTTACTAAGCTATGGCCCACCAAAAAATCGGATTGACATCATTTTTCGGCTCAACGCCTAAAATAATCTGGAGAATGGAATGGACGGCTTGGATTAAAACTATACATCAAGGTGGGGCTGCATGAGTGGTCCACCCCCAAAGCTTTGAACCAAGCTGATATTTTGTGTTTTCAATTGACGTCCAGGGAACGCTGGACGTTTTTGGGCAAGCCATGTACATAAGGTGGGCCCTGCTCAGGTGGGCCACCAAATGGCAAATGGTGTGAGTACAACGCATATATAAAGTGGGCCTCACCTACAGATGGCTTGGGAAAAATACATGCTTCATGATGGGGTCCATCCGGATGGGCCACATGGCCACATCATCACACATAATAGGAAACAAAATGAAAGAGAGAGAGAGGGAGAGAGAGAGAAAGAAAAGGTGAGATGCACGTGTGATGGAGGGACCCCGACATTATGGGCCCTCCCTTGTATGATTTAAAAATACACATCAAGTGGGTCCCATTTCATATGGGCCCACTGATCAAAATCAACGGTGGAGATCCTTTCTCCACCGAAATGGAGGGTCTAGATGACCCTATCCATGCGAGGAAAATAAACATCATGATGGGGTCCATGGAGAATGGCCCCATCATGGAATGATTATGAGGATCAAGGTGGGCCATCGGTCACATCTTAGGGTCCAAAGTGACATCCATACCATCGATCGGTAGGCCTCACTTGGCCCATCATAAAAATACGAAAACTAACCTATAAAAGCACCCACCGTTCGATCTTCTTGGTCTGTTGGAAAGCCGATCTCCTTGTGTCTCACTTTGATGGTGGAAGATGAGAAATGAATGGTTAAGATGAATTTTTTTGGGAGAGGAAGTGGGCCACACAAAATACCTTTTTCTCACACTAATGATGCTTGGACGTCCATATTTTTCTCTCCTTTGTTGCTTGGATAATGTGAAGGGAAAGAGAGAGAGAGAGAGAGAGAGAGAGAGAGAGAGAGAGAGTGATGGGTGAGGTAATGGTGTACTTGACATGTATAGGTGTGTAAGAGAGAGGGTGAGAGAGAGTTGACTTAGTGGTTGCTTGACTTGTGGAGAAAGAAAGCATGAGTATGTGTACTTGACATGATGTGATTGATTGATTGATGGGACATGTTGTAGAAATTTTCTTGGAATTGCAAACGCGCGGCATTTCTTCGAAATAAAAGCCGGCCCACATCTCTCAGTCAGGGTATCGGATCGGTGCGTAAGACGCGGTGTTAGAACCGCGGCGATGGTGCGGTAGCAATGGTACAAGTATCGGATGAAGCTGACTCAATTCTACAGGATACGACTTAGGGTCGCACGTAAACGTTGATTATACATCGCAGATTGCCGAACTTCGACGGGAAGGATCGCAGGAGTTGATGGAACAGTACGGACTAGGATACGGGTCTTACAGCTCTCCCCACCTAATAAAAATTTCATCCTCAAAATTTAAACCAAAACATAACCAATACAGAGCTCACTAAGGGAGAAAAATCCTATCAGAACACAACATCCCAACATAATCAAACACCTAAGAGATGGGGACAACGCCCACAAATCTCAATCTCTTGCTCCCAAGACGCTTCATCAACACTATGATGACCTCACTGAACATTGGATCTTGGATCAGAAATGATCGAAACAGGAATACTATGCAGCCTCACAATCTCAATAGTAGAGAGCTATATCAGAAAATCTCTAAGTTATTCAAACTCGGGGATCTAATCATTTTAAGTTCTCAACAATCATAGAGTAAAAGGGTAGTTATCAGCAGATATGTGATGTTATCTTCAGGTATTCCCAAATTATGCTCTGATACCAACTTCTGTCACGCCCCAAACTTGGAAACTGGGCAAACAAAATTCCTGATCACCGAATCCGGTGTCGACAGCCTCCGTAGTGCCCTATTCTAAGATCCCTGCACTCACATGCCAGATTCTGATCCTGGAATCCTACAAGGAGGATTTTCAGTATAATTTTTTTTTTACGATGGAGTATAACTACAAGTATAACCAAGTCACAAAACAACATCACCACATATCCACTATATCAAAAACTTTAAGTACAATGCGTATGAAAGGGAAATACAATATAATGAAAGTAATAGAAACTCCAGAAGCTCGGCTGTAGGCTCCAAGCTCAACGCTGCTGCAACCTAATGCCACCTGCATGCATCTATCGCGCATAAGCTTATAGAAAGCTTAGAGGGTGGTGAAAGTGTGTGTAAGGCGAGTGTCAAGTATACAATATCAGAGTAATGCGGAAGTATGCGAGTAAGTCCATGAATGCCATCAGCTATACTAAAACTATGTAATGCAAGGCATGAATGCTATCGGCCATACCAAGGCCATGCGATGCGAGGCTTATGTAGCCAAATGTCATATGCGAGATGTAAAGCAAGCGTACTAGTATACATATTAGTACAGTTCCTCTCTGGATATCACCGAGGTCTAGTACACTCACACTGACTGCCTCCTCCTTAGTTGCATAGCCAAGCAAGTGGAAGAGACCACACTATCCGCCTGACCAGTAGTCTGCTAATACCTACCCGGCTTGTCGATAGCGGACTCATTTGCGAGCTGGTCAAACTCAGCCTAGTTTATAGACCCTCACTCAGGCGGATAAGGCCACACCCCCTTTCAACCAACCATGACACAGTGGGAGACGCGGCCTACTAGTATTCGGCACTCGGGCGCTCGTGTATCCACTCGGTCTGGACGTTGGAGCAACTACTGGTACTAAAAAGGTTCTGAAATTTTCACCCAAAGACATCCTAAGTGCCCACAATGCTAGAGCCAATATTTTTGGTATCCGATATGACCATCTGTGATGTGTCTATGGAGGCCACGACCCTGATGTCGCTAGGGCGTGCAGTGAATCATGACACATTACGAAATGCATAAATCACACCGTCAGTCATGCAGCAATCTCGTGCGTACCACGCGCTCATGTGGGGCACTCCATCTCATAAGGAGTCCCGTCAATGTCTCAGCCCAACGGTTTATGCTATGATCAAACATTCCTCATATCAAGCATACATATGATGCGTATGCGCATGAATCATGAAAGTGTACTAAGCATGTTATAAAGTAATGAACTATCCTTACACCGAAGATGGGCCTAGACGGCCTACACATAACCAGTATGGGCCTATCAAAAGGCTCTAAGGAGAGCCATAATGTGGACATTTAACCAACATTATTACAATGTGGACGTCAAACCGACATTGCTCCCAAGGTATGACCCGCCATAAAACATCATTACACAAACCATAGAGGAATCACACATTGCAATGGACCCTAAGGACATCCCATTGGGCCTTAAATACATCAAATGGGCCATATCACATGGGCCTTATATTCATCAAGTGGGCCACATCAATGGGCCGCACCAATGGGCCTTATGTACATTGCAATGGGCCATAACCCATAAGCCTCCAATACATCAAATGGGCCTCATAACATGGGCCTCAAATATATCAAAGTGGGCCTCAACAACGGGCCACAAATACATCAAGATGGGCCCAATCACATGGGCCTTATGTATATCAGATGGGCCACACCAATTGGACCCCATATGTACATCAAATGGGCCACAACCAAATAAGAGTGGTGATAATGATTTCCACCATTTAAAGTTCCTAAGGCCCACCATAACATATGTTTCCCATCCAACCTGTTCATAGATTATCATAGTGATAGATGAAGTGGAAACAAATATCAGCTTAATAGGGAACTACTATGGCCTTTAGAAATTTTGAACGGTAGATGTCATTGTCCACTACATTAAATGTAGGGGTCCATTTGAGCTTTAGATGTGACTTATTTCGTTTCAAGCCTTAAAATGAGCTTGCCCAAAAGGTTGGATAGTTTGGATGCAACACATGCATCATGGTGGGTCCCATATAGACAGATGGCATGGATGAAACAGGTGGGTTCTACGAAGGGCTCACCATTAGGTATATATTATATATAATATATAATATATACAATAATACACATACACACACACACACACAACACACCAGGTGCAGGCCCCACACATGGGGTGGGTCCCACCATCCAGCACTATGGACGGTGTGGGTAAGACACATACACCATAGTGGGTTCCACCGTCCAGTCATCTGGACGGTGTGGAACATAATACATACATCAGTGGGTCCCACGTGGGGCCCACCATAATGCTTATATGTCGTCCAACCTGTTGATAAGGTTACGCTGACCTGGCTGGAAGGAAAAACAAATTTCATATTGATTCAAAGCTTCTGCAACCCAAAAAGGGTTTCAATGGCAGACGTTCAATTCCTGCCGTGTGGGCCACCTAAGCTATGGATACAGCTGATTTAAGGGGGGCAACCGTTTGAAAAGTGGCCCACCGGATGCACGGTGTTGATGTCCCACACACATCACATGGGGCCAGGGCTGGGACCCGTGGTCCCTGCCCGTCCAGCGTCAAACGCAGCAGGACGCCTGCTGTAACGTCAGCAGCGCCTACTGCCTTAAACATTTTTTTTTTAAGTAGTTTTTCTGAAGAACTTCCTAGGTGGGGCCCTCGTCAAGAGAATCCGACCCATCCACTGGCTCCTACGGCTCAAGACAAGCCAAATAAGCCCAATATTCGATATATTTTGGCGCATCAAAACATCAGGGTGGATTTCAATGGTAATTACACTGTTTACTAAGCTATGGCCCACCAGAAAATCAGATTGACTTCATTTTTCTGCTCAACGCCTAAAATAATCTGTAGAATGGAATGGACAGCTTGGATTAAAACTATACATCAAGGTGGGGCCTGCATGAGTGGTCCACCCCCAAAGCTTTGAACCAAGCTGATATTTTGTGTCTTCAATTGACATCCAGGGAACGCTGGACGTTTTTGGGCAAGCCACGTACATAAGGTGGGCCCTGCTCAGGTGGGCCACCAAATGGCAAATGGTGTGAGTACAACGCATATATAAAGTGGGCCTCACCTACAGATGGTTTGGGAAAAATACATGCTTCATGATGGGGTCCATCTGGATGGGCCACACAGCTACATCATCACACACAATAGGAAACAAAATGAAAGAGAGAGAGGGAGAGAGAGAGAGAGAGAGAGAGGGAAAGAGAGAGAGAGAGAAAGAAAAGGTGGGACGCACGTGTGATAGAGGGACCCCGACATTATAGGCCCTCCCTTGCATGATTTAAAAACATACATCAAATGGATCCCATTTTATATGGGCCCACCGATCAAAATCAACGTTGCAGATCCTTTCTCCATCGAAATAGAGGGTCTAGATGACCCTATCCATGCAAGAAAAATAAACATCATGATGGGGTCCATGGAGAATGGCCCCATCATGGAATGATCATGAGGATCAAGGTGGGCTATCAGCTACATCTTAGGGTCCAAAGTGAGATCCATACCATCGATCGGTAGGCCTCACTTGGTCCATCATAAAAATACGTAAACTAACCTATACAAGCACCTACCGTTCGATCTTCTTGGTTCGTTGGAAAGCCGATCTCTTTATGTCTCACTTTGATGGTGGAAGATGAGAAATGAATGGTTAGGGTGAATGTTTTTGGGAGAGGAAGTGGGCCACACAAAATACCTTTTTCTCACACTTGGGATGCTTGGACGTCCATATTTTTCTATCCTTTGTTGCTTGGAAAATGTGAAGGGAAAGAGAGAGAGAGAGGGTTATAAGGAGAGGGAGTGATGGATGTGAGTGATGGGTGAGGAGATGGTGTACTTGACATGTATGGGTGTGTAAGAGAGAGGGTGAGAGAGAGTTGACTTAGTGGTTGCTTGACTTGTGGAGAAATAAAGCATGGATGTGTGTACTTGACATGATGTGATTGATTGATTGATTTGAGTGATTAATTGATGGGACATGTTGTAGAGATTTTCTTGGGATTGCAAACTCGCGGCATTTCTTCGAAATAAAAGCCGGCCCACATCTCTCAGCCAGGGTATCGGATCGGTGCATAAGAAACGACATTGGAACCGCGGCGACGGTGCGGTCGCAATGGTACAAGTCTTGGATGAAGCTGACTCAATTCTACAAGATACGACTTAAGGTCGAGCGTAAACATTGATTATACATCGCAGATTGCCGGACTTCGACGGAAAGGATCGCGGGAGACGACGGAACAGTACGGATTCGGATATGGGTCTTATAGATCATACTTGATTTTTATGAATTCATGTGGAGTAATGGATACAAGCATTTCCCTTTGTTGATTTTTAGAGCGACGCATGTACCACTATATGTTGAGTTAGCTTTTGTTCATCTCTCTTATTTTGTTAAGTTAGCTTATTGCTACTCTTATATTTTATTGAGTTAACCTATTGCTACTCTTGTCTTTTATTGAGTTAACTTATTGTTATTTTTTCTTCTTTATTAGGTTAGCATTGTGATACCTCCCTTATTTTATGGCTTGGGCTCGTGTTGTGGAATTCCAAAACTCTCATGGTTTGACTTATTCTCATATTGATGTAAGTGATGTATTAAATGACTCACAACTAGTGACTTATATGTATTTATTGTTGACATAATACACTCTGGGTAGTAACCCTCTTGGTCGATGCGTAAATCTATGGATTCGGGTATTGATACATAATCGATGTAAGTAATCCACAATGCATGTTACTTCACCTTCTGGGATTGGATGTCACAAATAGTCGTTTCATGAACAAATCGTGTTACGTAATTCATCTGATCCATGTATTGTACCGTTTCGAGATATTCATGTAAATCAACGGTAGTGTTCGACACGCCGACGAATCTCCGTAGTTATAGGATGCGGAGTGAGTCAGATTTCTATAAACTATATTCCACAATGTGATAGTCACTATGTATGATGAGCTACACACACTATATTGGGCATGCATTAATGTAGATTGATTGCACATATCTATAACATTTGTAGTGGTGGAGTACAAGATGTATCGAAACTCTTACATTGTTATTTTGAGAAATTACTTAAATTATGTTAATCTTGAAGGATAATCATCATTATGAGTAGGGCAGTGACCCTCTCTTTAACGCCCTGAAAATCGGGGGTCGTGCATACACTCGACTCCCGAGTTCCCAGGGTCGCTTATAACCGATTTTCATTAATATGCGTTTAATCAGATTTAAATGCGCAACCTGAAATTTTCTAGAACATGAAGCATAACCACACATATTACTGAAATGAAAGAGATCAGGTATATATACAAGTCCAAAAGAATATAAATGGGTCGCCCATGGCGTTGTCTAACAAAATCACAAAAAGAATATTATGTCTAAAAGAATGAGCTGAGTCCACTACTTAGCGATCCAACGCTCCATCTACTGATCCGAAGAAGACCCGCTCATCAGCTGGAAGTAGGAGAATTCGTCCTCCTCCCGAGGCTTGCGTCGCCAAGCTCCTTCAAATTTGTATCACCTGCATCTATAGGTGAGTCTGGTTGGTGGTGAGTCTAGTTGGTGTTTGAAAATATCGTCCCAGAGTGGGAGTGAGTGATCAACTTAGTGGGTACTATCAATCTTAAGTTATAACAGGCATCAATTACATTACGAACTTAATGAAAAATAATCATTCATAAATACCTAACTAATCTTATTAATGCATATGCATGATAGATGATTGATGCATGCCCTCGCTACAACACTCCCTCAAGCGATTCCATCTAACGATCGCGTATGACCAACACTCCCTCGGAACGACCTCGACTGCTGAGTCGCCACCCTAGCTAGCGCGATGCGATGATAATGTTAGCCAAGTTCTTAATTAATTCTATTCATCCAGTAGGTTGGGGAAACTAATACACCCCACGTATCAATGTTCTCAACTAGTTGCGAGGCCAAGACCCCCCAGGCCAAGACCCCGGGATCCTTGATCCCGTCGGGTTTCTCATTCCCGACTTTAAGCACATGGAGAGTGCTGAAATGTGGGATCGCTCGCGGTCACTATGGGGAGGCATGTCACCCCAGCGTAGGTCGACAGCTCGGACACAGTGTCCCATTCCATCATGCCTAGCTCACGAGACGGTGGATTGGTTTCAATTTGGTTATCAATGGGCTACAACGGTTGTAGGGTGTTCCAAGTTCCATACATATGTAAGCAAACAGACAAACAAGGTTGGTCAGCCAGTAGACTAGAACGCACAAGTCTAGACAAGTGTATGACAGACGACATCGGGTGCGAGCGACCCATGTAGTCGAACTACTGTCACCCATACACACCCGCCTAAACTCACGGGTCAAGTATTAGCATAGTCCTACCGATGGGACTACCGTCTCTCCTCATGTTCCTGACCAACCCAAGGGTGTGATGGTGATCATCATGCCCTATCATGTTCTCAACCAGCATAACAGGGATCATGTTTTCATGCATCTCAATCATACAAATCAGACACTCCTAACAAGCAAGCTATCATTATCATGAAACAAAATGCATGTGAGTTGTGTGAGTTTGTGAGGAAGTTAGGCACTTCCTTCATTTTAAGGAATCATATGCACAAGAGTAATGAATCATACATACTATGAAGCAACACCATATGGGAAAAATCAAACAAGGCATGAGCACGTAATCATCCATACACAAAATCATGTAAGAGGCAAGAACAACATCATATGAGAACTAAACATACAATTCCATACAATTACAACAAACATACAATTCCTAGGGTTTCTCTAGATTCTCCAAATACATTATCCAAGCAATCACAATCATTTGACTCGTACTATAATTGGTGCTAGGCCACCTAGGGTTAATAGTCCGCACCTATGGATCGTTGGAGACTTAGAAAATGACCTAGGAATGAGGGCTTTGAGGTCGATCGGCCAGAATCCCTAAAGTAAGTACTTGTATGTTAGAAATTCATGTCAATCCCTTCTCAACACAAGGATTTCAAGAAAATGGATGAGAGATTTACCTAGACGATCAACGGAAATGATTCTCGCGGTTGAGGCGTAGGGTTTTCTTGGAGAAGAGGTAGGGAAATGCAAGATCGGTTTCCTTGGGCCCCACCTCGATCTAGGGTCCACCTTTGCTCTCCTTCACACTCCCACTTTCTCCTCTCTTTACTCTCTTACTCTCTCTTTACTCCTTGGTGGTTGTAGAAAAAGAGGGAGTTATGAGAGAAGTTAGGGTTTTGTTTCCTAGACTTGGGCCCTTTAGCCCCAAGTTTCAACAACTTCTCAAAATACCCCTCTAGGACTCCCTATTGGTGTTGGGGTGGTCCCAACACCCCCTTGGCCACCAAATTTGGTATGTAGGTGCCTCATGGCCCGATGAGGGGCCATGCAAAGTTCGAGAATAAACAGATGAACGAATATAGAGTTTGATCATACGGTTCCGATCTTCAAATGGCCCTGTGGGGTCCATTTCGGTGATTGGAGCGGTTTTAGTGGCCCTCTGACCATGAAACTTATAGGATAGGTGATCTATGACCCGACGAAGAGTCATGCAAAATTTGAGAATGATCGGATATGTGGTTTGATCGCACGAGTCCGATTCGCGATCAACGGTCACCGTTCCATGATCGAATCCCAGATTCGGCGGACGGGCGTAGAAAAATACATTAGACCTTCACCGTAAATGTGGAAGTGATCCGACGACTGAAAAGCCAAGTATCTCAGTTTCAATTAAGAGTGTCAGATTCTGAAACTAGTGGGTTGGGTGAGCCACACTTTGCAAGTGCCGCTGGGATGGAGTGGATAATTGACTTCTAGACGTTTATTAGGTCCGTGGTCCGCGATGGACCACAAGCCCAGTGAGATCTATGCTTCATTAAACTTTTATAATTTTTCGACCTTCCCGCATCGCGGTCGCACGGGCTATTGCTTAGTGTAAACGACCATCTGGCTTGGCGGCCCGCACTAGGTCCTATCATGACCCATCTGGTCTACTCAATTGGGCTAATCCTATATTAATTTACTTGCGGTACGTCACCATGAGTGGTTTAAACGAATAGTCATACAACAAATTCCACGTGAACGCCTCAGGACACTGTTCTGGTTAGATGGGACGTTACACTATCCTACTATATAAATGATGTATAGGTTGAAGATATGGGTGATGCATGATCTCCCTATGAACGACTACGAGTGACGTGGGATTATGTTGTCGATACTCTCATTTTAGTTAGCTTTATTTACGTTTCATGCTGCGAATTTGAATATTTGTAATAAGCTCCCACCTGAGTAAGCATTAAATATTACTTAATTTTTTATAATTAAAATTGAATAAGATTTATAATATGTTTGGTTTCATTCTTGCGATTGGATACCTTCGTGAATGTAAGTGGATGTGATCTTAAAAAAAAAATGTACAATATTGAAGTATTCAATTATTACATTATTAACAATCAAAATTCTCGGGCACGAGTATAAACTCAGGCCGTGAAAATTCGGGACGTTACATCCATTTATCCTCTCAACCACTGGTTGTGATTAGCGATCACACGATTTGTAAAAGGGTAGGGTTTAGCTCTTCCGAATGAATTCTTTTTGCCTTATATCAATGGACGGACTTATTATTTTAATAGTACCTTAGCTTAATAGTTCTTAGGGTCCTTACTCTTACTCCAGTGGTAGACTCTTAGGAGTTTCAATACTTGGTAAAGGGTTTGAGTACCCATAGGTGGTGAAATCCCACTACGGCACGAGTGTGTGTGTGTGTGTTAAAAAAAAAAAAAAGCTCAATAGTTCTTAAAGGAATAAATACGAGCAAATAAACAAAATAAGGTTAAACAATGTCAATTTCATTAATATTTGAATGTATGACACGTTACAAACGACAAAGTATCAAACAACTAAAGACAAAAAAAAAAAAAAAAAAAAGGACAGATAAATGCCTGATTTGTCTATCGGAACAAACAATCAAGGTGGATGGTTAGTGGGATGTGACTGTATTGGTATGATCACCTAAATTGAAACTGTAGTAGGAGCCGCTAGGCAATAGCGATCTATACTAGAACTAAGCTATGCTATGCTAAGAAAGATGGGCTATGATAATAAAGATAAATGAAAGATAAATTGAAAAGTATATACATGCGTTTAGTGTAGGGCTTCGAGCTCTTATTCGTGTTCTCATTTTATAGGCTTGTGAGATGCAATGGCCTTGCATAGTCTTTAGCATCATGAAGGATTTGGACGCTCGCCTTGGAAATCTTCTTAATTTTTTCACGTCAGCATAGTTTATTGTGTGCGGTCATGTGTACAAGAGATATACTCTCGTGTCTTTAGATTGTGCATTGGTGAAGTTATCTCATCTTTGGAAAGTTGTTGTGGTCCTTACATCACTTAATTTTGGCATTTTTGGAGAGTTAATTTTGATAAGATTATAATATTTAATGTTAAATAGAGATATGATTTGATATGATCTTAGCATTTAATGTTGAGAGAGACTTGATTTAATAAGACATTTACTTTTTTGAAAGAGTAATTCTAATAAAACTATATCATTTAATGAAATCACACGTGCACATCTTTAACTCTTCTTAAAGTCATCTGTATATGAATGTCAGATGGCATTTCCTGGATCGTTAGATCTGTGTGTGCTAGATTAGGTACAGGCAATATTCTCAATACACGACTAAGATTTTGTCTATTATACAACGCATGATGCCAACACATGGTGACATTTTATTGGACCCTTTAAGTGTGCCAAAAACGAATGCAAACAAGTTCCTTCGTATGAACGGTCAAGATTCCAAAATGGTAGGCCTCTATGTGCAAGTTAATGTACAAGGATGAACAGGTTTGACCAATGACGCTGCCAATAAATCTGTGCTTTGTAAGCTGCGCCATGACATATGCGTTTCATTCTTTCCAGATCATTTTATAGCGTGGGCCAAAAATCCACGTGGGTCCATATTTAAAGTGGACAACATCCCACCGTTAAAAGGTTGTTGGCCACAATTATTTTTAACCTTCATCCCAGTCTGTATGACCTAATACGCAGATTGGGTGTTAAATAAACATTAAAGTGGGCGCAAAGAAGATTTTAACTAGACATTCAATCATTACTGTTTTATGTGGTGGGGTCCACCTGAGATTTAATCTGCCTCATTTTTTAATCAACCAATATAATAATCCGAAAAACTTGATGAACGGCATGTATTAAACAAATACACCTTGGTGGGCCCACGGCACCGACCAGTAGCCACCTGGCTAGTGGCGGTGTCAGTAGCCAAACCACGTCCCAGCAGGACTGACGTTTTGCTGGATAAAGACCGACAAAAAATTTTGATACTCTCGCGGATTGTGGTTGATGATACTCAGGCACTCAGAACTTACCAAATAATTGTATACGTGGAATGCAAATAATTCATATGGAACCATCTAAATTATGTGGTCCACTTTAGATGTATTATAAACTGAAATTTAAACTTATTTGACTATCTAACTAACAGATTGTTGGAATCTATTGGACGGTTAAAAATGAAAAATATCCAATGGTTTTTTGTCTACTGACAAGTTTCAACTGATCTGATATTCTAACCGTAACTGATGGAGATCAAGCTGATATTTGTGTTTTTACCTGGTCTAGGTTCGCGTGACTAAATAAATTCAAATAGACAGTACGGTGGACCTTAGGAACTTTTTAACTGCGGGCGTTCAACGATCACTAATTACTGTGGTATGGTTCACTTGTGATTTGAACCTGCTTCATTTTTCGTAAAATGCCATGGAATGATACGGAACAGCTGATCGACAACGTGGATATACGGAACAACTTTTTTTACATTATTTTTTTTCTTACAGGATTTTTACAAATTTATAATCCTTACAGGATTTTTTACAAATTTATAATCCTTACGGGATTTTTTACAAATTTTTTCCTTACAGGATCTCTTACAAATTTTTTCCTTACAGGATAATTTACAAATTTATAATCCTTAAAGGATTTTTTACAAATTTATAATCCTTACAGAATTTTTTACAAATTTAAAATCCTTACAGGATTTTTTTCAGGATTACAATTTTTCTTTTTTACGATTTTTTTTCAGAATTCTTTTTTACAAATTTTATAGCTACGGTCATAATCCGTAGCTAAAGGTAGAAATACCTTCGAAACTAAAAGAAAATTTGAGGCAAACTCGTTGGACTTTTCGATTAATCGATGGGCCTTGTTACATATCGAAAGACCTTCAGTACATATAAAAGAGCATATCGCAATTGCAGGGGCTAGGGTTATGGCTAGGGTTATTATCCGTAGCCATAGAAGTCATAAGTTCCTGATTTTGTTTATTATTTTATTATTTTTTGCAATTGTAATCCCCACCGCTTTTTGTGGGTCCTATTATGAGGTATGTGTTATATCCAAATTGTCCATCTTTTTGGTGAACTCGTATTAAGGCTTGAGCCGAAAAATAAGACAGATCTAGCTATCAAGTGGACCACACTGTTAAAGGCTGTGAAGGATTGAACGTCTACCATTGAAACCCTTTTAGGGGTTGAAGTTTTGGATCATTATAAAACTTGTTTTTCCTCTTCATCCTGGTCTTTGTGACCTTATGAATAGATTGGATGAAAAATAAATGTTATGGTGGGCCCTACAAAAATTTTAACGGTGAAAATTAATTTTCCGGCTGCTCTTTGTGGTGTTGTCCAGTTGATCCTTGTATATGATTTTTTTTTTTGTTTTGTTTTTGATAATGCTCCAAAATGATCTCGAAATATGGATGAACGTTGTGGATATAATAAATACGAAACTGTGGGGCCATGTAACTTTGATCGCTTTTGAACCGTTCGTATAACCCGGAGTTCGAGGAGCGTCAGCGCTCGTCTTCGAGCACCACCGATACGCTTGAAGGAAAAAGCAGGGGCATTTTTGACCTTTCGCAAGTCGTCCGTAGAGCTGGGGCTTAATCTTGTATGGTAAAATGAGATGGGCATCGTCTCGTAAATGGACCGTAAATGGGCCGTACAGTTGTAAATTTCTCCCGAAAAGGAGGCACATCGAAAGCTGGAAGTGGACGGAATTGGTACGGACAGAGGCTACGTGGGATCCACCATGATATATGGATTTTATCAAAACCGTTGATCCATTTTTTCAGATCATTTTATGGTATGATTTAAAAAATGAGGCAGATTCAAGCCTCAAAGTGGACCAATCATTGGGAATTAAAGGCCTACCGTTAAAACCTTCTTCGGGGACACGAAAGCTTTGAATCAAGCTGACAGTTGTTCCCTTCATTTCATCAGGACTATGTAACCTTATGAATAGAAAATAAACATCTCGGTGGGCATAGAAAGGTTTCAATGGTGGGAGTCATTATCACCGCTGCTTCGTGTGTTGTGGTCCACTTGAGCCTTTGACTGACTCATTTTTGGAATCATTGATTAAAATGTTCTTTAAAAATGGATTAACGGCGTGGATGAAACCCATACATCACGGTGGGCCCCATATATCCCGTGCCTAGAAAGATTTCCTTACAGGCCGAGGACGCAATCCACTTCCGTTCTTTGCATTGACTGGTGTCCTGACGCATCTATTTCATTCAAGAGAAAATTATCACTGTGGACGTTACCTTTTATCCAGCTTCTTTTGTCAATATTTAAAACTTACCCTTTCAACTTAGACCTTTCATGTACGGAGAGACCCTTTGAGGACAAAAATACCCCTGAACGGCAGTGAAAGGCGGAAGCAGACTGGCTGGTGTACCTCACACCAGATATATAACTGCTGTATGTACGTGTCGCGCGAAGACGGGCACTGACGCTCCTCGACCTCCGAGTTATACGGACGGTTCAAAGTAGATTAAAGTTCTATGGGCCCTACAGTGATGTATGTATTATATCTATACCGTTCATCTATTTTTAGAGATTATTTTAGAGCATTATCTAAAAAATAAATCATATCCAAAGATCATATGGACCACACCATAAATAGCAGCGGAGATAATGATTTTCACCGTTAAAATTTTTTTAAGGCCCACATAATGTTTATTTTCCATCCAATCTGTTCATAAGGTCACAAATAACTGAATGAAGAGGATAAAAAAATTTCATAATGATCCAAAACTTCTATGACCCCAAAAATGGTTTCAATGGTAGATGTTCACTTCCCCACTGCTTTTTGCAGGGTGGTCCACTTTATAATAAAATCTGTCTTATTTTTCGTCTCAAGCCTTAAGACTAGCTCGTAAAATGGATGGACGGTTTGGATATAATAGATACCTCGTGATCAGACCACATAACTTGCTGACGTCAATACAGCAGGTAGTGTGAGGTACACCAGCCAATCGGCTTCCGTGAAAAGCGGACGTGGACTTCCTGCGAAAGACTTTGTGAGGAAGTTCCTGCGCTGGGAACCAGGTGGGGCCATTGTGATGTTGGTGAGAAATCTACCCGTTCATCCGTATTTTGAGTTTATTTGAAGACGCGGTGCCAAACATGAACCGTTTCCAAAGCTCAAACGGGCCGAAAACATGATAATTGAATGTCCACGGTTGAAATATCCGTGGGCCACAGAAGTTTTGAATCATGCTAATATTTGTGATTTCAGTTCATCCCAGTAGTAACGAAGTTATTAATGGTATGGATGGTACGTAAACAACACTGTCGAACCCAAGTAGGTTTCAACGGTGGGAATTTCCCTAGCCATATTTTCCTTTAGCATGGCCCACTTGAGCTTTAAATACGGTTCGTTTTTGGTATTATGTCCTGAAATGAACTCACGATACTGATGGAAGGGGAGGATTTCTTACAAACATCACGGTGGGCCATCTGATTCCCAGCGCCGGAACTTTTCGAGGAAATCCGCGTCCGTGAAAAGCAGGGCTATTTTAGTCCTCAAATGCTATGTCCGTAAAAGGTCTAAGTTGGGAAAGTAAGTTCTGGGCTGTTGAAAAAAGATGCTGGATAAAAGGTGGCGTCTACGGTGATAATTTTCTCTTCATTCAACTGGGGCCGGTGGTTCGGTGATCAAGACCGTTGATATGATGGAACTTACCATAGATGGTGGATTCCCTAAATATTTTCCTGATTGCATTATTCTATCCATCCTATATCTGGCTGTTTCCTAACTGCTTTCCTTATGACCCTTGATCCAACGGTTACGATCTCATAACCAATGATATTTTTTAGTAACCAGCCATTTATCGCTGGTCCTTTCATATCAACGGTTGAGATCCCAGAACCACGAGCCCTGTTCACTACTCTTGGACGAAGTAGGGATGCACAGAATGAGGGACTCAACACAACATGCGCACGTTAGACCTTTCCCTGCTTTTTGAGTTCTGATTGCGCAACGAAGAGCAGCGACGTAGTACCGTAAAACATTCAAAACGGACCTCTCTCTCTCTCTCTCTCTCAACTCGACCAACGCAGAAGCTCGCGAGAGGTCTTTCAAGGTATAAGGATTCTTCTGTTCCTTTGATATTCGAGCCCTCCTTTTTTGATTTTCAATCCATCCTTCATATACACATACAAGAAAGAAAAAAGAAAAAAGAAAAAAGGAAAAAAGGAATCAGGTTTTCCTTATTCCCTTTTACGGGATTTTTGGATTTCTCTATCCGGGGCAAGTCCTTAAAAAAGCCCCTCTCCACGAATCCGCGATTACACCTCTTACTCCGTGTATACGCTTTCTTGTATTGTTTTGGAAATGGCTCGCCTTCGTCCCAGGCCAAAGCAGCCTCCCCTTTTCTCGCAGTCCGAGGTAATTATCTCTCCCGCTTTTCTTCTTTCCTTTGCCGCGATTTCTCTATTATCTTCGTTGTTTTCTCCTTTTGTGTCAATCGGCATTTGCTTTTTTTTTTTTTTCCCCTGTTTTTCTTGTATCTGAATTATGTTTTTTTTTTTTTTTTTTTTGAAAATGGTGTTGTTAATTACCATTATGCATTCTAGAAATTGGCTTCGTGAGAAGATGGAAGTCCCAAAGATTGAAACTTTTATACAAACCTAAATGTAAGAAAAGTTTCTAGGCATGTGAGTTTCTAGAGATCCTGCATTTCAACATTAAGGTCTCAGGTTCGAACCCAGCTAACCTGTTATTAACAAAAATTAAATAAAATCTATTGGCATATACTGAAATTCACTCCTTTTCCATATGTGTTAAAACAAACAGGTCATTGTGGTTTTTTCCACACATTTCCTTTTCCTCAAATGTGATGTTTGGTTTTCCATATCTATGTTTTGGTTTCCAAAGAATTCAAACAGGCCCAGGGAAACACTAGTTTCACTTGATGAGAAAGTACCTAAAGTTTCTATAAACTCAAGAAATAACAATCTTATTTCATCTGTACAAACCCAGTTAAGATAAATTCTCACTCTAAATACTCGCCATGACAGTAATTTCCCAAAATTTAAAAAAACTTGAAACCACTTTGAAAATTCAGTTTAATTGCAATGTCCAATGCTAAAAAGATAGCAGAGGAAGTATAGTGATATGTGAATGAAATATACATGGATGCATCGCGTTTTGAAAGCTCAATGGTAGTCTGACAATTCATTTGTCGTAGTCAGCCAATTGTCTACTTTGGTAGCGCTATTGAGTTTAAAGTCTTTCTTGTAGGTCGGTCCATGTTCTGACATTTTGAGAAACAATTTAGGCCAAAAAGATGTTAAAAGAGTCAGGGTATGTTGAACTCTTACGTTGGGTGATTCTTAGTGGTGCGGTTCTAGAAGAAGATCTTCTTTCGTTAGTGTCGTTTATTTATTAAAAAAGCAAAGGAAAAAGAGGCGAGAGGAAAGGGAAGCATGGGTTGAGGAGGGATTGAATACCCACTACAGAAAATTACCTCAAAATGCCATCTTCGGCTAAAGAAATCCGATGTTTTTTTGTTTGTTTACACAAGGACTTGGTAAAGGCATTCTCTATGGTCATGTAAAGGTCATGGCTCTTATCCAGGCATGGTAGAATCTTGACTCCCTCTAACAAAGGAAGAACCTCGGCTATGGTAGAATCTTTGGTGCCCATAAGGCTCTTCGTAGGCAAGTTTTACTTGACCTTAGGAGAACTAAGAAAACCTCAAATGTTGGTTGGATGTGGATCACTGAGGGAGAAAATCCCCATACTTAATTTGGTTGCCCTGTCAAGGGGCTCCTTCATACTTTTAATAGCCTTTGAAAGGCAATTGTCTTTTGTGTTAACCACCCACCAATCTATCTAGCTAGGATATACATGGTTGGGTATCATCATTGACACAATACAGCACTGATACCTAAAGCCATGTATAGAACACCAATACTTGTGGGCTTGAATGGAAAAAGAAGCTTTATTCCTCTTGGTGCACGTCATAGGTCCCATTAACAGTAGCCGAACATGATGCTACGGGATTGTTCTTTTCCTCAAGAAGTATGATTAGGTCCTTCATTAGGTGCATTATGCTTGAGAAATTAATAAACTCATTTTATAGCTTTCACACTAGCCACTGTTTAGGAATTCTTCTTCTCCTGGTTTTTCACATTTATTGCTAAGATACCATTGGCTTGTTTGCTTTTCTGACAGATTGAGCAGATGGAAAAGTTGTTTCCAGAAGTAGAGGATGAATCTTTGAATCAAAATTTCTACCAAAAGCTTGCAGAGAAACTCAAGTGAGCTCCATCCTTTGGCTTATCAAGCTATAGTTGATATGGCCCAGCCATTTTCTTAGGGCCTGAATATAAATCTAATACGTGTAATTACAATGAAGTGTGTTAGGATGGCAATGGGGCAGGCTAGGACTGGGCCAGGGTTGGTCCTAGCTTGACATGGTCCCTTTAACCCTAGCCCTGGCCCTAATCAGGCTTAAAAGGCCATGGCCCTAACTCTACTGGGTTGGGTCAGCCTGTTAGATCAACTAGAGCAAAATAAAACCAATGCACTCATTTGGTGGGCCGCAAACATACACTGATTCAGACCATCAGTTCATTGATTTTAATGGTGTAGTTTGCCTAATCAGTAGAGAATCCTGTTCTTCACACCATTTGATTATTACATGACATACCTCTAAAAAAGTGATTTTTACGTTGTGCCCGCATTTTGTTCGACTATGATGTTGTACGCAATGGAATATTTATTATGTGATGAACCTGACCTTCCATCCAAGCACTACCATGAATGACCCTTGATAGGAAACTACACCATTGCTGAACTGCTCAAATATTAGGGCCCACAATAAGAGATTGGTCATATTCCCAAATCAAATTGATTAGACAACACTGACTTTTGATCATTGGACACTTGTATGTTGAATTCATATCATTGCCATCCATTGGACGTCCACCAGTCAGTGGTTAGGATCATACTATCAACTTAAGTGGGACCAAAGTTTTAAATAGCTACGCTACGTAGAGTGTAGCTTATGTTGTGGCGTAGCTTAGCCTTAATGCTACATAGCTAATGAAAATAGCTTAAGTCGCGTGTAGCCTATGCTACATGATAATTTGCATATACTATGCTACACGCTATGTAGCTTACACAACAAGTTATTTTTCACTACAACATTGAAGTCAATTCATGTTTTCAATGATATGTTACATTCAATAGAAAATAATTAATATATATTTTTTTTTTCAAAGGCAACGATTATGTATTCAAAAGAGATAGGATACAAAAAGAACAGAACAACAGAAAAAAAAGAAAAAAAAAAACAGAAAAAGGCTCCGCTGAGATAGTGGAAACCTCTAAACATCAAGGAAAATAAAATCAACATCCCTTAAGGCATCAACGTAGGTGGCCCATTCAATCACCAAGCGTTTAGCTTTGGCAGCTACAGCTTCGGCAGAGCTTGAGCCATTCCTAAAGCATCTATCATTTCTTTCTACCCTCATGGACCACCATATAGCGAGGATAACCATTCTCCAAGTCTGAGTCTTCTTTTTCCCTATTCTAATGCCATGCCACGCTTTGAGAAGGAGATCCACCGAACCCGAAATGCACCAAAAATTTTGAAACCGACTAGCAAATTCAGTCCAGATATGTGAAATAAAGGGACAGTGAAGAAGCAAATGATCGACCGATTCCGCATTCTTTATACAACAAGGGCAGGTATTGGGAAGTACCATCCCTCTTTTCCCCAAGTTATCAATAGTCAGAATCTTCTTGTTAGTAACCAGCCATCTAAAGGCCACTATCTTTGGGGGAGCCGAATAATACCAAATATGAGCAGAAGATTGGTCAGCGGTGGGATTCTGGGAGGGGAGAATCTGATTATAGAAAGATTTCACTGTGAAGACAGAAGACTTCTCCAAATAATTCTGTCAGCAGTCTCCTGATTTGGGTTGGATTTATAGATGCAATCCAGCAGATTCACTAAGTCGGGGATCTCCCAGTCTTCAATATTTCTTCAACAACATAAATTCCATTCCGTCTTGCCATCATTGATAGAGTAACAGTCGGCGACGAAAATGTCTTGATTAGGGGCCAGTCGAAATATAGATGGAAAGATATCTTTGAGAGGTTTTTTTCCCACTCAGGAATCTTTCCAAAATTTGATTCTATTGCCTTTGCCTAGCTCGAAACCAACACCGTTGAGGATCTCATTTTTAAGTTGGAGAATACCCTTCCAAATGGCCGAGGCCCTATGACGAATTATTTGTCCACCTACCCCCTGCCGAACTGCCATATTTGCTTTTGATGATATTATTCCAAAGGCTGCCACTTTCTAATCCTAATCTCCAAATCCACTTCCCCAGGAGGGCCTTGTTCATGTGCTTTCGGTCTTTTATACCTACTCCACCCTCTCTTAAGTGCTTACAAACCTGATTCCAATTCACAAGATGAAATCTCTTCTTATCCTCTTTACCATGTCATAAGAAGTCGCGTCTAAGTTTGTCTATAGATGCCAAAACAGAAGACGAACATTTAAATAATGACATAAAATACAGAGGGAGGTTGGAGAGGGCGGACTTGATAAGAGTTAAGCGACCACCTAGCGATAAAAAGCAGCATTGCCATTTAGCAAGGAATTTCTCAAACTTGTGAATAATCTTATTCCAAACCGATTTAGGAGGCGAGTCTATGCAAAGCGGGAGGCGTACATAAGAAGTCAGGAAAGAATCTGAAGAACAGCCAAAGCGAGTTGCAAAAGCACAAATCTCTTCTTCCTCCAAGTTAACCCCATATATTTTGGATTTGCCCATATTGACTCTCAGATCAGAAACCACCTCGAAGTAGCGGATCGTAGTGTTGGGTTTGTCCATCTTGGTTGGGTTTGCATCAGAAAAGATCAGAATATTGTCTGCGAACTGAACATGCGAAATCGCAGTGCGCAGGTTGTCCATCTTGGCTGGGTTTGCATCTTTCCGATGCTTTTAATAAAATAGTATAAGTAACAGTAGTAAATAAGTTTTGTTACTCTTTCTTTACCTTTATACTTAATCATTGAACATTCTTATTACTTTAGGTTGCGATGGTTGCACCAAACATTATGAAATTTTGTTAAATTCCAATATTACTTAGTCCAATTTGGTGCAGAATATCATGAAATTGGTACAACCAAGTACAACCTTAATTAAAAATCTAGATGTAGCATGTGGCTTTTGCTACACGCTATGTAGTTTATGCCTCACGCGTCAGAGGGGTGAACGCTACGCTGCAAGCTATTCTCTATTTAAAACATATTACTTAGTCCAATTTGGTGCAGAATATCATGAAATTGGTACAACCAAGTACAACCTTAATTAAAAATCTAGATGTAGCATGTAGCTTTTGCTACACGCTATGTAGTTTATGCTTCACGCGTCAGAGGGGTGAATGCTACGCTGCAAGCTATTCTCTATTTAAAACACTGAGTGGGACAAACTATTTAGAAGTATTAGATTTCATGTATATGTCACACATGCAGTCGGGAAGGCCCCCACAATGGCCAAATTCACTCCACACATGTGGCCCACCTGATGACTGGACCAACTTGATTTTAACACCCACCGATCTTCATGGTGGGGCCCACCTTTAAGAAGGGAAAAAAAGATGTGTGAAATGTCTACATTGTGCTAATCTTGAGGGCTATGAGAAGGTACAATGAAAAGAAAAGGAAAGGAGAGAGAGAGAGAGAGAGAGAGAGAGAGAGAGAGAGAGAGAGAGAGATGCTTAGGGTCTATTGAAACCCTAATCCCCACTCTTATTTATAATAGTAAAAATGTGAATGGGGCCTATGGCCCTTATTACATGGACTTGGGCCCAATGGGCCTTATTCAATTATTAACCTTTCAACACTCCCCCTCAAGTTGGAACATCCTTATGAGGCCCAACTTGGAATAGTCAATATAATCAAATCTAAGAAAGAAAGAAATTCTTCTCTAACATAATCAAATCTAAGAAAGAAAGAAATTCTTCTCTCCCAAGATGGAAAGAAGAAGAGGAGGAAGTGAGGAGTGTACTTTTGCCAGAATTTCAAAGATGGCCTGTGATTAGACATGAGTGACAAGAGAAGTAGAAGATAGCATGAAGACAGAGATTGAAGAGTAGTAGAAAGTTAGATCTTAGAAGAACAATAATGGCTTGTTAATAGGGAGAGGAAGAGATGAAGAAGACGAATGGATGATTGCTTACTGGGAGTTATTTGATACTTTGCGGAGTATGATGGTTGATGCATGTGCACTCTTAAATTTAAAGTGTCATGCATTGACCCATGTTGAAGCTTCCAATTCATGCAGCCCACCATAGATAGGTTGTAAACTGAAAATCTTATTGGTTGAGGAATCCTACCGTTGGTAGCCATATGATTTTTCCCATAAATCTGGACCATTCACTATTTTACTTTTAACCATCCATTAGATAGCCATTAATTAGTTGGTTACGATCAGTGTTCGAGTTGTCGGTATCGCTACAAGTTTCGCTGACTGGAGATAAAGATATAATATCGTTATCGCCGATAATATCGCCGATAACCGGAAATGTGAAGAAAAATGGCAAAACATGGGGAAAATGATGGAATTTTCCAGTGAAACTTCAGGGTATACCTAAATACACATATTTGCATATTTAGGAATAAAAAAAATTACAAAAAGAATGCATTAAATAATAAGTTTTCATAAATGGGGCCCAAAAATCATGCTCTGTTGTAAGAAATCACTCCAATTGTAACCAAAATGAATTCATATAATACAAATGCAACTAGCATATAATAATTAAGCCATGCAAAAGTTAATGAACTAAAAAAGTATACCTTTCTTGAGACATGGAATCTATATAGTGGTATACTTGGTGATGGATGGCTTGGATATGACACTTGTTTGACATACCGACACATCCATCCATTTTTTTGGATCATTTTATGGTATAAGCCTAAAAAATAGGTAGATCCAAATCTCAAGTGGACCACATCACAGGAAACAGTGTTGATTGAATGCCCACCATTAAAAACTTCTTAAGAGCCACAAGTTTTGCATCAAATTGGTAGTATGACCTAAGGAGTTGGATGTCGAATAAACATTACAATGAAACACAGGAGGTTTTTAATGGTGGGCATTCAATCGCTACTATTTCTGTTGTGTGGTCCACCGAGATTTATATATGCTTGATGCTTTGGATCGAGATCTAAAATGATCTGAAAAAATGGATGGACAGCGTAGATCAAATAAATACATCACGATTAGGCCTATATAGCACCAACCACTGGCCATCTGGCTAGCCAAATCATGTCCTGGCGTAAGGACTTTGTGTACCCACCAAGTGACTCAGCTTTATCATGTTGCCAATAACGAGGTGGCTATTGGACATTGTTCCATGGGCCCACCATGATATATGCGAGAAATCCACCCCATTCAGAGACATATCATTTTAGTACATGGTCCCAAAAATGAGGTAGATCCAAATTTCAAGTGGACCACAGCAAAGGAAACAATAGCGATTGAATCCCACCATTAAAAACTTTTAAGGTGTCACAAAAAGTTTTCGATCGAGCTAATAATTGTGTTTTCGATTCTGATGAAGCATATCAAATGATCAAATGGACCACGTGAGAGGTTGGATGGCAAAAAAACATTACAATGGCCTTAGGAAGTTTATAATGGTGGGTATTTAATCACCACTGCTTCTTTTGGTGTGGTCCACCTGAGACGCGGATTTACCATATTTTTGGGCTCATCCCCTAAAATTATCTTGCAAAATATATGGGTGGTATTGATAAAATATATCAAATTATAATGGACCCTATAGAGCACCGAGCCACCAACTCTGGAGACCTAAACGAGTTGGATGTGGGCGCACCATGTAAATTATCACCTTGAGTGGACCAAGTCAACTCTGTGGGGCCCACTGTGATTTATATACTTTATCCACTCCGTCCATCCATTTTACCATATAATTATAGCTCTTGATTCCAAAGATGAAGCATATCCAATGATCAAGTGGACCACATTTGTTGAATAGTGTGAATTTCGTTGAAAATTTCTTAGGGGCCATAGAAGTTTTGGATCTGTGTAATTTTTGTTTTTTTCCTTCATCCATGACCATGTGATCTTATGGACAGCTTGGATGACAAATAAACATCACTATGGCCCTAGGAAGTTTTCAACGATAAGAATCATTGTCCTCATTGCTTTCTGTGGTGTGGTCCACCCAAGCTTTGGATCTGTCTCATTTTTTGGCTCATGGCCTAAAATAATCTCTCCAAATGGATGGACCATGTGGATATAACACATACATCAGGGTGAGGTCCATGGAACTTCGTGACATCCACTCCACGTCGCCACCGAGGTGCACGCTCCATGCGTAGCACCTAATCCGCAGACGCGGATTTCCTGCGAAAGCCTAAGTTCCTACACTGGAAACTTGGGTGGGGCCCAACGTGATGTTTTTGAGAAATCCACACCGTAAATTTGTTTTCTTAGCCCATTTTAGGACTTGAGACCAAAAGTGAGAAGGATCCAAGACTCAAGTGGGCCGCACTAGAGGAAAAGGTGGGTAGGAAAATTCCTATCGTTGAAAACTCTTTGGGGTAGAGAGTGATGTTTACATGTCATCCATACCGTTAATAATGTCATTCCTACTGGGATGAACTGAAAACACAAATATTAGCCTGATTCAAAACTTTTGTGGCCCCACGAATATTTCAACTGTATACGTTTAATACTCACATTTTAGGCCCACTTAAGTATTAAATATGGCTCATTTTTAGCCCCTTGTTGTAAAAATATCTCAGAAAACGGATGGACGGAGTGGATTTCTCACAAACATCACGGTGGGCCCCACCTAGGTTTCCAGCGCAGCAAGTTCTGCGAAAAGCTTTCGCAGTAAATCCGCGTCCTCCCTGTAAAAGGGTTTCAAAACCCTAAACTCCCGAAAAACATGCCCGTAGAAGAGGTTCTTTCAAGGGAACCTAAAATCCCGAAAATCTCAAAAAATTCCCAAGATTTAGCATGTTCTTCGTCGGAGGCCGTGATCAACGATCCGATTCTACAGGTACACTTCCAAAAGTTTCTTTTTCCCCTTTTTTCTGATTTTTTTTAAAAAAAACTTTTTTGGTACTTACGCACCCCGCAATTTCTGGTCGACAACAGTATTTTACATGAAAAATCGATCAAATCACCGAATATTCGCCGATATTAGGAAGAGAAACGAAAAAAGTGAGTTCCGGTGTCGCAACTCTGGCGATACCGATAATATCGGCGATATTATCGATTTTTCGCCGATAATATGAACACTGGTTACGATTGCTTATCAATGTGATTTTAGATGTATGCTCCATTAATGTTAGAACCTGGCAGGGTATGGGCGAGCAGCCAGCACCATGGTTTTGCTCCCTACAGGTGTGGGTTCGACTCCCCTCCCTGGCATTACCTGATGCACGTGGTTGCGGGTGATTGCGTGCATCCGTAGGGAATAGTCTTGCCTGACAAATGGGGTGGGGACACCCTGCGTTGTAAAAACAAAAAAAAAAAAACATCCGGACCCACAATTTAGATGGTTTGGATAGCTGTATGTCAATCTGATGGGTGAAATTGCCTGATTTTTTAGACAAAAGGTAAACAAATTATTGCAAACCTCATGGATGGCTCAGATTTGTCATGCATGTTCCATATTGGAATGTGCGTAGGCATGTGGACGGGAAAGCCACACATCTAAATTCACTTTACTGTCTTTGGAAATCTGTTTCTTATAAACAATCCAGAAGATGGTTGAACGATCCTACTATTGGCCACAAGCCCACAAATGCATCGTTGCCCATTTCTCACACCTGTCCAAATTAGGAGACTTTGTTGTATTTAGGTAGTCAGGCCCTACTTAACAATTTATTTTTATAATTAGTGATAATAGGACCAACAAGCTGGGCTGGGCCGGGATATTCACCATCGGCTTGTTCCCGGCCCTCGGGCCAAGTTTAGGGACCCAGGCTCTGGCCCTATGGGGCTGGGCCACACTGGTCCATTGCCACTTCTAAAGTATTTTTAGTGTCTGAAATGTCATTTTATCTTGGGACTGTTGTTGCAGTCTTGCTTCAGGTCGGGCTGGAAAGACTGCTATACAGTGGAAACAGGTTAGTTTCTTCCTAGGCTCTAGTGTTGTTTGAATTTGAACTGTTTCACCATCTCTTCTGTTCTTGTTGCCATGATGTTAGGTACAAAGCTGGTTCCAGAGAAAGCAGCAACAAGCCAGTACAACCAAAGATACTTCCTCACCCATTGTTTCAAAAGAATTGGCCGTTCATCCAGATGCATGTGTTTCAAACAATGCACCTGAAAGTTCTTCTGACATGCCTAAAGGTGATTGTGTATTAAGACTCATTCACCATCTGCTCTGGTGTAATGCTGGGACTGGGACATTTTAACAATGCTGATGCAACTCTACTTACTGCATATCTACTGGCACTTGGTTTTTCTCCTTGTGCTTATTCACCTTTTTTTTTCCTTTTTTGGTGTACATGCTTTTGCATGGATGATGTTAGATCTCAAGCTGTCTCTCTCTGGGCCTCTCCCTTCTTTTCTTTCCTTTTTGTTTTATCCTAATGTTATTCGACTTTGCTGTTTGAATAAATATATGTTGCACCCTCTATTATTACTTCTACCTTTAGTAATTGGCCAAGATCCTCAAGTTCATTCTATACCTGAATAGCGGAAGTCTGTTTTATTTCAGGTTCAACGTCATGCTGAAGATTCCCTGACATTTTATTTCTCCTTCACTTCATACATTTTATCTGATTCCTGCTCTGTCTAAAATCAAGCATTTCCATGACATCATCATCATCATCATCATCATCTAAGCCTCATCCCAAATCATTGGGGTCGGCTACATGATCCCTATGCTGCCATTCCATTCTTTCAAGGACCTTATCCTTAATTAAACCATAACTCATCAAATATTTTCTTACTACCTTCACCCACATCCTTATTGGGCCTTCCTCATGCCCTTTTATAGCCTTCAACGTGAACCAACTCACTCCTTACCGATGTAGTTCTTTGTCTCCAATGCACATGGCCAAACCAACTAAGTCGACTTTCCCTCATCTTATTACCTATTAGGGCTACTCCTAAGATCCCGTGAATGCATTCATTTCTAGTTATATCCTTGTTTTGCCAATCATCCATCTCAACATCCTTAATTCCTTATTTCAGCTACAATCATCCTATGACTATGAACACGTTTTTCCTTGACTGCCCAACATTCTGATCCATAAAGCATGTTGGTCTTACAGCTACCCTATAAAATCTCCCCTTCAGTTTGATTGGCTTGTGAAGATCATGTAACACTCTAGAGGCACCTCTCCGCTTTATCCACCGAGCTCTAGCTTACGAGCAGCGACCTTTTGAATCTCTTCATTCTCATGAATTTCTGACCCAATATATCATAAATGGTAATTTTCGAGTACTTCTTGGCCAGTGGCCTTAAACCAATTGCATTCCATATACTTTTGTTGTCCGGCAAATTTTGAGACCTTTAGATTCTAAAACAATCCTGCCATAGTTTTAGCGTTGCATTTATCCCATCCCTTATCTTGTCAATCAAAACTATGTGATATGCAAACAGCACACACCATGAGACCTCTTCAAATAATTGCT
Source organism: Magnolia changhungtana (assembly GCA_030180095.1). Lineage (NCBI taxonomy): Eukaryota > Viridiplantae > Streptophyta > Magnoliopsida > Magnoliales > Magnoliaceae > Magnolia > Magnolia changhungtana. The sequence continues at coordinate 1,981,747 of JASAUF010000076.1, forward strand.
TAGTCAACTCCTCCATAACCGGCCAAAAAGATGCGGGCACACGTCGACCCTTGGTGTATGCCTATCATAATTAGAAATTCACTTCTCTCCACTAGTAGTCATCACATTAGTTACCTCTCCCTTGTCCAAGTCCTTAATAAATCAATATATACTCGTGAGATTCTGTTTCCCAACACCCACCCGATTATCTCTATTGGGACCCTATCTATCTTAAGCTTCTTTAAGTCAATGAAGACCATAAGGAGATCCTTTCTTCCCTTCCTTTTCTCATGAATCCTGACATGGCATATTCGCATGCCATCTGACCATTGGAACAGACCATGATACTCTTAAACTTATATAACATATATATTACTTCTATATTATTAATGGCTGGGGATGCTTGATGTTCTTTGCAATATCTTTTGCCACATTATGAATGAAACGAACTCCTAATTAAGGTTGTCAACATACACTAAACATTACAACCCAGCAGTATTAATACTCGATTTGGACACAGGTGAGAAGGCCCCAGATGTATCAGAGTTAGAGTTTGAGGCTAGATCATCAAAAGATGGAGCATGGTAAGCATGTGTGTAGTGCATAGACAAGATTTACTTCCTGTAGCGATTCTGTCTGTAATTCTTGAAATTTTCAAAGTTGAATGCATTACAATCAGTGATTATTTATTTTTGCTTGAAAACTTTTAACATGACCCATTTTCTATTCAACTTGGATGTATCAACTTATGTGTTGCTCCCAGCATGCCAATGCATATGGCACGCCACACACATACTAAAAAGTGTATCGACATAACTAGACATACCCAAAAACTATGTCTGTAGAATATAAAAATTGCTAAAGGAGAGAGAGAGAGAGAGAGAGAGAGAGAGAGAGAGAGAGAGAGAGAGAGAGAGAGAGAGAGAGAGAGAGAGGAGCATTTGTTTCGATTTAAGGCTGTTCGGCTGTTCCTAATAGCATGGTCAACATGCACGACAAGTCTGTCTGACTGCTCCTACTTCAAATCACACTTCGGACCTGCTTCCTAGCTTTTCGTACTTGCTAAACATTTTGAAACAGACACCCCCTATCCTGCACTAGAACCTGTTGCCACTTTGATTCACGCTTCGTGGAACTATGATCTGACTCAGGTGTTAGACACAAATTTTGAGTTTTTAAGAAAATGGAGTGTCCTTCTTACATAATTCACCATCAAATGTATGAAGTTTGACTTTCATTCTGAAGATGGGATCTGCTTCCTTAGCATCATGGATACCTTAGAAACCTTTAGCTTTTATTTTTAGTAGCATATCATCCATTCATTTGAGGTTCTGAAACTAGTTTTAGGTTCTATCTGAGAGAATCAGTCCAGATCTTATTCACAGAAAGATCAGTTTGAAGTTTTAACCCGTTTTAATCTTGATTGTTGAACAGAAATAGAATACTTTCTTTTTAGAATGGTGAATATATACAATACTTGTTCTTTATGTTTTCTTATATTGTTGTGGCCTGTAATTATTTTCCTGTGGTGTTCCTTGTCTATATGCTAGCATCATTCAGCATCTACTTTTTGTACTCGTACCTTGATGGTAGCAATTTTTTTCCTATTTCTGTGCTATGCCATGGTATAAAAAATCACCATTATCACTACAGCCTTGCGCTCTTTACAAATCCTGTTATGTCATAAGTTGGCCAAGGCCTTATGTTCAGTAAGTGAAAAATTCTTCATATCGTCCTTTTAGGTCTTCCTCTAATGCAAGGGCATTTTCACACTGGGCTCGAGTGGGGTTGCCTGTGGGATGCAGGGGCACACTCGGGGTGGGTGACCCATGCGATTTGGGGCCCACGGGGGAGGTCTCATGTTCGAGACTCCTTACCAGGGGTGAGTAATGTGCATTTCACACTGGGCTCGAGTGGGGTAGCCCGTGAGATGCAGGGACACACTCGGGGTGGGCAGCCCATGTGATTTGGGGCCCATCCTCCTTTCAGGCCCTTCAACCCTAAGGGTGTATTTGGATATAATGAATCCATGCAGAAATTGTTTTCCACTCGCAACGCAGTTGAGCTGTTTGGGTATGTGGATTCCACAAAGTAGTCATTAATCTTAATCGCCAAAATTCTCTGGCTCAAGAAAAGAGGTGACTTTTATCAAATGAATCTGAGGATTCCACTTTCTATTGTAACAAGCACCCCATTTTTGGAATCCAATATTCTACAGCAACCAGGAAAAATATCATTGGCTGATTGTTAGGTTTTTCTTTTCTTATCCGTGGACTCCTCATTTCCAACATGCACTAATTAAAGTGGCCATGTTTGGTTTTCGTAGCACATTTGCAGGATCCTTCTAACTAGGTGCTGCTCCCGCTAGGCATTGTGCTTCAAACTCGCACTCACCTCCCACTTCCTACCTATATGCAAATCCATTTTATTCCGCCCTTTCAGTCATTTCATCTCCCAATTGGGGGACTAATAGGTTGCTTCGAATGATATCATCCTTCATCATATCTTTCTTAGTTACTGACTTAGAAAAAAAAGAAGGAAATCTTTGTAGTCTTCCTACACATCCATCTCAATACCCTCGGCTCTACAAGGAAAGTAGGAAACCTTTTTGTTTCTTTTAATAAAATTCCCATTATCTTAAAAAAAAAGAGAGAAAAAAAAACTCAGCTCTACAATGTTCATCCTCAGTTGCTGCCCTCTTAATTGCCCAACATTCTTTTTTTTTTTTTTTCATATACAGTAGGTATCAGAGACTTTTTGGATAAAAATGGCATCAATGACATTGATTCTTGTGCAAGACATAATTCCATTAAGTTATGGTATTGCAAATTGCACTCAGTAATTTACAAGATATCATGTTGCACATATCGCTGTCACAAAAGCTGATACAAATCCCTTCTGCCATCATGAATTGTTCCTGAATCCTACGAAATAACATATGCACCCCTTAGTAGTAGTTGCAAGCATTGGTATGAAGCGCCGCTTACCCTTTTTGTCCTTGAAAGGAATTTAATGTTTCGACCTTTGTGAAGAACACTGCTTTTTTGTTGTTGTTATAAACGCTATCATGCATGCATCCTTTTCCCCATTTTCTAGAGTATGCCGTCTTTTTTTCTTCATTTTATTTCAGAGAAGGTTAATTTTCTATCTCAGTAAGACATTTTTAGCTGCATCCTAAGTCTCAAGTTCTTTACTTCCACACTCATGTCTCTTCTTCTAAGGTTTCAACCAATTCCTATTGGCACACTTTCTTTTGATGTACTTCTCAAAAAAAAAAAAAAAAAAAAACACTTTGATGTGTCAACTACTTCCTGTACTAGTACATTTTATATAAGTTTCATGACCAACTCAACCAGCAAGGTTGAATGTTATCTCAAAATCTTCTAACAATGGCATTTAAAATAAAAAAAAATAAAATTAGGTACACTTTAAATGGAATCACTTAAAATTTTGGAGATAAATGAACATTCCCAATTGTTCTGTATGGTCACCTGGAAACATTTTTGTGTCACGCATCTATATTTTTTGAAGTCAGCAACCTTACTAACTTATTGTCAGCCTCTAGTTGCTAATCGAAGGAGACCTTTTATTCTCCATCAGCAAGAGTGATATTAAATACTACCCAATGTTTTCAAATCGCATATGGCATGGCATTTATTTTTTTTTTGAAAAATAAAATTTTTGAAAATAAGAGGGAAAAAAAAAATAATCTAAAAAAATAGGAAAAAGTTGCCTAATTAGTACATGTGATTGGATTGGATTATTTTATTTATTTCATTATAGTTTGAGTCTTTCATTAAGTTATATATTTAATTACTTATATTCATTGTTGTCAAATGTGATCGCATATGTGCATACTATGGATTGAATCGCATATGCCATGATGGCATAAGCGATCCTGGCATGTATGACATGGCATACTTTTATATGCGACCAATATGTGATTGCATATGCGAGTATGCGATCGTATATTTCCCAATAGCCAGAGCGGAAGCAATTTTTTTAAAATATTTTTTGTTTATTCAATTTGGAGAACTTTTGCCTATAAATAGGCACTCGTATCTCCTTCATTTTCACTATTCTTTACTTCAAAGCTCGAAATATCTTACTCTCTCTCTTACTCTATTCTCTCTACAACTATTTCAAGTATGTTTATTTTTTGTATTTTGTAAGTTGTGCTTACTTTATGTAAATTAAATTGTAAGTTATAACTTGTAAGTTGTTTCAAGTTATCCATTTATCAGTAAAATTTTGTTGTTCAACGTTTTTAATAATTAATTCTCTTTTATTGTAGCTTATTGATTGTTTTGTTAAAATTTATATAATATAATATAAATAATTAAATATATAACTTAATGAAACACTCAAACTATAATGAAATAAGTAAAATAACCCAATCCAATCATGTGTACTAATTAGGCAAGTTTTTCCTTTTTGTTTTTTTTTAAAAAAAAAAGATTTTTTAGAATTTTTTTATTTTTTATTTTTTCCCTTTTCCAATTTTTTATTATTAAAAAAAATGCCATGGCATATGCGATTATGCAATCGCATATGCTGATCACATATGCGTTTTGACAACATTGCTTATATTATATTCATATAAATTTTAACAAAACAATCAACAAGCTATATTAAAAGAGAATTAAATATTAAAAACTTCGAATATAGAAATTTTATTGATAAATGGATAACTTGAAACTACTCACAAGTTACAACTTCCAACTTAATTTATAAAAAACAAGCTCAACTTACAAAATATAAAAAATAAACATACTTGAAATAGTTGTAGAGAGATTAGAGTAAGAGAGAAATAGGATGTAAAAGAGAGAGAGATTTAAAGCTTTGGAGTAAACAATAGTGAAAATGGAGGGGATACGAGTGCCTATTTATAGACAAAAGTGTATCAAATTATATATATAAAAAAAAGAAATAAGAAATAAAAAAATTGGCCGTTGAGAAATATGCGATTGCATACTCGCATAGGCAACGCATATTGGTCGCATATTAAAGTATGCCATGGCATACTTGCCAGGATCGCGTATGCAATTATGGCATATGTGATCTGATCCACAGTATGCACATATGCGATTGCATTTGACAACAATGATACTAGCCATCCTCTTTGTTGGTAATAACTACGTCCAATAGCTGAATTCATTGTTTTCCTTGATAAATTTGCATGACTTCATCTTCCTTTCCTGCAGTCCCTCTGTCCATTGCCTTTTGTTCTATTCCTTTCAATCTCCGGTTGCCATATTGACACCTTTTCAGATAGTCAATACATTTTTTAATTCCTATTTCCAGCACCTCAAATTGGGAATTTTGTGGTTCTATATAAGTTGGAATTTAAATATTCAAGAGAAGCCTGTATTTGGTGGTTTGATTTTATGTATTTAGTTACTTTTCATACTTACATCTTGACATTCATGTCTAACCTTTCTTGTTCTTCCCCTAACTTGGCAGGTATGATGTTGCAACATTTCTCACACACAGAATTCTTAGTTCTGGCGAACCTGTAAGGAGTCTTTTATCATTTTGTCATGCATTTCTTTTTCTTTATTTTGAGCTCAGGGTGACTTGTCTTGATTTGAGTGATTATTACCGGCTAACAGTCTTTTGTCTTTAATGGCACTAACTACTCAATCCTAGATTTGCATCTTACACAGATTGGTTCTTAAGCTACTTCGTAGTTGTCTTCCAAGCACTTGCTATCTTGGTGAAGCAAGTCTTTTTTGCATTTCAATTGCACATTATATTTTAAAGTTAAACTTTCCAATATTTCATTTACGGGTAGCTTAAGCATTTGATCTTAGAGCTTGGAGAGTTTCTGTTGCATCCTGCCCAAAAATGAGTATCATCTTTCTCTAAATTGGTGAGACCAGTGATTTGAATCTCATTATCTGTAGACAAAGCATCCTAGAAATTCCATTCAAAAGTGCCACATGTTGGACACTTTAAGTGAGACATTCAGACATATTCTCCATGTAGTTTTCTTTGCATCTTTTCAATTTTTTTGTTGTGTAAAATTCTTATGTCAAACCGAAGATTTCTTGCTCCTCACCCTCAAGCTTACCTCCATTCTCTTGCTGTTGAAGACACTATTCATGTGGACCTCTCTAACACTCTAGGTTTAAGTTGATTTTTTTCATATAGCTACATCATGTAAAAAGAATTTTAAAAAAAAAAAAAAATCACTTCTTTTTTTTTTTCTTTGTTTATTGTTGGGGTTCTCCTAATCTCTATTACAGCAACTCAGCAAGTAATGTTCATTAAATTATTGCTACTATTCTTAAGGTGACTATTACATGATTTATAAAATTTAAAATTTTATGTTCATGAATCAGTTATTTTGTTTAGTTTAGAGTCTTTAGACTTCTAAATAGGTTGATTAAAATTATTGAGTGTTCTTTCTAAATTTCTTTTGATTTTCTATCCTACAAAAACGTCTTTGATTTCTCTGTTTTCATTGATTTCATTTATGTTTACTTAAAAAAAAATAAAAAAATCAATTTGCTTATTTATTAAAAAAATAGTTAATTTTGTTTGTGCCCTTTTGTGCGCTTTGGGCTGCTCATGCAAGAGAATGGAGTGCCTCTGTGGTGAATAGTCATGTTAGGAACCCAAGGAGAGAATGACAATGCTAATACATGAGCATTATTATACATTGCAAACACCCTGCTAAAAAACAGGTTTTCTTTTACATAGGTGTTGGGTTTCCACTTTTGCTACCCCAGCTAAACCTTGGCAGGCCAAGAGGATGGAGGCTTGTTCCTAGGCCTTGTACAATGGGGCAAAAGGAAAGAGAAAGTAAACTACGAACAACATGCCAAGGAACAGCTCTCTCCAGTGATCCTTCATGGCTGAGGCGTGTATTCTTAGTGGCTGAAGGAAATGCTCGTGGGACTACTCCCGAAGAGGATCATAGTAGTGACGCTTAAAAGTTGGGTTGTTGAATTCCTACCTGTACAGTTAATGCTCATGATATTTACAGGCAGTCCGACTCCCGCTTCATACCTATTTGTACTTTTTTTGGAACAGACAGTTCCCTGCTCTTGCATCCAAATCTATTGCTGCTTTGCTTCCTCCATACAAATATAGTTTGATCAAATGAGGATTTTTAGAGTTTCTCATGTTGAACACTTTTAGGGCACTTTATAATCACGGTTTGGGATAAGTCACAATGAGTTCGAAGGCTTTCTGCATTTCAGCTTCAAGGTTCTCTAGCTGAGTCAAATAACATTTGCAATCCATGCATGAGAAATTTGGAATGGAAACATAGACACATAAAAACACTTTTGGGGTGGTAAATTTAGGGGCCGTTTGGGGAAGGAAAATGGTTGTTCAATTTGCACATATCCATTAAAAGCATAATTGATCCACCCTTTTCCTCATTTTAGTTTTAATCAATAGGACTCTTTTCCTTTTCTTTTCTGATCATCGGATCACATAGCTGGCAATGTTGGAGTAATGAGATCCCACAGCCATTCCTACATCAGGTTGGTGATCTAAATGTATTATTCGGTCTGTACGCCCATATCAAATGGTGGCAGTCACAAATCTAGGGCATTTGGATACGTTGGAAATTTGAACAGGAGAAATGGCTTTACATTTTAGTAGAGACTCCAATGTAGTTGGAGTATTCATCTGAATCATCTCATCATTTCCTATTATCTCAGAGTCATTGGGTATTTCCCTCCACATCCTGCATGATATAGCCTTGTGGGGACAACTGAGCTAGAATGTTCAAAATTAGTGGCTATGTTTTCCGCTCTGCAGTAGCCATCCATCATTCCAAACAGTTACCTCCTTTTGCTTGCTAATCTGCCATGGTGATAGTTTCTCCACTTCTATTAGTTATTTGTATGTGTTGATAATACTATATGACACTCAATCGGAAGAAACAGTTTGTTAAACCCAGTCAGATACCAGGTGGGCCCGCCTTTCAGTAACCTAATCTTTTGATAATGGGCCCTGTCATGGGATGGCCCATGCCCACTCTCTCCCCTATCAGATGATCATAGCCATTGAATGTAAACAGACAAACATGACCAGTGTTCCACATTCGAAGGGATCCAATTTGTTAGGATCATCCATGGTGGATAGTTCTGCTTCCACCCATCACAGGTCCACTGTATGAGCCATTTGGATGGCAAAAAAGCAGGGCCCAATGTGTAGTTTATTGGGCCAAGCTAATGCTTGATCAAACATTGTATTTACTCTTTCCCTGTGGTATTTACATGGAACTTTTCCATTGGTTGCGTGTGATTAGAAGACGATACTATTAACAAGTTTGCAATGGATATTATTTGTGATTTTCTGCTTCCTCTCTGCATGTCTTGTTCTTGAAAGGGTAATTGCAAGTTGTTTAATGCAGATATTATCCCATGAATCTCTTGTTTCTATTTCAGGAAGTGCGTGTAAGGTACGTCGGTTTTGGTGCTGAGGAGGATGAGTGGGTGAACATCAAAAAGGCTGTCAGGGAGCGCTCTCTTCCACTGGAGCCTTCTGAATGTCGGAAAGTTAACACAGGAGATCTTGTCCTTTGCTTCCGGGTAAATTGTTCTTGGGATTGTGAACCATCATTTTTGCTTCTTGCTTGCTGCCGTCTAGATGCCTTATCACATGCATCTCATTGGGCTATTTCAGGAGAGAAGGGATAACGCCCGCTATTTCGATGCCCATGTTTTGGAAATCCAAAGGAGACTGCACGACATAAGGGGTTGCAGGTGTCTCTTTCTGGTTCGCTACGATCATGATCATACTGAGGTATGCAATTACATACACACCAAACAGCACAGCTTCCTTGTTTCTCGTGCACAGTTGCAGATGGTTCTTTGCATATTCTCATCTGCTGATTATAGAAATGACCCGGCTAAAGGGTCTCATTCAAATGAGACTGAAGTCTCAGCACAGCACATGTCAGCCAGTGTTTTAAGTAGTGAATAGTGTGTAGTGTAGCGTTCACTCCTCTGAAGCGTGAGGCGTAAGCTACATAGCGTGTAGTGTAAGCTGTATGCTACTCCTAGATTTTTAATCAATGTTGTGCTTGGTTGCACCAAGTCATGATATTTTGCACCAAATTAGACTGATTAATAATGAAATTTAACAAAATTTCATGATATTTGGTGCAACCAAAAGCAACCAAAAGTAATAGGGCAGGCAATGGTTAAATATAAAGGTAAAAAAGAGCAACGAAACTGATTTATATTGTTCCTGATATTATTTTACTAGAAGCATTGAAAAGATTAACTAATTTTTATTGAAAATAGAAAATGTAACCAATCATCGAAAACATTAATTGATTTTAATCTTATAGTGAAAAATAACTTGTAATGTGAGCTACATTGTGTGTAGCGTAGTTTATGTAGTGTGTAGCGTATGCAAATTATCATGTAACATAATGACTTATAGCTATTTTCATGAGTTACGTAGCGTTAAGGTATGCTACGTAGCATAAGCTACACGCTACATAGTGTAGCTATTTAAAACACTGATGTCAGTGTGACCTATGTATCCAAGATCTAGGCCATACATCAGGTGGGGCCACCATGAACATCTCCTTGCCCAGAAATCAGGATGGTACACTTATCAGGTGTAATGCACATGAATGAAGGCAGAAGTTTGGGTGGCCTGTGCCTGATGAATGGACTGTCTTGAACGTGTGCCACAAAGAACCATTTCTTGTTTGCGTTACTCTGCATTAAAAAACCGGTTCATGTCAGCTCATTCTTCATCATTTCTCCCAAACTTTCTTGCAATCAACCTTTTCACTTGACACCTCTCTGCTCCTGCCAATTCTAGGAGAAAGTCAATTTGAGAAGAATATGCCGTCGCCCATCATATTAATCCCTCAGGCCATGCTTAATTTTGTGTTTTACTTCATCTGGGGGGAATGAGAACTGCAATTGGTTGTAAATGGTCATCAGAATTATGAGGAAAGGTCAGTTCCGCTCTATCAGTTCTGTTGCAGGGAATGTGCCTATGTTACTGTTGGGAACGATGAACAAGTATATATAACAAGCATGTCATTTTGGGTAATTAATGTCATCTTCTTTTCCGACATGGATTTATATATATATATATATATATATATATATATATATATATATATATATATATATATATATATATATATAGCTTTTTTCATTACAGACGACTTAGGTCAGGACTCCGGCAAAACTCAAAAAATAAAATAAAAATAAAAATCAAGGGCTTCATCTGGACCAGGTCATGGGATCTATGGGTCTGGTGACATAGATTCTAAAATTTTGGCCCTATTGGCTGTCAGGCTGGATTGGGTGAAGCTAAATTGTGGGCTGGGTTGGGTCGGACCAACTTTGGTTGGTGTGTTAATATGAATGTAGAAATTGCTCGCCAGACCAGCATTGGGCTTTGACAAGCTTTTAATCGGGCTAGAGGTTGGGATAAAATACTGGGGCCAATTTGAGCTCAGCATTAATTCACCAAACCGTCAGTTTTTTGGGCCGTTTGATTCCAGGGACAAGCCTCCATTAACATGAATGGGCTTGCTTTCAGCTCAGGTAGGATCTCAGTGGAAAGTATTGCCTAACAAAAGAGGCGTGGGTTAAAAACCTTTTTTTTTCTTCTTCTTCTTTTTTTTTTTTTTTTTCTAAACAGCCATCAAAATGAACAGCCCGGATGTAACCCATCTTGTGTGATGACCTGACACCTGACGGGCCAGTCAGGCCTACTGCTTCATACCCTCACACCGTCTTACTACGATGTTAAAAAAGGAGAGACGAAGAGATTGGGAACGCCCCCAGAGAATCTGAACCCAATCTGCCCAAGCAGTAGGGCTCAATCCTTCTGTGGCAGAGTCAATGGGCGCCACCAAAATAGAACTGGCTCTCCCTTGTGTTCCCCTTTGAGATTCCCTTTTCAATCCTGTAAATCTTCACATTCCAGCACAAAGTTCACATGCTTGTTTGAGATGGTTGTTGGTGGTACATACATAAGAGATCTGGGCCATTCATCAGGTATGACCCACTGCAAACATGCTTTGGGTCCAAAAACAGAGGGTGTACTCATCGGATATTATACTAGTGTTAAGTTTGCACAACTGCCTTCCTGTTATGGCCCCTCTATTCACAAAACCGGATTGATGGAGCATGCTGTGCCAATGTAATGTTGTGCTAGATCCCTGCCGTTCGTGAGGAAATCCCCACCAGGGGTATGTGCCTGGGCCCAAAAGTCAAGCCAGTCCACTTGTTAGGTGCAACACCTTTAGGGGAAAAAAAAAAAAAAAGAGCTTTCAGTCCATGCTCGACGTGCACATTATCCACCTAATGAGTGGAGCCTGGACCCAGGAGCATTGAGGGGCCGCATAAAGAACATCCTACAACCTGTAGAAATGCCCACGAGCATGTCTCTTGAGTAAGTATGTGCGATTGCAGACAGACTTTTGGTTCGTCTGATTATCCTGGTGAGTGTACCTGTTGGACATCACACACGCCATGCCCACGATGCTTCTCCATTTTTTGTGAGAAAAATGTGGAGTTTCTGGTACGTTTCCCACATCGGAAATTAACTTACTGGCAAGAGGCAGGTTAAATCAGAAATCTTGGAAAACACTCTTATCTTCTTTTATTTCTTTCATGAGGACGTGCTAATTACTGTTTGGGACTTCGGAATGTAGCCTTGCTTGAGTTTTGGGCAAGTGAATATTAAGAGCAGACTGCACACATGCACCTTTGAGATTAGCAACCCTGCTAGTTTTACTAGTATTAATTAGGACACATCAATAGGGGTATGTTTTCTTCCTTGTTTGGAGAGGAGGAACTGCGTGTTTTCATGGGTATTTTGGTCAAATTCCATATGCGGGGTGTTACAGTGGGTCTATATTCAGAGACACCTCTGGCCCACCTGATGAGTTCACATTCTGGATTTTTGAGCAAAGGGTAGATTGACCGCCCCCACCACCTGATGATGAGCGGGCATTCTTGATTTTTGGGAGATAGGATGCTCACATTGCACACCATCTGACGAGTGCTTCCAATCACTCCTCACAGCAAGCATCTCTTTTCGCTTGGGTCTGATAGAATCCATTTTCCAGCCTTATTCGTTCCTCAGTGGGCTCTGAGATGGACATCATTGCCTCGCAGAACAGAGATGGTTAATAGCATTGTAATTCAGGGTGTGTTTGAGAATGTGAAAATCGATAGACCCAAATTTGTTTCCATCCAGAACTGAATAGTCCACTCACTTTTGGATGCCATCTTAACTGTAACGAGCAGACTAAGAAACCTGATAGTCTACCTAATGCAGTTTCCCCCCCTGCAGGCAGAACGCCAAACATACTGCTAACGCATGCACTCGGTGATCAAATCAATCTGGCAGTCAATGACACTAGTAGGCATTAAGTGAAATAAGGAATGACCGACTACAGGGGAGATTCACATCCAGGGGTTGTTAATCCCTCCCATGCCGACCATCACTAACTGCCTTAATGCCAAGGATCAAGACAATCACCCCGTCCTCCCTTTGTGAACACGAGAATGGGAACATGTACCCTCTTCTTCTTCAAACAATATGTTCCATGAACGCAGATATTTGCAGTATCGGCCAACCTCCAGCTACTGGGAATTGGCAAGGGGAGAAATTATCGACGCAATAGCACCACATGCTAGGGAATATAGCCAACTCAAATACGCACAACCTTAAGATTTAAGGAAGATAAAATAGTAAGATGCCAATGGGAATATAACTAAACAGCCAAACAATCTAAAAACAGAAAAGTGTTGTTTTTCAGTATAACCAGCTATAAATGACATAGCATTCCCAATAGAAAATGACGGATTCAGTAAAACAAAGTTATTCAACTTCTTTTTTCCCAGATAAGTTCCAAAGGAAGTCCTGCTCTGGTGGAGTCATCTACTTAAAAGGGCCCTCTCTGCTGTGTGCCCCTCTACTATCAATGTGACAAGTGACGGAGTCGTAACTCTTGAGTTGAGCCAGGATGTCATTTCATTCTCATAATGCGAGTGAGTGCACTGCAAGACTGGATGACATTGCTCCCTCGCCTCGCAGCGGCAGCACATGACTCACTTTTGAGATTAGTCAGTCAGAAGGGTAGACAAAAATGCGCTATGGCTCAAAAGAAAGGCATGGTCCATTAGGACAACGGCCAATCCTAACACCGGCGGTGGAAGGAAAATGTTACTGGGATGGCCTCACCCCCACCTCTCCCAATCATGATTTGATTGAACTTCCAAATGCACCTTTATCAGTTCAAAATCACTTTCAATCAGGATATTTGTTGCCCAAAAGTAATGTGTAATTTTTATCCCTTGCAAATTTTAGCAATGAAAATTTACAAGGGATGTTAAAATATATTTCCCTAAAATTGCTTTTTTGTCAAAATATAATTTGATAAACCTGAGCCACAGATCACCTGTTTACATTTCGGCATTAAAAATATGCAACGCTTCTATCTTGAACGCAGAAGAACTCAATAGATAATCATCACCCACTACTTTGACCGACTCTTCCTTTCTTTTGGAATCCTTTTTTTTTCTAACAAACTTTTTTTTTTATATATAAAAATTAACATTAATTAGCACACTGTAATTTCAAAACAAAGCACCTTTTTTCCATTGAACCTAATATGTGACATGGGAGTTTAATGAAAAATTGCCAACAAAAATCAATTATCCTCTTAAGATGGTGGAGACTCCAATGAGGGCCACATATAGAAATGCCTTTACAGTATTTGGTTTTTGATAATAATGGTTATGTTCTACGGTGTGCGAAAATGTAAAATAGCCTTGGTAAACACACATATCGATCAGTGTTTCTTTTTTCGTTCTCACTTTTTTTCTTTTTCTTTTTTTTTCTTTTTTTTCCTCCCCTTCTCATTTACACATCAATTTTAGTTATATAAGAATGAAAAATAATAGATACAAGCCTGCCACAAGGTGGAAAAAATTATGCAGATGCCAAAAAGAAGCATGAGAAGAAAAATCCTCTCATAAAGAGATGTAGCATTGTTATGGATACCTGTCGGGACTATCAAACACAAGATTGTGGCTTCGAGCAGGTGACCGTCGGCATCTCATGGTAATTTGGACTCACCAAGCCCCATAGATGCGGCTAGTTCTTTAGAAGCAAAGTTGTCTGCTTGTTCCTATGAATTACAAAGACAGCCATCACAAGTTACTAGTATGCTTTGTATGTCAGGATGCGCAATGTCAGTATGCATGCATGTCTGCACTGATCACATAGAGTTAACACGTTTCCAGGGGTCCTTTAGTCAGAATCTAAATTCAAGAGGGTATTAGCGCAATCTAATCTGTATTTGCATGTTTTGAGTCTAAATGGCGGTAACATTGTCTCTTTGTGCATGTTAGGTTGGTAGGAATCGTGTCTAGGTTGCGCAAGTATCGTGTACATAAGTACGTCACAGGAAGAAGCTGAAACACCCAGTTCTTGGATGAAGAAGAGAGGCACAGTCACCTAGTCCACTTGGGTGTGTTTGGGTGTCTTGAGAAGGATATGCCTGCAGTTAATTTCCACCCAAAACTGATAGTCCAAGTTGATTTTAGCAGAAAAGAGTATGCCCTTCTAATGCAGTTTCCATCTCTGTACCCGCTTTAAACACTGCTGAATCAATCAGGGGTAGCCTCACCCCATAACCACCCCAATCTTGGCTTTGGTGTGCTTCTAAATACACACTTTGATAGTTTATTGCTCTGAATGAGTGCTAACGCACAAAATCAGCATTGATGGAATTTCAGCTAGGATACAACATCACCCTGCATTGAACAAATTGAGTGAGTTCCAGATAATGGAATCAAATTGATGGACATCCAAGGTCTGCTCACATGACTTCAAGACATTTTACTCTAGTCAGGCAACAGTAACTAAACGGTTGGTTGTGTAGAAGTTCACTTCATCATTGGAGAGGGCAGTTTGCTCCCACCTTTTCGTAGACAGCACAGCATCTTGTTTGGAGAGAGGTCTCCAGAGTCCAGAATGCGAGCATGATTGCTCAACGATTATTTTGTTTGAGGGAAGGTGTTACTGCTGGCAAATAGATCTCTTAAAGAGTATGGGCAGATGAATAAACACCCCTTGACACCCTGATTAGGATCAAAGTGACTTTGGAATCTGAGGTTGTCAAGATGCTTTTAGATATCCTGGGATCCCCCTTGGCATGAAAAGAAATAAAAAAACAGAAGGTAATTGGGTTCAGGCAGTGGAAAATGAGGGAAGTGTATCAGAACTTGGAAATGTTAATTTCACAAATGTCTGGATTGACATCTGTTTAAGCAAAATGACGACACCGCATCCTGGTTAACAGATGCCTTCTACAGTGTATAAGAAAAAAAAAAATTGAAAGTGCTTTTTCTTTGGCGGTCGAGAAGACAACAAAGGAAAATCAATCTCAGAGGAAATTCAGGAGACGTGAGCTGAAAAGGAGGAGAGCAGGTAACTTTGTCTTTAGTCTCATTTTTTCGGTAGGCGGCTGTAGAGGCTGACAGTAACAGGTGAGGGATCCTCGGTCTCAAATCATTGGAGAAGAATACAGAAGCTGGAGTAAGTGTTTGGAAGTGGAGACTTCTAGAGGCTGGCCAGCATCGTGGAAGGAATTATTGTCGGCGTAATCTCCCTTCCTCCTTCTCACTAAGGGATAAACAAGGTTTCACATTCGGGAGAAAACAACCCTGCTAATATTTTTTCCAAGTATGTAAGAGATGGCACTTAACCCTTTGGCTAAGGGCACAGTTAATAGGACAAACTTGGGGAGGGAATTGGGGGGATCCCACTTTGGTACATTGCCTCAGGATAGTTTGGACACATTCCTTGAATTCAATTTCATGGCCTGGGGTGGCTAGCCCCAATTGCTACTGTTGGAAGTAAAATGCTCCTCAAGTCGAATGCTTTGATGAGATTGATATTACGGCAAAGCCCCCTCAAAACCCCACCTGATCAATCAAACTCCAACCAAGGATATATGCTTTTTGTGAGACACTAATGGTTTTGCACTTGTTGATTGTCCATTTGAACTGGAATTGTGGGAGTCAAGGTACTCCAAAACGGTTACGTAACGGCCGTTATGTAACGGTAACAGTAGTAACTGTTACACGTGATGAGAAAAATGGCCTGTAACGGTCCATTATGAGGCCGGAATATTTTTTCTTTAAAAAAAAAAAAAAAAGGCGGTCAGAACGGCTGTCACAACTAGTATCGTAGCAGTAACCATACCATTATGGAATACCTTGGTACTGGGCATAGATATGTAAACCTCCAAACCTAATGGTTCCATCTTCAGTGATGCAAAAACAGGAGACAAAAAATCATTTTTTTGCTTGAGCAAGTTCGTCCATGCGATGGCTAGTGTGCGGGCGCAAGCAAACAAGATCTCTTCGTTAGAGGTGGATGGTCAAAGGATTGAAGGGAAGTCAAAGATCTGCGAAACCATAGTCCAATTCTATAAAGATCTTTTGTCTAAGGATAGGGGCCTTAGGCCAGCTCTCGATAACTTGCATTTTGAATCAATATCGATAGAAGAGGCAGATCCATTAGAGAAAGCTTTTTCAGAAGAAGAAATTAAGAAAGCAATGGCAGAATTGGGCAATGATAAGGCACCAGGGCTAGATGGTTTTCCGATAGCATTTTATAAAAAATTTTGGTAGTGTGAAGCGAGATGAGATTGGCTTCATGCAAGAGTTTTTTGAGAAAGACTTAATTGTGACGCAATTAGGGGTTACATTTATAGCAATGATCCCCAAAAAGGAAGGAGTTGAATGAATGAAAGACTCCTCTGGAGGGGGGGCAAGGGGCTTTTGTGGATGGAAGACAAATTGTCGATTGCTTTCTCTTGGCCAATGAATGTGTCAACTCTTGTTATAGAAAAGGGGAGTAAGGCATGGAATGTAAGCTTGAGGTTGAAAAAGCATATGATCACGTTGACTGGACATTTCTAAAATATATGTTGGGTAGGCAGCGGTGTGGACCAAAGTGGCGCTTTGGATACATTCCTGTGTCAGATCGGCAAAATTTGCCATATTGGTGAATGGATCACCGAAAAGTTTTTTTGCTGCTTCCCATGAGTTGCGTCAAGGCGATCATCTGTCTCCTTTCCTCTTCGTCACAATATTGGAGGCTCTTAGTAGAATGATAGACAAAGGCATTCAGGTTGGATTGGTTAAAGGCTTTGGGGGTGGATAACACGAACTTTCAAATTTCTCACATTCAGTATGTGGACGATACCGTTCTGTTGTGTAAGGCGGATGACTTCTTCGTGAAAAATCTTTGCTTGATTATAGTAAGTTTTGAGGTGGTTTCCAGTTTGAAAGTCAATATATCCAAAAGTGAGATTTTAGGGGTAGGCAAATCCAAAGAAAAAGTTCAGGACTTTGCGAAGGTACTTGGTTGCAAGGAAGCTTCCTTTCCGACAACGTACTTGGGTTTACCGTTATATATAGGGAGACTGGCGAAGCACATATGCGACAAAGTTATAGAAAGATGCGAAAGAAAGAGATGTCTAAGTGGAAGTCTGGGTACTTATCAATGGGTGGGAGGATGGTTATGATAAAACTTCTATGTCAAATCTCCCTGTCTATTTTATGTTTCTCTTCAAATGTCCAAAATCTATTATAAACGCCTTGGAGATATGAATGGATTTTTTTATTTTTTTTTTTGTGTGTGTGTGGGAATGGTTGGAAGATAAACATAAATTCCACCTTGTGAAATGGGAAACATAAATTCCACTTGGTGAAATGGGATGAAGCGTGCAAACCAACAGTCCAAGGAGGAGCGGAAATTCTAAAGTTAGAAGAGATGAATCTAGCTCTGTTGGGAAAATGGGTTTGAAGATTTGGGTTGGAGGGAGAAGCTAGATGGAAGGAAGTTATATCGAGAAAATATGGGGTAGAGGAAAGGGGTGGTGGACTAAGGCTTCATATTTGTATCAATCTTCTTAGTTGTGGAAATCGATGGCGTCCCTAAAAGAGAGTGTGGGAGGGAATAAGCTTTCATTTGGGGGATGGTAAGATAATTAGATTTTGGGAGGATAGGTGGGTGGGAGATGTGAGGTTGGGTGAGAGGTTTCCATTATTAGCAGGGTTAACTAGGGAAGATGGGGAGAAGGTGATTAATTGTTACTCAGTAAGGGGCGAGGAGGTAATTTGGGTCCTTATATTTAGAAGAAATACCTCGGATGGAGAGATCGAAGAGTTGGTTCAATTGCCTGAGTTGTTAGCAAAGTTTTCTCCGGTCTTAACAGAGGTGGATTCCATAAGGTGGTTAAAGGATAAGTCAGGCTCATTCTCAGTTAGGTCCTATCGGTTTTTTGGTGCGGGTGAGGAAAACTATGGGATATCTTCAACGGCCTTCCTTTGGCATTATGGTGCTCCTTTGAAGGTTGCGGCTTTCGGATAGTTAGTAGGGAGGAATAAAGTGCTAATGATAGACAATCTATGTAAGAGGAAGATGATCCTCCCAAACGTTTGCTTGTTGTGTTTCAAAGAAGCGTAGTCTGTAGATCACTTCTTCATTCATTGCGTAATTGCCAAGGAGGTTTGAGATCATTTTCTTCAATTCTTCAGGGTTCTATGGATGTTTCCAAACACGATAGAGGAATTTCTCACTGCTTGGCACGACGAGGGAAAAGGGAAAGAAGGGAAAAGGAGGTGCCGATTAAGCTTATTGGCGAGTCTATGGGCTCTATGGTGGGAAAGAAATGAGTGATGCTTCAGAAACAAAATGAGTGGAGTAGTGCAAGTTTTCAGACGGGCTATTCGTAGATTTCAGTCTCCTCTTCATGTCCCCTTTGAGGGGCGTTTTTATTGTTGTAGTTGGATTTTCGTATATTTGTATAGCTTGGCTTCGGCCTTTTCAATGAAATCTCATTGTTGTTCAAAATAATAATAATAATAATAAAATCAGTTTTTGCTAATGGAAGGATTAAACCTTTGGCAATGGGAAGGTTTTACTCAATCCTTATGGAGAATATGATGATACAGTGTAAATGCTCGTATGGAAGAAAATTTGATCATATTGATAGTGGGAATGATGGTAGTAGCAGAGCTCATCGAGCGATCATTACCTGTGACTTGCTTCTTTGGCCAGATGACATGACTCTAATTAGATGAATGCTTGTTGTCACAACAGAGAGGTTCGTTCATGGACTTAGTCATTTTCGCTCCTTTTGTACATGTGAGGCTTGTACATAATGTGTAAAGACTTGAAAGAGTACAATAGAAGCATGTAGAGTTAGTTAGAGATCTCTGGAAGTTTATAGTGCTTTATAGAGGGTTCTTGTAACTAGATGAGTGTAGAATAGTCTAGAAGAATTCTAGAGTGTTCTTAACCATTGGATGAATACCTGCTTCATCCTATCAATTGACAATAGAAGCATGTAAGTTGGTTAGAGATCTCTAGAAGTTCATAGAGCTTTGTATAGGGTTTTTGTAACTAGATGAGTGTAGAATAGTCTAGAAGAATTCTAGAATGTTCCCAAGACTATAAATAGGTTACCCTTCATTTTGGAGATTGTAAGCATTTGAGCTATTGAGATATGGAAGTGTCTTTGCCTTCACTCACTCTTTTGTGCTTTCTTTTCTCCCAGGTAGCATGGACAACACTTGGGTGATTGGCTGACTTGTTCACAATGGGGTCGTGAGTACGGGTGTTGTACGGTCTAAGCCTGGGGAAGCATTCAGGCTGTGACATCATATGCTTTAGCTTTCAATACTAAAAGAAAGATTAACAGTTGTGACTTGTGAGAGCTCTCTAGTTGGTCATATCAAATTATACTTTAATGGAAGCACTAGGTGTAACCTATGTCATGCCAGGTTTTTTGGGGCCTTTACATGATGAAAACAGAAATTTCGGGGTGGTATTATATTGGAGAGTTGGATTGAGTTGGTTGCTAGCGCAATGGATGTGATGATGGTGGCAGCAGATGCCATCCAGACTGGCCTAAAGATCTGTTCAAGTCTTCTAGACTTCTAGTGCCTGTCTACATATTTGGACCGAAAGGACCCACAATTTCACTCTCCGGGCTAAACCGCCTTATCCCCTTGAAATTTAAGCCACTTTCTTTTATGAAAATTTTATTTCCTAACAAGTTTCAATGTGCCCAACATTATTCATAGAGAAGCAAATTCCAGAGTGGATCAATTGCAAATTATGGCTTTTGCAGGATAAACATGTCTCAATTAACTGCAGTTTCATAGTTGCACCCTTTTTACCCGTACTTGGACCAATTTAACATTTCGTGTCCATTTGATTCCCTTATTTTGATGCATTGTTTCTAGTGCTGATGAAAAGAAAAGGAAGAAAATGGCATCCATCCACAAGCGTAACGTTGAGGGGTGCAAGAAAAAATTGTAGTTTATTAAAAAAAAAAAAAAAAAACTGAATTGCTTTCTTTCTTTCTTCTTCCTTTTTTGTTTTGTTTTTGTTTAGAGAGAGAGAGAGAGAGAGAGAGAGAGTTGCTTTCTTTCTTTCTTTTTGGTAACGAGCTGTTTTCATGAAAACCGGTAATTTATGCTACGATAGATAATCCTTTGCAAGATGCATACCTGTAGACGATGCAGCAAATACATCAAGAAGAGGTGTACAAATACCTGCAGATGAGTGCACAAAGGTACCATGTACTTCAGAGCATTTCAAAAATATGCCATTCTTGAAATTATATTGGTCAGGAAAACATACAACCAAGAGGAGATTATGACCAGGTAGAAGAGTACGATCATTCGAGCAATCGGATATTGCCAGAGAAATCTAGTGGCACGGACAGCCCCTGAATCTAAAAGCTTTGCTGCTCTTTGCAACTGCAAGAAATAATTGTCAGCACAGCACAACAGGCATTGGGATGGGGAGGGAGAGGATTGATAGGGAGAGGGAAAGATACCTGCATTCTTGCTCCAGCAATATGGCGGTGGTGCAAGGGGAGAGGCCTGCAATTTATACTTTTTATTAGAAAACACTAGTGCTTTTGCTGACTGCATGGAAAAAGAAATGAGAAACAGAGTTGCAAAGTGAAATGAATGATAGATTTCACAGATGTTCTCAGAATTCTATTGCAAATCAATTAAAAGCAAATTACCATCCATCCCTCCCTCTTTGCATGTGTGGATAGGGAGCTGATACTCACACCCTTTTATTTGATGCAAACACCTTTTTTTCCACTTTTAGAGTTAGAATAGCAATAGATGTGTACTATTCTAACACTAAAGCCAAAAATGGGTGCACCAGTGTATGCATAAGATAGATAGGGTGTAAAACTGTAAATACCATTTACTCTTGATGTTCTTGTATGCTAAATATGATGAAGTTGGGATGGTAAAATTGAAGGCATGTAAACAATTTTGTCCCCAGAAAAAAAGTGTCAGATATTCCATGATTTTTTAGCTAGAAAATATGTTGGTCTGAAACTTTTTAAACTAATGCTTTCCAGAATATTTGTATGTTCATCTACCTTTCCTCATGTATTAGAAGAA
Organism: Magnolia changhungtana; assembly: GCA_030180095.1. Classification (NCBI taxonomy): domain Eukaryota; kingdom Viridiplantae; phylum Streptophyta; class Magnoliopsida; order Magnoliales; family Magnoliaceae; genus Magnolia; species Magnolia changhungtana. The sequence goes on from JASAUF010000076.1 coordinate 2,003,196, forward strand.
ACTCTTCAGAAATTAGACCCAAAGTAGGGCAGTGAATGGAGGCAAGAAATAAGATTTCGCCTACCACCACCAGTGAGACCACAATGTAAACAGGGAATATAACTATACAATGCAACCATTTATTTCTTTTGCAGTATAGCTCTATCATCATTACTAATTTACGTACAACATAATTATTCTTAACATTGTAACATTCCCTTCACATTGTACACACCCATTAGAAATTTGAACAGTCTTTTTCTTTTATAATTGGAAAGAAAATTAACATTTGAAGCTTTTACCAAATAAGTGACACTATCTTTGTGATGCTAATGTAACGGGTAATCAGGAGCATCTAATCCCTTGATAAGCTACAACAGATACGTATATTTTAGTTTTAAGTGTTACTTGTTTCTGTATTGGAAGTATATTTTGTCATGACATACAACTGTTTACAACTAAGTACTATAAATTATGCATTACCTCATAAAATTTTGGAAGTTATAAACAATTATATGACTGTAATAACTTAGTTCATAAGCATTAGAAGAGCATGAATTTCACCTCTTTAGGAATATAAACAGTTATGTAGCTTGTGCACAAACTAAAATACAATTATATGAAGAAAATGAAGCATAAGGGGAGCTTGCAAGGTGAAGAAAACACCACGTGCAGAGAGAAGATAGAAAACACATGTTGAATTGAAGTAGAGTCATCATACTCGAGTGCCTTCAAATCAGTTTCTTCTTCCCAATATGATGATGACCGACGAGAAACTCTACTACTTTCTGCTTCAACCTGCCAGAAATAAATGCATTTGTGCAATAAGCAATCATGAATCTTACATCATAATAAGGGTTGGAATTTGACAACTACTATAAATCCAAGGATAAATGTGTGCTACAGTTTCAATAACTAAGAAAAATCCATGCCTCTTGAAGACGCTTTGTCTCTTTCTCCAACTGGAACTCTGCTGCAGCTTTTTCACTAGCCATGGCTTCTAGTTGTGTTTGCTTGTGGTACTGAATCATGGAACGACTATATGATTCAGCAACTAAGCATAATGGTTACCTATCACAAGATGGCTGGATGGATGCAGTGGTAGTTTTGAGAATGTAATACCAATAAATCAGTCAGTTCGCGGTATCGCTTCTCTAGTTCCATATGTTCCTGTAGATGTTTTCCATACACTATAAAGAATTAATTATCAGAACAACTAATGATATTATTCATAAACTAAAAGGGTGTGCATTTTTATAATAGAGAACAATCAAATAACTATGGGCCCATGTTCTATCTTCGTCCTTAGTGTTCTTTTTCTTTTCTTTTTTGAATTGACAAATTTATTGAATCAAGGATATGAGTACATCAGATAAGCTGAGCCTAACACATGTGACCCTCTTGTCAGACATATATCAACTCACTACAATACAATACATAAAGAAAACAAAAGAAAGAAAAACTACAAAAAAAACTAAGCCCTAGACAACAATTATATGGATACAAGCTCTCCCAAGTCCCAACTCCCCAAAAGATCAACCATGAAATTCCTGCTCTGGTAGCATCCAACTTATAATCAAATAGTGAATCCTTCTTTTGATGCTTTCAACAGATGACCTATTGTCAAAAATTCTTGAGTTTCTCTCCTACCATAAACCCCATAAGACCCCAAATAAGCAGCACATCCTCCACAAGGCTTCTTTTTGTCCCTTGATCAGCCCATCGAACCATTCAATCACCACACTTTCCTATAGGATTGTTGAAAGACCATGCCACCTTGAATAGGGAGTGAGGAAAAAAAATCCCACACTTTCATAGCCATCTCGCAATGAAAGAAAAGATGATTAATTGATATTTCATTTTTCTTGCAGATGACACACGTACTGGGAAATGCCATCTTCCATTTCTTTAGGCTATAACGCATAAGAATCTTACTTACAGTGGCAACCCAAGCAAACGGTTTGATACTTGGGGGGGACAAGTGCTCTCCACACCCTTGCACATGGCAGACATCCTGTCCCTTGTTGTCAGCACCTTATAAAAGGACTTATCCAAGAAGTTGCCGTTAGAGGACCACCTCTAAACTTTTCCGTCTATCAATGATAGGTCGATTTGAACATCATGCAACTTTCCGTGCAGATAAGCAAACAGTCTCAATTCCTCACTGGGAAGATTCCTCCTCATCTTGATATTCCACACAACTCCCGCCACCAACTTGAAGCAATCATGGAACTTTGTGTCTCTGTTAATGGCTAGCTCAAAATAATTCCTTGAAAGACACCACAAACATTAATAATCTAACCATGTGTCCCTCCATAAACAAATTCTAAACCTTTACCAACTAGAAGCCGGATGCCTTTCCCAAAAAAAATTTCCCCACCATGTTCGCTAATCCCTTATTCTCACTATCATACCCTCATCGGCTCTTTCCCATTTTGCATTTATCTTTCCACCGCACTAAGGGAACTCTTGATCTAACACTCATGCTCGGAAACCATTCTCTCTCCAATAAGCCATACTTCGCTACTATGCCATGTTTTTGTTGTTGGCGAGATATTGATATTATCACCGATAATATCGGTGTTGCAAACCCCAAATATTTGTTTCTCTTCCTATTGTCAACGAAATATTGGCGATATTGTCGACGTTATCGAAAAATCTATTTATCGTCGAAATTTTCATGTAGCCACCTACCACCAATGCACTGTAGACACTAAACATGGGCCACATCAACAAACTGTAGCCAACTACCATGAAAATTTTGATAAAATAGGCAAAAAAAAATCGTTGGTTTTGGTAACATTTCTCCCAAAATTTCCAAATAAATATAAATATATATAGAAAAAAAACTCTTTAACCTTTTTTCTCAAGATCTACCTGAGGGAGTGGCTTTTGGCTGGATTGCAATCGCGGTCGAGAATGCAATCTTTTCAGAGGTAAGAAAAACCTTTAAAAAAAAACCTTTTTTTTTCTTCTTCAAAGAGAATAGATTTGAAAGGAAACTGGATTTCGGCTAGGTTTTGGGGATTTGGGTTGGGATTTGAAAAGGAAAATAAATTTCGGAGAGGTTTTCGGGATTTTTTACAGGGACATGGGATCCAAAATAGTCGTCATCGCTGCAGGTTTCTTAGCGAAGATGAGAGGGAGAAGGAAAACAAAAGTTTTCTCAGTCAGGTTAAGTTAATGGAGTGGATTAGGTGCGATCCCGGGTTCACCGAAGACGGTGGGGCCCACCTTGAAGCATGTATTGTATATCCATGCCGTCCATACGTTTTTCCAGATCATTCTAGGGCATGAGCCCAAAAATGAAGCTAATTGAAATATCGGGTGGACCATACTCTAAGAAATAGTGGTGGGTTGAACCTCCTCCACCATTAAAAACTTCCTAGGGCCAACGGTAATGTTTCTTTAATGTTTATTTGTCATCCAACTTGTTGATAAGGTCACATTAACCTAGATGAAGGGGATTGATCCAAAACTTTTGTGACCCATGAGAAGGCTTAATGGTCAATCACCACTATTTCCTACGGTATGGTCCACCTAAGATTTGAATCTACTTCATTTTTGGGCTCATGCCCTGAAATGATTTGTAAAAACGGATGGACGGCTTGGATATGCATTAAATACATCAAGGTAAGCCCCACCGTAAGTGTCGTGCTATCTTAGGTTAGGCTAGGGCCATACCTAATCCGCTCCCCTTACGACCCTGAAACCAGTGATGTGGGTGGGAGTCTATACGGCCCACTTCGATGTATGCATTGCATATCCACGTCGTCCATCTGTTTTTACAACTTTTTTGGGCATGGTCCCAAAAATGAAGCAGATACAAATTTCAAGTGGACCACACCACAAGAAACACTGGTCATTGAACACCCACCATTAAAAGCTTCCTACGGTGTTTCAAAAAAAAACTTCCTAGGGTCCACCATAATGTTTGTTGACCATCCAACCTGTTGATAAGTTCATACATACGTGGATGAAAGCAAAAAAACAAAAAACAAAAAAAAAAAAACAAATATCAACTTGATCCAAATTTTTTTGTGGCCCACAAAAGGTTTTTAATGGTCAATGACCATTATTTCGTGTGGAGTGGTCCACGTCCACCTGAAATTGGTATCTGCTTCATTTTTGGGACCATCCCATAAAATAAGCTGGCAAAATAGATAGACAACGTGGATATAATGCATACATCGAGTTGGGCCCTACAATTAGGATCCCACCCGCATCATTGGTTCCGATCGTAGCCAAGTTGCACTCCTTATGGACCAACTTTATGAGGACCTACAACATCCTGTCGATGGGGCCCACCATGATATTTGTCAGAAATCCACTTCGTCCATCCATTTTTCCAAACCATGTTAGGGCATGAACCAAAAATTAGGTAGATCCAAAGCTCAAGTGGGCCGCACAACATGAAGCAGTGACTATTAAACAGCCGCCATTGAAACATTCTTGGGGCCACAAAAGTTTTGGCCCTTTTGGATGGGGCTAGTAATTTTGTGTTTTTAGTTCATCCCAGTAGGAATGACCCTATAAATGGTATGGATGGGATATAAACATCACGGTGGACACTAGGTTGGTTTCAATAGTAGGCATTTTCCTACCCACTTTTTCCTGTCGTGTGGTCCACTTGAGTTTTGGATATGCTTGATTTTCAGGCTCCCGCCCTCACATGATCTAGATAAACGGATGGATGAAGTGGATTTCTCACAAACATCATAGTGGGCCCCGCCTAGCTTCTAATGGTAAAAAGGCCTATTTACCCTTATTCAGAGAAACTAGAAGATTTAAAAGATTTAAAAGAGGAGTTTTATTATACTCCGACTGCAATTGACTCTTGATGCGCGTGTACTCAAAAATTGTACATGTGACATTTATTTATTAAAAAGTAGTTGATTGGAATGAGCAACCCTCTCTAGCCACATCATTATCCCAATGACAGATTTATCAAACAATCCCATTTCATGGATGCTTGTTTATGAAAATAGAACCATTGGATTTTATTTTATTTTTTTCAATTTAACCATCCAATAAATGTCCTCCAATCTCATACTCCGACAATAAGACAAGATAAACTTTGGGTCCACTCAAATAACTACATTGAGTACCATAAATTGGACGGTTTGATTTGACTACTTGTGTGTCACGTGTGCAATTTCTAAGTGCATGTGTATCATCCGTGTCACACACACACACTCACACTTTGCCACAGGACGTGGATCCAAAGATGTGGGTGGGACCCTAACTATGGGGCCCACCTCGATGTATGCGTTGTATATCTACGTTGTCCATCCTTTTTGCCAACTCATTTTAGGGCATGAGCCCAAAAACGAAGCAGATACAAAATCTCAGGTGGACCAGACCAAAGGTTGAACACCTACCATTAAAAACTTCCTAGGGTCCACCATAATGTTTATTTGTCATTCAACATGTTGATAAGGTCTGCGACATGGATGAAGGGAAAACACAAATATTTGTTTGATCCAAATCTTTTGTGGCCCACAAAAAGTTTGTAATGGTCATTCACCACTGTTTCTTGTGGTCATTCACTTCATGTGGGGATGAGGGATGACTAGAAAGGTGTGTTTTGATTTCATTGTTAAAACGTTTTGATCATTTTTGATGGATATCAATGGTAAAATCTTTTAGTGATCCACCACTTGTGCTTGTATGGGATTTTGGTCAAGGATGGACACCATAGATAGTGGAAGGATTTTGGTCAATTTGGGTACATTGATAAAAAGATTATAGACTTTTGACGATTTAGGGTATATACCGGAGTCTGTAAGGGTGTGGAGCATCATATTGGTGTTTCACATGAAACCCTAAACTCCTTTTTATAAATAGATCATATCTCCACAACAGAGGGCCTTGGACATTCTCCCTCTTGAATGTCACCTAGAGAGAGAGAGAGAGAGAGAGAGGAGGAGGAGAAGAACAAGAAGAGAGTCTCATCTCTTCTCCTGCCATCTCATCACATATAAGGGAGAAAGTGAGAGTTGTGTCCACCAGGGTGGACCACATGTGATGAGATAAAAGAAGAAGAGAGGAGACTCTCTTCTCCTCCTCCTCCTCCTCCTCCTCCTCCTCTCTCTCTCTCTCTCTCTCTCTCTCTCTCTCTCTCTCTCTCTCTCTCTAGGTGACATTCAAGAGGGAGAATGTCCAAGGCCCTCCATTGTGGAGATATGATCTATTTATAAAAAGGAGTTTAGGGTTTCATTTGAAAAACCAATATGGTGCTCCACACCCTTACAGACTCCGGTATATACCCTATATTGTCAAAGGTCTATAATCTTGTTTATCAATGTACCCAAATTGACCAAAATCCTTCCACTATCTGTGGTGTCCATCCTTGGCCAAAATCCCACACAAGCAGAAGTGGCGGATCACTAAAAGATTTTACCATTGATATCTATCAAGTATGATAAAAACATTTTAACAATGAAATCAAAATATCTAACGGTTGAAAACATTAGAAAAACCTTTTGAAAACATTTGAGAGCACTGGCCAGCTTTAAAACACTTGATGGACGATCCGTTCAACAAGATCTATCCACAACCAAGTCCTAGAAAGAGTGGTGGATCCCATGTATGTGCATGTAAGGCTTCTGCTACATCCTAATGTGTGCACCTAGCAACACGCATATGTTGGCCACCAATGTAACCTCAAAAAGTGTGTCAAGGCCCATAACACTAGGACCATAAAGTCCTTCCATGACCTCATGTCTAAGGATTGGTCAAAAGTAACACGATCAAGCGAATCCAATCCAAGCATGGTCTATCTCTCAGTTAGGAGACGCTGCAATCCGCCAAGCGAATGTCCAATCAAGCCCAAGATAGGTACTCGTAAAACAAGTGAACAATCACACTCTCATGTGGGGAAGCAAGATGGCAACAAGATGCCTAATGGTGGAGATTAATCCATCCCAAGTCATCATTGGTTCCACACACATGATAACCGCAAAACTAATCCCAAGTTGCACAAACGCAATGAAGTGGTTATGGTATTTAGGGTACTTGAGAACCATGGAGACAACTGTCCCTTAGTCATGGTGGCCAATGTGTCCACTTCATTATTTCCCCATGGATCCACAAGAGAGATTCTATAAGGAACCCTATAACCCACTAAACATATTCAATACAAGAGTTCTACGCATAATCAATGATGAAAAAGTAAAATAATATTCCATTCAACTAAGTGGTACAGATCACCGTTTTAAATAGAGGTAGCTTGTCGCGTAGTGTTCAGCCCTGTGTAGCGTGGAACATAAGCTACACAATACTTCTATTTTTTAATGTAAAAATATGATAAATAACATATATATGTGTGTGTGTGTGCGCGCGTGTGTGTGCGCGCGCGCACACGCGCCTAAAAGATGATTCATTTTTTCAAGTATAAGCATGTTCAAACAACTTATTAATTATACAAAAGCCAATCCACATATATAAACCAAATCAAATCATTATCACATTAACAACTGTCTAAGCAAACCACTTTAATTAATAATGTCTAATTGAAACCACAAGTCACAAGTATGAAAAGAAATTAAAATCCCGCGGGTTAAGAGTATTTAGTACAAAATACAAAATACAATCATCATTTATAAATATATAAAAACATAGTGTACGCTACAACCCCTATAGTGTACACTACAGGGGATTTACGTTATTTGTTAACGCTACATTGCGTCGTAGCTACGCTATGGATGCTATTTGAAACACTGGTATATATAAACAAGATCCATCAACATGAAACCGATTGGCTTCCTAGGGCACGCATATCTAACACCATCTAGATAACTTTCTTTCTAAGTAATTAGATTCAAGAAAGAAGCAAAATTCAGCTTTCCTCCCAGTGATAGCCCTAAATATGTGCACAAAAGAATCATGTGATTGCATCCCATCCCTGCTTGCCAAATGCTTGCTTGCTTCCTCCTCTATGACCACCCCACCATAAAACTTTTTCTAATGTTTACCTAAAGACCCATTGATACTGCTTCAAAATATCCAAGGATACTTCTCATATTACTGACCCATTTCATCGATGCCTCACATAACAAAAGAGTGTCATCCACGAATTGAAGACACGAAATTTCCATTTCCGCAAAAAAAATAATAATAATAATAATAATAATCAACCACTATCTGATGCCCTCGATATAAGCAGACTTAAACCTTCATCCACTATCGAGAAGAGAAGAAGTGATAGTGGACCTCCCTGTCGCTTGCTTGTACAAGCCAAGAAACCAGCCAGGAAAACATTCACCAAAATCGAGAAGGTTTATGTCTAAGGAAAATGGAAATCTTGGCATTTCACGTTTATCTCTAAGGTCTTTACCTTCTTCTTTGAACATCATGTTTAATCACGTGATTAGCAAAACAATAGCAGTTCTCTATCTTCAAAAAAAGAAAAAGTTATCTTGCAAATAAGGGAGTATATCGCTTAAATCTTTGTATTGTGGAGCTTCTTCCCCTCTTGTAATTCTACACTTTGTTTTTTAACAAAGTAACCCTGGTATCTATAGGAGAACCAAAGGATCTTTTTTTTTTTCCCGAATACTCTGATCAGTATGAAGGATTTTATATCTATTTATTAATAAAAATAAACATAAAATTTGTTTAAATTTAACAAAAACTACATTAAATAAAAAGGACAGGACATTGATTGAGAAAGAGGGAAGAATCCCCAATACAAGTAGCCAATTTTGACACCCATTTTACTAGAATGTCAGAATTCTCATCACCTTCTGTAAAAGTATGAAAATAACAAGATGCTTCCCCTAGATCTAAGTCCTGGAACAAAGAAATCCTCCATGATTCAGCTTCCATGCAAGTTGCTATTTGATCACATTTTGAGAACTTTCTTCCACAATTTGATACCATTATGTTTTTCAAGGTTTCAAGTTTGTATGACATTGTTTCCAACACTGGCATATGTCTGCTTTCAAGTTAGTTGGATTCGGGCAGACAAGACCATGCACACATATCCTCTATACAAATGTAAAATGGTGCCATTTCTTCAAGCAAGCCATGTTTCCCTTGAATAGCCATGTATAAAGAGAAGGCTCTTTTTTATCAGCGTATCAAGAAAAGGCTGTTTCTCCACATACTGAATAAAAGCACACATGAATGAAAGAAATGCCTGAATAAAACCACAAGAAACTGACCTGCCGTGAATAATGCTCAGCATCCCTTTTCATGCCAGCCATCTCAACCCTCATTTTCTGCACCTCAGCCTGCCAAGTATAACAATGGAGATTCTAAGCAATACAAAATTGTCCTGCTTCTGTAAATTATGGCATAAGTCTTATTTATATGAACATGGATAAAAACATTAGAATGAGACCCACAACATGAATTGTTTAAATTGCAAATTAACAAACTATACCGATAACAGCAACTCTCCAAGTTATATACCGTTGGTGCTTGCAGAATGAAAGACTTGATGATCTTGCTTCCACAATCTTTCAGTTTCAAGAAATATATAATCTTGAAATGTTTGCCTAAGAACTAAGAAACTTGCCTCCAACGAAGAAAGCTTGCTCTCTGCATCTCTTTGACCTAGGCGTGCCCGCTCTACTTCTTCCTGCCATGCCTGCATCTAGATATTTGATACTTCAAGGTAAATGAGAGAACAACAAAGTGGGCTACTACGAGTTAATAAATTCCTCAAGGAAAACAGAGGCAACAGGTGAAAAGAACTAAGAGGCTGATTTTCATCAGAAATACAGTGCCCAGAGCAACTTTTAAACATGACAACAACATGAAAACAAGAGTAAACCTCAGTATTTATGAACATGAAAATGCCTTTCAGTGCTTTCTAAAGAAATAACACAATGATGTTGTGTTTGACAGACATAGTTTCAATTGTTTGAATAATGCAGAGGATTCCTCAAGTCTAGCACATATAAATGAATGCATATTTGGGTTTCACGCTTAAAATTTTGGTAACAATATTTAACCAGTCCCAACCATCTAGAATATTTTACTGTTTCACCTGAAGGGATTGATTCGCTTCTTCAGGAGATCTCTTCTGTCCACGACGAGCACGTGCTTCCATGTCTTGTAGCTCTTGATTTAAAGATGCGCATTCCACCTGATAAGATGTAAGGATGATTATGCTCAACAACTTGAAATATTACCTCTTGCGCTATATATAAAATATATGTGTGTCAGAGAAATGCTAACACACAACTGAGTGTACGTCCAATTATTTGGCATGCGGGACCCACCATGGTGCTGGGCCACACCAAGGGAAACAGTTGGGAAAGGAATGCCCACCCTCCATTTTTACAGTGCCCACCATGATGTGTATGGGTTGGGAGAGGGATGCCCACCATTGATTTTTATAGGATCCACCATTATGTATATGTGAACTCCACTTCAACCATCATATGATTCAAAACATGTTAGACCCAGCGCTCAAAAATCAGGCTGGTCAGATATTAAGGTGAGCCACACCAAGGGAAACAGTTTGGAGGGTGGGCGGCCCCTCGTACACTATTCCCGATCATGTGCCCACCTGAATCCTGGATGTAGCTGATTTTTGGGCCTTGCGCCTAAAATGGGCTGACACATCTGATGGTCGGAGTGGATTTCACATACACATCACAGTGGGGCCCACCCGAACCCATCCCCACTTTGCTCACGCATAAGGTCCCCTGCAAGACTACTCGCAGGAGAATTTTCCCACACCCACCCACCCACACACACACACACACACACACACAGAGAGCATAACTAGAGCATAACTACCTCAAGCAATGCCAACTTTTGCTCTAGTTCTGTCACCTTTAATGTCCTTTCATCCATTGTTCTCTGAAAATGCATTTCTTTGTCAAAAATCAACCAATGGGTAGAAAATTATGCATGAGAATTGGAGTGAAGAAAATTGCATAACTACCACTACAGTGATATGCTCTATTATCACAACAATCTAGAATTGAGTTCAGTTAACAAACGAGGAAAGTGATCTTTCAAGAAAGAAAAAAAAAAAAGTTTTTAAATAGCCACAGCAAAGTAGCATAGCTATAGTGCTGTGTAGCACACCAAAACAATGTAAATCCATTGTAGTGTATGCTATTTTGGGCATAGTATACGTTTCCATGCAGCATATGGTGTAAGGCCATATGTGGCGTATGGTATAGTGGATGTCCATTTGAAAGTTTAAAAACTTTAAGTGGTTCTAAGGCTTTTATGTCTGTTAAGCAGACATTGGAAAATGGTGCTGACTTATCCTCGAACATGGCACTGATGTACAACATTCCAGACCATCCAAACTACGGTTCCTATTGTGGATAGAGCATATCCCTGGAAACATACATAAAGGGCAATCATGACCATCTGATCTGTACAACTGTACCAAGTGCACAATTGAAGAGTTGCAACCATTTCTAAATGGAATAAAACTAACACAGTACGCTAACCACATAAAAGTAAAACTAAAGATTTTTCAATTTTCCGCTTTTAAAAGCCCTATTCCACTTCCTAACGTTGTGTTCCTCCAACGAAAGGCTTTGTTCCCTCTTCTGAAATCCCTCTTTCAATTCTCTCAATCCACACAACAATTGAAGACAAAATTTAGCCAATCAATTGGCCCTAAGAGAAGATCACTTGGATAATTTCGAGGAGCATTAGAGCCCAAACAAAGGAGAAGATCGATTTCCCCCTTTTCATGTCTGTACAGCTGTGGAGCTCAGGTTTTTGGTTTTTCTTATTGATATAAAGCTCGAGAGAGGTATATTCCTACCTTTATCTCTGTTAATGAATTTCATTTCGTTTTAGATGTAGATTTTAGGGTATTTTTTGGCCCTTTTCCCCTTTTTTCTCTTTTTGGGAAGGCGGTCCTTGTGCATCATTGTAGAATAAGTTTGTTCCACAACACTTTTTTGCTTGGGGCCTACTGTGGTGTGTGTATGGTCCGTTCCATCATGTGGGCCACCACACTACAATGGTGGGTTTTGGGTGGTTGTGCATTGTTTTCCATGGTGTGAACCACATGGTGATTGGATAGGCCCGATTTTCCATGGTGGCTGTCCATTGTTTTTTATGGCAGGATTTGGCACCCAACTTGTCCAATAGGGTTTATCCAACCATCGTGTGGACCAATGTGCTACATTGGAGGTTCTCAGGTGGCTATCCACTGTTTTTTGTGGTGTGGCCCACCTGTTGATTGGAAAGGCTTGATTTTGGGGCATCCTATAATCACAGTTGGGTTCGCTTGATACGTAGGTTGAATGGCATACACAGCACATTGGCCCCAGGACCAGAGAACTGAGACCTAGTTAAAAAGAGATCTCCTCTTTGAGGGCATTTGCAACTTTTGAGAATCACCTTCCACACCCCAAAGGTTCTATCGTAGCAATTCCAAGCCATGAACCGTCCACCACTATCCTCACCATATTTACAAGACACCTTGTTCCACAGGTTGTTCCTTTCCTCTTCGAATCTCCACTTCCACTTTGCTAGAAGGGCTAGGTTGAATAAATTAAGCAATCTAGTTCTTAGACCACCCTTCTCCTTCAATATGCGCACCTCTCCCCATCCCACTAAATGGAATTTCTTCTTATCTTCTGCTCCTCTGCATAGAAACTCCCTTTGGATCCTTTTAATCTGACGTTTGATGAGCATTGAAGAAGAGCCATATAATTGAGCAACATGTTGCAGAGAGTTGCTTTAATCAACCTAATGCGCCCCCAAAAGATAAATGCTTACTCTTCTATTTAGATAACTTCCTCTGAATTCTTTTCAATACTGCATCCCAAAGATGCTTTGCCGGATTCCTGATAGATAGGGATAAATCAAGGTAGTACAACTGGAGCTTTCCTGACTTGCACCTGAACAAGTTGGCGAGTTCCTCTATCTGCTTCGTTAAGTTTCCCACCTAGCAACTTGCCTTTTTTGAATGTTTATCTTTTGGCAGGAAACCGTCTCAAGCACAAATTATCCACTTGAATCTGATCAGCCCTGACATCTGCAAACTGCAGATGGGTCACCTAGAAGCTTGCATTGTCCGCAGAGAAACCCTAAATGAGCCCTACTTCCGAAACTCTTTCCAACATTTTGTTAAGTGCCTCCTCACCACTATAAGGGCCTGTTTGGCCGGACCAATTCCATGGGTTTAGGTGGAATGGAATGGATTTTAAGGTAGTGATGGTGGTGTCAGTATTTGTCCCCTGATCCCATGGGTTTGGGATAGCCCATGGGATACACCGCATAGTGTTTGGACTGTCGCTGACGGATGGGTTTGCATCTCCACTGCTTCTCGTGGTGTGCCCCACTCACTGATGGATATCTGATTCAAAATAGGTTTATGGCTAAATGTATGCTAGTGAAAATGATGGACGGAGTGGATATCTCATTGATATCTCGGTGGGCCCCACATAGCGATGAAACCATGCATCCTGGGATTGGCGGGATCCGGACGGTGTTTACGAGGGAGCTTTGGATGAAAAACTTCCCTGCCATCCCAAACAGCAAACGGGATGGGATGGCACAGGATAACCCTCCGAAGCCCACCTAATTCCATCCCTCTTGACTGTCCAAACAGGCCCTAATAAAAAGGGAGAGAGAGGGTCACCTTACCTCAACCCTCAGGAGCTTTTTTTGAAGAAGTCTTTTGGAGATGTATTCTCTTGCACCAAGAAATGTGCCAATCCCATACATTCCATCACCTATCTTTGGCATTTTTAACCAAACCCCAACCTCTTCAACATGTAGCAAACAATATTCAATCAACATTGTTGTAAGCCTTTTCCATATCTAACTTACAAATTATCTATTTAACAACCGGAAGGTGGTGCATGAGAGATTTTTATTATTTTATTATTTATTATTTATTATTATTTCGATGGATTATTTATTTTTGCTGTTTTTATTATTATTATTATTATTATTATTATTATTATTTATTATTATTATTATTATTATTTATTTATTTTTTTTATTTTTTTTTTTTTTTTTGAGAGTGAGAGAGAGAGAGAGATGACAGAGATTTTATTACAAAGAAATCAGAGCAGGAAGGAATTCCCAATAAACAAAGCCTCACAGCTTAGACCATCTATAGCAAGAGCATCCGCAATCTTATAAACATCTCTCCTCACATGGGCAAGCAAAATGCTTAAACTAGAGGCGATAAGGCTGATCTGATTAAATGCAAAATTAAGCTTCCTAGGCTCAGAGTTAGGCAGAAGGCCAATGAAAGAACATTCTTAGATTCACATTATACGACCACCTCCCCAGAAAATCTCCTGGAGAAAATACTGAAAGCCTCTGTAAAGGCCTTGGCCTCATACTCAACAACCTCCCCATAACTTGAGGACATTACCTGGGTTTCCCGTAAAAGAGCCAGTGAAGTTAAGTTTTCCAGACACTACCAGGCAGATATTTCCATTGATGAATAATCAACGCATGGAAAGGATTGCTATAACAGTCATCACATCTTTAAAAAAGTCAGACACAGAAATCGCTCTAAAATCAATTTTCTTTTGTGAGGCCTGACCTTCTGACACCACTTGATGAGAGAAAACTATTGATAATGTAGTTCCTTTTCAAGTAGTATCCCATTGCTGCTTCTAAGGAAATCTAATGCTAAATCAAACCAGATTTCTTAGTTCTTATAATTTCAGAAAATAGATGAAATGTAGGAAATAAAGTTGCAAAGGCACCATAGTTTTCAACTATATGTAACAAGGATGCAAAAAGACTAGCGTCCTTAGCTATTTTTTATTGAAAAGGTATGTCCATACATCACATCCGTCTAGAGTTCCAGTATTTGAGCATATACTCGACGACCCATGAAGCAATTCATATCAAACTATGTACACAATGTTTCGTCTAGAACATCGTTATTTTTTCACGATTTAGTGGTGTATCAATGATACCTTCACTGTTGATATCATACAGCCAGGGTCAAGAACAGGTACATATCAGTCAATATGCGGTGTGGGCTACAATTTCAAGCCATGTTCTATACTAAATACTTCCCAAATAAAACAAAGAGCAATTGTGAATTCATAAGTTTGTATTCTTCACTGGAATGCAAATTCCAAAAAATATCTTCAACCATGAACATAGAAAACACCACAGAAAATTCACAAGAACAAAAAAAATCCACTTACATTTATTGATAAATAACAAAAACTTATATTACTCAGTCAAATCAGAGCAAAAAATTACATCACAGGAAAGTCAAAGAATCATTAATATTTTCAACAAGTAGACAACAAATATCTTAGCAGTATGAATTTTTCACTAACAACATCATTTCCCAAAAACTTTTGTGCTTGAAATATATAGCCAGGAAAACAAGATAAAATAAAATCACTAAGTAAGAATCCCAAGTTCAACCTATAAACATCTTCAATCCCCACCTACCTGGACCCTTGCAAGAGCCGTGGATGCCTCTATAGCTCTATGTTCCAGTTCTACTTGTCTTTCCATTGCAGCCTGTTTATTGGAAGAAAAGTAACCAACCAGGAAAATAAGAAAAGCAGGGGGGGGGGGGCAATATTGAACCTAATAGCTTTAGAAAAGCACCATTTTAGTAGCATTGTGTGCTGCACGCTCTTCTTCTGCCCTGCGGTCTGCAGCAGAGAGCTCTTCACGTAAAGCCTGGTAAATTAGACGTAGATGTCATCCTCATAATCACACAGTAAAGAGAACAGATATAAAATGAAGAACTAAAACGCTTTAGATCGGAAATGTTGCTCAAAAGATCTGATAAACCTACCTGCATCATTCGTGTCTCTGTCAATTCCCGGCTTCTCATAATTGACTCCATGTTTGCCTGGTAAGAAATATGAAAGTATTGTCATAAAAGCCACATATATTTAAAACTTTCGAGCCAATAGCTTACTTTAAAAGTTGACCCGCAAACAAACAGATGTTGAGACTTCACCTCTGGTTGCAAAGGCAGAATACATGTTTGAGACCATAAGAGATGCATCAAACAAGGAATAAAGCCATATTCATTGAATTAAAACGAGTCGCTTGGGTCCAAAATAGCTGGGACAAGGCTATGATGATGATGGCAATGACAATGATGATGATGATGCTGATTTGCTCGTGTTGCTGAGTGCTCATGTTCAGTAGAAAATTTTAGTTTGTCATTGATGAGAAAAAGTGTGTATGAACTCAGAAAGAGGTATATCCACCTGTAGGGGACAGTTTACATAAGGTTCTGCCATTTCTTGTAAAGCATAAGGTTGTGGATTTACCGAGCAGATACAATGTCCATGTCGAGTGTTCAATGTGTCAATATCAGCCTATGCTAGCTTTTTTTGTAAAGGCATTAGTCATACCATCATTATCACAGGTCCAATAAGAAACCAGGGGTATCGACAATAACATCATTGATATATGCCGATATGCATATATTGCACTATTGATATTATCACTGATCTATCAGTGAGAAGTATGTGCTATAAATGCATAACATCAATCAATATTTGTGATATCGACAAAGCAGCAATATTGCTTTCATGAAAATAAAAATAAAAAATCCAGAAAATAAAATAAAAAGTTTTTTTTTGTTGCCTAAACTTTTTTGGGGGTTGTGTTTCTTGCGTGCAAAACACGAATTTGGTGGAGAAATCCTGATCCATGAAACCTTAGATGAAGAAAGTATGCAGCAAAACGATGGCAGTATCGATAATATCGGCCGATATACTGGCCAATATGATCGGTATCACACTTGGGTGATATGAAACAGGCCTGGAATGTATAAAATCTTAGATATCAGTCAATGTATCGCATGATATCGTCTACGCATAGCATAGTATCACTGATACCGCAATGTATCACGATATATCGGTCATTTTCTCTTCATATCAACGAATCTGTCGATGTCAACAGGAACTGAACGCATTTCTTCAGAAAACCCCTTCTAGCTCATTCATTTTCCATTTTCTTTCATTCTTCCCCCTTCTAAACAGATTCTAGATTGCTTTCAGTCTATCCGTTGCAATCTTTTGGGAGAAAAAGGTAGATTTCAAAGCAGAATCAAGATTTTTCCGGATTTGGGGCCAATTCTCATTTGGTGAGTGCAATGTTGTTAAATGCGACTGCATATTCGCATATGTGAATTCCTATATGCGATCGCATATGCTAAATGTGCGAGGATATGCGATCGCATATCTGCCAACTGTTGACACATTTTATTTTATTTTTGCAAAAAATGGAACTTTAGTAAGTAGTGTAACTTGTAATTGTAAGTTGTGTAACTATATTATTGAACGTAACTTAGTATTAGTGTAACTAAGTTGTAACTTGTAACTTGTAAGTAGTATTAGTGTTATAGTGTATAAATATTAAATAATAAACATTAAGATGTCATGTAACTTCAAAATTGTATTTATACAATAAATAGCTTATTGATTGTTTTGCATTTCAATCCTTTTTTATTTTGTAAATCATACAAAATCAATGTGAAAAGGTTAGAAATTCTTGATTCTTCATGTTTTGCATGAAAACTTAAGGATTTAAACTTTCAATTTCCAAATTTGAGGGTAGGTGCCGATTTGGGGGAGATCGGGGAAAATTCAAAATTTCCTCAAATTCCCCCAAATTGGTTACAATCTTACACTTTAAATACGAAATCAAACATGTATGAGGCCTTATCTACTAATTTATTAAACTTTTACGATTTTTTGGAAAAAAATATTTTTTAATTAAAAAATAATTAAAATATATTTTTTTCAAAATTTCACTTCAAGTAGTGGTCAATTGAGTCCAATTTCACAGTATTTAAGAGTATTTGATGAAATCATCGATACACACTCTAATTTCTAAATCTGAGGGTAGGTGATATGATTTGGGAGAAATTCGAAGTTTTCCCAAATTCTCTCAAATTGGTTGCAATCTTACACTCCAAACACGAAATCAAACATCCATGAAGCCTGGTCTATTAACTCATGAAGTTTTTGTGATTTTTCAAAAAAAAAAAAAAAAATTTAATTAAAAATAATTAAAATATAATTTTTTTTCCAAATTTCACTTTTAATAGCAGTCAATTTAGTCCAATTTCACGGTATTTAAGAGTGTTTGATAAAATCATCATCACATACACTCTGGTTTCGAATTTCGAGGATAGGTGGTCTGATTTGGGAGAAATTGAAAAAAAAAAAATCAAAATTTTTCCCAAATTGGTTGTAATCATAAGGCCTGTTTGGATTCATGAAAAGCATGAGAAAGGAAATAGTGTTTCTTGAGAAACCTTATTTCTAGGAAATTGTAGGAAAGGAAATGTTATCTCTCTCATTTGCTTTTCAACAAGATTTTCATAGAAATTTGAAATTTATTTTCAAGTTTGTTGTTTGGCGAAATAAAAAATTTTCTTAAAATTTTTTTTAGGTAGTCACTAACACGTGTCAGAGTAGCACATGAGGCGCATTTGGGATGCTTAGAGATGAACAGTGGCACATTTGGGATGCTTAGAGATGAATAGTGGCACATGTGGCATACACGGCATATGTGAGCACTTAAAGCTTAATCGCGGCACATGTGTAGGTATACAAGACATGCATTGACACATTTGACATGTGGGCATTAAAGCTAGATGACAGTACTTGTGCACATTGGCACCATTTGCACACGGCATGTTTAGGGATTGAAGATGTACAGTGGCACATTGGCACATGTGGGGCGCTTAGCACATGTGGGGCACATGTAAGATGAATGGTGGTACATGTGGAAGAATAACACATGTAGGGTGCAAGAGAAGATGGATGGTGACACATGTGGAGCTCTTTACACGTGGGGAACAAGAGAAGATGGATAGTGACACATGTGGTATACTAGCACGTGTGCAGCATGACCGAAGATAGACAATGTCTCATTTGGCACATTGGCACATGCGAGGTGATTGAACATGGATAGTGGCACATTTGGGCTTACTCTTAAGAAACTCATTTTCCTTCCATCGTGGGAAAATGTGTTTCTTAGGGACTAAGGTGGGAAAATAAATTTATTTATTTTTCAACAAAGATAGAAAGTGGGAAATGATACTTCCCACAATTTCCCACAAAGGAAACCTTAACAAACAAAGGAAAGCGAGTTTCAAGGGAAACACCATTTCCTTTCTCATGTTTTCCATGAATCCAAACAGGACCTTACACTCCAAACATGAAATCAAACATGTATGAGGCCCAATCTACTAATTCATATATTTTTTTCGATTTTTTCAAAAAAAACATATATTTTTAATCGAAACATAATAGTAAAATTATTAAAAAATATTTATTTTTTTTCGAAATTTCTTTTGTAATAGCTTTCAATCGACTGCATATTTTTAACATTTAAAGGTGGTTGATGATTTTTTAATAATATAATTATAAATTTATTTTAAAATTAATTAATAAATATCAAAACCGTGCCTTTGCTAACACAATATTCTTTTGCAGGCAAAAATGTCAGGAGAAAGAGCCGGGAGAGAGCCTAATATTGGACAGAGATATAACCGGCCCATTCCCAATAATTGATTCAGGAGTGTTTGTAATTTATGTGGTCAGATGCCGAAAAGTGGAGGGGTAACCCGCTCGAAGGAACATTTAGCGAGAGGGTATCGTAATGTTGTAAATTGCCCAGAAGTGCCCACAAGATGTGAGAGCGATGTGGGCTTTATTGAAAAAAATGTGAAGATAAGAGACGACCGAGCTGCACGAGAGAGGGATAAGGAGATTAGGGAGTTGGGGCGGGCACCATATGCAGGTGAGGATGTAGTGGATCTCGATGAGGAAGACGGTCTTGATTACATGTGTAGTTGAAGAGTCCATACGAGACCAGTGGGACATGGATCAGCAGAGGCGGTGGGAGGCGAGTAGGCTTAGATTTGAGGGGTCTACGCATGAGCGTGGTGAGGAGAGTGGAGCAAGGGGGTAGTGGAGCAAAAGGGAGTTTTTTTTTTTTTTTTTCGGGGGGAGGGGGGTAAGGGTATGAGCCCTATCAGTAGCATACAGGTACCGGATATACATTCAAATCCGATGATGTACAAAGAGACAGGTGGGATACAGAAGAAACTAAATGAAATGTTTAGTGGAGGGGATGGAGGAAGAAGGTGGAGAAGTTCATAACAATGTTTTTTTTAATCTATAATCACATCTCTGCAAATGTCGTAGCAAGCCTGCACTTCAAGAATATGATAAATGAAGTGCAATGTGGAAGAATGTGTGGTGTCACCCACACCTCGTGAGATAATGGGGAAATACTTAGATGATGAGTACGCAGAGATGAAGCATTATGTGAACGGATATCATTAGTCGTGGGAGATGTATGGTTGTACCATGTTCTGTGATGGTTGGATCGGACTAACAAGGATGTCAGTTATAAATTTAATGGCCTACTGCAAGGGACAGAAAGTGTTTCTAAAGTCCATAAATGCCAGTAATCATATTAAAAATCCAAATTACATATACAAATCGATGCACAATGTCATGAAAAATGTTGGAAGGAAGAACATCGCGTAGTTTGTTACAGACAATGGGAGTGCATTTGCGAGGGGTGAAATGATATAATAAAGAAGTACAATATGTATTAGACCTAGGGGTGTACATCGAGTCGAGCTGGCCTCAGCTCGACTCGGCTCGGCCACTAGCTGACCTCAGCTCGAACTCGGCTCGGCTTGGTCCTCGAGCTGGACTGGCCAGCTCGGCTCGACTCGGTTCGGTCAGTAGCTCGGGCCAGTTTGAGCCGAGTTCGAGCCAAGATCGAGCCGAGTTCGCCATTGCACCATTTTCACAAACATCTTGACCGCACCTTCAAAATCTCACTGTATTTGAGACAGCAGCAATGGTTTTACAGGTATTTTATCAAACACCTTCTAAGCAACATAAAAATTAAGAAAAAAAGGGTGTTGGTTTCACATACATACCTTCCTTGCCACCAACCACACTTCTTTGAGTCATTTCATTAAACACTTGGTGAGCAACATCAATATCAAAGTAACCGAGTCACCGAACTGGTTCGATTTGAGTTTGATTCGAGCTGGGTTCGATCCGAGTCGAGTTGAGTTGGGGCCAGCTCGAACTCGGCTTGAACTCATTTTCGGGCTCAAAAAATTAGCTTAACTTGGCTCGAACTCAGCTTCGAACCGAGTCGAATCGTGCTTTTTCGAGTCGAGTCGAGCGAGCTAACCGAGCTAGCTCGGTTCGTGTACACCCCTAATTAGACCCCTTGCGCAGCCCATTGCAGATATCTCATGTTGGAGGTGATCGGAGATAGACCTTCAGTGAAGGTCGTTATTACTGATGTCGGTGCATCACAACCTTTATATAAAATAACACATGGTTGCCATCTGAGATGCACGTGAGATGTGGTGGGGATATAGTGCGTCCCGGGGCAATGCGGATCGCCACAAATTATATTGCCCTAAATAGCCTCCTCAAAGATAGGCAGGGATTACGAGAGCTTTTCAACCCTAGGGAATACGCAGATTGGAGTCGGAGTAGGAAAAGAGTATCTTAGAGAATTAAGGAACTTGTGTTGAACAACGCATTCTCGGAGCACATGCGCAATGTGGTGGCTATTTTGGAGCCCATGTATGTAATGTCGAGGAGGGTCAATAATGAGACATCCATCGATGGGATAGTTTTATGCGTTTATACAGTAGATGAAAGATGTCATCCAGGCTAAAGGCCCCGAGGCATATAAATGGGTGCATACAATAATCGACGATCGTTTGGGAAAAGACTCTTTCTCACCAACTTCATCAGGCAGGTAAGTAGTAACACGATTAATTTTTTTAATCTATATGCTTCAATACTTTGCTAGTTCTTTGCATAGCATGTATAAGAGCTATTTTATTGTACCGATGTGTAAATATTTGCATCATGTTAGGTTTAAGCATACTTCTCGAATCCCAAGTACCAATACAGTCGGAAAGTCTACGAAGACAATACATTGAAGAACGTTGTACATGATGTGTATATTAAGTTATTCCCCCACTGTCCGGAGAAAGGCCCCTTGGTAATGAGGTAAGTATGTTCTGCACTAAGTTATTCCACCCCTTACCTTCTCTCAAGCTTCATCTTAACCAATTCATACTTACCCTTATTGTTAAATGCCATCAACAGATTATCAAATTCCGCAATACTGTTGGGATATTCAGGTGTGAGGCCGCAGTGAGGTCAAAGAGTCAGATGATGGCATGTGAGTTGTTGCATTAGTTACCTCTTAGAGCTTAAAGTTAGTTTTCATATTATTTTAGTAAATGTGAAACTAATGAAAAAGTTATCTATTTCACAGGTGAATGGTGGGCCATGTACGGGAGTGATTATAAGGTTCTATAGTGGTTGGTTGTCCGTGTGCTCGCATAGGTGGTGTCCTCCTCACCTTATGAAAGGAATTGGAGCACATTCTCCCTCATTCACACGAATAAGTGTAACAGATTGAGGTACGAGAGGCTTCAGAAGCTAGTGTACTGCCACTACAACATGAAGCTACAAGAGAAGTTGCTCAGCATAGAAGAAAGAAGAAAGGCGCAAGAGGGCCCATTGGACCTGCTGACGATCAAACAACATGCATATGTTAAAGACGATGAGGACGACCCACTTTATGAGTGGGTTACGTCAGATGGCTTAGATACTTCCGATGGGCGACCATAACCGCATGTAGCGGCAGAGGCAAAATCACGAGGGATTGATGTTGACGCACATGTGGAGTAGGCTAGATCTCCTCATGAAGCTTTTGACTCATTGACGAGGAGTCCAAAGGGCAACCTATGGCAGTCACTATCACACGAGTCACGTGGTGGCGAGACCTTATCCAACAATGAGACCGAAATAGAGAGCGATGCGGATGATGGGTTTGGTGATGAGGATGATGACAATGATGGTGAGGGTGATGGTGACTCAAGCGATAGTAGCGACGACGATGCCAGTGACAGCAATAGTGCGGCTCAGTTTGGTAGTCTCCGAGGCCTCTTAACCTTTCACTGAGGTGGAGAATTTTGATCACACCACACAGGACCCTGACTATGGTTCTCGTCTAAAAGAATCATGACCCCGTCTTATCTACAATAAGACATACAAGCATCAGAGGCTACAAAAGAAAAACAGACCCAGAAGTTTTCAGGCTAGTGCAGATTGGAGCGAGCTAAATGTAGGAGTCTGACACATTAGATTGATGTAGAGAACTCAAATTGATAATGTGAGGATAAGAAACCTGCAATGATGAAAGATTCCCTTCAGAGACAGCAGCCTGCTTCTTCAGTGCATCCATTGAACTGACAAGAGCCTCAATTTCTGAATTTTTCACTGCCAAAGTGTCAGCCATATCTGATTCAACTTTGATAACTGCAGTTTTGGAAATGGACAAGTCTTGTTGTAGCTGCTTTATACGAGCCTCATATGAATTACTCCGTTCTCTCTGTTATCATTGCAGTTTTAAGTAGTAAATGAGACTGTTGTTTAAACACCATGATATGCTTATCTGACATAGGAATAATACAATTCACCTCGGCAACAAGAAGTTCCTCCAACTGTGCATTTTCGGATTTGTATTCTTGAAGGCGTGATGAAAGTCCAGCACAAACCTGCAAATGATTAGAACCAGAATTATTAAGTATGCCGAAGTTACAGAAGCTGACACATAATGATAAAATACGTGGCATATCACTTTTCTTTTCTTTTTTTCTTTTTTTGGAATGGCATAGCATATTCTAAAACTGAAGGGAAAAAAAAAAAAAAAAAAACACAATATCTGGTTAGGAACCCTTCCTTTTTTCTTCCTGTTGAACAGGTTAAAAATCTCACCATAGTCCTTGTAGTGTGTGTGTGTGTGTGTGTGTGTGTGTATGCATATTTCAAACAGGATACTTGTAGAAAAATCCAATAGAGTTACTGCGTCTGTGTGTGTGCATGTGTGTGTAGAGAGAGAGAGAGAGAGAGAGAGATTTTCTCCTAGGAACCAGTTCTCATGAGAACCCTTTGAGAACTCATCTCACATGATGTGTGCACAAAATCCGAACCATTCACTAGATGATTCACTCATGAAACCCCTAGTGCCCAAAAGTCAACCTGATTCAAAAATCAAGTGTGGGCCATGCAAGTTCAACTAGAGTTCAACTAGATCAATGCAAGTTCTTGATGAATTTTGAGATCTAATATTGAATAATAGTCATTAAAAAAAAAAAAAAAAAAGTATCTACGCAAAAATCCATCTACACCACTTTGGTTGGGGTTTGGATGATTCATAAATGTTACAGGCGTGAATACAGTCAGCAGACTTTTGCTGGCTATATTGTAGTTCTGTTAGAAACAATTTTCCACTCATCCAAGCATAGATATCATATGCCACAGCTTAAAGCATTTAAACAATTAATATATCACATCCACCGGAGATTCGTTGCTGGTGGGCTACAAGCAAATCAGTCACATGCACGAAGCACTAGCAGACTGAGAAAACTATAGTTCTACATAATGAGCATGGATAAAAGCTTGAAATTAAGAATAAATAAATATCAATAAATATCATCTGTTCCAGGTTACTGGAATGACTTCAGATCTTACCCTCGCTAACCTTGCCTCTTTTGATTGACCAGTAGAAATTACACTTTTGAGCAGACCCTGAGCCTGCCAAACAGCTAAAGGGACTAAGTCAATGATATAAACCAATAAAACGAACAAAACGGAAAGATATGTAAAGTGAGATAGGGTGTTTTTAAAAATAGTACATAATTACCTCATCAAGTTGGTCTAGCATTCTCATGGGAGAAGTATCAGTTTTATGCTCCTCTAGCTTCTTCAGATTTGAAGGAGGTTCTTGCAAGGCCTCCACATCTTTCCCTTCTACCATTGTGGATTCAGATCTCTCTGGGTCAATTTTCAGTGAAATATCCTCATCTGCCAACTCGACTTTTGGGTCACCATCAGAAGGAATTGGATGATGTCCATTGACAGACTCGACTAAGTCTGTTGATGGTGAAGAAGAGGACCTTTCAGGCCTGTCATTGGTCTTCTGACTCTTCTCAATGGCAACATCACCATTTATAGAGGTAGTGACAGCTTCATCATCATTGTCAGTAGCTGAGACTTTCATTGGAATATCAGCTTCATGTTTGCTGACCTCATTCGGAAGAGTCTCGGACAAAGACAGGCTTGACACTGCTGTATCTTTATTGACATCAGATGGGGGGTCTGTGCTTGCTTGGGCTAAGTTACTGGGCATGGCCCCAGCATTTTCAGATGGGGGATCCACATTTTTATCAGCTGTCACATTTGATGCTGATGCTTGAGTGCTAGTTTGCCCTCGTTCAGTATCGCTTGTTTTTGGAGGTTCAGTACTGGGTCTTGAGTGATCCTGTAAAAGAAAAACACCTGACATTGTGAAATCAATACCGCAGTTCAAGCTGCGGCATAAAACACATACACGTATTCAATACAAAAGAAATGGATGTGCTGGTCAAAGACCTTTGATTTTGTCTTCCTGGCTTGAACTTCTTTCCCATTGGATGCTAATTGGTTGCCAAAAGAAAAGAAAAAGTCAGCAGCACACTCAGTGGTAAAACCCACACCCCCCGGTTTCATCTTATCAGCATGGAGAATTGGAACTGAAGTGATGCTTGGAGATAAATACCTGGTGGTGGCTGTGAGTCCTGTTGCTCGTCTGCCAACTCACTGACAACAAGCTTTGCTCTTCGATCAACAACTTCCAGTAAATCTGGTCACAGCCAATAAAAATTTTAGGTTCTTGAAATAAGCATCTTATCCAAATTGTATCTCACATTTAGGGTGTATTTTGATGCTCAGTCAAACTGGAGTGCATTTATTGGTTTAATAAATGTAAGACTTATCTGCCTTATCAATTATTAGAAATTATTAAGTAAATCATGAATGCCTTTCTTATTGGGTAAATCATGTCTATAGGATTGTATTAAAGATCTTGATGAAAACTTACAACAGCTTGCCAAACAAGGGCTAAGAGAAACAAAGAAGTCATGATTTTTTATATTAACACAGACTCTAGAAGGCTAGAACTTGAAAATTCAGGTTTTTGTTGAAATTTGAGCATAGGTTTGTGCTATTAAAAACCAGGAATGTTGATGTCTCCAACTTCACGGGGGATTTGTTGGTCCCCAAATTCATGGGGATGTTAACACCTGGAAGTGTCCACAAAGCTTTAAATTTGCATGTGAGACAATTGACGATCGAGTCTGACTGTCCATTAATTTGGTTCCACTAGGGGCAAACCATGTTGTAAATACAACGATCGGGTGATCCTAACACTTTTGAGTGTAAGCCATTTTGTTATAGCTGTCCATTTTTTTATGAGAGATGGGTGGTTAGCATCATCTAACCAAAGTGCTTCTTCGGAATCATAACTATCGGATAGATGTTTCGCAATGATTATTTGACCCTTTTTCTGTACTTGATCTTGACTGTCCAATTTTCATGCTATTGACTCATTGATTGCATGGTTAGGATCATCGATCTGGATAATCCCTTCATTCAGTAATTGGTACTGCTAGGGGCAGGTCATGGTGGACAAATGACACTAATCGGATGATCCCAACCTATTGAATGTTGACCATTTTATTATAACATTCCATTTTCTATGCGCTATAGATTGGATGGTTAGCATCATCCAACCAACGTGCTTCTTTGGAATCATAAGCAACCCATGGTGAGGGTTATTGAATATATGTTTCAAATATGATTTGGCCTATTTTGTTGATCCACTCAACCTTGACTTTCCAATTTTCATGCTATTGATTGGAAGCTTACAATCATTAACTTGGACAGTCCATTCAATCAATACGACCAAGGGCAGGCCACTATATAGAAATTACACTAATTAGGATGATCCTAAACCTTTGAATGTTGGCTATTTTATTCTAGGAGTCCATTTTTTACAAGTCATAGATCGGATGATTAACATCATGTAAACAAAGTGCTTCTTTGGAATCATAAGCAATCCATAGAGTGGCCTATCGAATAGATGCTTCTAGATGATAATTTTACCTATTTTTGTTCCTCTGTTCTATCTTGACCAGTGCTTTAAATAGTGAATAACATGTAGCATAGTGTTCACTCCCTTGAAGCGTGAGGCAAAAGCTACATGCTACTTCTAGGTTTTTAAAAGGTTGCGATTTTTATTTTTATTTTTTACACATGCACCCGCCACACACCCATGCACGCCATAGTGGGATTTCACCACCCATGGGTTTCGAACCCAAGACCTCGTGTTGAAACTCCTAATAGTCTACCACTCGGGAAAGGACTGGAACCCTTTTTAAAAGGTTGCGCTTGGTTGCACCAGATATCATGAAATTTCTGGTGCAACCAAATACAACCTAAAATAACAGGAAAAACAGGGCAAAGATTAATTATAAAGAAAAAGAAAGAGCAACATAACTGATTTAATACTATGACTTTTATTATTTTACTAAAATTGATGAAAGATTAACTATTTTTTATTGAAAAGTAGACAAATGCAACAAATCATTGAAAGCATTAGTTAGTTTTTGCTTAGTAAAAAATAACTTGCAGTGTAAGTTGTACAGCATGTAGTATATGTAAATTAGCATGTAGCATAGGCTATATGTGACTTGAGCTATTTTCATGAGCTACGTAGCTTTAAGGCTAAGCTACACTACGTAGCGTAAGCTACATGCTACATAGCGTAAGCTATTTAAAACGTTGATCTTAACTATCCATTTCGATGCTATTGATCGGAATGTTAGTATCATTGGATAGTTATGTTCTTTTTTTCTTTTTGTGCCATGGCCCACCAGTTGTGTCTAGAATGAGTGGACAGTCCAGATTGATGATAGGATGTTCCCTGTATCAGTTAAAGCTTTGAAGAGGTTGCTGACATTCACATGAAGGTATGGGCGCGTTAGCATTCCACTATAAAAATTGTTGTGCAAATGGACATTTTAAAAATGGCAGTTTTGGAAATTTTTATCAAAAAAGTTTACTTAAACATATTTAGAAACACCCTTCACGTTGTTTGGCAACAAAAGAAAAAAAGTAACTTCTTTCCAATGTGAAATGTACAAAATAACTTTGGAGCTCCATAGTAAAAAAAATTCCAAATTCTTCTGAAAGTAGAGCTCTTTGCCTAGTTTAGCTTTTGAAAACAATTGAAAAGTATCACTTATTCCCTCCATTTGTTCAACCTGAACACCAGTTTTTAAATGCTTTAGATGTATATACGGTTCTAAAGGAAGAAACATGCTGGCAGGATTGGGAAATTGCACACTATAAAGAACATATGTTTTACATTAACAAACCACCTGTGCCTAAAATCACATATTATCTTAGTGCAGCTCAGGGATAGATTCTTTAAAGACCCCCAAAGAATCACCTATTTCTTCAGTTCAGCTCAGCCACTAGCTTAAATTCTTTAGATGTAGATAAGGAAGAAAGGTGATAGGATTTTGAAATGAGACAATCAATAATCTATGTTTTACATTAGAGAGAGAGAGAGAGAGAGAGAGAGAGAGAGATAATGATGATAGATTTACATAATAGCTCTACCAATGGGTTAAACCTAGAGAATCCATCGCTGCATTCAAATGAGAAATGTGGCACGGTAGTCTACAATCAGGACCATTCATCGGGCAGGTCCTACAGTGGATCGACCCAAGAATCTCGCTGATCACAGGCATCTAATCAGGATCTACAAACTGACAGTTGGAAAGAACACAGGAAATGAACACAAAAAATGCCCAAAAAATTGGGTAGGTAGGATCATCAGAACCACATGATTTACGACAGTGATCCATCTTCATCCACGAATGTACTCATTGGACAGTCTGAATCATGGATTCAGTTTATATGACCGATTCATCTAATCCATTTATGCTGCATTTGGAAGTTCTGATATTTGATATTTCCAAGCATTAAGTATTCTTTCCGCCATGAATCAATATCAAGAACATTTCAGATCCGACCTGAAACATTCCCAATACCAACTCAGCGAGTGGAAGGCTGAAAAACAGAAGCCCGTATGATGCAGAAGTTGAAGCCGAAACAGATTGTTATTATCTCTTCCCACCAAAATCTCAATCAAGGGTACATCCAAACACGCCTTTAAAACCAGAATTCAATATCGAAATCCGAAGAACCGATCGAAATTCAGAAAAGAACCCTAGGGACAACAGAATAAACGGAAATGCCATCCGTTACAGCAAAAGAGAGAATCAGGTGAGGGGAAAAAGAGAGTGGGAAGATGAGATCCGTACCTTCTGCGACTTTGAGCCAAGAAGCCATTTCATCTGATTCGTTGCAGTTTTCAGAGCGGAGGTTGTTTTGTCATTGAGATTTATAGAGAGTGATGCTTTCAACAGACGTTAGTTGGGGACGGAAATTTCTGAAATGCCCTTTTATTGTGAAACGGCTACGGTCGAGGTAATGGGATGTTGGCGCATGTGCAATGCGTGTGAGTCAATCTAGACCGTACAAATTTGTTATGGATGGATTACATCCCAGAACACATGATGATGGAATGATCGTTTCCGTTCAGGTAGTGGGAATCGGATGGATGGTTAAAAGGGAGGAATTACAGGGATGGTTTCTCGCATTGGAAAGGCACCATGGTTTTGGTGTTCTGAGCTGTTGATATGGTGACACCACATCAAAATGCTTTTAGACGTTGTAGGCATAATTTCACGTGATTTCAGATGGTGTGGCCCACCTGAGTTCTGGATATGACAGATTTTTTGGATTTCCCATTGCCAAGAGGGACCACCAAATGCGCAGTGTTATGTCCACACGCATCACGGTGGGGTAGTCCGTTGTGAGTTCGGTAAAGAATAAAAAATGTTTAAAATTAATTTTAGCACTGGATCCGTTATGTACTGAATTTTAAGCTACGATCAGTGCTGGAATGCTTGTTTTACACTATGAAATTCAGTACTAAATCCAAATATAATTTGATAAATTTACCAAGTTGATTTTAAGTTGGCCCATGTCCTGACATGATTTGAAATAGCGAATAGATGGAATGGATTTCTCACAAACATTACCGTGGGACTCACCCAGATGGTGCCAAAGCTGGAGTGGATTAGGTGTTATCGTGGTGACGTCGGACTGTGGGGCCCACCTTGATGTATGTGTCCTATATCCATAGGATCATTTTAGGATGTGGTCATAAACATGAAGATGATCTTGATCTCAAGCATGCTACATCACGGGGATTGAATTTTCATTGTTAAAAACTTATTGGGGGTAACAAAAGTTTTGGGATCCCTCACAACAATACCCGCTACCTTGTAACTTGGGTAACACCTAATGCAATGAGAGAGTGGCTCAACGTAATGTTTGTGAGAAATCCACCTCATCCGTACAGTTTTCCAAATCATTTTAGGACAGGACCAAAATGAGGTAGTTCTAAAATTCAAGTGGGCCACATGATAGGAAATAGGGAAGATTAAAAGTACAATGTTGAAATATTTGTAGGCCCACATAAGTTCTGGATCAAGCGAATATTTTTGTGTTTTTAGTTCATCCCAATAGGAATGACCTTATGAACAGTGTGAATGGCATATAAACATCGAGGTGGACCCCAAGGAGATTCCAATTGTAGGCATTTCCTTACCCATTATTTCCTGTCATGCAGCTTAATTGAGTTTTGGATATGCCTTTTTTTTTTGTCTCATGTCCTAAAATGGTATGGAAATATGGATGGATGGGGTGGATTTCTCACAAACATCACCTTAGGCCCCACCTAAATTTCCATCACAAGAACTGCAAAGGTTTTGGAAAGAAATCCATGTGCAAAGAAAAATCGAATTACCTAACCATAACACAGTGCCTTCGTGGGTACCGTGTTGAGTCCATGCCATTCATACATTTTGTCATATTATTTTAGGTCATGAGCCCAAAATTGTAGCAGACCTAAAGCTAAAGTGGACCACACTGTTGCACAGCACACCAACAATGCAGTGAACCGAGATCCAATCTCTGATCTCACCCACAAACAATAAACAAGAAGAAATATAAACTAGAAAAAGAATCAAAGCATTCCAAACAAACGACAAGAAAAGATATACGTGGAAAAACCCCAACAAGGGTTAAAACCCACGGATGCAAACTTCCACTATGAAGAGAAAACAAAGATTACAAGGCAATATACTAACATTTCCCTTAGAAGTACAGAGAAAACAATTTACCCACACCTTAGAATAACTCTCGTGATTCCTAAAAAAGCCCTAGGAACTCATATTTATAGTTTAGGCAACTCCCTTTTCGCACCTCTGCGAAAACCAACTTAAAAATCCGCAGTCCGCATTAAATCCGGAAACGAATCAGCGTAACCTCGACTAGTCGAGCATGGGCCTCGACCGGTCGAGTACCACGAAACCAAAAAATCGATGCTTGTTGGACTTTGAGTCAAGCCAGTCCACGACTGGTTGAGTGGGCCACTCAACCGGTCGAGCAGGTCACTCGACTAGTCGAGCGGCCGACCAGATGTAGTTCCACATCTCAACAATCTCCCACTTGAAGACACATCATCATACATCTTTGTCTTTTTCATCCGGAGTGCACCACCTCCCTGTCTTCAAGCCTGAAGACCAATCAAAGCTGAAAAAGAGCTTCGGCTTCTCCCGTATGACCGCCTTGGTCAGCACTTCTGCAGGATTCTTGCTTATATGAATCTTCTCCATAGTCGATCCATCTTCCAGTAACGAACGTATAAAGTGATATCTGATGTCAATATGCTTGGTCCTTGAATGAAATGTTAAATTCTTAGCCAAGTGTATTATACTCTGACTGTCACTGTACATCTTGCAATCTGCTTGCTTCTTACCCAACTCTTCCGTGAAATCTTACATCCACACCATCTCCTTGCACGCTTCTATAGCTGCAACATATTCTGCTTCCGTCGTACTGATAGATACTATCTTCTGTAACTGAGAGACCCAACCGATCGCTGACACTACTTGAGTAAAGACATAACCTGTAGTGCTTCTTCTGCTGTCGATATCTCCTACCAAATCTGAATTTACGTAGCCTTGTAGCTTGATTTTCGATCCACCATAGCACAGCCCTATATCCATAGTACCGACCAGGTATCTGAGGATCCACTTCACAGCTTCTCAATGTTCCTTTCCAGGGTTGTTCATGAAACTGCTAACAATTCTCACTGCTTGAGCAATGTCTAGCCTCGTGCTCACCATAGCATACATGAGACTCCTAATAGTTGATGCGTATGGGACTTTAACCATGTAGTCCCGTTCCTCCTACGTCTTTGCACCTTGCTCCTTAGATAGCTTGAAGTGGTTGGCTAATGGAGTGTTAACCGGCTTAGCACCTCCCATATTGAATCGATCAAGTACCTTGGCTATGTACTCTGCCTGTGATAAAATAAATTTCTTGTTTTTCCTGTCACGCCTTATCCTCATGCCTAGGATTTGTTTTGCAGCTCCTAAATCCTTCATGGCAAATTTTCTAGACAGTTATCTTTCTAGATCTGAGATGTCCTTCATGCTTGAATCGGCCACAAGTATATCATCAACGTACAGAAGAAGGATGATGTATGACGTATCAAACTTCTTCAAATAACAACAGTGGTCTGCATGACATCTCCTATAACAGTTACCCGACATAAAACTGTCGAACTTCTCGTACCACTGCCTCGGGGCCTTCTTCAGGCCATATAGACTCTTCTTCAGTCTACACACCTTCTTCTCCTTTCATGGTGTCACGTATCCTGTCGGCTGATACATATATATCTCTTCTTCAAGGTCCCCGTAAAGAAAGATTGTTTTAACATCTAGCTGCTCTAGATATAAGTCCTCTGTAGCCACTATACTCAAGACCATGGGAATTGTAGACATTTTCACCACAGGTGAAAATATTTAAGTGAAATCGATACCTGCCTTTTGTTAAAACCCTTTCACATGCAAAATAGGAGTTGCCTAAACTATAAATAGGGGTTCCTAGAGCTTTTCTAAGAATCATGAGAGTTATTCCAAGGTGAGGGAAAGAGTTTTCTTTGTACTTCCAAGGGAGAGGTTAGTATATTGCCTTATAATCTTTGTTTTCTCTTCATAGTGGAAGTTTGCATCTGTGATTTTTTACATATTGGGGCTTTTTCATGTATATCTTGTCTTGTGGTTTGTTTGGAATGCTTTGATTCTTTTTCTAGTTTATATTTCTTCTTGTTTATCGTTTGTAGGTGAGACCTTATTTTTGGATCTCGGTTCGGCTCACCGCGTTTTTCATTGGCGACTGCGCGAACGTAACCCTTATCAAAGCTATTGTTTTAGTTCTATTGGGAGCAATGACGGAATAAGGGAAGACTAGAATTGAGAAGTTTGATGGTTCAAATTTTACCTTCTGAAAGATGCAGATGGAGGATTATCTGTATCAGAAGGACCTTTATATTCCTCTAGGAGGAAAAGAGAAGAAACCAGAAAAGACGACATATGATGAATGATTTTTATTGGATCAGAAGGCTTTAGGAACGATCCGACTCTCTTTGTCTAAAAGCATTTGTCACGCCCCAAACTCGAAAAACGGGCTCACAAAATTTTCGATCGTCGAATCCGTTGCCGACATCCTCCGTAGTACCCCATTCTGGCTGATTCCATATGCCATATACTCCTTAGATCCTGGGATCTTATCGGAATGAGAGGATTTTAGTATTTTACATGATTTTTTTTTTATGGAGCATAACCAAGTCACAATACAACATCACCACATATCCACTATATCAAAAACTTTTAAGTACAATGCAGAAAGGGAAATACAAGGTAATCAAAAACTCCAAAATAGTCGATGTGCATGATACAAGTCTGGGTCCCCACACATCAAGTGTGTACTAATGCTACCTGCACGTAACGGTCATGCATAAGCTTACAAAAGCTTAGAGGGTGGTATACGTGTGTGCGTAAGGCGAGTGCCAAGTATACAATATCAGAGTAATGTGGAAATATGCGATAAGTCCATGAATACAACCAGCTGTACTAAGGCTATATGATGCAAGGCATGAATGTTATCGGTCATACCAAGGCCATGCGATGCGAGGCCTATGTAGCCAAATGTCATATGCGAGATGCAATACAAGTGTGTCAATACTCATCAAGTACACATATCAGTACAGTTCCTCTCTGGATATCACCGAGGTCTCCTCCCTAGCTGCACAGTCAAGCAAGTGGAAGAGACCACACTACCCACTTGACCAGTAGTCTGCCAATACCTACCTGGCTCATCGATAGCGGACTCATTTACGAGTTGGTCAAACTTAGCCTAGCTTATAGTCCCCTCACTCGGGCGGATAAGGTCACACCCCCTTCCAATCGACACGAACAAGGGAGACACGGCATTACTAGTATTCAAAGACAAGGGCGCCGTGTATCCACTCTCATAGACGTTGGAGCATCCCTTGGTACCAAAAAGGTTCTAAAATTTTCATCCAAGGACATCCTAAGTGCCCACAATGCTAGAGCCAATATTTCCGATATCCGATATGACCATCCACGATGTGCCTGTGAAGGCTACGGCTCCGATGTCGCTAGGGCGTGTAGTGAATCATGACACACAATGCGAAATGCATGAGTCACACCGTCAGTCATGCAGCAATATCGCTCGTACCACGTACTCATGTGGGGCACTCCATCTCATAAGGAGTCTCGTCAATGTCTCAGCCCAACGGCTTATACTATGATCAAACATTCCTCATATTAAGCATACATATGATGCGTATGTGCCTGAATCATGAGTATACTAAGCATGTTATAAAGTAATGAACTATTCTTACACCGAAGATGGGCCTAGACGGCCTACACATAACCAGTATGGGCCTATCAACGGGCCCTAAGGAGAGCCATAATGCGGACATTTAACCAACATTATTATAATATGGACGT
Organism: Magnolia changhungtana; assembly: GCA_030180095.1. Taxonomy (NCBI): domain Eukaryota; kingdom Viridiplantae; phylum Streptophyta; class Magnoliopsida; order Magnoliales; family Magnoliaceae; genus Magnolia; species Magnolia changhungtana. The sequence continues at coordinate 2,037,988 of JASAUF010000076.1, forward strand.
CAAACCGACATTGCTCCCAAGGCATGACCCGCCATAAAACATCATTACACAAACCATGGAGGAATCACACATTGCAGTGGACCTTGAGGACATCCCATTGGGCCTTAAATACATCAAATGGGCCTTGTATTCATCAAGTGAGCCCATCAATGGGCCGCACCAATGGGCCTTACGTACATTGCAATGGGTCATAACTCATGGGCCTCCAATACATCAAATGGGCCTCACAACATGGGCCTCAAATATATCAAAGTGGGCCTCAACAACAGGCCACAAATACATCAGGATGGGCCCAAGCACATGGGCCTTATGTATATCAGATGGGCCACACCAATTGGGCCCCATATGTACATCAAATGGGCCACAACCAAATAAGAGTGGTGATAATGATTTCCATCATTTAAAGTTCCTAAGGCTCACCATAACATATATTTTCCATCCAACTTGTTCATAAATTATCATAGTGAAACACCTGAGGAGATCGGAAGTGGAAAAAATATCGACTATAAGTGGAACTACTATGGCCTTATAATTTTTGATGGGCCAAGTGGACGTCATTGTCCACTATATTAAATGTAGAGGGCTCCATTTGAGCTTTAGATCCGACTTATTTGGGGCCATTTCAAGCCTTAAAATGAGCTTGCCCAAAAGGTTGGATAGTTTGGATGCAACACATGCATCAAGGTGGGTCCCATATAGACGGATGGCATGAAATGAAACTTGATGTATGTTCCATGCAAGAGGAAGGGCCCACCATCAGGTATATATTATATATAATATATAATATATACAATATAATATATATATATATATTATATTGTATATATATAATACACACACACACACAACACATTATGTGTGATGATGTGGCCCCATGGTGGGGTGGGTCCCATCATCTGCTATGGATTTTGTGGGTAAGACACATACACCATAGTGGGCCCACCGTCGTTGTCATCCGGGACCATGTGTCAACATAATACATACATCAGTGGGTCCCACGTGGGGCCCACCATAATGCTTATATGCCGTCCAACTTGTTGATAAGGTCACGCTGACCTAGCTGGAAGGAAAAAAATTTCATATTGATTCAAAGCTTGGACCACTCATGCAACCCAAAAGGGTTTGTATGGCAGATGTTCAATCCAGCCGTCCATTGGGCCACAGTTATTATGGATTGGTGATATAAGGAAGCCCATTTGATTTTGAAAAGTGACCCACCAAATGCACGGTGTAATTGATGTCCCACACACCATGATGTTTTAATGGCCAAAACGATCGAATATTGGGACCCGTGGTCCCCTCGCCTCGTCCAAACATCAAACACGTGAGGATGGATCGATTCTAACGTTAGAGGGCCCCGCCTCGCCTTAAACATTTTTCAAAAAAAAAAGTAGTTTAAGGAAGAACTTCCTAGGTGGGGCCCTCATCAGGAGAATCCGATCCGTCCACTGGCTCCTACGACTCAAGACAAGCCAAACAATCCCAATATTCGATATATTTTGGCCATTAAAACATCAAGGTAGATTTCAATGGTAATTACACTGTTTGCTAAGCTATGGCCCACCGGAAAATCAAATTGACTTCATTTTTCGGCTCAACGCCTAAAATAATCTGGAGAATGGAATGGACGGCTTGGATTAGAACCATACATCAAGGTGGGGCCTGCATGAGTGGTCCACCCCCAAAGCTTTGAACCAAGCTGATATTTTGTGTTTTTAATTGACGTCTAGGGAACGTTGGACGTTTTTGGGCAAGCCACATACATAAGGTGGGCCACCCGTCTTACCCACTTTGTGGGCCACCAAATGACAAATGGTGTGGGTACAACGCATATATAAAGTGGACCTCACCTATAATATATATATTTGGGATAAAATACGTGCTTCATGATGCGTGGGGTCCATCCGGATGGGCCACATGGACCCACATCATCACACGTAATGGGAAACAAAATGAAACCTTTTAGAGAGAGAGAGGAGAGAGAGAGAAAGAAAAGGTGGGATCTACGTGTGATGGAGAGCCCCGACATTTTATAGGGCCCTCCTCGCATGATTTAAAACATACATCAAGTGGGTCCCATTTCATATGGGCCCACCGATCAAAATCAACTATGAGATCCTTTCTCCATGAAAATGGAGGAAACTAGATGACCTTAGGAACTATCCATGCATAGAAAATAAACATCATAATGGGGTCCATGGAGAATGGCCCCATCATGGAATGATCATGGGAATCAAGATGGGCCATCGGCCACATCTTAGGGTCTAAAGTGAGATCCATACCATCGATTGGTATGCCTCACTTGGCCCATCATAAAAATACGAAAGCTAGCCTATAGAAGCATCCACCGTTCGATCTTCTTGGTCCATTGGAAAGCCGATCTCCTTGTGTCTCACTTTGATGGTTGAAGATGAGAAATGAATGACTAGGATGAGTGTTTTTGGGAGAGGAAGTGGGCCACACAAAATACCTTTTTCTCACACTTGGGATGCTTGGACGTCCATATTGTTCTCTCCTTTGTTGCTTGGAAAATGTGAAGGGAAAGAGAGAGAGAGAGAGAGTGATGGATGTGAGTGATGGGTGAGGTGATGGTGTACTTGACATGAGAGTTGACTTGGTGGTTTCTTGACTTGTGGAGAAAGAAAGCATGAGTATGTGTACTTGACATGAGGTGATTGATTGATGGATGGATTGATTGATTGATGGGACATGTTGTAGAGATTCTCTTGGGATTGCAAACACATACGCATCATATTTTCTTGAAATATGAGGAATGTTTGATCATAGTATCGGATCGGTGAGACGTGAAGACGCGAGTCGAGTGTCCCACATGAGCACGTGCAGCAGAGCGATATGGTAAAAGTCTCGAATTAAACCTACTTAAATTTCACATGCAGTGTGTCGACTTAGCATGGTCTGAGCAAACATTAATTATAAGTCGCAGATTGCACGGAGGCACAGAATGAATGAGTCGATCGAAATATCGGAAGGATATTGGGTCTTATAAAGATCGCCTTCTTATATATCTAAGATGAAAACCACAAAAATTAATGGAATGCTACCACCACGTATTAAAACCCTCAGGCAGACACTGGTTCATCTTATGAAACAAATATTCAACATGAAGATGTCGATGGTGGGAGCGTGGTGAACATCTAAATGAGTTTAATACGATCACGAGGAGGCTATAAATCTTAAGTTGCATTGTTTTTAGGATGAGGTCAGGGCATTATTGATCTTGTTTAGTTTACTGGTCAGCGGATTGGTGATGGTCTCAGTGATTGTTGTGAGCAATTCTTCAAGGTCGACAAATCCGAGGAATTTGATGATGTGGGTGGTCTAATTTTGAAGAATCTGAAGAAAGACATCGAAGTTTCGCGATATGAGGAATGCTCTAAATGTTTAAGGAAGATGAAGATCGCTGAACAAATGAGGCAATAAACATGGACGTTCTAAGTCGAGGAAGAAGTCAAAGGGACCGAAAGACAAGGATGGGTGTGCAAGGCGCTCAAGAAATAAAAAGGAGGCTTTCAAGGCGGGAAGGATTCAATTAATCTATATGAGGAGAGCGACACAGAAGCGTTGATCTTGTCTCTTGATGCGAGGAATGAGTCCTAGGTTATAGACTTGGATGCTTCATTTCATGTCACTTAATGTAAAGTTCTAAGTGATTATGTGTCAGGTGACTTTGGGAGAGTCTACCTGGGTGGTGATGATGAGTCATAAAAAAAATCATTGTTGGAAAATGAACCTCATATAAATCGGATCGAGATACGGAAAGATGGAACGACTTTGAAATTGAGGATGTCAGACATGTACCGAGTTGGAAACGAAACTTGATCTCAGTGAGGCAATTAGCCGATATCGGTTATATGACGACATTCACCAGTGATTCCTGAAAGATCACAAAAGATGCCTTAGTGATATCTCAAGGCAAAAAGGAAAGTACTTTATACGTGACTTCAGGATCGTATAGTTCACTCCATCTGCATCTAAAAAGCTAAAGTTTGAATGGATGCGCTTCTCGAATGGCATCAAAGGTTGAGATATATGAGTGAGAAGGGGATAAAAGTGTTATTGTCAAAAGGGAAGCTACCAGGGCTGAAGTCTATTGATTTCAAATTCTACGAGGATTACGTGTATGACAAACGATAAACAGGGTGAGTATAAACTAGAAAAAGAACAAGACACGCTCCAAATACAACCACAATCAAGTTGGAGCTTGAAAACACACCTGATGTGTGGGGTAAAAAACCAAGACAAGTATCATCTCTTGGTGGTTCACGTTATTTTATTTCCTTTATTGATGATGTTAGTAGAAAACTGTGGATTTATTTCTTAAAGCACAAATCTGATGTATTTGATGTATTTAAGAAGTAGAAAGTAATGGTAGAAAATGAGATATGTAAAATAGTAAAATGTCTCAGATCTGATAATGAGGGAGAGTATTGTGATAAGATTTGAGGAGTATTGTGCAGAAAATGGAATCAAATATCAGAAAATGATTCCAGGGACACCGCAGAAGAATGGTGTGGCCGAGCGCAAAAACCAATGGACCATGGACTTGAGTGCATCGAGCATGAGGTTACATGTTGGGCCCCCAAGACTTTTTGAGCGGAGTCACTGTCTTGTGAACGGCTATATATCTCATCAATAAGTCTCCACACACCATAGAAACTGGATGGTGGGCTACTGGAAGAAAAACTTCTCGGGGAAAAAGTGAACCTTACACATCTCAGTCCAGAGTGTTGTGACTTCATATGTTGGACATGAAAAATCATGGTGGGCCCTAGGAAGGTTTAAACAATGGATGCAAGAAGTCCACAAAGTGCACATCTATGGCTTGAAGTTTGGGCAACTGATTTTTTGGCTCAAGTTTAAAATGAATGAGCAAAATGGAAAATCATTGGATAGGACGTACATCTTCAATGAAAAAGTGATGCAAGTATGGACAATTAGTCCTAGAAAAGCTTTCTTTGGAAATAAGGCCGAGGAGAAAGAATTGTCACTTAGAGTTGAAAGGTTTGGGAAATCACTTATTCTATTTCACAGGATGGTCATCCACATGAGCATTATGATAAATTAAGCCATAATGACTTTTTTAATGTGTTAAATGAGGAAGTCACTTGGGAGAGGAGACCCACGGTCCGATATTAACCCTTCTTACATTTCTAGATGATGTTGATAATGGTGAACCAAAGATCATTTTGAAGAGGCATCTTAGGAACCTAATTAGACGGGTTATGTGAGTAGGCCATAAGATGTAAAATGAGATGGACTCTCTTGAGTCTAATCGTATATGGAGCTCGATCACTCTACCTAAGGGTAAGAAAGCTCTTCATAACAAGTGGGTTTATACATCGAAGGAGTAGTATGATGGTTTAGTAAGAAATTCACATTTGTCTGATCTCTTCTATAAGCATTTCCTCTCTCTTTGATTTTCTCTCTCAATACTTTGATAGACCTAAACCTTTGGCATCGAATTCGATATGTCCAAAAGAATTAGGAAACCCTCTTGTTACTCAGAAAGTCTTAGAAACTCCTATTTAAAGTTTTAGGAAACTCACTTTGATAGTATTAAAGGACTTACTCAACAACACGAAATAACCGCACAAAATCGCGAACGAAATATATCATAATCTAATTTGGTCGATGGCATCGAGTCCACGACCGGTCGAAGTCACCTCGATGAGCACCTCCTTCGACTGGTCGAGCACCCCGGAGAATAATTACTCAAAGTCGCTGGACTTTGAGTCGTGGTAGGACTCGAACCCATGGCTGGTCGAGCGCCACCTTCGACCGGTTGAACAGGGCTCACGACCGGTCGACGATGGGTCAAAAAAATCCATCACAGTTAGGCCTATACACAATAACCCACAAGCATATAGTGAACACTCTCTCCCATGTAGTATAGGGCAAGGCACCAAAACCTAACAATAGAAATTGTCCATCCTAACTCATCGTTGGTTCCCAATACACAAGACAAGACGACTACTAAACATGATCATGGATTGCCCAATCTTATTACATTGGTCATGGACATTTAGGGTACATGACATTAGCAAAACAAAGTTAGAGGATTACACTGAAAAGCACTACAAGAGGAAAAAAGGAGAGCAGATTGGTGACTGATCCTTCCTTTTGATCTCCTGTTGCTATTAATGTTAGGACTGTCGAGTTGGTTTTATATGATTGAATTCTTCAACTGGTTGTGTTTCTCCAATTGTCCTTATTTTGAATTTATGTTTGTTCCTATCTATTCCTTCCTCACCACCCGTGGATCCCGTGGAGAATGTACACAACGGAAAGAAAGTGAAGGCGGTCAGCATCCTCATTGATTCATTTTCTCTCTCTCTCTCTCTCTCTCTCTCTCTCTCTCTTTTGATGATGCTATATCACTTTTGCATCAATTCCTTTTTTGTTTCGGGTCTCACTCCCACTTATTCATATCACCGAATGAAAGAGGAACATATAGTTCGTTATTCATTTCAAAACCATATGTTTGAGATTCATGAACAACAACTCTTTCTCGACTTGTGGCTATTGTGTCTAAACTTATTTTTCATAGGGAAATAAGAGGAATCACTCTCTATAACTCACATAATCATAGGCAGTTGAAATTTCTCATTCATGAATTACGTGCATGCATGGTATATACCAATCATAAGTGGTCATATGGATCCACGATCACAGTCAGGTGTGAATCACCTTACGAATGGTTGGAGTATAAACATTATAATAGGCCACAATAAGGTTTCAAGAGTGGGTGTTTCCATCCCTTCAGTTTCATGTGGTGTGGCCCACTTGATTTATGAATCTACTTAAAAGTTGGAATCATGTTCTAAAATGAAAATTTGAAACTAATGGACGGAGTGGATATCACGTTTACATTATAGTGAACTGTATAGATGTCAGGATTAAAGCCTTCTGATGTGCTCTCTTTTGAGTACCTGCTTCATGTAAAATGTTATATTTCTCTTAACTGAAAAATAATCAACAACAGCCCGTCTAGCTCAGTTGGTAGAGCGCAAGGCTCTTAACCTTGTGGTCGTGGGTTCGAGCCCCACGGTGGGCGTTTGTAATTTTCTTTTTTCAATCTTTTCATTTTTTCCGATTTATATTCTTTTTCCGCATATATATTCACGTTAGGGAATGAACGCCCACCGTTTAAATCTTAGTGAGTGTAAAAGCTGTTATACTCCATCCGGCCGGACGGTGCGACCCTGGACCCAGCGATGGGGTGGTACGCTGACCGTGGGGTCCACCTCGATGCATGTGTTGTATATCCACGCCGGAGATTTGTATATGCTTCGCTTTTGGGCTCACTCAGAAAAATGAGTGCCAAACGGATGGACGGCGTAGATAGACATACAACCATGCATCGAGGTGGGCCCACGGTTAGGTACCACCCACATCGCTGGTTCTGGGCGCAGGTTTCTAAAATTTCGTGTTGAGGCCTGTTCTGAAATCCACACTCGCATATTGGTACGTGTCCTCACACGTGGATGGCCACACCACGAGAAATAACAGTAGGGAATGAACGTCCACCGTTGAAATCTCAGTGGCCCCAAGAGTTGTTATATGCCGTCCGTCTCAGACACGTGAGGCGCATGTGAACGTCTTTTTGCTGGTTCACTCCATATTTCATTCAAGAATCGGAACTGTTAAATGGGTCCGATACTTTGCTCTTCCAGATATGTCAGCAATTTGATTGTTTGGATTGATGCATTTGATCATCTCTGTATCTTGATAAACAGCTCGTCTTCGGCTTGAACTTATCTTGTAGACTGATTCAAGACTTTTGTCACCCTGTTCCAGTGAGGACAATGAACCCATCACTATAGGCATATCTATACATGCAATGTGGTAACTTAAAGCCATACTATTCCATCGGTCAAATAATCAGCTTACATATGTTAAGCTACCCATGTTGCAATGGGCACATTTTCTGGCTCTTCAGGTGATGGATGTATTCAGGATCTGTTTTGACTGTCCGGATGTCTGCCTGAGCCCAACCCAGTTACTAAACCATCATGGTTTTGCCAAAGTGGATCCCTAAAATTTATCAAGCCCAAGCCCTTACCCATTAAATGGAAGGGGTGGGTTGGACCACTCATGACCCAACTCAAGTTTTAGAATGAATATATGGGGCTAAAGGAAAGCCCTTTATGGCCCAATTTGTGGATAGGCATAGTCTAATGCATCATACATACAAGATATTATTATCTAGTGTTGTTGCTGCAGATTCAATTAAATAAGGCCACATGCGTGAGCAAGGGCCTGAATTGATTGTTCGTGTAAGTGTAACATGTGCAGGCGTGCCAATCAACTTGAATCAAAAGTTTTGATTGAATCGTTGGTATCCCTTACATCAAGATGGATAAATTAGAGACTGGACTGAAATCCATTTATTATCTTAATCACTGGGTTGCACTCCATTTAAGCAATTTGTAAAAGGGTAGGGTTAGCCTTTCCAAATGAGTTTCCTTTTACCTTGTGACCATAGACGTGAGTATGCCTCTTAAATGAACAAGAATGTACGGATAAACATAATAAGGCTAAATAATGTCAATTTTATTGATATTTAAATGTATGACCCACTACGATCGATATGGTAACAATCAACTAAAAAAATAAACAAAAAGAAAGATAAATACCTGTTATGTCTATTGGAATAGATGATTGAGGCAGGCGGTCAGCAGGATACGACCAAATTGGTATGATTAATTAATTATAATCCTACAAGTTAAGATTGAGGATATTTACTTCTACTTCTAAGGTACATTAGCGGGAGCCGTTATATAGTAGGTATCTATGCTATAAATAATCTAGGCTAAACTGATGAAAGATAAATAAAAAGTAGATAAATGTATTAGGTGTTGGGCCTCAAGTTCTTTTTCATGTATTCCTTTTATAGCTTATTGAGGTGGTGAAACTCTTCATTGGGTTTCTTTGTTGCTTCTAAAACCTTCGCGCTCACATAACAGTTCTGGATATGAGAATCTCCTTGATTGATTTAGAACTGCCGACTTATATTAGGAAGAAAGGACTCTAGTAAGATTTGGACTTGTTGAATCCTCGGATCTTCTTTTTGTAGCTGATCCTTTATGAAGATATTCGTGGCCCACTAAAGATTAGGCTTAGGAATGTCAAGATTCCTCTAACGAAGACAACTAGGTCAAGATTAGAACTACTCATCTGAAGGCCCATTTTGTCTACTTCAAAGTGTTTGGATGTATTAGATAAAACCAACTCCTGCATTTTCACCGTTCGCTGTCGGATGGTTTGGAGTGCTATAAAGGATATGGACAGGATATATTATATCATGATCTCCCAAACTCTTGATCCCGATGAAGGCTTGACCTTGGAAGTGTCTGGGTGATCTCTCTATCTCTTCTGATCTCTATGGTTGGACGATCTGAATTTGTCTGATGCTAACTTATTATCGAACAAATTTGCCTTTTCATCCAACTCTTCCATTCTGTTATTTTAATCAATGAGCGGCTTGGGACTAGCCGATGTATTTGTTTCTCTCGACTTGGGTTCGAACCAAAGTCGAATTAGCTTGGATAATGGTCCGGTCTCCTAATATTCAGAATCTTCTCGAGTTGCTGACTCTCTTAACATCTTGGAGAAGATATTCAATTTTGGTAGGACTGTGAGAAATAACATTACCAAGAATATCATAGCCAGATACATGAATAGATCCGTTCTCTCGATGAATCTTTTTATAGTCATGATAGTTACATTATCTCATTAATAGGCACAATAAATGTGACCATGTGGCATGTGACGATTCATCCCTCTAAAGGCAAGATTTCGTGTCAATGCATTAATAGTGAATTGCTTAAAATTGAAGAACGATCAATAAAAAATCGCTTCAAGCGCGAGTACGACTTTTGTTTGTTCGAAACACATAGTATGACTATGTGGCAGTTTTCTATTGGAACATGTTAGGGTGCCCAAAATGAGTGTAAGCAAGTGCAAATACTTTCAAGACATGAACACGTGACCATGACGTTGATGAAATCCACATTGACTATCATGCATGCCTCCCATGTTTAGTCATGCCCCAAATGCTAAGACAATCCATGACTCTGGTGAGCACCCCGGTACTTACAATTGTGAGAGAACATTCACCCTTGATTCTTGCTGGGCTCATTTTTAAGTTTCAAAATGGCCTGATTTCTGAGGTGTACCATTTCATGTCAATGGATTGGATGTCATATGCATAATACGGTGGGCCGTTGAAATTAAGGGCGACCAACCGCTCCCAACTATTCTTACTTGTGTGGCCTACTTTAATTATGAATTGTCTTATTTTTGAAACCACGCTTGTGTGATGGTCGTCATCACACTGGGCCACACAATTGTGGTAGAACCGTTTGCATGTAATAATTTAAAAACCGGGATCCTTTGCTCACCACAAGCAGGAGAATTCTACTTGTTGCAATGTAATTGGTCCACATTATCACACTTTAATTAGGCAGCAGTACCATAAATACTGATATGGACAAATCGCGAGGCAGGAAAGCGTAATTTTCAACTCGTGCTAAGTAGAGGAATCAGATTCATAATTTTCGGGTATGTATATTTATCGGGATGCTGAGCGTCTTTGGACTGCGTATTGCAATGATTACTACATTCAACACCTGTCTTCAATTACATAGGAAATTTGGTCAACAAAGTCAACGTAGCAGCAACCGGAAAAGCACTGCGGGCCTCGCCGTTATATATGTGTTTTATACAGGCCGTCTATCCACTCTTCCAGCTCAATTTTGAGCAGTAAATTCAAATATCAGGTGGACCACACCACAGGAAGCAGAAGCAGGGGTGAATAAACGCCCCCGTTATAAACTTCTCGATGGCTCCAAAAGTATTGGATCAAGTTGATATTTGTGTTTTCCCTTCACCCAAATCTATATGATTTAATCAACAGGTTGGATGGGAAATAAATATTACAGTGGACCCTATGAAGTTTTTAATGGTGGGTGTTGGTCACTACTATTTCCTATGGTGTGGTCAACCTAAGATTTGGTCTGCCTCAATTTTCAACTCGTGCTCTAAAATGAAGTCACTAACTGGATGGACGGTGTGGGTAAAACAAATACAACAAGATGGGCCCAACAGAGCTTTTCCAGCACTGTCTTTGGAAATGCCATCCACGAGATGGCACTACCCAAACAGCAGAATACAGTTACGATGACAAAGATGCAATACAATACATTTACCCTACTACAATCCAAACACACCCTTAGAGCATAAGTTATAATGCTCGTAGTCACGTTGGGACACTTAGCCAATCCAGTCCATTGATCGATCTAGATCATTCATTAGGTATAAAACATATATCATGGGGCTACCATGAAAACATCAAACTAATCTAACACATTTAACCATTTGATCAATGGACTAAAAAATAGATGTTCAAGATCATTTATATAAAAATAGGTCCAATGAACAATTTGGTTAATTGATTTGTTAGGGAGCATCATTGATTGCTTGTAATTCTAAAGAAACACTTTTATTAGAAAATCCTAACCATTCCATTCATGACTTGGAAAAAATATGGCTAAAAAAATAGGGCCAAAGTAATGAGGATTAGATCATCGGAGCAGGTTTTGTTTTTTTTTTTTTTTGGCAATTTAAAGTGTTCACAGTTCAGATGAATTGATAGGACTGTCAAGTGTCCAAACGCAACTAGGAGCACTATCACTTATAGTGCTAAGAGTCATCTCTCCTATAAATTTGTCTGTATAATTATGGGGATTTGGGTTGGGTAATCTTGAGTGGAGGCGGACCGAGTTAGGGCAGACCCGACTCCACCTGGTTTTGAAATAGGCCTGATCCAAACTTGACCTGACTTAGTACCGAGTCCAGCATGCCTGACCCAATTCGAGTCCGGGTCTGGCCTGGACTAATTTGGACCGAATATGACCTGGTCAAAAGTACCAAGTCAGATTGAGTTGGCACCGAGTTGGGCTGGGTGTAGCGGGTATCCACAAACTAAAATCACAACTCAAAACCTAGATTCACTTGCTAGAGTTGTGACCTCTCCATCAACTCAAAACCTAAATTTTTTAATATACATGTACGAGTTGAGTTTTAGATCGAGTTGAGCCAGTATCGAGTTGGATTTCAGGTCGAGTTGAGTCGAGTTATTGGGTGACTCGAACTTGACTCGGTTTGAGTTCGGATTAGATGAAGTCAACTCAATTCGGATCGACTCACCCACTCGGTTTGGATAGAGTCAGATCTGAACGAGTGGGACAGTCGAGTCGTCCCGTGCCCAGCTCTTATATGGGCCTCGACCTGATCTAACCCATTTACTTAAATGAGCCGCATCTTGTAGACTGAGCCCAACACACTACCCATTCAGGTTGGTCCAAACCCATACCATATGCAGGCCGACCCAACCCATTGCCACCCCTACCGATGAAGCTCAGGTCCAACCTGATTAGCTATTGGGCCTGATCAAAGACCTACGTTCAATCATGGCCCTCAAGGCATAAGGCCGAACCCCAGCCCAATAATAGCTGGACTCGGGTAGGACCAGTCAGCCCAGTTATGATCTTTTGTATTCACGCACCCTAACACATGGCTCGAGGCTTGAAATGTGAAGGCTCCACAAGATTTATGATAGCCTGAAAACCAATCTAGTCCACTCATTTGGTGAGCCATACAGGTGAGTGAAACGCCATGATTGCCATTTCAACCATCCTAGGCCTTATTTGATCAGAATATGAACCTTGTTGGATGAAATGTCTAGTAATCATCTAAAAACATCTATTGTTGGAAACAAGCCAGTCTGGGCTTTGAATGGTCTAATTTTTACGGTCTTAAAAATAAGTCTGGTCTGGCCTGTCAGAAATGTGGCCTTCGCTTCCAGACGCAAGATGGACCTCCTTCCGTGGTAGTTCTGGTCTTTAAATGAACACTTTGAAAAGCCCAGTAATAGGCCCGGCCCATTTATAAACGGCGTTTCAAAATCACTCGGGTCCAAGCTCGATCACCACAAAACCGACAAGCTGGCCCCACCCATTGCCAGCCTCGACAAGATGGGACCCATCTATGAAACCATCGACTCAGGTCCCATGATGAATACCGGCAAGTCCATAGTTTCACCTTTTGGTACAACTGCAGATACTGTATTAGACTTCCTTTAAGTACATGACAGCTAAAAATCATTTTTTGACATTTTCCTTTCCAGCAGGAAATAGACATGTCAGGACGTTATTTCGTCGTCCAGTAGCCAACGATAGTCTTTTTTTTTTTTTTTTTATAGGTACTGTTATATCTATTTGGTTAGGTACTGGAGCAACATTACCTATTGAAAAATACTAACTTTTGGTCTTTTTTAAATTGATTTAATAGGGAAACTCGACGTGCGGCTAAGATTTCTCCAACACCAGTGTTAAAATCATGCCTATATATGAAACCCTATTTCAAGAACTTGAAAACTCATCTCGACTTGGTATGTAGCTACCCGGGTCAGGTTGACTCGACGACTCGGCAGTGATTTTTCTTGACTCAACTTGATATTTAATAATTATGTTAATATTATTTATAAATATTTTAATTTTTAAATAGTCATTAATTTATAGATAAAGTCTAAAGAGTAATGATCTAGTGGGCTATTTGTATGGAAACCTTTCCATTTAGCTACTTGCATTTGGACATATGGGTGTACATATAATCTACATGGGTGGTAGATCCATGCCACTCTTCATACGCTGCATTGAAAAAATCGCATGGATTGGATGATCCAAACTGCAAAGTTAGTGACATGCAAAAATGGATGGGCAAGATTGTCCATGGGGCATAGGTCCAATCACAGATTTTTAGGATCATGAGATTGCTGTGATTTTTGCACAGTGGTTGATGAAGAGGGGAAAAAGCCTAATGGTCGGTCTAGATAGGTGATGTGAATCCCAACAAGTCCAAATGCAACTAAGTGCATTAAGCCTACAAGATCATTTCTTAAATTTAAAACTAATGAAAGAAGGATGCAAATACTAAATAGGTAGTGCTTGGCTTACTCCAACTGTCAAAGGTCCTGCCCACTTCATACTTTTCATTCAAAAAAAAGCAAGCCTCCTCGAGCGAGTTGACTTGCTTTGAGCTGCACTGAGTCGGGTTGAGTTAATCGAGTCACTGAGTTGACTTGTTGAGTCATATAAAATCAAGGCTGAGTCACTCTTACAGCCGAGTCTGTGACCTACTTACAAATCTGTTGAGTCGAGTTGACTCGGCCATGTTTCGAATTGTTTTCTACAGGCATCGTTAGACTCGGCCTCAGAAGCTCACTTCTTGAGAAAATATGGTGAAGCTCTTTCTTCCTTAATGACAGAGGAATCATAAATAATAAATAAATAAGAAAATGATGATTAAGACTCGTCACCCAAACAATAGTTCCTCATATATTATTTGATGAACTTATTTTCTTAGCCGCTTGATTTTTTTTAAACTAATGAGTCTTTTAGGCAGTGTATCTTATTAAAAAAGTGAGAGCAATGTGGTTTGGCAATAACTCAAAAGTCGCTTAACATGCTGTGTAAAGTCAGGCAATAGAAGGAAAGTAAGATTCTCCTTCCTAAAGCTTCTTATTTTTTCATACAAAAACTATCACCTTTCATATAAAAATATTTTATCCTTCCCATTGGCTCGTTTTTCTAATAAATTGAGGCCACATCTAGCTTATATTAATCAAAGCATTAAAGCATGGAGTAGGATTAGCTTTGCCATGTGTTCGTCGAGCAGTCACAAGTGAACCTTGTGGCTTTTCGCCTATGCCTATGGTTTTGAAACCACTGATTTATTGGATCACCATGACAAGCATGGGCAGTTGTGCAAAAAATCATATTGGTCTTGAGATATTACCATCTTAGATATTTGATCACCGTGGGTTTGGCCCATTAAATGCAAGGTTTAAATTGGGCACATCGATCAGGTATGTATCATTCATCTATCATTCATCCATAGGGCCTTGTATTGGCCTCTATCGGCCAATACAGCTGTATGATTATATCAATCATGGATGGCATGTAATATGTACTGATTTTGGACAATATATAATTCAAAATTTGACTAACTGTGGACCATTTGCTCACGCTTGATATCATAACAAAAACTAAAAATAAGAGAAAATGTAATTTGAAATATTGATAATTACTTGTATTTTATTGAGTGTGGAATCTTGAATTTATATATGAAGAATGACTTCAATATAAAATGATATGGTAAATAGGAAATTTGACAAAAAAGAAAAATATAAGAAGAAATGAATTATTTTCCTCATATGGATATGATATCATGATATTCTTCCCAATAACTATAAAATTACTTCTTTAAACCTTCTCTTTTCAAATTTTTTTTTTTTTTCTACTGGTGTTGTTAAGAATGATTTTCTTTTCTTGATAACTGGCCCATTGAACCTTTTAGTTCCAAGAAAAAGCTTTGATACTCGGGCAAAGTGTGATGTATAATACACTGGCACTTAGAACTCGTTTAGAAATTGCACATGTGGCATGCAAATTTACGTGTACCATGAACTGAATTTTACACTTATTTAATTATCTAACTATCGGATTGGGGGACATTTAACCAATGGTCCTATTTCACTAAACGAGTGACTACAAATAAGAGCTCAAGGTTATTCAACTAAATATGTTTTTGGGTCTGTGACGCAGAAATACTGGTTTCATAATGTAGTCTATTCGAGAGTTGACGCGTGCCACGAGTATGATTTAATAGTGCCAGCGTATCAAGCCTCATACACTCCTGAGTATCTAATAACTTCCCTTTTCTCTGCCTCTCTCTCTCTCAACGCACAACACATGTGAGCTAGCCACGCCAATACCATCCAAGTCATGTGAGTCGACATGTCCAATTAATGGTTGTCGGTAGCATTTCGTACGTACACACGATATTGCATGCACTTTCCTTGTGGAAGATCTCTGTCTGAAAGCACAGGTGCCAACTGTGAATTATTTGCCGCACCGACATGAAACAAACTTAATTACCTGCTCTATGTTAATATTACGTAACATGACACGTGGCATACCAGTCCCAAATGGCAACATACCATGATGCCACGTGACAGTACATCCTTCAATACATGTCATGCTTTAGAAATTCTTATGAAAATCCGTATATCTAAGGACAAAACGTACTACAACTTAATTCTCAAGTAAACAATAAATAAGATTTATAGACAAGAAAAAAATCAATCAACATACATGTTATATTATATTAAGAGAGAGAGAGGGGTCTGTCCACATGAACATTCTATTCCTCTCTATACAAGATAAACACCAATCAATACAAACATTATATTATTTGTGAGAGAGAGAGACACCCTACAATAATTGAGCACTACCGAGAACTCCCCCCTTCCATCAACTCTTTAATAAGGTCGTTTTCTGCCCTAGCTGTTTTTCCATGAGGTCTTAAGTTCATCTGGTTGGATCATAAGTTATGGTCCACCTAGTATATGACATCCAACTTTTTATGTGCATGCGACATCTAATCCGTCCAATAGTTTGGATTCTCAATGAGGGTTAACTTATCCAAAAATCAGCCACATCCACCCATTGAGTGGACTAAACTTGTATTTTTCATTTTATCAATGGTTAGATATTGTTTTCTGTGGTGTGGCCTTCTTAATGAGTAGATGTATTTTGTACGGTGATCTTATTAATGTCAGGCCGACCTACTGGAAAGATTGGATTTTGTATTCACTTAAGGTTACCTAGTGGGCCAACCATAACTTGTGGTCCAGATGGTTGTACTTGGGACCTTCTCTTTTCCCATGGCCTCCTTTGCCCAATGCTATTATTTTAGTTCAATCCCATTGATATGTATACACAGCTACTACACAATAATCAGCCCAAATGCTTAAATTCAAGTCAATCTAAAAGGTCTACACGTTACGTTATCATACATTAATGCTTTGTACAACAGTTCCTATCAGGGTTTTCAATTTGAACAGGGTGGGGTGGATGGTCCACTGATCCTGACCATTGATATTATGACACGACGTGGATGGCCCATGCATCAAAATCCCCCAGGCTGGAAAGTCTTATCCATCAAGTCCTTAGTTCTTTTTCATTGAATGTGGACTGTTGCTGTATTTCTTTGTTAGCCGTCTATTTTCTAGCCATTGATTGAAGGGTTGGGAATTTCCATGTAGAACATTCTTCTACATTATATTATCTCCTGAAAGTAGATATATAAGCATGGATTATGTACAAGCTTGAGGAGTGACCTTGTTAATTTGAATTTTCATTGTAAGTTATAACACATGGATGTAAATCCATGCAGGATCAGTTGGAATTTTTAACGTGACCTCTAGCTACGTTTCGATCTTTCGTGCACATGAAAATTACCAGTGGCGAATATCTTGTAAGGCTTCTTTTGGATGGACGCGGATTGGGTCCTGCCCCCGCCCGGACGGTAATCCGTCCAGGCATGGCTCTGTGGGGCCCACCGTGTTGTAAGTGTTTTATCCATGCCGTTAAATGCTTTTTTCCAATAATTTTAATATGTAAGCAAAAAAATGAGGCAGGTCCAAGGCTTAAGTGGACCACAAAGTGGATATTGAACGTCCACCATTAAAAACTTCTTGGGAGCTGGAGAAGTTTCGGATCAAGCTGATATTTGTGTTTTCACTTCATCTACGTCTAAATGACCTTATGAATACGTTGTCTGGTAAAAAAAAAACATCACGTTGGCCCTTAGAAAGGTTGCAACGGTGGGTGTCATTATCGGTGCAACTTCCTTTGGTGTGGCCCACTTAACCCTTGGACCTACCTCATTTTTTGGCTCACATATTAAAATTATTAGAAAAAAGCGTTTAACAGGGTGGATAAAAGACTTGCAATACAATGGACCCCACAGAGCCTTGCCCGGACGTAGAGGTGGGCAAAATGGACCCAATTCGCCCCGACTCGAACAGAACCGATGCCATGAATCGGTCAGGTTCGGGTATGCTCGGTCAGATCCGAACGACAGTTGAATCGGATTCAGGTACGGAGAAAATCCGGTAGAACCAAACCGAAATCCGATCTAATTGAATCCGACCCGACCCGATCCGGACCGCACTGGTGTTGTGACTGGTAAAAAAAAAAACCCCACCCATCCTCTCTCTCTCTCTCTCTCTCTCTCTCTCTCAGAGAGAGAGAGAGAGAGAGAGAGAGAGAGAGAGAGAGAGAGAGAGAGAGAGAGAGAGAGAGAGAGAGAGATTCATCAGCAATGGCGTCGACATCTTAAGACCCACGTTAGGTACAAAACTCAACTTCGATTTCTCATCAAAGGCATGAATTCTTGTAAAAGGTTTCTCAGGATCCTCTCTCCCAAGCTGCTGTAAACACCACATCGCTTCAAAATCCTATCTTTTCATCTCTAAGAAGATAACTTGGAAGATCGATAGATATGTACCGGCAAGGTGGCAACACCCAGATCCAACTCAAATGGCAGACTAAGTAGAGAGACCTCGTTTCAACACCTGAGGTCTTGGTATCGATCGCTAGTGAGGGTGGTGGCTAACATGGAGTGTGTGCACTGCCATGGGTGTGTACTCACAAGCTAACCTAAAAAATAAAAAGAGATAGGCACTGAAGGATTGACTACTCCCTCTAACACCAGCTCGTGGGTCGTGGCTGATGGTTTGTGCTCTGTCAACCCCACCATGATATATGTATTTCATCCATTACGTTCATCCATTTTATAGATCATTTCAAGGCTTTATATAAAAAACTAATAGGGATATAAATCTCAGGTGGACCACACCATAGAAAAACAGTAATGATTGGATATCCACCATTATTATCCTCCTAGGGCCCACTGTACTGTTTATTTGACATCTAATCTGTTGATTAGGTCATAAGGACCCAGATGATCAGGGAAACAATAAATATCAGCTGGATCAAAAACTTTTATAGCCTCCAAAACGTTTTTAATGGTCAACGTTCATTCAACACTGTTTCCTATAATGTGGTCCACTTGAGATTTCGATATAATTCATTTTTTTTTTCTGATCACATAAAATGATCTATAAAAATAGATAGAGGGTATGGATGAAACACATACATCATGGTTGGGTCCACAGAGCATCGACAAATGATGGCAAGAGATTAGCTAGTCTGTTTCAAGTGAGGGCACTACAGCTGGCGCTAGGCGCTCCTCGAGCTCCGAGTTGTACGTACGGTTCAAAGAAGATCAAAGTTATATGGCTCCAAAGTGATGTATTTTTTATATCTACACCGTTCATATATTTTTATAGATCATTATAGAGCATTATTCCAAAAATGAATATGTAGACACCCCACCCAGGCTAATATCTTGATTTTGTTAAGACAAATCCGAGAACCATGATCATATCCTAAACCTACCCCTAATCCTAACCTGAGCTATCATGAATCATCATTCAATCCAAACCATGTCCAAAATCGACCTATTTCTCGAATCATTTTCGGGTAACCATCGAGCTTACTTCAAGCCATTTAGAGCCAAATATCCAAAAGAAACTTTGTTTCACTCTAAGGACCCAAAAAAGGACTCACCAGATGAATTTCAAGGAAAACTGTACCGAGGTGGTAATCGGATTACCGCCGGCGGTAGTCAATTACCGCTTCCTCCCGAAAGTGCGCACGGAGCTGGGCCACACGAGTTCCGGACTAACCAGTCCGGCGGTAGTCGGATTACGCCGGCGGTAATCCGATTGTCACGGCGTGATCGGAATTCCGTCACGCAGTAGGGACAACCTGTCTCAAGATCCAAAGTCAACTTTCCTATACATTTACCACTCTCATCCTCACTATTTACCGTTTTACCAGTCCCTTTAGCCAATGGGAGCATGCCATGTGGCATCTCTCTCCTCTCCACCAATCACCATATGCCACATCAAGATTTGCCCTCCTTTATCCCCTATTTACCAAACAACCATTGGAAAGGGCTATAAATAGCCCTCTCCCCTTTCATTTTCACCCATGGATGAGAGCCACCAAGAGAGGGAGAGAGTGAGAGAGAAAGAGTGAGAGGAAAAGAAAAGAAAAGAGAGAAAGAGAGAGAGTGAGGAAGAGAGTGAAGGAAGGGAAGGAGCTCCCAAGCCTTCAAGCCCACATTTTCCAGCCACCTCCTAGCCTTCATCTCAACCCTTCCCACCCACAAGCCTAGTCCAAAATGATCATGGTTCAATCTACATCTTAGCCTTTTCAAGAATCAAGTCAAAGATCCATTTGCATACAAGCATTCATCATGACATCTACTCCTTCTCAACCCCTTGCTTCTCTATATCTCTAGTGGACGTATGCTCGTGACTTGCCGTACATCGGATCCTGTCACATCAGAAATTCCTAGTGATCTAGTCCACTTTTCTTGTGTTTTTGCATAAGCATCATCACATCCAGACACATTGTCGGATGTATGCTCTGTGGCCTGCCGAAATCTCGGATCTTGCTACACCAGAAATCCACATGTGACTAGTCCCATCATGACCGTAGCATCATCATCATCCCTTGAGATTATTTTACCACATTAAGTTGAGACCGCACATTTGTGTGGGCAGAGAGGGTGCCTAACACCTTCCCTCTTTGTAACCGAGGTCCCTTACCTAATCCCGGATCGTAGACCAGAGTCAATCTAAGGTCGGAGAATATTCGGATTTCTCCAACTTTATGTATTCCGTGGTTCTAGCCAACCGCGGGATTCTGAGATCATTCGGCTAGTGGCGACTCCAATAATCACAAATCAGCTTAATCACCCCCAAAAGCATCACTACGACACACTTTTACCAAACAACGTGGACACCCGATTTTTCAGTGTCTATAAAATGGCGACTCCACTGGGGAATTTTGCTAGCTCGCACTAGCTGAGACCCGACTCGAAGGTGTGTGGTACTATAATCTCAAGGGACATCATCACTGCATTCACAAAAAAAATCTTTGGCTCATACTTGCTTAGGCAAAGGTCCGAACCATGACTACTCGATCCCGTGCAGCCATGACTTCTCAAGCAACCCATGAAGAAGAGCCGGCACCCCAACCAGCTCCTGAAATATCCGCACCTGCACCCACACCCGCACCCACACCCATACCTACACCCGTACCCTTACCAATAGCTCCGACAGAGTTGCCAGCCAATGTCACCACATAAGAGCTACTACTTCGAACAATGCAAGAGCTACTGCTTCGCCTAGTGCCAAGTGCCACACCGAATACGCAGATGACCCACCTAGTGTGCGTAATGTACTCACTCCCTCAAACTCCTTTGCCTTCTCTCTCGTTCCTCCAGAAATCCTGTGCTCCCTCCCCGTAAGAATCAAGCACAAGATCAACAACAGCAAGCAATCGGGAGCAACCCTCCCCCACATCTCTACTCAACACATCACAACAATCCGGTCACAGCACATGCAAATCACAGACAAGAACTGGCGGATGCCCATGAAGGGGGCCAGTTTCGAGTTCAGCTCACTCCCCCTAAAGGGAGTAACATCCCGGAATTGGCAGATACCTCAGGCGGGAGCCATTTCCGAACATCCCACCTTCCTCCGAAAGGGAGTGGTGTTCAATTCCAGCTACCTCCCGCCACCGGGAGTCCGCCTTCTTTCCATCAAACCCCCATTCTGGATCCATATGAAGAAGAAGCAGCATAAGCCCTACAGCAAGGGGCAAGATATCCGCAACAAAGTAAGTCAGAGATCGAGGAGTTACGAGAGCAACTACAAATGATGCAAAGCCAGCTTCAAAGACAACAAGGAGTGGATCACCCATCCACTAAGTTCAGGGACCTCTGTCCCTTCCCAGACGCCCGGGTACCTCCAAATTTTGAGATACCAAAGTTCAAAGGTATGACGGTAGCGGGTGCCCCACAACACATCTAAAAGCCTTTTGTGGGGAGCTCAATGCGATAGCAGGGAATGACGGGGCTTTAATAAGACTTTTCCAGAAATCCCTAAAGGGTGACGCTCTGGATTGGTACACCTCACTAGATAGCCACCAAATCAGAACCTGGGAAAAACTTTCCCAAGCATTCATTGACAGGTTTTCATACAACTTGAACATGGCTCCAAGGAGAGCCGACTTGGCTGCCCTAAGGCAAAAAAGCGATGAATCTTTATCAACATACGTAGGACGATGGCGAGCTATGGCAGCTCGAATGAGAAACCCCATCGATGACGAAGAGCAGATATCCATGATTGTGCATTCAAGACATCCCAAAGATTTCAGATATCCGATCTCAGATCCGTACGTAAACTTCTCCCAACTCATCCGAGCCGAGAACAAGTAGAAGTCGGGATCGTAGCCGGAACCATTTCCCCATGGCCACATCGACTCCCTCAATAAAAAAAAAACAAAGTCGAGGGGAAACTGTTGGCACGGAATGGAAAACGGCCACGCTCCCATGCAACAAGCTACCGAAGTGAACAACATCATCGCTAACACTCAAGGCAACCAAGATGCTCCACCACTAGAGCCACGGCAGACGTGACAAGACGCCCACAATGAATAGGCAATACCAACCCCAAAGAACCCAACAAGGATATCGTGCACATCATCACAACACCTTAGGGAAATACACAAGGACCATACAAGCAAGGAATGTTAGGGAGGAAGTTCACTCCGTTGGCGCAATCATACGCCCAAGTGCTAACAATGCTCATGCAAAAGCAATCGCTAACACCCCTCCACTCGACTTCCACCGAATCCCTTGCCTCCTGGTTACAATGAAAATCAAGATCGTGCATATCATCGCTCCCGGTCATCTAACGGACCATTGCCGCTTTGAAACATGCGGTCCAAGATTTGATCGAAAGCCGAAGATTGCGATCACCCCACAAGCCAAGAATACGCTTCAAGCCAATATTCTCCAAAATCCCCGCCTCGCATCAGCAGACCCAAAGACATCCAAAGACTCTACCGTCAATCACATTGAAGGAGGTCAACCCACACATGCTTATCCACATCATTCCATCCAAGCAATCATGCCCGACACAACCAATCGGACATGGGGACACCAAAGCAAGCACCATCGTCTGGGCCATTGTGTGTCCCTTGAAGCAAGACCGGCCTACTCAACCTCTCATATTTCTCAAGCGGCGCCAACATTTCACCTCTCGTAACTTTGGAAGTAGCACCCAACAGTCATACCCTCGAACCTCGCCTCCAAGGGACACGTTCAACTCCATCCTCAGATATCCAAAAGGGTTGAATTACGAACTGTCATCCTCCCGATAGGTCTCCCGACTTAACCCTACCAATCTTGCAAGGGGCACCCTCGCTCACGCCCGCATTCTCGATGCCTCACCAACGGCACATACCCAAAGAATCCCTACCCCACATCAAAGGAAAGAGGAAAAATCCATGGCCACAACTAATCGAACTTGGCGGCACCTCAAGAGATATCACGAGTCTACCACAAACTGCTCCAGTAATGACCCTCAACTTCAAGAACCATTGGCATACTTGGAAGGAAGAGCGGTTCCTTCCTATAACCCGAAAGCAGTCCCATGGCATTATCCAGAATGTGATGAGGTGGGTAACAATGGGAGATACCTCAGGAGAGATAATCAGAACCCAAAAGAAACTCGGGGAATTTTATCAGGAACCACCAGCAAAACTGACACTGCTTATGATATAGCAGCCCAACTCAAAACCATTCCTGCACAAATATCCATCTGGGAACTCCTATGTACGTCAAGGTCGCATCGAGAGATCTTTGCGAAGACCTTGAATGATGCTCATATCTCTCCTGATGTACCTCCTGAAATGGTGGCAAGCATGATTGGCCAACTTCTCGCACCATAAGCCATCACCTTCTCTGATGATGAGCTACCACCTGAGGGTCGCGAACATAGGCGATCACTAAACATAGTGGCCCACCACAAGAATTTCAAGATCCCACTAGTGCTCATTGATAATGGATCAAGTCTCAACGTTTGCCCTTCAAGGACTGTTGAACGGTTAGGATAGAACCATCCTCCTTCAGACCCAGACCATGAGTGTCAGAGCCTTCGATAATTCCCGAAGGCAAGTAGAAGCGGAAATTGACCTAGAATTACAAATTGGACCAGACATGACCCTTGTCACATTCCAGGTCATCGATATTCCCGCCTCATTTAACCTTCTCTTAGGGCGGCCATGGCTCCATGCTGTTGGAGCCATCCCATCTACCCTCCACCAAAGGGTTAAATTTCCTTCGGGAAATCGAATCATTTCAATACCGGCTGAGCCAGAAACCATCCTCCCGGTGACGGTCAGTATTCCAGAAACTGACATTCCAGTGATTGACATTCAGCATACAGAAGGCGATATTCCATATCACAGTTTTGAATTCGAAAAAGTGAACGCGATCGCTAACCCTCGCCCTCTAGCTGCTGAATACGTCATTCCCCCTGCTGAGCGATTGATTCTAAATTACCGTACCGAGTTCCATGAAAAAGGTATGGTAATGAGACCAAGACTCGCCAATGTACAGAGACAGGACTGGGATATCAACCGACACGGAAGATCAGGCTGAAAAGCCAAAAAGGGGTTAACTGTTTAAATGCACACCCATCGAGTTTGTTAAAGCTGGGACAGTTTATGAGGACAAAATGGTATCTCTTAAGGACCAATTTCAAGCACTTAGACTCACAAAACAGACTAGACAAGAGTCTATCTGGCCACCAATAAGATGGGATCGGATCCTTAGGATACCAGAAGAGCACACAAGGCCAGGGGCAGAACCCCCAGATCCATCGCATGAAACTAGGGGCATGAAAACGAGTCCATCAGCAAGTGACTCAAAACCGAGAATGCCCTTTGCAAGCAATGTAGACCAGAACAGGGAGACACCCATTCAGGGGAATACAGGGCAGAAGCAACCCATCCATTGGGTTGACAAAGGTAAGTGGCTTGCTCTGGATTGGACGAATGTTCAAATCCCGTCCCAGAAATCCGAAGAACAAGAAGAACTTCAACTCCTGGGCACAGAGGTCGAAACAGATTCTGACTCTGAGCCCAGCCCAGCAGATATCATGGTCATCAAGACAGTGACCCACAGAAAAACGGAGCAGATCAAAGAAGATCGAAAGAAGAAAGGAGCACCGAATGGTCACCATCCCCTAACAATTGAATCAGCCAGCGAACCATTCGCTAGCACCAAACTTCTTAAAAAAAAAAAATGCCAATGTAAATAGCAATTGGTATCCCGAACCAGACAAGACCAATCATGGTTTGCAAACCGTCTGTTTCAGATATCTTGGCAACACCAAAAATCAAAAATCCTTCAAACACAAAAACATCGATATTTTCAAAATACAAAAACATCATATATTCTCCAAAATCACAAAACATCAAAAAAATTTCAAAATACAAAAACAATAGAAAACTTTCAAAAAATCACTGTGCCAAACAATTCTCATGACAAGCATGAGTTTGAAGTCGACTCATATGATTTTGATCTAGAATTAGACTTTGAACTCATGGGTTTGGATGAAGCCATGGATGAGGGAAATGATGATACCGCTCTCGAATTCGAGGTTTCCCTCGAAAAATTTGAAACAAAGGCCAATGTTGTAGCAGATGACTTCGAAATTGTGAACTTAGGGTTGGTGGAATCCCCCAAGGAAGTGCGTATCGGGAAATCGCTTCCCCCAGAATACAAGCGGAAGATGATGGAGTTTCTGAAGCCGAGGTTGTCCAACTTTGCTTTCTCCTACGAGGACATGCCAGGGCTCGATGAAGAGTTGGTGGTACATCATCTGCCGACGGCCGTAAATGAAGCCACCAAGCAAAAGTGCGAAGGATGAAGCCGAATGAGCCCCGAAAATCCGTGATGAAGTCATCAAGCAATACAATGCGGATTTCTGGTAGTCTCCAACTATCCCGAATGGCTCGCAAATATCGTACTCAGCTCCCAAAAAGATGGGAAAGTCGAATGTGCATCGACTTTAGGGACCTCAACAAAGCAAGCCCTAAAGATGACTTCCTTTGCCTCATATCGACACACCGGTAGATAATATCACTGACACAAGATCTTCTCCTTCATGGACGGTTTCTCCGGCTATAATCGATCAAGATGGCCGTCGAAGACCGTGAGAAGACCTCCTTCATCACGCCATGGGGAACTTTCTGATATCGGGTCATGCCCTTTGGGCTGAAAAATGCAGGAGCTACATATCAGCGAGCCATGACTGCCTTGTTTCATGATATGATAAACAAGGAAATGGAAGTTTATGTGGACGACATGATTGTCAAATCTCGCACGATCGAAGGACACTTTGAAGATCTCAAAAAGCTCTTCGACAGTGGAAAAGTTCAAGCTCACTCAATCCACAAAAATGTGTCTTCGGTGCAACCGAGGCAAGCTTTTGGCTTCATTGTCACCGAAGACTAGATCGTGGGTGGATGAAAACAAAACCAAAGCTATCATCAAGATGCCACCACCCAAGACCGAGAAAGAAATTCGGGGCTTCTCGGGCGAATCCAATATATCAGCCCGATTCATCGCACAACTCACTCCGGTCTCGCGAACCCATATTCAAGTCGTTACGAAAGAACTCTCCAAAAGAATGGAATGACGACCGCTAAGCGGCCTTCGATAAAATCAAAAGATATTTGCTAAATCCTCCAAGTTGCTCGTGCCGCCTACCTGGTAGGCCACTGTTGTATATCTGTCATAGCAAAGCAATCGGATGCGTCCTCGGCCAACACGACGATACGGAAGAAAGGAGCAAGCGATCTACTATCTAAGCCGACGGTTTACAAGCTACGAAGCCAAATATTCCACTTAGAAAAACATGCCTCGCCCTTGTTTGGGCAACACAACGGCTAAGGCAATACATGATCGCTCACCCGATACTTCGCCGCCCGCATGGATCCGTTGAAGTACTTGTTCGAAAAAACCAAGACCGACAAAGTGGATCGCAAAATGGCAGCCATCGCTTTCGAGTTTGACATCACATATGTCACCCAAAAGGCAATCAAGGGGCAAGCACCGCCGATCATTTAGCAAAGACACTCCCCGCCCAACTACCAACCTCAAGACCTTCTTCCCGACGAGGACATCCTCCAGATCGAGGGAGAAGAGGAAAGAAAGGCAGAGAATGGACACTCTTCTTCGACTGAGCCGCAAACGCGAAGGGGAGTGGAGTAGGCGCCATACTTTACTCCCCGAAGATGTCCCAGCTCCTATATCCGTAAGACTAGCATTCCAAAGGCACCAACAATGTAGCCGAATATGAGGCATGCATCGCCGGCCTAAGAGAAGCCATCATCCTCAACGTAAAGAAGTTACGAGTCTTCTGAGATTCGCAACTCATCATCAACCGATAAATGGCGATTGGAAGACCAAGGATGAGAAGTCGATTCCTTATCATGTCTATCCGGAAAATTTGATCGAGGAGTTCGAAGAGATCACATTCTCTTACATGCCTCGTCAAGAATCGCTTTATGGACGCTCCGCTACCCTCGCTTCAATGCCGGAAATCCCAAAAGGAGTTGCCGAATGGGAACTCACCGTCGAACTCCAAGAGGAACCTCGCATTCTCGCTCTACAAATCGAAGAAGCCGAGCCCGCCCAAATGATCACCATGGTACACGATATCAAAAATACCTCGAACATCGAAGTACCCGAAGGAGCAGCCTCGATCGATCGACGTACAATACAAAGATTAGCAGCCTCGGGGTTCGTGATCACCGGGGGTATCCCTCTACAAGCGATCCTTCAACCAAGTCCTCCTCCATTGCCTCGACGAGAGAGGAGGCAGCCCCGATTATGTCGAAATCCACGAAGGACTATGCGGCCCGCATATGAACGAGCACATGATGGCAAAGAAGATCCTACTACTCGGCTACTACTGGCTTACAATGGAGACAGATTGTTGCAAGCACGTCAGGAGATGCTTCAAGTGTTAGGAGCATGCGAACCAAATCCATGCGCCTGCTTCCGAACTCTACAACTTGACGGCACCATGGCCCTTTTCTGTATGGGGGCTCGACATCATAGGTAAGATCAGCCCTAAAGCCTCAAACGGCATGAATACATCCTGGTGGCAGTAGATTACTTCACTAAATGGATAGAAGCAAAGATCCTACACCACTATCACAAAGATCTCATGTGGTCAAATTCATGAAGAACAACATCATTAGCCGATATGGGGTCCCTCAAGCCATTATCATCGATAACGGAACTCCGTTCACAATAAAAGGATGGGCGATTTCCTCGACAAGTTTAAAATTCAACGCCATCGGCCGAGCCCCTACCGCCTCGATGAATGGTGGGGTGGAAGCCGCAAACAAAACTATCATCCGCATACTCGAAAAGATGGTGAAGACATATCGTGATCGGTCAAAATGCTTCCTTATGCACTCGGGCTTATCGCACGTCCGTACGGTCTTCTACAGCGCAACCCATATGGGCTTGTTTACTTTAATGGAAGCAAGACTACCAATAAATTGAAATCCCATCACTACGGATACTACTGGAAAGTGAAGTCGAGGAAGGCGAGTGGCAACAAGCAAGGTACGATCAATTGCATCTGGCAGATGAGAAGCGCATGCGGGCGCTAAACCACTCCCAATGCTATCAAAGAAGGATCACTCGAGCTTACAACAAGAGAGTCCGGAAGAGAAGTTTCAAAGTCGATGACATGATCATGAAACGTATCCTGCCGCCGCATTTGCTAGATCCCAGAGGAAAATTCAAACCATTGTGGGACGGACCACTGATCATTCGGGAAGTACTCCCAGAGGCGCTCTTCGGCCACCTAACTGAAAGGCGAGGATCTTCCCGAGCCCATCAACGCCGACAATGTAAAATCTATCACGGTAACCCTACCTAACTTTGTCAATGATTACAATCGAAAGGTCATGATCTCTCACCTCTTTACCGTAAATAAACCGTATATATCCACCAATTACCCTTTTTCGTAAATACCCATCATGTCCCAAAAAAAAGAGAAAGAAAGAAAACAAAACAAAAAAGAAAGAAAAAGAAAAAAAAAGAAAAGACAAAAAGAAACCTCAAAAAAAAAAAGAAAACAAAAAGAAAGCAAAGAAATCCATCCCGCATCCCTAAAAATCTATCCCAGTATCCCCAAATAATTTCAAAATTTTACGATTATGATTAAAGACAAGGACAAAGGCAGTAGCCGATCGGCCGCCTATGACGGAAGTTCCCCTGTCACTCCTAAGCACTTCGACAAAACCAAAAAAAAAAAAAAGAATAAAGGCATGCCTAAGTTTAAAGGGGCGAGTTGAAAACCCGAAAAGGCAATGAGTAAAAACAAAGAAGCATGTAGCTGACTTGGTGAAAACCCGAAAGGGCGCCAAGGGTAAAAATAGCATAAGCTGCCAAGGGGCAGGCAAGATCAAAAACCCGGGACGTAGTGAAAATCTGAGAGGACACTACGAGCAAAAATGACGGGAAGAGCTAGACGTAGTGAAAACCTGAAAGGGCGCTACGGGTAAAAATGGCAAGAAATAAAAAATGAAATAAAAGTGCAGGAACAGAAGAAGCCGAGGCAGCAAATGACACAACAAGATACAAAGAAGGATCAACTTCAGATCAGTACTCCATCAAATGTCGTTTCAAATCCAGGGATGCAATCCCAGACACCGTCTCAAGAAACCAAGACCCCAAGGAGCACGTCTAGAATATTGTACACAACGTGGGCTGAGCCCAAGAGTCTGATCCCAATCAGCCAAAGTATTAATCCAAACATGAGTAAACATGGCACGAACAAAATATTTCATTTTCTTAAATCATTTCGCAAATACACTGTCTTTCCCTTTATAACAAAAATCCTCCGTGCATACAAAATAAGTAGTTAATCAACAGCAGAAATTGCAGGTAAGCCCCTACCTCTCATATGTCAACAATCTCTCCCTGAGCCTCTCTATCTCCATGCGCAGGTAGAAGATCTCATCCCTATCCAGACGATGTGACACAAGCATGCTCTCATCGTATCGCCGCTCTACGGCTAATCGACGGGCCATGTCCTCACACGAGTGGCGAAGCACAGCAATCTCACTAATCATATGGCCATGTGTAGCTAGCAGGAATGAAGGATCAATGAAGGGCCGCTCCTCAAAAGCCTCGAAAGAATCAATAACGCAGGAGGAAGACGAAGCAGTGTCACCTATCATATCCTGATCAGCCAGCCTCATCCGCCAAGTGCCACCGGAACCCGACGATACAACGACCGCTTCCGCTACCCATCGCCGGTATGGTACCGTCGCCATAGGAGGAGCCCAAGACTCAAGGCCTCAGAGCCGTCGCATCCAAAGAACCCTGCCAGAAATCCAGACTCGCTATACAAGGATGACAAATCAGATGGAAGAGACAAATGTCCAAATCCAGAAAAGGCGAACTCTGAGATATCCTGCCAGAAACCAAACCGGTGAAGGAAGCGTATGAGATGATAGGAGCAAAGATCCCCGAAGGCCAAGCAACAAGAAGGAGTGCGAGCCGCACCACAGATCGTGGGCGCCGACAGAGCCAAGTAGCCTCCCACTGATCTCCCACCCTCGAAGCTCGAAAGCATGCGGCGATACAATGACTCCGTGGCCTCAAAGACCATACCGGAAGGTCGTCGAGCAACAAGCGCAGACGTCATTACGACGAGAATCAGGAAATGCAAGCACAGGAGTCATGTACAAGTGCTCCCATAACCATACCTGGGAGAAACTCAAATTAAGCTCAAAATATCAAAAAAATATATATATAGGATGCATGAGAAAGAGGCAAAAGAGCAGAAAGTACCTGAAGAAATGAGCAGCAGCCTCTGAGGATGCGGGTATGCCCAAGGGAACACTCAGTCAACCCCAAGAAAAGCTCGGCCAGCACGACCGAAATGATGCTCCTGCGACAAAGAACGCATCGGAAGACATCTAGCAAAACTACCAGCAACGATCGTCTCCATCCTGAAAAGAGCAGCTTAGCCAAGGTGCAAAATATCAGTGCATTAAGGCACTGAAGCTGACGATCAGATCCAGGCCTCCCACGGCCAGTAGAGCAGCGGTCATATAAAATCTCCAGAGAAAGCTCACCAACCCCGCCCTCTGCAGTAGGAAGATCAATGGGAAATCCGAACCAGGCAACCAGATCAGAAGGGCAAACCAACTCTGACAAAGGAATGTACGCCTCCCGGGCCAAGAGAAGGCCTGACAGACGCGCAAACTCCTCCAACGATGGACCCAGCTCCAGATCATTGAAAGAAAACAGTTCAGGGATGGTACCCAGTCAAACAATGCCGCACTCAACAGTCGCCTAAGCGGATTCGGTGAAGGTGGAGAACCTCTCGAAAGCCCAAGGAGTCCAACTCAAGATCTCGGACTCGGCCAAATCGTCAATCCAAATATGTAATCGCCGAATGTGTCACGCGGCCGCAATCGACAAGTCCAAACAGCACACCCTTAACAATCAATCCCTGGGCCACCAATGGGTCATCAAAATTGGCATACCCTCATCTAAAAGATCGATCTCTGGTGGAGGAAAAGCCGACGCGCCCATCGCATCTCGGCAAAGTTGTATCCCGAAAAGCCTTAACAGGAGGACCTGAGTCCCCGACAACTGCTACGTCGGGAGGTGTCTGAAATGAAGAAGCCCCAAGAGCTGCAACATCTGGTGCATCCCAGTGGCACATAGGAGCTACATCTTGTACGACGCCAGGAGCTGACTGACCGACTATCGCCTCGAAATCTGTGCCAAAAATCTGACTCAGGCCGCCTGTCGAAAGTCCATCATCTACCAAGTCCAAACTATCTAAAGCACCAAGAGGAAGCCCGTCATCTACCAAAATCTGATCCACACCATCCATGCCATCCATAACCATCCCCCCATCAAGCAAGCCATCCACACCATCCATAGCAATCCTCCCATCCATCAAGCCATCCACACCATCCATAGCGATCATCCCTCCATCAAGCAAGCCATCCACACCATCCATCCATGTCATCCATCATCCCTCCATCAAGCAAGCCATCTACACCATCCATAGCGATCATCCCATCCATGCCATCCATAACCATCCCTCCATCAAGCAAGCCATTCACACCATCCATAGCGATCATCCCATCCATGCCATCCATAGCCATCCCTCTATCAATCAAACCATCCAACCCCATCAGCCCATTAGTAGGAAGAAGATCCAAGCCATAAGTGGTGCTCATTCCTTCAAAAGGGCCCATCAATTCATCATCTACCCCCATAAACTCCTCATCATTTATGGAGCCACCCACCTTTTCACCACCAATAAACACACCCAAATCATCATCATGATTGGCCATAATGAGTAAGAAAAGGAGAAAGGAACAAGGGATGGATGAGGACAAAGAAGAAAGAACAAAATAGAGACAAAAAGGATGATCAGAGAACGGACGGACGAGAATGCTGGAGGAAGGGACAAAGGGAATGAACAGGAAGAGCAGTGGCTTCATTGGAAGAAAAGATGGACGGGGCGTGATCGGATTACCGCTAGCGGTATTCTGAGTACCGTTTGAAACGCAGGTGTCATCATCGAATCATCAGCAAAGACTCGATAGAACAGGCAGAACGGGCAAATGTCAACGGGCAGTAGTCGACCACACACGACGGCGTCCGATTATCACGCATGCAACTGATCGCCGCACGCTCCGCCCGGGCCCAAGTACACCAGATGTGTCTACTTTCTGGGAGGGTAGAAAACAAGTAATTTGCTCCTATGTGCATGATTAGATAAAAACAACTGTGAAAGCAAAAGACGATGCCAAACAAACTAAAATTTTATATCAAATGAAGGAGATTATACAGCCGATGAACTAATGTCATCCGAAAAATAGGTGTCACTATCCTTGCTATGAAAATGAGGTCCCAAAATCCCTCCTCCAGCAAAGCGGGCACCACCACCAGGAGCATAACCAGGCTGAAGAATCGGACCCATGCCGTACTGCTCGCTCCAAGAGCTGTACTCTCTGTCTGGGTCAACAAAGGTGCTGCCTTCATAACCCTCCAAACCAGCAACTAGCTCTCTCTGTGGCACAGATCTCCAATCGGATGGTCCAGATGGCGGACTAAGCGGGAGCAAAGGGCTGCCAGTCAGCTGCCAAAAAAGTCTCTCTCCCAGATATCATTTGGTCACCCGCGGATCCTCCAGGATGCGGCGTCGTCGAGAGGCCTGAAAAGCCTCCTGTGCACCAGGAGTAAGAGCTGCGTTCGACTGAAGGTATGGCCGAGTTTGAAACTGCAAAAGAAAAAAAAAGGGTAAAGATTGTCAGACATGCAGAAAGCAACATATGGGCAATACAGGGCAAGACGGATCGCTCACATCGTCAGGAACGAGGGCATCAACATTCGACCTCCAAGCAAGATCAGAAAACAAACATGTACGGCTGCGGTTATCCTTGTACCACAGCATCATGCGCGGGAATGGGGGCGAATGATTAATCAGAGTGGGTGCCAGGTGAGGAAAGTGATCAAAAAAGTAAACCTGCGCTACACCAAAATTAAGAGGAGACACACCAGACCATCCTCAAGGAAAAGATGACAGAAAAGATCTCGAGAAAGTACCTCAATGATCTGGTAAAACCAAACCAAGGAGCGGCCGATGCAAAATGACGACCGGCCTTATCAGCCTTCTTCGTACAAATGCGCCAAGAGGGTCGCATTCCGCTTGTACGGTATGGGAAAAGTAATGTAACCGCCACAAGCGATAACAAACGGGAACTCACTAATTCATTCCCATGGCGAAGATCATCGCTCCCATGGTATATAAAATCGTGGCCCGAGCTTTTATCACAAACAGACTTGGGCCTCGTGGATGCGCATTAAATTCGAGGAAAGCCACAAAAGTTTAAATTGATGGCCCGAAAATTCTGTGGCATCCGGCATCATCCCTAATAGCTCCATCCGGTCATCCTCGCAGGTACCGGAAGGTCCTCCTCAAAGGGCACAGAACCACCATCATATCTAAGACCCCAGTGCATATATATGTCATATGGGGTGATCCCCCACTCTCCGAAGGGCAACTGGAATGTATGTGTCTCGGTGCCATCGCTCGGCCAAGGCAGATAAGAGCGACATGTTCGTCTTGCTTAGACGAACCCGGAAAAGATGCGCAAAAGGGGTACGCTCCAGAACCTCGAAGAACAAAGGCTGAGGATCATGAAACCCAAGGCCAATGCCTCCTGACCCCACGCCCTCTAAGAATCGCAGGCGCACCACCTTCCCGAGCTACATTTAAAAGATGCCGACCCTCCCGCGGCACGAAACATGGGTCGGTCGAATGCTGAGACGGACCAGCCTCATTCCTACCTCGACGGGGCATACTGCACAGGCAAAGCCTACAGGTGAGTTCTATGTCAAGATCACACTTCAAAAGATCCATCTCAAAAGCCCACTTTCAAGGACAATCTTAAAAGGCCAAAAAAAAGAGGGTCCATGATGAAAGGCCCATCTAGGAAGCCCATGTTCACAAACCCATCTTCAAGAACCCGTTTTCCAAAATAACCCATTCCAAATCCTTCCCGAAGCCGTTGTTATTTCAGAATCAAAGGCCCACTCGAAAATCAAGGCCCGTTTCAAAAAAAAAAAGAAAAAAGGGGGAGGCCACTTCAGTAGATCCATGCATGATCCAATGGCCCAGATCACTCATACATAGTCTAGATCATTTCATCCAATGGTCCAGATCATCCAGATCATCCATCTCATGGTCTAGATCATCCACACATGGTCCAGATCATCCATCCGACGGTCTAGATCGTCCACACACGATCCAGATCAATGGTCCAGATCACCCATCATCCATCATCCATACCGATCATAACGATCCATCATCCATCCATCCACACATTAATGGTCATACAGATCCAGATTAATGGTCCAGATCGTCCATCATCCATCCATTCATACATGATCCAGATTAATGGTCCGAATCATTCATGCATGATCCAGATTAATGGTCCAGATCGTCCATCATCCATCCGTCCATACACGATCCAGATTAATGGTCCAGATCATCCATCATCCATCCGTCCATACATGATCCAGATTAATAGTCCAGATCATCCGTCATCCATCCAATCCAGATTAATGGTCCAAAACACCCATCATCCCTTCATTCATGCATGATTCAAGTTAATGGTCCAGAACATCCATCATCCATCCATCCATACACGATCCAAATCCATCATCCAGATCAATCATCCATCCACCCATCCAACAGTCTGGATCGTCAAAAAAAAAACAAAAAAAGAAGTTAGATCAAATAAAAGGTGGGGCCCCCTTTCTTATCACACCCCACTCTAGCAAGTGAAGATAAAAACAAAAACCAAAAAATATATAAATACAATCAGCAACTTGAATAAAAAAAAATATAAATAAATAAAATAAATAAATAAAAATATGCAAAATCCTGCAAGATCCAGTGGTCTAGATTTCACCAAGAACTGATCAACGATCTAGATCATAGCCCTCCCAAAAAAAAAAGGGGGAAAGATTGCAAGATCTCCTCAAAAGGATGGACTGCCAAGAACCTAAGGAGAATCCAATGGCCAAGAATACCTGAAATCAAGGAAAATACAAGGTAAAAATGAGCTCCAGGGACCACAAATGCGTCCCTGGACGATCGGGCGAGCAGGCTAAATGGGAAGAAGGCTGCATCGGACGGACCAGCAAAGAGGAACGGACCAGCGGTCCATTCGACGGACGGCAGAGTAAGGATTATCACCGGCGGCAAATCCGACCGCCGCCGCGACACCGACGTGGGGCACAAGGCGTGCCCCCATGCCCACTCTCAAGTGACCGGTCCTCCCTTTGGACCGATAGACAAAGTCAAATTTTTTTTTTAAATAGACTCCTATTTCCTCTAAAGTTCAAAAAGGGTCTTCAAAAATTCCAAGAATAAACTTCTGATTCCCTAAAAACCTCCAAAATGTCCAAAAATTTTAAAAAATAAACTTCAGTTCTTCTAAATCTCCAAAAAGGTCCCAAAATTTATTTTAGTCTTTCTAAACCCTTGAAAATGGCCCCCAAATTTTTTTTTTTAAAATAAATAAATAATAATAATAATAAACCTTTGTTCTAAAAAAAAAAAAAAACTCTCAAAAAAAAAGATCCCAAAAATCCAAAAATATATATATATATAAAAAATCCAAAATCCCAAAGAGTCTCCAAAAATTCTAAAAAATTCCAAAATTTCCTAAAGGATTTCATAAAACCTCCAAATTTTCCAAAAATCTCAAAATCTTCAAAAAAAAAAAAAGAAAAATAAATAAAAATAAAAATAAATAAATAAATACCAAGTAACTCTAAAATAAATCCCCAGTGCCCAAAAAGGTTTGCTTCTTCTAAAAACATTAGCCCCATTAATTTATTAGTGGAGGCCATCTGACTTTTACAAATAAAAAATTAGCCCCATTAATTTATTAGTGGAGGCCATCCGACTTGCAAATAAAAACCGTTAGCCCCATCACCATTAGTGGAGGCAACGCATTGTTACTTACATTGTGAAAATAAAAATCAAACGACGACGCCCACCATGCGAGATCGAACGGATATTTTCAAAAAAAAAAAAAAAAAGAGAGTTCAAATAAAATTCTCAAGGAGCCTATCTCCAAAGAGGATAGTTTTTTTTTAAAAAAAAAAAAAAAAAAAACGCGCGCGTCACGCAGTACACTGAGGAATCTTCCATATTCTCCAGCCAATGACAAGGTAAACAAGTTAAATAAGACCCGATCTCTTCCTAGGTTTCCCGAAGGACGATCGAGTCCGTACATGATATATGTACGACACAGACTCTATAATCGGGCAACAGACAAATGCTAGTAAGATGAGTGGATCTATCTTTGGAAAGAATAATCAAACTCGAAGTGAAGACAATCCATTGTAACCAAAGTGTCAGACTCAGCAGATTGCATGGCAAACAGATTACCTGCACATACCTAGCCCGGAATATTTGCAAAATTTGATCGAGTCCAAGTCGGCGTAGTGAGTTCCCCGTAAGGCCGCACCAACGCGCAGGGCAGCTAACCACTTTGACGATCAAATGGAACGAACATTCCTAGGGTGATTACATAGCAAAGGAACGACAGACCTAACAGTACGGGAATCCTCGTAAAGCCGCGACAAATGCGCAGAGGCCCTTACTTTTCAGACTTACCCTCCAATGCTGTAAACAATCCGATGTGAAGAGGTTGTGATTGGTGATCCGTAAAGCCGCGACAAATGCGCAGGAGACAATCACAACGTTTTCCTCAACCCTCGTGGTATGTGCAAGTCCTCTTTTTCCAAACAGTCGACTGATGATGATACAATGGTAAGCAATAGATTTGAATCGCTACCCTTCATTCCGACCGGAAGGGTGGGGTGTCCACTTGCTTTGACCTTCGGTTGCCCGCAACCTCGGTCAAAGAGGGGCATCTGTAGACACCCCACCCAGGCTAATATCTTGATTTTGTTAAGACAAATCCGAGAACCATGATCATATCCTAAACCTACCCCTAATCCTAACCTGAGCTATCATGAATCATCATTCAATCTAAACCATGTCCAAAATCGACCTATTTCTCGAATCATTTTCGGGTAACCATCGAGCCAACTTCAAGCCATTTATAGCCAAATATCCAAAAGGAACTTTGTTTCACTCTAAGGACCCAAAAAAGGACTCACCAGATGAATTTCAAGAAAACCGTACCAAGGTGGTAATCGGATTACCGCCGGCGGTAGTCAAATTACCGCTTCCTCCCGAAAAGTGCGCACGGAGCGGGCCACACGAGTTCCGGACTCAACCAGTCCGGCGGTAGTCGGACTACCGCCGGCGGTAATCGATTCACCGCGGCAGTGATCGGAATTCCGCCACAGGTTGAGGGACAAATGTGTCCCCGGCGTCCAAAGTCAACTTTTCTATACATTTACCCCTCTCATCCTCACTATTTACCGTTTTACCAGTCCTTTAGCCAATGGGAGCATGCCATGTGGCATCTCTCTCCTCTCCACCAATCACCATATGCCACATCAGCATTTGCCCTCCTTTTATCCCCTATTTACCAAACAACCATTGGAAAGGGCTATAAATAGCCCTCTCCCCTTTCATTTTCACCCATGGATGAGAGCCACCAAGAGAGGGAGAGAGTGAGAGAGAAAGAGTGAGAGGAAAAGAAAAGAAAAGAGAGAAAGAGAGAGAGTGAGGAAGAGAGTGAAGGAAGGGAAGGAGCTCCCAAGCCTTCAAGCCCACATTTTTCAGCCACCTCCTAGCCTTCATCTCAACCCTTCCCACCCACAAGCCTAGTCCAAAATGATCATGGTTCAATCTACATCTTAGCCTTTTCAAGAATCAAGTCAAAGATCCATTTGCATACAAGCATTCATCATGACATCTACTCCCTTCTCAACCCCCTTGCTTCTCTATATCTCTAGTGGACGTATGCTCTGTGACTTGCCGTACATCGGATCCTGTCACATCAGAAATTCCTAGTGATCTAGTCCACTTTTCTTGTGTCTTTGCATAAGCATCATCACATCCGCCCTCTAGACACATTGTCGGATGTATGCTCTGTGGCCTGTCGAAATCTCGGATCTTGCTACATCAGAAATCCACATGTGACTAGTCCCATCATGACCGTAGCATCATCATCATCCCTTGAGATTATTTTACCACATTAAGTTGAGACCGCACATTTGTGTGGGCAGAGAGGGTGCCTAACACCTTCCCTCTTTGTAACCGAGGTCCCTTACCCGGAATCCCGGATCGCAGACCAGGAGTCAATCTAAGGTCGGAGAATATTCGGATTTCTCCAACTTTATGTATTTCATGGTTCTAGCCGACCGCGGGATTCTGAGATCATTCGGCTAGTGGCGACTCCAATAATCACAAATCAGCTTAATCACCCCCAAAAGCATCACTACGACACACTTTTACCAAACAACGTGGACGCCCGATTTTTCAGTGTCTACAGAATAATATCTAAAGGTCATCTAGACCACACCACAAAAAGCAGCAAAGAATGATTTTCAATGTTAAACCATTTGTGTGGTCCACTTGATAGTTAGATGTGTCTTATTTTTCGTCTTAAGCCTTAATACGAGTTTACCAAATGGATGAACGGTTTGGATATAACACCTACCCCATGATCAGATCCACATAAGTGGCTAACGTGGATAGCCGATTTGAATTCACCTGCGAGGATGTGATTGCGTGAGAAGCAAGTAACAGGTTTCGTGAATTGAAAGTTAACTTTAAAAGTTAAATAAAATAGTATACACAGAGACTGAAAATTCTTTCAAAGCCATGTGGGGCCCACCTTGATGTATATATTTCATCTAAGCCGTTTATCCATTTTGAAATATTATTTTAAGCATCGAGCATAGAAAAGAGGTATACTAAAGGTTAACTTAGACCACACCAGATAAAATAATTTAATTAAATTTATACGGTTTGAATCGTATGCAATCCGATCCGACTTGGTTTTTCAGACCGAGTCGTACTCGGTTCGGGTAAGTTCAACCAGCCACCAGATCGGTTCGGATCAGGTGGCCCGGATCCGGTATCGGATTGGTTCGAATTCGGGTCTACCTAGTGGCATTTCGGTTCTAATCGGATTATACCTAATCCGATCCTATCCGGACCGTTGCCCAGCTTTACCCGGACGGATTACCGTCTGGGTGGGGGTAGGACGCAATCCGCATCCCTTTTGGACGAGGATCCTTTGAAAGCGTGAGTAAGCCCATTCACAGTTTTAGCAGGCGCCATATTCTTTTTGGGGGGTTTTGTGATACTGGCAACATCCAGGCCAAAATTTTTACACCTTTAAATGTCAAATGGCCCACCATCTAAGCATTCAGTGGCTCAAATTTTCATGGAATTACAAGTAGTGATCCAAGCATTCAATGGCTCAAATTTTCACGGAATTGCAAGTAGATCGTTATCATTGACCTTAGAGATGCTGATTGTGATCTTCTTAGGACCACTGGCCTATATGATCGGCCCCACCATGGGGTGTACTGTGTTAAATTTGATGGGGTTTGTTCCCCGTGCTCGACCGGTCGAGGGCTGGTGCACAACCAGTTGAGCAGGGCTCGACTTAAAGTCCAGCGAGTTGAGGTTTTAGATTTCCGAGGTACTCGACCGGTCATGGGATGTGCTCGATCGGTCGAAGGTGCCGCTCGACTGGTCGAGGGATCCACTTGACGGATCCCTCGACCAGTCGAGGTTATGCAGATTCGTTCCACGATTTTGTGCGGATTGTGGATTTTTGAGTCCTTTCGCAACAAGGATGCGAAAAGGAGTTTCCTAAAATTATAAATAGGAAGTCCTTAGGGTTTTCTAGGGTATGGAAAAGATACAAGAGGGTTTCCTAAAGCTTTACAAGGGTTTGATAAAGGGTTTAGGGCTATCAAAGGGGTGAGAGGAAGGGAGAAAGAGAGAGAGGAAGCTTGTGGAAGGGAGGTTCTGCTCATAGAGGTGATTTACTGTGCACTTGATATCTTAGCGCTTCCACGTCCTCGTAATCGGTTAGATCTCTCCATTTTCTTTGTTTCTCTTATTGTTTATCCACTCCTGCGTGAGTAAAGAAGGTTGTAACGTTCTACTTCATAGTGGATTGTTGATTTGGACGAGGTCCAGTGGTTTTTACCTCTTTGAGGGTTTTCCACGTAAAAATCTCTTGTTTGGTGTGTGGTTTATGCTTTGATTTATTTCATTGCTTTATTATTCCATAATTCTGGTTTGTTTTGGGAGGCTAGATCCTAAGGTTTTGTGCAAGCCCCCCAACAAAGTGGTATCAGAGCTAAGTTCATTAAACGGGTAGGATCGATTTTTTGAATTATGGAAAGTGACTCATCAAGGATGATCAGCCTCAATGGTTCTAACTGGACCATATGGAAGGCTAAGATGGAGGACTTGCTTTATAGCAAGGACCTATATTCTCCAATTTTAGGCATATCAGCAAAATTCAAGGATATGTCTGATGATGATTGAAAGAAGATGGATCGGAAGGCAGTGGGGTTTATTAGACAATGGCTGGATGATTCTGTGTTCTACCATGTGTCTAAGGAGACCTCAGCCACTAGCCTATTGCTGAAATTGGAAGGACTGTATGAGATGAAGACAGCCGGTAATAAAATCTTCCTGATACGACGACTTGTGAATCTCAAGTTCAAAGATAGTGGTTCTGTGGCTGAGCACATGAATGATGTCAACAATATAGTGAACAAACTCTCTTATATGAAGATGGTCCTGGATGATGAATTGCAGGCTTTACTATTGCTTAGTTCATTGCTTGACAGTTGGGAGACATTGGTGGTGTCTTTAAATAATTCCGTGCCAGACGGAAAAATTTTCATGGAACAGGTAATCAGTTGTCTCTTCAATGAGGAGACAAGAAAGAAGTCTCAGGGTCTACTCAGCAAGAGGCCCTTGTGACACAGGAACGGGGGAGAGAAAGAATAGGAAGGGCGGAAAGGCCTGAGATAAATCAAGAGGCAAGTCAAGTACCAAGAAAGATGTTGAATGTTAGAATTGTGGTAAGAAGGGACACTATAAGCATGAATGTCGTAAGGCTAAGAACGACAAGAAAGGAAAAAGGAAATTAGAAGGAAGATGAATCAGATTCCATTGCGGTCGCTTCAAATGGCGACATTGTAGTTATTCTTTTAGCAGATAATGGTATATGTCTCACGGCTACGAGTCAGGACATCGACTGGGTGATAGAGTCGGGAGCCTCGTTTCATGCGACTCCACGCAGAGACTTCTTTATAAGCTACAAGTTAGGTGATTATGGGACCGTGAAGATGAGAAATTCTGACTTATCGAAGATCGTAGGAGTTGGTGATATTTGTGTGATGACCGATGTGGGTTGCACATTGGTTCTCAGGGATGTGAGGCATATCCCAGATCTTCGCCTCAACTTGATGTCGACGGGAAGGTTGGATGATGATGGCTATGAAAGCCATTTTGCTGGTGGGTGCTGGAAGCTCATCAATGGTTCGTTGATCGCAGCCAGAGGAAAGAAGTGTTGCACCCTTTACAAGGAAAGTGTCAGTGTGTGTAAGGGTAAGTTGAACACAGTGGAAGATTCAACTATTGACATGTGACATAGGGGTCTAGGCCACATGAGTGAAAAAAGGGCTTCAACTACTAGCAAGGAAGCGACTCCTTCCAGACGTGATAGATATGCCTCTTAAAACCTGTCTTGATTGTTTATCAGAGAAACAACATAGAGTTTCATTCATTAAATCTGCTTCTCATGTTAATAAAGTGCATGCATTAGATTTGATTTATTTTAATATTTGTGGTCCTATGAGGACAAAACCTTAGGTGGGGCATTGTATTTTGTCACTTTTATAGATGATGCACCTAGGAAGGTTGGGTTTATGCTTTGAAATCCAAGGACGAGGTCTTTGGTGTGTTTAAACTGTTTCATGCTATGGTTGAGAGAGAGACAGGTAGATCATTGAAGTGTATCCGCACTAACAATGGTGGTGAATACATTGACGACTTTCATGAGTACTGCAAGTCCCTGGGTATACGGCATGAACAGACGGTTCCGAAGACCCCCCAGCATAATGGTGTAGCTGAGCGAATGAATCG
This sequence comes from Magnolia changhungtana, assembly GCA_030180095.1. Taxonomy (NCBI): domain Eukaryota; kingdom Viridiplantae; phylum Streptophyta; class Magnoliopsida; order Magnoliales; family Magnoliaceae; genus Magnolia; species Magnolia changhungtana. The sequence goes on from JASAUF010000076.1 coordinate 2,080,532, forward strand.
CACAATTGTTGAGAGAATTAAATGCATGTTATCCCATGCGAAGTTGCCCAAGACGTTCTGAGGAGAAGCAATGCACACAGCAGTGTATTTGATAAATACGTCTCCATCAGCCCCGTTGAAATGGAGAAGTACCTGAGAAGGTGTGGACTTGACAGGATCCATTGTACAGTCATCTCAGGGTATTTGGATGCATGACATCCGTTCACGTACCAAAGGACGAGAGGTCTAAGCTCGATATGAAGATCAGGTAGTGTGTGTTCTTAGGGTACGGTTAGGGGTGTACACAAACCGCTAGCCTGGTTAGCTCGCTTGACCCGGCCCGAAAAAGCCTAAAAAAACTCGGCACGACCGGAGGCCGAGTTCGGGTCGGGACGGCCAATTTTCTAGGCCCGAAAGTGAGTTCAGGCCGAGTTTGGATACCTCCCAGTTCAGCCCGACTCGGTCCGAAATCCGACTCGCCCCGGCCCGACCTGACCCGGCCCGGTGTATGACTGTATTTAATTTATATAAAATGTTTTATTTTATGCTTTGTCAAATGTATATAAATGTCTTGACTAGTTAGATTTTTGGTGGAGTTTATAGTTCAACTATCTAAACCGTTGATCGAGGGCCTTGTAATGGGACTTGGATTACCTGCCAAAGCCTTTCCCATGGACTTGCTCTAAGGTTCAAAATTGGCACGAACTCAGGTTCGAAACTGGCTCGAACTCGAAGGTTCGAAACTGGCCCGAACTCGGCCCAAACTTGCGCCGGGCCCGGTTCGGGCTAGAGATGTTGGCCCGGTGACCAGGCCCGGTCGGGTTCAGGCCTTGTGTGGCTGTTGAACAGGCCTGGATGGGCTGAGGCTAGTTCGACTCGGCCCGACCAGTGTACACCCCTAGGTACGGTGATGAAAAATTCAGTTACAGATTGTGGGATCCGACTAAGAAGAAGCTCTTCAGGAATAGAGATGTGGGTTTCTTTGAAGATCAGTGTATAGAAGACATTGGTAAGATAGAGAAGAACCAGCCTAGTTTAGGTGAGCTAGAGGACACGGATCCGATTATTCCTCCCGTGGTACCCGATGACTAGGGAGTACAGCAAGGTGCAGAGGACGAGGGAGTTCCTTCAGAAGATGGACCAGGGGAGCAGCTCCCACTTGATCCACCAGTTGAGCCACAGGTGAGTAGGTCATCTAAGGACAGACAACCGTCCAAGAGGTACTCGCCACATGAGTACATTATGCTGACTGATGGAGAGAGCCAGAAGATTATTCTGAGGCCCTAGCCGACAAGCATAAGGGGGAGTGGTTGAAAGCTATACAAGAGGAAACGAAATCCTTGTATAAGAACCATACCTATGATATGGTGAAATTGCCTAAGGGCAAGAAAGCTCTGAGCAACAAGTGAGTGTTCAGAAAGAAGGTTGAGCAGAAGAATTCACAGACGATGTTTAAGGCCAGACTTATGGTAAAAGGGTTTGGTCAGAGGAAATGTATAGACTTCGAGGAGATATTCTCACCAGTGGTGAAGATGATATCCATATGGGTGTTGCTTGGGTTGGCGGCTAGCATGGATCTGGAGATAGAGCAGTTAGATGTTAAAACTGTCTTCCTCCATGGTGACCTGGAAGAAGAGATCTACATGCACCAACCAGAGGGGTTCGAAGTCAAGGGCAAAGAGCATATGGTGTGTAGGCTGAGGAAGAGCTTGTATGGGCTGAAACAAGCTCCATGACAATGGTACAAGAAGTTCGACTCGTTCATGTTACAGCATGGGTATGACAGAATGGAGTCAGACTACTGTGTGTTCACGCGTAAGTTCTCATATGGTGATTTCTTAGTTCTGCTGTTATACGTTGATGACATGCTCATCATGGGAAAAGAAATCAAGAAGATTGACAGACTGAAACATGAGTTGGAAAAGTCATTTGCGATGGAAGACTTGGGTCTAACTAAACAAATCCTAGAAATGGAGATAACCCATGACAGAAGCAGGAAGAAGCTTTGGCTGTCACAAGAGTGGTATATTGAGAAAGTCCTAGAGCGATTCAATATGAATGCAGCGAAGCCGGTCAGTACTCCACTGGATGGTCACTTCAGATTAAGCAACAGACAGTATTCCAAGACGAAGGTAAAGGTGAAAGAGATGCAAAAGATACCCTACGCGACAGCTGTAGGAGATTTGATGTATGCTATGGTGTGTACACGCCCAGATATATCATATGTGGTTGATGTTGTCAGCTAGTATTTTGCCAATCCTGGCAAAGAACATTGGGCGGCGGTGGAGTGGATACTACGGTATCTAAGAGGCTCATCCAGGTTGAGCCTATGCTATAGTGACGAAAAACCTGTGTTAGAGGGCTACACAGATGCATATATGATGGGTGACATAGACTCCAGGAATTCTACATCGGGGTTCATTTTCACATTTGCAGGGAGAGCAGTTTCTTGGCAGAGCAAGCTATAGAAGGTCATAGCATTGTCGAATACAAAGGCCGAGTATATTGCAGTCATAGAAGCATGTAAAGATATGCTTTAGATGAAGTGGTTCTTACAAGAACTTAGCCTGAAGCAGGAGGAGCACGTGGTTTATTACGATAGTCAGAGTGCTATTCACTTGAGCAAGAATCCAAGTCAGCATTCCAAGTCTAAGCACATAGAGATTCGGTATCACTGGATCAGAGATACTTTGGAACAGAAGGTGTTACAGCTTGAAAAGGTCCATGCGGACGATAATGGGCCAGACATGATAACCAAGGCTTTGCTCAAGGGCAAGTTTGAGGTTTATAGAAACCAGGTTGGCTTAAAGAAGGTAAATCCCTCCTGAGTCAAAAAGGGAGAGATTTGATGGAGTTTTTTCCCCGTGCTCGACCGGTCGAGGGCTGGTGCACGACCAGTCGAGCATGGCTCAACTCAAAGTCCAGCGAGTTGAGGTTTTGGATTTTCGAGGTACTCGACTAGTCGTGGATGTACTCGACCGGTCGAAGGTGCCGCTCGAACGGTCGAGGGATCCACTCGACCAGTCGAGATTACGCAGATTCGTTCCACGATTTTATGCGGATTGCGGATTTTTGAGTTATTTCACAATAAGGATGCGAAAGGGAGTTTCCTAAAACTATAAATAGAAAGTTTCAAGGGTTTTCTAGGGTATGGAAAAGATACAAGAGGGTTTCCCAAAGCTTTACAAGGGTTTGATAAAGGGTTTAAGGCTATCAAAGGGGTGAGAGGAATGTAGAAAGAGAGAGAGGAAGCTTATGGAAGGGAGGTTCTGCTCGTAGAGGTGATCTACTGTGCACTTGATATCTCAGCGCTTCCACGTCCTCGTAATCGGTTAGATATCTCCGTTTTCTTTGTTTCTCTTATCGTTTATCCACTCCTGCGTGAGTGAAGAAGGTTGTAATGTTCTACTTCATAATGAATTGTTGATCTGGACGAGGTCCCGTGGTTTTTACCTCTTTGAAGGTTTTCCACGTAAAAATCTCTTGAGTGGTGTGTGGTTTATGCTTTGATTTATTTCATTGCTTTATTATTCTATAATTCTGGTTTGTTTCGAGAGGCTAGATACTAAAGTTTTGTGCAAGACCCCCAACAAAATTAGCATAGAAGACAAGTTCCTTTATTTATTTTGTTTAACTTTGGCGATAAGTTTCACTTGATATTAATATCAAACTTCTTATGATTTTTTTTTAATCAAACGATATTAAAACAATGTGAAATTATTCTCTTATTAAAACTAGCATTCCTATGAAGCTAAAATTATATAATCATTCTACATTTGAATGGATTATAATTGATTTATTGCAAGGCTATAATGAAATTAAGGGATACTTTTTTCTGATTTAATATTTTGTTGAAATTGATATTAGGATTAGAAATAATAGATGGCTAGCATTACTTAGGGCTTCGTTTTCTTTAAGGAAGAGTCTATGAATACATGCATAATCACAAAATTATTTAATAGAGATGATTGATTGTAATTTCTTAAAAGAAAAGTAATTCTCCTTAGGTTTTAGCATGCTGATTTATTTATGCTTAGGTCATGTCGAGCAGTCTTGAGCAGCGAGTAGATTTACTGTAATCATGTTTTTGTCAATCTAGTCTTGAGCCACTCACCAATGTTAGGGGGGCTTCTGCGCCCGCACACTGCACGTTGACTCTAATGGATACTTCTGCACCCGCGCTCTCCACTACCGGGCGCTGTTTTGGGAAACAGGCTGCATCATTTTCATATAATGCATGCAGGGAGCCGTATTATAGCTATCATGTGGACCTTATCCCCACAAAAAGATGGCACACATATGGTCAATTTAGCCCTTTACGAAGTAGCGCCCACTGTTAACATAGCATTTATAAAAATTTGGTAGCCCATTCGACAATTAAGTGATGTAGGATGGGTAAATAGCAATCAATGAGGGCTACGATCACACCAATTAGGACAACTGGTGCCTGACTTAAATGCATGCTTTAGTTTTTGGTGGTTGTAACTTTGTAATTGATTTTTTTTTTTTTTTTTTTTGGCGTATAATATACTGTCGGAAAACTATCAATACTCTACGCTTGAAGTGACAAGCCAAGGTTAATTGGCTAAAAAGACACTTCACAAAAATCAACAATTTTAAGCTTCAAATTATGAATTTCATTAGAACTTATTATTTTAAGCAGGTTTTGTTTTGCTTTTTTTTTTTTTTTTAAATATTTTATTTATTTTAATAACATCTTTAAGATTTTAAGAGTCCATTTCTAGTCCAAAGCCATTGTTTTAGTCATTTAAAGATCGTTTATGGGTTTTGACAAGATTAGACATTTTTTTTTTTTTAAAAACCATTTTGATAGTTGTTACTATTTAAAAAAAGGTGTCATATTTCGAGCTAAAGTAAGGTGTTATGTAATTTACTTATATAAAACTATTAGATATATTGTAAGTAGCTATTTTCATCAATAATAACAATAATTTTATTTATTATTTTTAAAATTTCTCTCTTCTCATAAATTTAAAGGCTATTCTTGAAAAGAAGACTACAATATCTTCTCTTCCATTGAAGCACCGACTATGTTTTTAAGCCAACATTATATTGAATATAGATTGTTAGACTAACTGACGTAGGGAAGGACATGTTGAGGTTGAGCACCATCTTCCTTAGAGGATAATTACTCTGAATCCACGGAACTTCTCAGGACTCCTTGCACAGATACGTCGAATCCACGAGGCAAAGAAGAAAATAACAAATAATTTCTATTTTTTTAAAATAATTAATTGATGCTAAAAAATGAGTTTATAAACCCTTTAAATAATATTATGAACCCTACAGAGAAGTTTCAGAATCAAATTACAACTAAAACTCCCAAAAATCATGACTTACTATAAATAGTAAACTTACTGTTTATAGACGGTCATGATTTCCACTAGACCTCATGGTTTTCGTCCAAAAATAATGTCATATTTGGCTCAACCATGCTATTCTCCTAATTTTTCTAAACACTTTTCATGTTGGACACAACTCCTAAAGTCCAATGGATGAAGAGTTACAATCAAATCAAAACTTACTATAAATAGTAAAGACAAAATTAAAATCAATTTTCAACCGTTGAGCTGATGGAATCTCACAAATTCGGCGCGGGCAACCCAACATAATAGGGTTGGGTGGTTAAAGTAGCTTCTCCTACTTGAAAATCATGTATGACACGTCCGGTTACTCATTCCAGTTTGCGATATATGCCCGTTTTAAAGTTCGAAAGGTCCGGATCACTTACTGTCACCGATCGGGTCTTTTTTGGTCCATCTTGGCAATGAATTTGTCCGCAACTTGCTCCACATCACTAAGTGCCCATTTTTCTCATATTATCAATGAACCAATATTATTTTAATACATGACATATTAAAACTATACAATACCTGAATGTTCCAAATCTATGATAGGGCCGCTTGACATAGTAGCCATGATGCAGGGCTGCATTCAATCAAAACCCTTTGGAATATTTGCATAATTAGGCACTTTCTTTCACTCCATCACAATTTTGAAATTAAAAAAAAAAACAAAAGCTGAAAATTGTGATTAGGCAAAAGGAAATGAGGTTTGTTAGAATACATTTGGACTTTGGCCTTAGAATCTAGGCCATTTTCCAATGATCCACACCATTCATATACGAGCCTTACTTTGTATGGTGGAAAAACAATAACTAAAAGTCTTAAATTGGATTACCTCAACATTTTGCTAATTTAGACTTTAACTTGCTCATAACATCAACAAAGATCATAACCTTGAATATTGAATGTGAGAAGTAATTGCAGACAACGGCAGCTTATGAGATCTCTATCACATGGACGGTTTAAGTAATTGAAAGACACCCGAATCCAAAATCTACAGTGTGGGGACCTATTCCATCAAATCTCAAGGAAAACTCTGCTCTAGCAAGCAAACCTGACGTGGAAGGGCGTGGGCATGTCAAGATTTGGAATTCTCCCATTTTTATGGGATTTGCTGTCCAAACCGAGTCAAGCATACATAGTCCTACATGCGATATATGAGTCATTTCCCAAAGTGGAAGTTACGTGTTGATATGTATCCTATATGCGTTCGGTGCTGATCACGTGTGTGGTGGGGGCATGAATAGATGTATAATTCACGTGCGAGGCCATGTGGAATTTATGTACGTCACTGTATATTTAAATTTTAAATGTATGGTTGGTTAAAGATGAAATGGCAGCCGTCAAATTCCGCTTGGGACAGTGTAGTGTGTAAGAATGTACCACGGTTGGATCCCTGCCTGTATTATTTTGTAATAACTTAGGGCCCGTTTGGACGGGTGGATTGGAAAGTATTGGATGGGTATTGGAAGGGATTGGAAGTTAAATCCCGGGATTGGCCGGTCCCATGGATCCTAAGACAATCCACTGACAACACGATCATTACCTTTAAATCCTATCCAATCCACCTTAATCCTTTAAATTTTGGCTCGGACGTGTTTGTTTGGATGGATTGGAAGGGATGGGAAGGTTTAATCCCGGGATGGCCGGGTGTGCCAAACAGACTCGACATAGCAATCCCATGGATCTTAAAACAATCCACCGACAACACCATCATTACCTTGAAATCCATGCCATCCACCCTAATACCATTCAATCCCTTCCAATCCACCCGTCCAAACGGGCCCTTAGTGGTTTGGATACAAAAAAAAAAAAAAAGGGTCAGCAGTTGAATTCAGCTTGAGAAAATAGATGGCTCAGATCTTTGATAGTGTGACTTTTTCATTGGAACCATGGACAGGGCCACCATGATGTATGGGTTTTATCCAAATCATTCGTACATTTTACCGTGTCATATTTAGAATACAAGCTCAAGAACGAGGTAGATGCAAGGCTTAAGTGGATCACACAACTGGAAGCAGTGGTGCTAATGACACCATCGTTGAAACCTTTCTAGAGCTCACCGGGATGGTTAATTGCCATAATCTGTTCCTAAGGTTATATAGAGCTAGACATAGGGAAAACACCAACATCATCTTGATCCCAAACTTCTATTGGCCTTCAAAAGTTTTCAATTGTAGGTTTCTAATCTCCAAGGTGTGGTCCACTTGCTCCTTGGAACTGCCTCATTTTTGGGCTTGTACACTGAAATGATATGTCAAAATAAATGGATTGTGTGGATAAAGCCCATATGTCATGCACGGTGGTCCTCAAGGCCCCAGTCTGTTCTAGATGGTTATGCTCAAAACTTCTCCATGTTCGCCGATCTTACCTATATAAAATTTCACAAATTTACTGGTTGCTTTAGAATATTTTCATCTAGGAGTTTTGTTGTGTATGGCACATACACAGTGGATCTGTATTATTAGTGATTTAGATCACTAGACAATGTCTCTGCTCATACAAACGAAAACTTAAAGAATACGATTTCCTTGTATCCTCCATAAATATTTTTCAATTTAATTTTATCTTTATATATTGTATGTGTATTTCTATTCGGATCATATCTAAAGCTAACATCCAAAGTTGACTTCACTGAGTTCTCTGCTCAAGAGTCCCGTCTCCAAAGTTGAGATTGGCGAGTAATTTTTCAGCCCTCAATCAATCTAAATGTGTTCATCTGATCCATTCAATTTTACCAATAATAGAAATGTTCACATCAAAGTTGTGCATGGCCCACCTAACAAGTGCAATTGATACTAATGTCACGATCCATTCATATGGCTTAATGATGGGTCAGATGAGATGGCTATGAACTTGCAATCAGAGCGTTTATTTTAAGCTCCGGCTCATCTAAGATGTGGTTCACCAATTGGATGAGGTGTGTATGTCTGTCATCAGTTCTCCATCAGATTTCGATACATCGGCCTTTCTAATGTGGCCCATCATTTGTATGGTTCTGATTTCGTGCAAATATATACACTGTTGGAAACTTGGTGGAGCAGGTTAAGACAGACCATGGTTCTCTGTCATCATTCCACGCAATCTAATATTTTAGACTTGCGAAGCAATCGTATTCGTGCCAGCACTAGATCAGAATAAAACAGAAACGAGATTTCGTATGACACGTGGCAGAATATGTGAAGCTTGCTTCAAAACCGGGGAAGTTGAAAAGCTGCCACGTGGCCACTTTTGCTTTTCCTGTCGTTCGCACCAATTGCCTTTTTTCCCTTTCCTTTGTGCGCTTCTAGTGTTTTTTCCCCACTCGCACCACTCCGTACATGCACTTTAAACGCACAACACGTGTCATGATGATTTTTTTTGAGAAATCCGAACGGTTCAAGAGGTGGGCCCACTATTAATATAATATTATTTATAATACAAGATTCTTCAAATACAAATTTAATCATAATAAATAAGATGAATTTGGACCGTTAGAATTTTATTTAAGAGCATTCATTCATGGTTAGTCCACATGATGAGTGGACCAGACTGATTGTTGGATATAATCTTCTTTATGGTGGGACCCCCTTAGCCATCATCATGTCTGAGAGACATACTAGGTCGGCACATCTCCTCCGTGTAATGGTGCATGTGGATTGGTACGAGAGGGACGAGCAAAAGCTCTCTCAAAAAATATCAAATAATTGAGAAATTAATATTATATAATCCTCGGCCAAGAGTATCTACAGTACCCTAAGCTTCTTATTAATAGATATGGGGCCCACGGTTCAGTGATCCAGGCCATTGATATGATTGGTTCCATGGTGGATGGCTCATGCACCAAATATTCACAGAATAATAAGAAATCTTTGGCCTTCTCTGTTTGAATTTAGACCGTTACTGTATTTTCTTCCTTCGCCACCTATAGTAAGTGAAACATCTACAGGCTCTCAACCGACACACATGATTTCAAATGAATCCCAGAGCCGGCTTTTACGAACCCGAATCGCGAGGATAGTGCAGAAACACAAGCGCCCAGATGTCGCGGTTGCCCCAGCTGACTCGGGTGCTGTAAGTGCTTCCCTGCTCTACGGGTTATGGCGCGGGACGCCGATTGGCCGGTGACCCCTGCACTGGAAGAGCTCTGTGGGCCCCACCATGATGCATGTGTCTTATACACACCGTCCATCCATTTTGCTAGTTCATTTTAGAGCATGAAACCAAAAATGAGGCGGACCCAAAGCTCAAGCTTGGTGTTGAAAACTTCTTGGAGCCACGGAAGTTTGATCAAGCAGATATTCGTGCTTTCATTTCATGACTCTATGAAAAAGCTAGATGACAAATAAACATTGAGGTGGCCCCTAAAAAGTTTTCAATATTAGACGTTAAGCTTCACTGTTTCCTATGGAGTGATTCACTTGAGATTTGGGTCTGCCTCATTTCAGAGCTCATGGACGGAGGACTGTGTGAATAAAATACATAGGGGGATCTATAGAGCTTTTACTCCAGCTAGCCGGCTGGTGCAGGGTCACCAGCTAATCCTCGTCTTAGGACGGTACACTTTCGATCCATGAGAGGGTTTTTTTTTTTTTTTTTTTTAAATAATCTTTTCTACGGGTGCGCGTATGGCACCTTTAAATAATATCCCACGAAAATCAGGTCAAATCGCTAGAGATCCAATTCAAATGGATTGTGATTTGTGATATTTCTTTGTTACGTTGAAAAGACTTTCTAGTACAATAAAAAAGAGAGAATTGAAATATCAAAAAAAGAAAATTTCAACGTAGTGAAAAATAATGGAAGTAACGGACACGTATTGTACCATTAAAATTGAAAACTAGCAATTATACTATTTCCCAGAAAAAAAAAAAAAAAAGCGTCCACAGCTCATATATTAGGATTGTTCCAACAAAATCGTATTTAGCACTGCGTCTGGATTCCAAAACTTAGTATATTTATCAAACGTCGTATACTTCTTGAGTACCATCTATCTCATTCGTTTGGTGAAGTCCTTCCTATGGTAATATTTCTTGAGTTTTCCCTCCTGCACGTGTGGATTCTCCCTTTCTCATGCACACACGTACGCACTTAACCTCACGTGCATGACTAGTGACTTCCATACGAGTGGAAGCATAGGTATAGTTCATGACGTGGACAGTGATCCGTCCTGCCCGTATCGGTGGGGCACATGGTTTGTTGATTCAGACCATTGATCTAATGACCTACACTAACAAACCAACGGTTTCTATTACTGTACCATATGGGCCCCGCGTTTCAGAAAAATCCCGTAGTTTCTTTGTCTTTTTAGCAACATTCACCATCCGAATTTAAGTCCAACGTATGAACCGTCTAGATCAATCAACCATGGCCCACTTCTATAGAGTCGGTGCTTCAAGATCAGACAAAAGCCGACCACCTGTCCGATCAACGTACTTTTGTCACTTTCAAATGCGAAAGCTTTTGCAAATTGGTTTCAACCGTTCATTAACAACACAGTGACGATCTCCCATATGGGCGACGAGAAAACACGTGTATCCTGGGATTTCACATTTTCCAGAAGAACAACCAAAGCAAGGACGAGAAGAATTGCGTAACGGTGGAAGCTTTAAAATGCAAAGTACAAAACCCGAAACGTTACAGAAATCGAAAACAGTCGAAAATCCGAAACTTATAGATTTTACAACAAAGCAAAACCCTTCAACATTAATTCCTCATATCGTCGTTATTTAATAAACAAATATTGACAGCAAACTACCATCACGAATCACACCCGCCGGAATCTGACCCACAAGCGGTTGGTAAGTTAGTATCCGGCCATCATCATCTCGTGGTAACGGGCATCCATGGCAGCCTTCTTCTTCTGCATCCTTAACTGTTCATAAAACCTCTCTATAAATTCCTCCGCCTCTTTGTCCACGCGGGAGTCCACGTCAGCTGGGTCCTTGATCGGGAAGGGTGAGTCGGTGACCCGCAGCTGCCGCACCATCGGGCTCTTTCCGAAACCCGGGAGGAACGGAGCGGGCGAAACGCCGGCTGATATATCGGAATTGAGGATCTCGAGCGCTTTGTGGAGGACGGTAATGTTGTCTTCGGTGGGGGTTGGGTGGATGCAGGAGAAGTAGTGGTGGTTATGAAAGGAATGGTGGTGGGACTTGCGTTTGCTGAGGTGGAAGGGGAAGGCGGGGCTGTTGCTGCAGCTGAACTCGTACTCTCGGGGGGCGAAGAAAGAGGAAGATGCGTGGGCGTTGGAGGATCGGCAGCTGAAGTTAGAGTGGTGGTGGAACATGAGATTGCCGATGGCCTTCATTCCTGCGATCTTGCCACGTTTCATCATGAGGTGGAGATCCACCATTAATTTGCTCTTCGAGATGCCCTTGCGGAGCATGAAGAAGAGGACTCTTACGATATGCCACAAGCGCTTCGTCAGCACTGGGGGGCCTGCTTCCATTTTTTCTCTCTCGAGAGGAAGTTTTCGGTAATTTTGTTTCTTAGGGAGGGAGTTTTGGGTACTTTTATTTTTTTGAGAGAGAGAGAGAGAGAGAGAGAGAGAGAGAGAGAGATCTTGAGAAAAAAAGAGCAAGCGAAGGAGAGGTATTTAAAGGGCAGGTTTGGGAGAAGACGCAAGAAAAGAAAAATGCTGAAATTAAAATTAGGGAGAGAGAAAAAGGTTGCGACGGAATTTTGCTTTTTTTATAATTTGTAGAAATTACTAGAAAGTCCTTAGGTTTTGGAGACGAGAAGAATTCTGATACTCTGGCAGAGTGTGATGAGCAATACGCAGGCGGTTAGAGATTACGTAAAAATTTCATAAGTGTTCAGTAGAAAATCAAATCAAACCGTCCAAATTATGGGCCCCATTTTAGAAGTGTCAATAACCGATTACGCTTATTTCGTATCTGGATATTGAACTCTTAAAACTGAAAATATCCGATTGTTCTTTTTCATCCCAAACAAGTGTTTACGAATCGGAGGTTAGAAATGCTCAACCTATATGATTTTTGGGAATTTAACTTGGATACTGTTAATTCCAGAATTTGGACGGTTTATTTTGACTCAACACATACCACGTATACATTTTTTTTTGAGTGCCTGTGTATCAAGTTCATATGCTGACAGAGTACATCAAAGAACTCCCCTGGAAGATTAGCTAGTTAGCTTCAATGATTTGAGATAATTTGCATCGTGAACTGTCGAAAATGCCCATCCTTAATCCCAGGAATCATAAATGTGTAAAGTTATTAAGCTCGTGTACGGCTTATAAAGAGAAGATGCAGTGCAGGCTTCCACCGGCTTACTTTCCACCCACTACATGTGACAGGAGTTACGGTGAATCAGGACCATCCATCTACCGGCCGTTGTTCAGAAACGACATTGATCACAGAATCTTAACCATTGCTCGTTTTTAAAGGAGTTGACTGAATGGACAGACTCTTCGAATCGGAAGTAGTGAACTCTATTTGGAAGCCACATTGAGGTGTAAGATTCGACGTCTAGGATCTTCTGATACTGGAGATTGTTCGAGAATGGTCTATACATGATGGAGACGGTCAGATCAATGGCTAATGGCTTGGATAGATCGATCATGGAGCTCAAATCTTTAAATTGAGTCTGGAAGAGGGAACTTTCTTTGAAAAACGAATAGGAAACGAGCTTCTAATTTAGTTCTTCATTGTAAAAGTTATTGAAACTATATTCAAACAAACCCTCGAATGGATGGCTATGACGGTCTCTTGTGGGCCCCATCATTTAATGGAGATCCAAGAGATCATTCAACACCTTGGATTGTCTTGCCTAAATCGCGACTAATGTTCTACAGCATGCGTTGCCCTATTTATGCCCACAAGGCCCACAAGCTGAGATGGTCTATAGATTGGAACCGCCCGTCTGCATTTGGCCCTTCACTAGCTGTAGATGAATTCACAGAAGAATCTAAAGAGACATGATCTACTCCTTAAATCAACGGTCAGATCATCTCTGAAACATGATTATGGGCCAAGGGTTTGTGCACGCTGGCACAGAGAAGATTGACAGTTCAAATCGTTGGTCCATCTCAGCATGTGGCCCCAACTGGGCGACACATGCTGGCGATTCTGAGTCGCGACAGAGGCAAGATGAAATCTATCTGGCCAGTTTACTCCCTTCCGTAGAAAATCAGCACGTGACGGTATTTTGGTAATACAGAATGACCGAAGGAGGGACAGTTTCGTCATATTAGCAAGCGAGGGGCCGGCTCGAAATGGTGGGCGGGAATGAGTGGAGGCACCTACTCTGCAACGTGGCAACTGGCAAAGGAAATTAGAAGGTGAGGCCCACATAATTTGTAACGTGTACGGTACTGATCAGCCGCAAAAAAAGAAGCGCCGCAAATAGGCGGCTACTGGCGGTTTCATTTATCGTGGAAGGGAGAGATTTTGTAGTCCGCAGGATGAAATAAAAAGTTTACTCGTTAAGACCATCGATGACATTCATATAAAGTAAGACCCATCGTTCTTCGTGATCTATGCCATTGATATGTTGGGCCTGACTATGGATGGATCTTTCCCTCTAAAATTTCATTTGACAAGAAGATTCTCACCCCAATTCCAAGATTTCTTTAAATAAAAATCAACTTGGAAACTCTTCCTTAACGTCCACTGGTCGGCAACAAGTTCGGTGGCTAAGAACATCGTATTAAGAAGAAGATGGCTGGGCCTTGGGGCATGATACAACCACACTAGGGGCTCTAGCCCAGCACTCGTCTCCTGTGCCCTGGACCTGACCTACGGTCCACAAGAGTTTCAACTCGAGGTCATAAGTTCGAGTGCGTGCGTAAAAAAACACAAAAAGAAACGTGTGCTTACTAAAGAAAAATAAGAAAAAAAAAACAAAAAAACAAAAAAACAAAGCAAAATCGCCGCATTAATCTTGGCTAACGTTCAACAGAATTATGTTATTAACGTGTCTAAATGATCAATTTGTCGATACATTTTTATTTATTTATACTGTTATACCCAAGGAGCAGACATATGTAAGATTCTACCAGGCCACCTATATATATATATATATATATATATATATATATATATATATATACATATATATATATATATATAGAGAAGCGCTAAACTGCGAACCAGTTCGTACGTATTTACGTACGAACTTTTTTGAGAACCAATCATACATGATGTTGATCCAAAATCTGAACTGTTCATGAAGAAGACTCTAGTGAAACCCCTAGACCAAGTTTTACTTTTATCTAAAACTTTTATCCATACCGTCCATAGCAAAGAGAAATTAAAATCAAGGAAAGAAGCTGTTTACATTTTTCACGGTCCACCAAAATTTCGGATCAAAGTTAAAATTCATACTATAGGGTTTCATGAGGTTTTCATGTGAACCGTCAAGAGAGATTCATCACGTATGATGGGTCATCAAAAAAGTTCGTACGTAGCACGAACTGGTTCGCAGGTGAGCGTTTTCCTATATATATATATATATATATATATATATATGTGTGTGTGTGTGTGTGTGTGTGTGTGTGTTTTGTGATCTCATTTCAGGTCATGAGTTAAAAATTGAGTTAGATTTGAGGCAGAGGACTCTGCAACAAGCAATGCTGACGGAATACCTACCATTAAAAAACATGATGGGGACATGGAAGTTCGGATCAAGATGATTTCGTGCATTTCCTTCGTTCATGTTTTTTTTTTTTAAAAAAATTATTACACACCCCCACAACTCACACACCCACGGACTCCACACGAGCGCTCAATCCCTCATCTTAATGTTGAAAGAGAGTCACACACCCACTCATACTACATGGCACTCCATCCCTGGCCCCTGTATTGAAACAGAGTCACACACCCACTCACATCACAGGACACTTGATTCTTGATCTCAACCTTGAAAGAGAGTGTCTACCACAGAGCCACGGGCCGACTCTGACTAGTGAACAAAAGGACGGAGACTGCCTATTGGATGTGAGGATCCACGAAGGTGAGTGGGATCGCTGACTGTAGGGCCCATCTCGATGTATATGACTTATATCCATGCCATTCATCCGTTTTGAAAACTCATTTTAGGACATGATCTAAAAAACTTAAAGCATTTAACTCTCAAGTGGGCCATAGTATACGAAATGGTGGTAATCAGCTATTAAAAAACTTCTCGTGAGAATAAAAGTTTTGTATCAAGTTGACATTTGTATGGTCTCTTCATCCCAATCTTAGTGGCCTTATCAACAGGTTGGATGTAAAATAAACATTCCAGTAGGCCCTGAGAAGTTTTTAATGGTGTGGATTCAATGCTGATTGTTTCTTGCGATGTGATCTGCATAAGATTTGAATCTGCTTTCATTTTTGAGTTTTAGTTTGAGTATAACTCTTCATCATCGGGGCTTTAGGAGTTGCGCCCAACATGAAAAGTGCTTAAAAAAAGTTAGGAGAGCATCATGGTTCGGCCAAATAGGACACTTACTATTTTTGGTCGAAAACCTTGCATACCATTAGACATCACGACCGATTATAAATAGCAAGTCTATTATTTATATTAGGTTGCAAATTCTAGAAATTTTAGTTGTAGTTTGATTTTGAAACTTCTTCCACAGCTTAATATCCCTAATTAAAGGGGTGTAAACTCGTTTATTTCATTTAGCAATCAATTTTGAAATTTATAAAATTTATTTTTTTTCCTCGTGAATTTGAGAAGTCTCTGCGAGGAGTCTAATAAAGTCCCTTAGTGTACATGGGTCCTTGCTCTTGCCCTGATGGTAGACTCGCAAGAGTTTCAATACCAGGTCAAGGGTTTGAGTACCCACAGGTGGTGAAATCCCACTAACACGTAAGTGTGTTTGCATACGTAAAAAAGAAAAAAAGTCTCTTGATGTACTTTGATACACTATTATTAAATGGCACGAGCTTTTAGAGAAAGTGATTATTTAACATGATATTAGAACATAAATTCTTATACTTGAACATATCCTACGGTTGAGAAGTGCACATTTCCTTATAATGGTGGTGGACGCAATGTAGCCCAATTATTAAATGGTTGCACATTTCCTTATAATGGTGGTGGACGCAATGTAGCCCAATTATTAAATGGTTGAGTGAGCTAGCGGGCCCATTTTGTCTCATGGTCCTGGACCACGATTTCTACGTACTCGTTGGCGTTAGCTGTCTTTCATTAGAGAAAGGAAGAAACAGGAACTTGGTAGCTGCCCATCAATAGAGAAAGGACGAAATGTAGGATGTTGGTAGAAAAAGCAACTTGTTTTGTACGTAGCATGAGTCGAACTTTCTACGAGTAGGTGAACCCCTCGAAAGAATTTTGTTACACTGGTGGAGAGTAATGTTTGATACTCGTGCCTGAAAAGTTTGCACGCTTGTCATCCACGTAATTTAGATGGTTACACTGATTTGGTTTCTTAAATTGCTGATCAGGGTCACCTAGTGTACGGACAAAAGAAAATTTAAAAAAATTCAATGGTACAAATTCAACCAGAAAATGCCCATTATTCATGTCTTAAAACTTAAAGTCGCTCAACCATCTGAGTTATTATTATTATTATTTTAAAAAAGGTTTTGCTCAATCAATCTGATTTTAAATTGATGACAGATTTTCGGTAATTTCAAGGTGCCTGTGTATAGGTCATGATCCTCTACCAGAGTATCAAATGACTGCCTTCCCCACCTCAAGTTGCTTTCCTGAATATGGGTACCCAAAAAGGAGCGTAAGTACGTATTTCTACTTGTGCAGAGAAGGTCGAGCTTATGTGGGGCTCACCATGATTTGTGTATGTAAAATCCAAACCATGCATCAGGTACAACAAGTTATTTTCACCGTGCATCCCGAAAATCAGACTATTAAAAAATTCATATCGGTCACACCATTGGATACAATGTAAAGTCACGCCTAAAACCACTGGCCATATCAACCTCTTCCATGAAATCTACCTACCAATATACAATTGGCATACGACAAGTGAATGCGATCAACTGATTGGTGTGATTTTGAATTGGGTCCAGCTAAGGTAAAGCAGACAGGATGGACGGTTCAGATCCTCCTTTTACCCCGCCAAGTAGAACAGTGGAATTTGTTTCCTGTGCTTGAGAAATAATATGATATAGGGCCATCAACGGGCCTAGCCCTACATTCTTTTCTTTCCTGCAAACATGACGTGTTTAAAATATCTGATCCATGCAAAAGGTGGGACCCACCATGAAGGACTCATTGGCTGGGCCCAGTAAAAATACATGGACACCCAATGAAGGACTCAGCATAAAAGTTGCGTCTCCCACCCAATTAGTGGATAGAGCTGATTTTCGTACCAGGTTATTATCCCGGTGTGGTCCACATTTTTCATGGATATGATCTTCTACAAATGTGATGCATGGCATGGATAGAACATGGCTACATCCATATGTAGACTGATCATAGCTGTTTCTTTCGCTGTCCTAATGGGCCTGCTTGTAATCCAGGTCCTATATCTGGCCGGGCCAGGCCCAAAATCATCCCTTCGAAAGGGCCTTCCCTTTATGATCATAGACACCCCAGTTTTAGTGGTTAAGGCATGAGGCCACCCGCAACCCATCATTTGCAAAACATGGTGCGACGCACTAGGGCACAAATCTCACACCCGGCACGTGACCCCTCACGTGGGTGTTAGGTTTTCCAAAATCTCAAGCTCCCATTTTTTTAGTCCCACGGATGGATTTCTCTCACTGCAAGGAATATAAAATGCATCTCATCGCATGAGAGCGACAATGCTTCACAGCAAACATGGCAACAAAGCAAACGTGTACAAGATCCGGACCGTTCATTTGGTAGGAACCACTGAGACCATGCTCTAGACGAAAATAACCAAGACGGATATGTCCACGTGTACATCGAACATGAGACATCAGCAATTATTTTCTAACCATCCATTTTTCTCAAAAAAGTAAAAAAGCTCAATTTTGGTCCACGTCATGATCACAATGTGAACTCATCCTAAACGGGCCAGATCATTCGTATATGTGCGATGCAGACACAAGAGAAGGCACCCATCCATCTCCCCAAGTGGGGCGGCCTGGAAGAGCATCCCTACCATTGAAAGTCGATCATAGAGCAACATGCATGACCATGAACACTTGACTAAAAGTGAAGAAAAGTAAAGTCGTCCACATCAAAATGCAACTGACGTTACATGTGAAAATATTGAATAAAGAATGCATGGGGAGCAGCTTTTTCGTAAGAAAAAAAAAAGTAGAAGTTATTGGAACTGATTTTATTGGGTTTGGTACGAACTTACTTTTGCTTTTTAGGTGGGAGGAGAAAGCACCATCTCTCTCTTCTACTTTATTAGAATTTATAACCATCGTTTTTAAAAGAAAAAATTAGCACAGCAGACTCTTCCCTCTTATGCCTTTTGTTTTTTTGTTTTTTTTCCTCGACGCCCAAAAACATATATGTTTTACACGATTTATGTGTTTTACATGAGCTATTCATCCGTTATGCCAGATCGTTTTAAGGGCACGATCCCAAAAAATAGGCAAATCCAAAGATCGAGTACACAGGATTAAAAGAAACAAGAAGTTTTCAACCGTAGGTTTCCTGTGGTGTGGTCCACTTGGGCTTTCTATCTGCTTTTTATTTACGCTCATGCGCTAAAATATCTGGCAAAAGATATGGGCCGTGCAGCTAAAACACATACATGATGGTGGGCCCCACAGAGTCGGGTAACTAACCGGCCTTCGGGCAATCCGCCTCTGCATTTGGGTGGAACTGGCTTCATGTGTGGACTAGTGGGTGACGTGTACGAGGGCTTCATTTGGATGAGATCCACACCGTCCATAAGGTGCATCACCTTGTGTTTGGACCGGGTCCTAAAAATCAGTCCGGTTCAAGACTGAACCACGGGGAAAAGTTGTGATGAGAAGTACGGCTGTTGAAATGTTGAAATTGTCTTGGGTCCGCCGTGTTTTTGTACATGCCATCTGCCCCACTAGGACGAATAGATTCCCTAAAAATCAGGAAATTCAAAGACTTACGTGAATTTAGAGTTTTTAGGGATGATTTTACGCCACCCGGTTCAGTATGGACGGGCACATTCTCCCACTCGTGGTATTGGTTAGTTGTAGGCAGGGCCCTCCACAATACTCCGACGAGCACACTCCCTTTTTTTCACTCTCACCCCCAGTGGGACCCACATGCTGAGTGGTCAAATGATCGGAACACCCATGATGGTGCCACCGTGAGAAACTTGGGCCAATCGAATGGTTGTGGCCATCAGTACCAGTAATAAATTTGTTACGGTGCAAAAGCAGTCTTGAATCCAATCAAATAAGACAAAATAAAATGTAAACAAAATAAGCAGGAACCTATAAATTCCACGTTTAAAAAAAAAAAACTACTTCAAAAAAAAAAAAAAAAAAAACAAACACATAACAAAGTAATAAACAATTCATTATCAAATTATACTACAAAAGATAATGCATTTACAATGATGAGAATTCCTTTTCTAATCTTCAGAAAAAATTCTCTAAAATCCTTTGGAATACCCTTTGATTATCTTAATTCTGATTATACTCAATATATATAACATCACAATTAGTATAAGAAACAAATAGTGTACTTATGCAATTTTGCGCATGTCATCGATCTCAATGTTGATTGATTGACACGGATGGAGCACCCTATAATTGGTTGAGTAAACAATAGCCCCTGCGATTGAACTAGTCCCAAACTATCTAAAGAGTAAAAAGAATTTATTCAACCGTCATCGATTGATCAATTGAGCATGGTCCAAAATCGTCCCATGAACAATTTGTCTAATTCCAAAAGGATTCAATCGGTGGAGTAATACCGTCAATTGATTGATGTTCCTTGATTCTGCATGAATTGAAGACATTCATTCAACATAATTTAGATCAAAGTGAGCTAAAAAAATCAATGGCCAGCCTTCAACTCTAATAATCAAAAGGTTAGGAACTTAAGATGATAGGTGAAACAGTATCATGTACAGTTGTATATCTACGGTGGCAACGAGAATGCAAACAGTTCAAATCATCCGACGATCTCAGCATGTGGGCCTGTTGTCGTTGGACTAAACCATAAATTCCTTCAACAGGATAACCTCGACATTTTCTTTAATGGTCTACAGTTAGATGGCTAACAAGAGAAGGACATCAACGGTCCATATTCAACTGAGATCACGACAAGATTAGTGGGTAGGATATTACCGTCCGAGAGACTTTTAGGGCATGGTCGTGCGTTGAGAGGCAACAAAGCACATAAAGCTTGTCTTCTTTTTTATATTTTAATGATCTAATAATCCCTCACATCAAATATATAGTACTCCATATGCAGTTCCCACCAAGTGCTAAAGGTGCTATTCATGCACGGTAATCCATACCGTCAATTTTAAGATCCACACTGGGGATGGACCATCATCCTAAGATCACACTAATTGGATTATCCTAATTATGCCATTGGTGACCATCAAATGTGGACTGGCTTCAATCAGGTCGTGAGTTCCGTTAGGATATGATTGCGGGGCCCACCTTGATCTATGCATTGTATATTGATGCCGTCCATCTGTTTTGTTAACTCATTTTAATGCATGGTCCCAAAAATAAAGGATAGCTAAATTTTAGGTAGACCACACTAGAAGAAATAGCGTTGATTAACCATTAACAACTTCTCGTGAGCCACAAAAGTTTTGGATGAAGCTGATATCTGTGTTTTCCCTTCATCCAAGTTTGTGTGACCTTATAAACAGATTTGTGGAAGATAAACATCAGGGTGGGCCCCAGGAAGTTTTTAATGGTAGGCGTTCAATCACCACTGTTTCTTATGGTGTGGCTTACTCAAGATTTAGATTTACCTCATTTTCTAGGACCAATTGCCCTGAAATGATCTGCAAAACCGGTTCCATCAAAGGGACTTAAAAAATATTATTAGTCCAAATTGGATGGGTAAAATAGGTGGTTAAGAAGGTTTGATCCCTGCAGTTTTATGGCTAGAAAAAATGGGCCCATCATTTTGACGATCTACAGGTAAGTTGACACAATTCAAGTAAAAGCGAGAGGAAAGGGTCCCGAGAATGAACAGTGATTAAGACAGGAAAATCGAAATAATAGTAAGAAGGTGGAAGGAGAGGAGTTCCCCAATCATGTCTTTCCTTTGACAAATTCTCTATTATTTAGATATTTGCTACCTTCATTATTGGTGGTCCTCTCTCTCTCTAACCAAACGACCAGATAAAGAAGCTGTGATTTTCGTGTCACTATCATTTTTGAAAAGTCTAGCAATCCTCTTAATAGCGTTTTAAAGACAACAGCTATCACTACTCCATGAGAGAGAGAGAGAGAGAGAGAGAGAGAGAGAGAGATTGATTGTTCTTCCAAAGAGGTTTGTTGTGATGCATCTTATGTATTCTCATGCCTGATGCAGTGTGCATGGTTACCTATCATCATGGATGGAATTTGATTGGGCCACGTATTATTATTATATATGAGCCGTAGAGTAATAATACCTAACAACTTTCAAACATTCTTTCGTGTTAAATGTACTCAAATCAAATCCTACCACGTGTTGATCTATACATCTATGGCAGCTGGGTCATGACCTGGCAATCTAGGTCTGGAGTAACGGGAAATGAATCCGGTGGTGAGCTCAATGGATAATCGTAGTGACCAGACTCTGTGGAGCCCAACGTGATGCATGTATTTTATCCGTGTCATTCATCTGTTTTTTCATCTTATTTTAAGGCCTGAGTTTAGAATTGAAGTACATCCTAGTGGACAATACCATAGAAAAAAGCAGGGATTGAACACCTATCAAGATGATATTTGTGCATTTCCTTCATCTAGGTACGTGTGACCTTATAAATAGGTTGGATGGCAAATAAATATCACAGTGGGACATACTAAGGTTTCAATGGTGGACGTCGTTATATCATATTGTCTATTGTTTCATGTGGTATAGTCCACTTGCAGCTTTTGATATGCTTCAATTTTGGTGTCGTGCTTAGAATGATAGGATAAAAAAGATGAACAGAGTATATAAAATTAATACATCCGATGGGCCCCACAGTGTCCGATCACTAGAGACATACGTGGTGTTAGGTCACAGCACAATCTGCTTCGGCTTCGATGACCCGTTGGCCCTGATCTAGTGTTATGTTCAATGAAGCGGCTGCACTTTTATTATATTATTGGCTGCTCAAACATGCCAGCGTGGAACACACATGTGAGAGATCCAAGCCTTTCTTCAATTAGATTCCATTATCAGAGATTTCTTTGGGAAGAATGGGGCTGGTCGGTTAATGATTTGGGGGCCAAACGTGTACATTGGAATCGGACGGTCATAGAAAATTTATCAACCATCCACACCTAATATGTTTTTGTGGTCCACCAGATGAATTGACCGGCCTGGTTAGGGTCCACACGGTTTGGGTATTCTGCACGTATACAACTACCACATTTTACCAGTGAGCAGTCGGAACTTGAAAACATCTCCCGCAAGTGCACCTGGCATTTCTCATGCAGGAGTTAACCACTGCTTGAATGAAACTTATGGGAATTAAGGTGGACACAAACCGATCTAGTTCGAAAGCTTAGCTTGTATCAGTTTGAAAAAGCTCGGCCTGACTTGATTTGAATAAAAGTTCAAACCAAACCAAGCCTAGGAAAGAATCTCGTTTAAAAAAACAAACCAAGTTTAAACCAGGGCAATACTAGCTTGGCTTGATACAGCTCGGTTTGATTCGCCTTAATTCTACTTGTATATTGTGTAGTCCACTTGAGCACTGGATATGATTTAATTTTGGAATCATGTCCTAATATGATAAGTAAAAATGAATGGTTGGCATTTATATTACATGTACACAACGACATGGATAATATATAATACATGTACATGAATGCACACTATTTCGTGTGGTTCGGTCCACTTCAGCTTTGGATATGATTTAATTTTGGATAATGTCTTAAAATGACATGTAAACATAGATGGATGGTGTGGATAAAACATATACATGAGAGTGGGCCCACAAAATTTAAAAAGTACATTAAAGTAGAATTCAAATTCGCCAGTGACCTCAACACCTCCATGTAGCTGGTGTCAAAGCTCCATGAGACCCACCATGATATATGTGTTTTAAGGTATGAGACCAAAAATGAGAAATATTATCCAAACCTCCAATAGACCACAACACATAAGCTGCTTTCAACATAATAAGTAAGGTTGTGAGCAATCATTGGAGTTCACTTACACAAAAAATAATTGAAACTCTCATATATTGCCTAGATTGGTTGTATCCAATTTGAAGAGATAATATAGTTATGATTTTATGGAGAAGAACGAGGACAAGCACAAGATTTAAGGCAAGACAACGTCGTGAATGTCCTTTTTTAACCTACATTGATATGTTTATTCTGTATAACTATATTACTTCAGTCATGACCTTATGTGATTAGGAACTTTGAGACTCATATATGTATATATTTTAAGTTGTAACATTTTGTTTATTATAATTGTCCTACGGATGATATTAAACTTTATGTTATTTTTAGCATTGTTATTTTTATATTAGTTATTTTTAATGTTTTTTTCTAGTGTTATCTTTATATATTAAAAAATATATATATATATATATATATATATATATATATATATATATATATATATATATATATATATATATATATATATATATATATAATGCTAATTAATGTTGAGACAGAGGGGGTTTACTTCACGTTAGCCTTTTAAGAGGTCTTTAGAAAATGATCTCTGACTTGGGTGGGCCCACTGTGCTGTTAATGTAAAAGTCACCCCGACCATCATGTGCGTTACATCATGTTAAACTTATGGACTGAAAATAAACCTGATTAGTAGCTCGGATGGAACACAACATTGGAAACAGTATGCTAAAAAAGCTCACCCTCTAAAATGATTGTTTGATGAGGCCCACTTGAATCACTTATGAATGTGATTTTTAATTCCCGCACCTAGTCTTTACTTTCGCATCTAATGGTTGGAGCTGATTTCACATGCTCATGATTGGGGTCCGGTAAAAATCAAAGGTGGATGTCTCCCCTTCAAATATTCCATTGGTGTGGCTCACCTAAATTACGAATCTACCTTATATTTTCTCTTTAGACCTAAAATGAGATTGCACATCTAATGGTCGGAGTGGATCTTACCTACATGATAAGGTGGGCCATATAAAAAATCGAGGTAAGCTTTCTCTTCTGCGGTTAAATTTCTTTGTATTCCCCGATAGAAAAGGTGCGTGTTCCCAAAAAAGTGGGAGTACATTGGGTGCAGCCTATACATATAAGGTTTTATTCATCCCTCATCCTGGGCCTACCTTGATAAAGGTATTGTATATCCATTCTCTACATCTATATTTTTAGCTAATGATGAGAAATGATTCCAAAAACGAAATAGATACATATTTCAGGTGGACCATACCACAGAAATAGTCGTGATTGGCCATTAAAAACTTTTTGTGGGCCCCACAAAAAGTTTCCACAAAAAGTTTTGGATTAAGCTGAAATTTATTTTTAATTTTATTTTCCTTCATCAAGGTCTTTGTGACATTATCAATAAGTTGGGTGGCAAGTAAAAAATTACGGTGGGCCTTAGAAAATTTTAATGGTAAAAGTTCAATTTTCACTATTTTCTATTTGGTGTGGACCACTCGAGATTTATAATTAGTTCGTTTTTAAATCAATGTTCTAAAATGAGCCAAAAAAACCAATGGACCGCATGGATATACAATACATACACGAAGGTGGGTGACATGGTTAGGGATAAACTGTGTTGCATAAGCAATGGACTGCACTTCATCCACTCTTGATATTTTTCCTAACATGGCTTTGTTTTTTCTTATAAGGAAGCTGGAAGAAGCTCAATGGTGGAAGAGGAATATCTAACCTTATTTTTATTAGGCCCACCATGATGTCTTGATGTGCATGTTAGATTCACTACGACTATCGGATGTGTGATCTTATTCTACATCCAGAGACAAAATATTAGAATGACTTTTGATTTAAGTAGGACACACCAATAGAAAAGGTAGAGGGAGAGACATCTACCTTTGGTTTTTATAGTACCCACGATGATGAGTAAGTGAAATCCATTTCAATCATTAAATGTCACATCAAAAGCTAGGCATGGAACTAAAAAATCAGGCCCATATTGGATTTAAGTGTGCCTCATGAAAGGAATTATTTTTAAAGGTGAGCTTTTTTTTTTTTAGCACTATTTTCAATCGTGTGGTCCACTTGAACCATGGATGGAGTTGATTTTCTGTTCTTAGATCTAACATGGGGTGACACACGTGATGGTCAAGGTGGATTTTACATTAACAACACAGTGGGGCCTACCCAAGTCAGAGATCATTTTTAAAAGACCTCTTAGGCTAACATGAAGCAAACGCCCCTCTCTCAACATTAATAAGCATTAAATGCCCAGCTACTTGGACCAAAACTCACTGTCTAACTAGTTGTGTGTGAGCATCTCTCTCTCTCTCTCTCTCTCTCTCTTCTCTCTCTCTCTCTCTCTCTATATATATATATATATATATATATATATATATTGTTTATTTAACAAAAGAAAAGAAAAGAAAAAAGAGAAAACAAGGTAATCCATGTTCAAACATAGCTTAGTTCAAGTTGGTTGAGCTCAGGTATTTAAACCAAACCAAACCAGGTTCAACTGGTAGACATAGGCTGAAAGCTAAGCTCGTGTAAATCACAAACGTGAGTATCACTAAATTTGAGTCAAACTCACTTAGGCCCTTACTCTTACCCGGGTGGTAGACTCCCTGGAGTTTCAACACCAGGTCAAGGGTTCGAGTACCCACAGTGGTGAAATCCCATGGTGTGTGCATGTGGCGTGAGTGTGCGTGTGTAAAAAAAAAAAAACCCTTGAGTCAAACTCAGTTCAGCTGAACTCATGCATAGCTCTAAATGGAACAAGTGTAACTAAATCCAAACCGTCCAAATCATAGACCTTACTTTCCATGAGATAAAAACCCTAAAATCAGATTTGTTGGACTCCTATAACCTCTGCTTAATGCATACCAATATATGGAATATGGACATTCCACTACCTTTCATCCTAACTGTCCATTTAGCTGCCATCGATTTTACAGCTACGATCATTGTTCTCTGTCATTTCTGCATGCGCCCATTACATCAGGTCCCACAAATTGGAATATTCAGATTGACAACCATACATGATCCGCCATACAAGACGTCCATCTGCACGGAGGAGCATTACCAGTTTTCTCAAAACCCAAAACACGTTCGCAGATAGAAATGGGCCTGTATGGCCGAGTCCCACCTTAGCCAGGCCTCAACATACAAATCAAATAACGGGTCTAGACCCTGCCCATTTATCTGTTGTGAATACAATGAACCCAGTTCAAGCCCATCCGTGGTGAGCTACAGACGACAACCAGAAGCCAGGTGGGCCATCGTGGCCCACTAACATCAAAGGGTCATGTGACAAAATGGTATACATGATTAGGGCCATGTCTCCTTTCCTGGACAGCAGGAGTACATGAAATGGACGTCTAACGTCTCGTTTGGCGGGTGTGACATTTTTTAGGGCGTGTTTGGACGGGCCAATCCCATGGGATTGGATTGTATTAGGGTGGATGGCAAGTAATGATGGCTCTGTCAGTGGATTGGTGCCAATCCAATGGGAATGCTATATCCAGGGAACTCACCAATGAGTATGTTTGGCTCGCCTGACCAATCCCGGGATTACACCGGCCATTCCTGGGATTGCTCGGTATAACCAAACATGTCCCAGGCAAAATAGATGGGATTATGAGGGATTGGTTGGGATTAGGAGGGATTGGGTGGATTTCAAGGTAATGATGGTGATGTCAGTGGATTGCTGGCAATCCCATGGGATTGCTATATCCAACTTCTGCCTGTTTGGCACGCCCGGCAAAATCCCGGGATTGCTCCTTCCAAAATACAACCTAATACAATCCACCTTGCCTGGCCAAACAGGCCCAGTACTACACTTCCTAATTGCCAACTGCTTCAGTCGCCACTTGATACTCTGTAGTTTCACACCTTTTGTAATTCCCAACTATATCACTTAATATTGGGAATTCCTGAACTATATTCGTCACACGTGTCTCCGCATACCTCACCTCCGGTTTTTTTATTACTTACCGAGGCGGTTTCAAGAAGAGAAATCTAGACGCTAACTAGGGCTGAACCCGCCTGACCCATGACTGACCCGACATTTGGTTGGGCTCGGCAGGATGTATTGGGTTTGGTTTTGGGCTTGGGCTATACAAACACCAGCTTGGGTCTTATTGGTCCACATTATCTATGATTACCTTATTGGCCACGTTATTTATGATTACTCAAGCGAAGAAGACACGCTGGATTTCTCTCTCCCAAATAAATTGTGTACTACACAACATAACTTTTAAAGGAGTGGTTGTCCTATATTTTAGCTTTGTTTATTTAGAAAACATAAAGTTCCTTACAATAAATAATTACAAATACAATTAATAAAATCATATGTATAACAAAATAAGACGTGTACTGAAACATAATAGACTAATGTAATAACAAAAATATTAGCATATATCCACCTGACCAACCTGACCAAGCCCACTTGGGTTGGGCTTGGGTCGAGAATTCCCAACTCGAGGCTGGGTTAGATTGGGTTAGGATTAAGGTATAGGAACCTTGGGTTAGTTTAGAGTTGAGCACTGACATGACCCAACCCGCCCGACTTTCAGCCCTAACACTAACCATGCTTACAATTTGTCAAAACTGCGTATGCTGTTTTGTTGTCCACTTTTTAACCATATGGCTGATCGCCACTCATTGGACGGTTAGGATTGCTTGATTGGTGGGACGCTTTGGACACGCGCATCCACGATTGGACCAACACGTGTCACTGCCATCTTGAGTCAGATGAGCTGGCCACAAGACCTGGTCATGATGAACCAAGCCCGAGCCCGCCCGAGCCATTAGATTCTGAATCGAGCCCAAAAGGCTACGATGTTCTATGGAGGGCAATGCCCTTTCGTAGCAGGGCCCACAGGACAGGATGAACATTCGACCGTATATCATACACCGTAGTTCACTGGTAAAAGCCTTTAACTTTGGATCCTCTCTCCTCATTATTTGTCCAAGAAAACTTACAACCCAATAAATAATCTCAACCATTGATGGTTTTGATCCTAATCATCCAACGGTCTGTATCTTCCAAGTAGAGAAGATTAATACTTGTACTCTTTTTTAAAGGTAAATGAGTAATGATTATTTAGCCATGTATTTACAGAACAGCCCCAAGGTTGATGTTTACAGAGCGCTTGTTTGCAAAGCTTCTTAATTCCTAAATATTTGTATAATTTCCATATGTAAAATTTGTACGGCCCACCTTGATGTATGTATTTTATCTATTTCGTTCAACCGTTCAATCAGCTCATTTTAGGATATGAGACAAAAAATGAGGGAGATCTAACGTTCCATTGTACCACAGCAAAGGAAATGGTAGGAATTGAACATCCAACGTTGAAAACATTTTGGGGGCCACTGAAATTTTATATAAAGCTTATATTTGTATATACCATTTATACATGTTAGTGTGATCTTATGAACAGGTTGGATGATATGGGCCCTAGAAACATTTCAATTTTGAATGGTCAGCGTCATTAACCACCTTGTTTCCTGCAGTGTGGTTCACATGAACTTCCAATCTGACTCATGTTTGGGTTCTTTCAATAAAATTAGATGATAAAACGGATAGATGGCATGGATCACATACATCCTTACACGCTGAGCTTGGACTGAAATATTAGGCCAGTGGGCTGGGCCAAATCCTAAATTTTAAGCCTGATTCTTAAGCTGGTCAGACTCAAGCTATGTCTAAGAGCCCGGTGTGGCCCTGCCTGTTTAAGTTTCAAGGGATTTTTGTTGCAATGATCCAGCCCTCACTCAAGCTATGTCCCACAACGTAATGATCTAGACCGTTCATCTATAAAGTCCCATACAAGTTCACTATAGCTTTGCATGGATTGTGGGGCTTCTGATCAATGAGGCTTTTTCTATGTGGCCCATGCAGCTGGACTTTCTAGACAAACGGTATGGATCATCCTATACTGTAGTAGTTGCTGAGGCGATCTGCAGATCTGCTGATTGGCAATGGTACATTTTACTGAGGCGCCTGATTCTGTGCATGTAACGCCCATGATTCAGTGATCGAAACCGTTGAATTGATGGTCCTTAGTGTAAGGACCGTCCAAATGCCGAGGAGTCGGGGCATCCCTTCTGTACGGTGGGGTACATCGGATCAGTGATCAAAGGTTTAGATATGAACCGTGGGCCCCACATGGGAAAATTTGGGTTTGATGATGATTAGCCCAAATTCGACCTGAGCCCAGCTCATGGGTCTAGCTAGTAGTTCCAAGCCCGGCCCAAATCTTGTTGGGCTCGTCGGGCTGACGCAAAAATCACACATATGAGATGATCCTGGCCATCCAATGATGGGATATCACTTTTGAAGCTTGGAAGATTGGCTATTTTTCTTTCAGCCGTCCTTTTCAAGAGACGATACTTAATCACTGAATTTGATCCGGTTCTAACTTTTATCTGTTGGTGTCCACTTGTACCCACATATTAAAGGGTTAGGATGGTCCATAATTTTATTTTATTTTTCATCTTCGTTTATGACCCACCCCTTTCAGTAATGGAGCTAATGAAGGAACGGTTCCAATCTCGTCCATATATGTAGCGTCTGCAATTATGCCGATGAGGTACGGTACATTCCACGTTTAGCTCCGCCTAAATATATATAGTTCCTTTTAATTGTTTATCTGGACCGTATCAAGTGCCTTGGGAAGTACCTTGCCTCCATCACAATGATGCACACGTGGCACACAAAGACTGGATCCGTGCCATTCATTTGTGATTTTTGGATTGGAAATTAAACAAATACAAGATTTAAATATTTCATCTTTTAGTTGTTTTAAAGTTAAGTAAACGCTGTCCATTTTCATTAGAGAAAAGTCTTACTTAAGAGTTACATGATATCCAATCTAAGAGTTGAATTTTTTTGGCTATTCTCCACCAGTGATGACTGATGAGGTCCACCACGTAAACGGTTACTGTCGCCGAAAGATTAACCCAAATTGAAAGGCTGAAGTCCAGGCATGCCCTATACTCCCAGACTGCTTCCCTAGATTGATATGAACTGTTCATGTTTTCAGTAGTATTCATAGTATAATCATACTTCATTAATTATCCTGACCTTTGAATCCTGGATATGAATACGAGCCATTAAAATATTCACCTCTTACACAAACACCCGTTCAACAAATGTTTCTTAACATGGCTTGGGTATCATTGAACCTATAACAAGAACAGATTCGATGGAAATAAGCCTTGTGGTGGGCCCTACGAATTTAATTATTTTAACCGTGAGAATAATTGTCTCCACTATTATTTGTGGTGTGGTCCACTTGAACTTTGGATATGAGTCATTTTTGGAATTAGATCTTGCCAAATGGATAAAGGGTGTGGATATAATAAATGCTTCATTGTGGGGCCATGTAACTTTGATCTCCTTTGAACTGTTTATACAACTTTGATGAGTGTCAGCCCTCGCACGACAAGTACCACACCAGTTAGGTCGGTGGGGTGTGGTACGCTAGCCAATCCGCTTCCCATCTCCACTGGTGGTATGGTGATGCATTGGGCACTATGGGTCCACTATGATGTATTTCTGTGAGATATTTATAATTGTGAGCCTTCAAACGCTATTGTTTCCTATGGTATGGTCCACCAGAATTTAGATTTGCGTCATTTTTAGCTTCATGCTATAAAAAATTTTATAAAATAAATTTGGATGAATTACATGAATATAAAACACGCAGGGTAGGCCCATAGTATCCAACACATCACCACACTAGCATCACTACAATCACACTGTCCTAAACTGATGGTGCATGTGTTCAATGTACTTGAGCATCACAATCTCCGAAGCTCTAAATAAGAATACTATACAAGCATACATCCTCATAAAACACTATTTTCTTCCTTTCAAACCCCAATCGAAATTCCCAAAAATGGTTTGAAATTTTGAAATATTTAATTTTTTCAAAAAACTACAAATCTCAACAGTATATGTGAAATCTACTCCATCCATCAAGTGTGTTCCTTGGTGCTGGACTCTAAGACCAAAAATCATCCTGATCCACAACTCAACTAGGCCACACCAAATGTAAGTATGGAGATTGAACGCGGGCTACTAACCATGGTGTGTATCTTTCATCAAACCCGTTCATCAGGTGTGGCTCATTGGTTGAAGGGAATATATAAAAAAATTTCAGGTTGATACAAAATCAGGTGGGCCACAATGCGTGAACCTAGTGATTTGAAGTGCAATTTTACATCATCTCCATTGCTGTGGATCATCTCAGTTTTATCGGACTGATACTTTGTGTGTACGATGAACAGGATGTGTATCACCCATCGATAGAGTGGATTTCAAGGATAGAACATGGTGAGCCCCAAAGATCTTGGGTCAACTATCGTCCGTTGGGGCGTATTTCAATTAAAGCCTCATTGCAAGTTCCCGAGATTCAGTGGATGTCGCCTTCGACTGCGTAACGGTTAAGCTAGTAGCTGTGATGCCTGCACCATATCCAGAGAGATGGAAATGTTAATTGCACTTGCTCGAGTACACTCGCATCACTCACGTATATGATTTGCACGTATGTAACATTGGACGGGCTTTTCGAGGCAATCCTCGATGTAGTCGTAGATTGCATGAAACTAAAATGAGGCGTATATACATGTAATGTGAACCATCGGTCAATTTCTCTTAAATGTACACTTGCTTTAGGGCTTTTTCTCTCATTTTGTATTTAAATTGTTGCTAGCTCCTGATGAATGGCTCGGATCCTTTGCACATGTGCATTATACGCACGTGTGAGGCGAGCGCGGTTTCAAAACTGTAAGTACACTCGACCTCGAGCAACCGCAATAAGCTTTTGCCGAACGAAGGAAGGGCCTTCTTAGCTTTCGATTCCGCCGAATAATAATAATTTACGCTCGAGATTTCCATAAAGAGAATCGCGCGATTGAGAGCTGAGCGGGCTTCGCTTCACGTATGACAATGAATCGCACATGTGATATCTCTGATCTATTCATCTGATAGGATTCACAATGAAAATTCCTTAAGAGAAAAATCAGGTTGGTTTAATAATCAGATAAGTCTCACGTGTAAAGTCCTGTTTTTTCTCCATTTTCTCGAGGAAAATATGACCCACCAGATGAATTACCATACTTTTTCGTGCTTCGAACAGAGCAGATTTTATACATGCATTTCATACTCGCATGTGTTAGGCGAGGCCCCTTCTCTATATCACTCGCGTAGGTTTTGTTACAACTCACAAGTCTCCGGCCGAGCTGGAACGGATTGGCTACTCCCCCTGACACCAGCCAATGGCTGGTGGTCGGTGCTGTGTGGGCCCCACCATGATGTATGTGTTTCATCCATGCTGTCCATCTATTTTTTTCAGATCATTTTACAGTATAAGACCAAAAATGAGGTATATACCGATCTCAAGTGGACCACATTACAGGAAATAATGTCGAATAAGTTTCGACCATTAAAAACATTTTGGGAGCCATAGAAGCTTTGAATCAAGCTGATTTTTGTTTTTCCCTTCATCTGGGCCTACATGACCTAATCAACAGATTAGATATCAAATAAACAGTACAGTGGGCTTTAGGAGGATTTTAATAGTGGATATCCAATCACTATTGTTTTCATGTGGTGTGGACCACCTGAGATTTATATACCTCTAATTTTTTGGATCAAGTCTAAAATGATCTTTAAAAATAGATGAACGGAATGGATGAAATACATGCATCATAGTAGGGCCCACAGAACACCGACCACCAGCCAGGAGTAGCCAATCCTTTACCTTAGGAACGGATACGTAGCGGTTGCTTTAAATATTATTGACATCCGAACAGATTGAGCAGTTCCCCTCGACAAGTGTGTTGGATGCTGTTTTTACCGTACCATTTAATGTGTTGGCTTATCATCGTACTTGAAGTAATGACATGAAGTTAAAATTTCTTACATGTGAATGGGTTAAATTTACTTCCCGATGACCCATCGAGCTTAAGATACGAATATATTTAAAATGTACCTGCCACACGAGAGCTATTTGGTCGTTTTATTTATTCCTTAATTTTTTTTTCATGGGAAGAGAGGAGGGTGTGAAATAGAGGGTAATGTTTTTTTCATTCTTTAGTTTCTTTTATTGTTATTATTATTATTTTTTTTTTTTTGAGTATAAATGATGAGAGTTTGTAAAATGGAGAAGAATGTGGAAGAATACTGTAATGAAAAAATGTTGTAATGGATGAATGTAATAAATGTTGTAATGGGTAAATTTTTATAATGAAAGAATATTGAGATTGAAGTATATTGTAAATGATGAATGTTGTATAATAAATCATCGATATTTACTGTAAATCACCGATATTTACATTATGGATTGTTGATATTTGTGGATCACCGATATTTATTGTGAATTATTGATATTTACTGTGGATTGCCAATATTTTCATTGTGGATTGCATATATTTTCACTGTGGATTGCAAATATTCATTATGGGACATAAAATTCATGAAAATTGTCATAACTCCTCTATTACATGTGTTTATTTAAGTGATCATGTGCTCGTTGGAAAAATAATTTGATGATCTTTCAAATGAATTTAGAATTATCTTATTTGAAAACCATTTGTTTTTCCAAAAGTTAGCCCAAAATTTATCATTCATTGTGGGCTCAAAACTAAGCAATAGTGAATATCAATTATTTATAGTAAATGATAAATTTTAGGCCCAATTTTGATAAATCATATGATGTCTAAGTGATATGATTTCAAATTCATTTGAAAGTTCATCAAATTATGTTTCCAACAAACATAAGATCGCCAAAATCGGACATTTAATAAGGGAGTTACGATCATTTTCATCGATTGGTGCCCCAGAGTGAATATATGCGATCCATAGTGAGAATATCAGCGATTCACAGTAAATATCGACGATCTACATTGAATATCGGCGAAATATCGATGATCCACTGTGAATATGGGTGGTCCACGGTAAATATTAATGATCCACTATATACTATTCATCTATTACAACATACTTCTATTTCAACATTCTTTCATTATAAAAATTCATCTATTATAATAGTTATCTATTACAAAATTTAACAATTACAACATCCTCCTATTATAAAAAAATCATCAATTATAGCATTCTTCTACAATCTTATCCATTTCACAAACTCCTACCATTAATATGCAATAAAAACATCCAAAAAATAACTATAAAGGAAATAAAGAATAAAGAATGAGGGAAGAAGGAACTAAAAAACTCCATCCTCCCTTTCATACCTTCATCTTCTCCCGTGACAAAAAAAAAAAAAAAAAACTAAGGAAAAAGGAAATGACCAAATACTATTCTTTGGCAAGGGCCCTACATTTTGAACCCATCAACATCTTATGTGGGGCTAGCTGGGTTATCGTGAAGCAACTCTAACTTGTCATGTAAGGTGTTTTAATTTCATGTCCTTCGTCCAAGTTTGAAAACAAAAGTCATCATAGATAAACTATACCAAAGGAAATAGTTCAAAATTAATGCATAACATTAATATGCTTATGCGCCACAAATATCTTCAAATAAAAAACTGAAAAATTCCTTTCGTGTGTTCACAGTTGTATGATTAAAATAAACTAATCAAATCCAGTAATAGGTGCAGTTTTTTGGTGGAGATCACATCTTTAAAAAAAAAAAAAAAACCATTTATATTTAGGAAACAAGAGTACTTCGTACAAGTGACAGGTAAGGCTCCAAAATATAAAAAAATAATAATTATAGTACTACAAAATCTTGAGTTTGATATGCACGGGCTCTTAACAGGGCTATTTGAACCAAAAACTCTAGCCTAATACTAGGTGCACGACTAACCGTTAAGCACGCAGGGGACAAAGTGCATGAGATCCACCCCATTCATTGGGTGCGTTGATTCGTTTTCTCATTGATACCCAAAGATCATTCCCGTAAAAAGCTCATGTGGGCCACAACATGTAAAAGAGTTGTGATGTATCGCCCACCATTAGTTGAGCGTGGGACCAACACTGCATTATTTATGTCATCCAATCCGTTCATCTGACACCAAAAATCACTATCTGCTGAAACTTAGGTGGGACGAAGTGAATTTGTAGATTATAGGCATGAGTTTAAATTTCTTTGCTGAGGCTCACCTGAGTCTTGGATCATTTTAATTTTCGTGATCAAGGCCAAATAATAGGTGGCGCACCTGATGAACGGTGTGGATCTCATCCACGTGAAATCGTTTTCCCCATAGATGTTGTAGGTCCGGCGGTGCCTGACTCTCCGTAGTTACGCCACCGTTTTCCGGCAACAATATAAATATCGTCCGTTCCATGTGGCAATTCTAGATATTACGGGAAGAAATTAAGGGTATTTTAGGAAAAGCGATTGAAACATAACCGCTACTTCGATTTCTCAACCCTCTCTCATAACTTTCATCGCAAGGGCGTTTTGATTCTCGAAAATCATCATATTCCCTTTTTCGATATTCCTCTCCAATTTCGTCAGATAGAAGCTCGTAAGATCCACAAGTCAACTGTTCTCGGCTCGATTTGGAGACCCGCTTCGTTCTTTCTCTGTTCGCTGCTTTTCAGAGCTCTGAAAACGGTAATCTGGTCTCTCTGTTTTGCAAATTCTATGTTTCTTTGTTTATATTGATCTCCAATACTCTAATATCTTTCGATCTTGTCTAAAAATCGGAAAATTTAGATCGACGGTTGAGGTCGGTTAGTTTTGAATGCAATTTTGGCCTGAAAGTAGTGAGAACTGCTGCTGCTTTTGTGTGTGGATTTCGTGCATCTTTCATTGAGATTTTGTTTTTAAAATCGTTGTTACTCATACACTGCACAATTGCATACTTGTACTGCAATCTAAACCGTCCAAATCTCTGACCAACTTCTGATGGACCATAATTGCCGGTTGGATTCGGACCATACCATCCATTCAATAGCCGCCAGTTCGACGCTCAGGATTATTCATTCAGTGTGATGTGGATCCCACCTTCTGTTGGGGCCCATTGAATATGGGCCATGCTTCAATAATCTTCACCTCATGAATTTACCTGTCCACTTAGTGGCATGGATATTGGGTAAGATTTTCCGAGAAGGGAGAATTTTGGGACATCACCCATTCGACACTAGTCCTGCCAGATGAATAGATGGGATACAATCGTAATATGAGTAATTTCGTCTAACTTTGATAAGATTGGAAGGTTTAGAGATTAACACTAAAACAAATAGATTTTAGAGGTGTTTTAACAGAGGAAGTGAGTGGCAAGTAGGATTTGCTCTGTTTTCATTTCCTTAAAAATCAGTTCATTTCATTTTAGTTAATAGTAATTACAGGACTTGAATAGTCTACAACACCTATTTTATAGAGCTGTACAATAGACCCAAGCTCCGTGGGGCCCACCATGTTGTACATGTAAATCCACTCCATCCATCAGGTGAGAACTATTATTTAAATTGTACATACAAATGATCAACCCGATAAAAAGCTCTTATGGGCCACGCCATTGGGAACAATGTAAAACTGCTCTTCAAACCTCTTTTAAGTTCACAGTGTGGCCTGCCTGATATTTGGATCATTACTTTATCCTCATGAGTTACCCCTGATTAACAGGTGAAAGATACACACCATGATAGCCCCACAAGCACCTCTATGATTGGCATCCTATCCCCATTGTTCCCTTTGGTATGACCCACCAGAGTTGTGGATCCCACTCACAGGTCCTAGCGTCGAGGATAGAACCTGATGGACAGAGGATTTTGCATATAGAAAATGGTGGACCTCACAATCTTGGGTGTTTTACGCACTCTATGAAATGGTTGTTATAGACGATTCCGGTCTCTAATTATGTATTAGAGATCATGATTGTTGGTTATCAAGATTATTTTTAACCTCACCAAAGGGAAATATGATCTCTAATACATAAATACAAATAACTAAAATGGGATTAACTCATTTTTAAGTGGCAACCAAACAGGCCATTAGTTACTCGAAAACTCTGTTTATGGCAGCATTAGATCTTTTAATTTTTTGTAGAAGTACAAAATTGTGAGATTATCGCTCGAGATCAGCCTGTTTAGAGGCATTTTGACGTATAAGGACAGAACTCGGATTTCATTTAGGTTCTGCTTGACCAGCCAACTCACCTGAGTTAGTTGGATCATCAGACCAGCTTGACAAACAGGTAGTTTTATCCAGATCATCCGAATTGCTGGGCCCCCCTGCAGATGGGTCAGAACCCACAATCACACTGAACGGATGATCCTAACTCCTGATTGATGGAGATTCATTTGTTCAATTTGGACCTTCAACTGTTTTCAACCTTCCATTTGAGGGCCACCAATCAGACAGCTAAGTGCAACTGTTGACTGTGTTTTTGCATTATGACCCGCGTACAGTGGGGTCGAGGATCTGGGTGGTTTGCATTATGTGCATGCCGCACGTACAGTGACCATGTGCATGTATATGGGAGTTTTGCTAAGCCCACACACATCTACAAGGGAGCTCATGTTCCAAGTAGCATACATGTGTGAGATCCAAGCCGTCCACCAGAAGGGTCCCACCATGCAGTTGACCTTGACAGAAATTGAGCCTGTCTACAGTCTACATAACAAATGGATGGCCAAAAAAAAACTCTACAAGTTCTTTTAGCATTTCTTGATGCTTGTGCCTTATGGTTTCTTTTCTTTTCCAAGTCTGAGGGAAATGCTCTAAACCCATTTTGAACCAGGCAAGAGTCATCAATTCTATTTTAATCCACTACTTAGGCTGTGTTTGGATGCAGAAGTGAATCAAATTGCAATCCTTTGGTTTAATCAAGAGAGGAAATGGCAAAACTAGCAATGTTTCCTACTCTTCATAATGAGGAACTAGCCCTCAAAATGCAATTACATTTCTTTTCGAGTCCAACTTGAAAGTGAGGGAATTGTAATTTGGTCCTAGATCCTCAATATGGCTATTTTCACTTTCCTAGACTAATAATTGCAAGTCAATTTGATTGGAATGCTCTAAACCCATTTTTTCGCCGGATCGAGCCATTTTCCAATTCCGTTTTGCTCCAAACTTGGGATGTGTTTGGATGCATAACTGAATTGAAAAACCGTTGTTTAATTAAGAGTGCAATGGCAAAACTAACAATGCTTCCTAGTATTCCTCAATTTGTATGTTTTGGAAGATGATTCCATTTTGCTCCAAACTTCCTAGTATTCCAATTCCATTTTGCTCCAAACTTGGGATGTGTTTGGATGCATAACTGAATTGAATTGCAAACCGTTGTTTAATTAAGACTACAATGGCAAAACTAACAATGCTTCCTAGTATTCCTCAATTTGTATGTTTTGGAAGATGATTCCAGTTTGGCTAATAATAGCAATTCGATTTAATAGAGCATCCAAACACACCCTTAGTTTATTCTTTATCTTGGCTCCTTGTTCTTCAATTTTAGGTCAGTTATGTTGATTCTGATTTTGTTGTCTTTATCATTTCAAGGAAGTCGTGAATCAAATTGTAATGTTTCAGCAATATGCTAGTCGGAGCTCAAGAACCAAAGGGTTCAAAGTCAAGCACGCATTTCAGTTAGCTTTGCTTTTGGCTGTGGGCATCTGGTTTCTTTACCAGATCAAGCAATCGCCAAATACGAACAATGATGATGATGAGAATAGTGTATACAGGCTTAGTAAGGGAAATGGAATAACACATTTGGGTCGTAAAGAGAAACTGGTTTTCAACAATGGGGTCGAGATGGACTCTGACAATAGGAATTTTGAAGATGAGGGTGAGAGGGAGGAAGATGGTGGGGGTGGAGATGATGAATTAGATAGGCATTCCGAAGAGGCTGTCCGCACAGAACATGAAGAGTTGGAGGAAAATGCCACAAGTCACGAAGAAGGAGAAGGTGAAAAGCAGCAAGAAGGTCGACATGAGGATGATGAAGAAGAGAATGGTGATGGTCAAATGAACGGTGGTGATGAAGGGTTTGATTTGGATAAGGATATTAGTGAAGAGAAAATTGATGAAAAGGAGGAAAAGAGCGATGATGAAGACAATGCCGGTATTAAAATGAACAGTGGAGATGAAGCCGAAGATTCAGATAAATATAGGGGTGAAGAGAGAGACACTAATGGAGGTACCGTGGGCAGCATTGCGGTTGATCGGAGTGAAATGAGATATGAGACCCGGGAATTCATGGACGAGAATGGAGCTCCAAAAGAAGGTATGCTTAATGAGATAAAAACTGTTGATCAGGAGATGAGTTCAGATCCAAAAACAATTTCAGACCCAGAAAGTCCAACGGACCGTGGCGGGACTCTAATGACTGAATCGGGCGAGTTTTCATATTCATCTCTGGCCAATAAACAGAATGACACTGAGAAGCAAACCAATGACAAGACTACAAAAAAAGAGACAGTTCAAACCCAAGGAGGAGATGACGCCATTGAGGGTTCAAAGACTGGCACAACTAGTGATGGAGAAACCAACTCAACATCAGAAACAACGGAAGGAGATCACAGAGATTCTGCCTCTTCTACTCCTGTGGCTCCTCCACAAGAGAAAGAGGGGGTACCGGATCTAAAGACACACCAGGAAGAAGAAAATGAGGACAAGAACCCAAAAGAAATTTGAGTGCATCAATTGGAAGTAAATGCAATGCTCTTGTTTGTAAGCAGACGTTATAACAATGTCATTTGTTTTTGCTTGAATTTTTCATTTTCTTAGATGTTTCATCTTGTAGAATTTTTCCAAGGGGGAAATAATAATAATAATAATAAAACTAAGGATGAGCTAGTGTTGGCATGTGCATTCTCTGCAACTTTAGTGTAAGACAGGTAAAGGACGACTCAATGAAGATCCACCAATAGCACAAAAACAGGCTAACTACGCACTATAGCATCTCACGACCATAATTTTATGATTGGTTACCCATTTCGCGTGCCGTTCAACCGTTTAACCAACCATTTTAGGGCATTAGCACAAACATGGGGCAGATCCAAAGCTCAAGTGGACCACATCACAAGAAACAGTGGGCATTGAACGCCCGCCATTAAAAACTTGTTGGGGCCCAAAAGTTTTAGATCAAGCTGATATTTGTCTTATCCCTACGTTGAGGTCGGAGTAGTGTCGGAGTAGCCTTATGAAGGGGTTTGATGGCAAATAAACATTACAGTGGGCCTTGAAAGGTTTCAACGATGGGCATCAATATCCAGTAGTGTGGTCTACTTAAGATTTGGATCTGCCTCATGTTTGGGCCATGCTCTAACATGAGCATGAGCTAGTGAAAAAGACGGATGAGGCAGATAGAACACATGCATCAGTGTAGCCCCACAAATCTTAGTGCTTCAAGAATCAAGCAATCCATGTCCTTATCTACAATGTAGGCCCGGTGTGATGTATGTGTTATATCCACTTTGTTCATCCGTTTCGCCGGCCCATTTTCAGTCATGAGCTAAAATATATGGCAGATCCAAAGCTCAAGTGGACCATATCAGGGAAACAATGCGGATAGAACACCCACAATTAAAAACTTGTTGGGTCCTAGAAGCTTTAGATCACATAGACGATTTCCCCAATATAAATTGTTGATGCAGAACCTTTATATTAAGAAGCCTCTTTCTGATCTATTGTAGTTGGAGAAGATGATATAACTGTCGTCTGCACCTTTAGTAGGGGCCAAAGGAGAAACACCTTATCCCCCACATGTCTATATGTATGAAGATGTAAGAAGAAGAAGATGATGGTATGGGAAGGGAGGTGGATTACACTCCCTTTTTTCTCCTCCTAGTGAGGACAAAGGGGGGATGTCCATAGCTATTTTATGCTTTGTCTCTCACAGCAATAGGATCTAATAAATGAGTAGCTAGGGTTACAGGGGTGTACACTAGTATGGTATTCCAGTGTTCGAATTTCTTTGTATTGTAAGAAAAATCCATTGATATATACATGCACTTATGATCCAATCCCTCTATTATCATGGCCATCCATCATTTATCTAGATTTCATATTGATCAAAACGGTTGACTATCATATGTGAACTATCATATTATCATCACGTCCATTAAAATAAGTTATATCGGTTTAAATAAAACTTTTAACCCCAATTTCATTCTCAAACTTGAGTTGCGGTTGTGCCATGTTGGATTGACTCAGTTGAACTCAACCTGATTATAAATAAAATGGTTGGGTCAGTCAGGTTGGTTGGGCCTGGGCTTGGTGTATTTTAAGTGGGTCAGGGTGGATTACAGGATAATGGGCCATGGGTCCGGTCAGGATGGGAGTTCTTGGTCTATTAAGCCGGCGAGCCCAACCAGAGCCAACCCTAATAAGGAGGTATCCTTACACACATTCATCTAAATTATTTAAGCCATTCATCGTAATCCAAGACCATTTTAACTGTATAATCAAAGGATTGATTAAATCCTCTGATTTTAGAGGTTAGACAAACCGTTGGATGTAGACCGTTCATCTTGGGCTTTTTGTGGAGGTCTAAAAAACTATTTAAACCGTCAGATCCTGCTGACCCACCCATACTATCCGCCTTTCAGCATCAACCCAAACCATAAATCATGGGTTTCACTAAGAGGGACATAGCACAAAAATAGCAAAGATCAAACAATCCCAACCGTCTGATCATTAGTCAACAAAAGGATCGGACATGGAAAGAAAGAGAGATTTCAGACACACAGATGCTCCGAAGAAAGAAAGAAAGAAAAGAGGGCAGAGTGTTGGGAATTTGTGCTGCGGAATCACACAGATCTAGATCTAGGATAGCAATTCAATAGTAACAAGTAATCACAGAAGAACACAAAGATTTAACGTGGAAAACCCTTGCGGGAAAAAACTACGGCACAAAGCAACAGAAATCCACTATGAAAAGAAATTACAAAAGAGAGGACTTACCCGATTCGAACAATCTCGAATCTCACCCTTGCTACACCCTTTGATAATCTTAGAACCCTTTAAGAATCCTTAGAAAACTTTTAGAAAGCTTTAAAATTCCATAGAATAACCCTAGGGACCCCTAATTATAGTTTAGGAAACTCCACTTACGCACCTAGTCCGAAAAAGTCCTGAAACCGTCTCAAATTTACGCAGTCCGTGCAGGTTCTGCGTAACCTCGATTGGTGGAGCCATCCCCTCGACTGGACGAGCGGCCCAGACACCAAAAACATGTGTTCGCTAGACTTTGAGTCGAGCTTGTCCCTCGACCGGTCGAGTAACCCAAAAAAAAAACATTGAAGGCCTCTGACAACGCAGAGTCACGCGAAAATCATACGGTGGTTTGAAGAGCATTTTCGGCCGGGCTCTGAAACCCCACATCTTCCTTCCGTTGCTCCCAGCGAAGGATGGCCCGCTCCACTGCCCGACCTCAAGTCGGGACGGTGGCGGCGCGGGCGTCGTGAAGGGCTGCTACCTAGTTGATCCTACCAGTAGTCATATGCTTGTCTCAAAGATTAAGTCATGCATGTGTAAGTATGAACTAATTCAGACTGTGAAACTGCGAATGACTTATTAAATCAGTTATACTTTATTTGATGGTAATTCCTACTCGGATAACCATAGCAATTCTAGAGCTAATACATGCAACAAACCCTCTGCGCCATGTCTTAAGAGATTTCCTGATGTACGAAACCAAGCATTCTAGACTCATACTTT
This sequence comes from Magnolia changhungtana, assembly GCA_030180095.1. Taxonomy (NCBI): domain Eukaryota; kingdom Viridiplantae; phylum Streptophyta; class Magnoliopsida; order Magnoliales; family Magnoliaceae; genus Magnolia; species Magnolia changhungtana. The sequence continues at coordinate 2,123,671 of JASAUF010000076.1, forward strand.
CATCGGATCCGAGACGAATGACCACTCAATCGTACACCCTTCTCCACCGTTCGATTCTATGGACACCTTGAATGTTGTCACATACCATCCAAACCCAACGTTGTTATCTAAGACCTCGTAGTTTAAAGTTCGTCCAATTGGATCTATGCTTAGCAACTTATCCTTTGCCCAACTAACGGTATCGGCACCACCGACCGATGGGATTGACATGCCGGCACAGTACCTTACGCATCCAGGTTGACCTGCTACACCTTCCAGGATGCGACACGTGTGGATGCTAGGGCGCCATTTGTGTAAGTTGGAGAAGTCCTCTAGAAAGGACCATATCTGATCGGCTATCGCGCTTTTTAGCTTCGCCTTCGCCTTCCCTTCCCACTTCAGTTGTTGGTTGGATTCCATGTCACCAACGGACAGACGGACGGACGGCTGTGAGAGAGATACATATTTTATATCGGTATTATGTTGAAAACCCACTTGTCATTTTGCTCAAGCGCTCATGTTTTTTTTTTTTTTTTTTTTACGAAATTAGTTGATTCTTCCTCTGCAAATACGAGCGACAAGGGGCCGGGTTTGGGTTAGCCTGAGCCCGGCCGTTTTTAAATGGATGGATCAATTCTCGCCCAAATCTAACCCATAATGCATTACAATGCAGCCTGGCCCAACCTACTTAAATCCATGAACCTATATACTTGTAATTGGGTGAGGCTCGGTCTGTTGGGGTCTCTCCTCATGTGGGAGTGGGACCCACATGTGTGGCTTTAAGTAGCTCTTTTAATGCCACATGTATGGGGTTTTTTGGCCTTTTGGCCAAGCAAGTAAAGTGAAAGAAATAGAGTTTTTTTTTTTTTTTCATATAGAGGTAGAGCAATATTAGGAGTAAAAAAGGAGAAAGAAAGGAGAAAAATTGAGTTTTGTAGAAAAAGAAGATCAAGAGTCTTCTACAACCGAAATCTATGTATCTAGTTCATGAGGGTCTATTGAAAATGTTGGTTTCTTCGATTGACTCCTCCAAGAGTTGTGTTAGAGGTTTTCTACAATCCATAGTTGGTGAGAAAATTATTTCTTTCATGTTGCTTGTAATTCACCTTTAGATTATGTAATTTAAGTTTTCAAGAAAGGTCTCTTAATTATTGTACTTCCATTATTTCTATTATAGTGGAGTTGTATTAGACTAGGTCTCATGTTTTTTCCTTCACATCGAAGGGTTTTGCATGGAAAAGATTTTAGTCTCTTGCATCCTACATGTTTGATGATTTGCTTATTTTATGTTAGAAGTGATTGTCATCCATCAAATATTTTATATTGTTAATCCCATTTATTTGCATATAAAAGGAAAATGTGTGGAGTTTTTCAACAAGTGATACCAGAGATCCATATTTTGTTATAATTATTTCGTGTCTGAATTATGGAGGCAGGCACAAGTCGATGGAAACAATTGGATGATTTGGAAAGTTAAGATTGAAGATTTATTGTATTTTAAGGACTAGTACACACCCGTTGAATGTGTTTTGGCCAAACTGAAAGATATGATCGATGATGAGTGGAAGAAACTAGACCGAAAAGCCATTGGGTTTATTTGACAATGGTTGAATGATAGTGTATTTCATCATGTGTCTACAGGAACTTTAGCACAATCACTTTGGAAGAAATTAGAAGGATTGTATGAGAGAAAGATCGCATGTAATAAAGCTTTCTTGATTAGGAAGCTTGTGAGTTTGAAATATAAATAAGGAAGCTCAATTGCGTAGCATTTGAATGAAATCAAAAGTATTGTAAATCGGCTCTTTTCCATGAATATGATATTAGATGATGAGTTGTGGGCTTTGTTACTTCTTAGTTCTTTGTCCGATAGTTAGGAGATCTTAATGGTGTCTCTAAGTAATTTCGCTCCAGACGGAGTTATAACAATGAACCAAGTAACAAGTAGTTTGTTGAATGAAGAAATAAGAAAAAAAATTATTGAGTTTCACTCAGTCAGAAACACTCATCACAAAAAATAAGGGGAGAAGTAGAAGTAAAAAACTTCACACCGTGAGAAGTCAAAAGGAAAATCCAAATCAATTAAGAAATGATGTTGATTGTTATAATTGCGGCAAGTTGGGCTACTATCAAAATAAGTGTTGAAGGTCCAAAATAGAGAAGAAAGAAAAATGGAAGGAAAAGCAAGAAGAGAATGACACAACTGCAATTACTTTAGATGGTGATATTATTATCTTTTTAGGTTGTGAACAATCATGTCTCAATTTCACATGTCAAGACATAGTTGGGTTGTTGATATTGGTGCTTCATATCACGCTACTCTTCGTAAAGACTTCGTCACATCTTACAAGTCAGGGGACTTTAGTATTGTGAGGATAGGTAATAGTGACTCTTAAAAAATTGTGGGGATGAGTGATGTGCATGTTGAGACCAATGTTGGTTGCATGTTGGTTCTCAAGGATGTGAAGCATGTACCCAATATTCACCTTAATTTAATTTTTGAGGAAAGATTGGATGAAGAAGGCTTCAACAATAATTTTTGTGATGAACAATATAAGCTTACAAAAGGGTCTCTTATTATGGCAAGAGGCAAGATGATGTAGGACAATTAACCACTTGCTCTAAAAGCTCGAACTGTTAGAGTATGTCGAATTATTACCTTTATCTTATAGCCCAGGCATTACATCTCATGAGTTTTAAGACCTCGGCCGAACCCCCTTCGTGGGCCCCAAATCACATGGGCCGCCACTCCGAGTGTGTCCCCGCATCCCACGGGCTACCCCACTCTAGCCCGGTGTGAAATGCACATTAATCACCCATGGTGAGGAGTCTCAAATACGAAACCTCCTCCATGGGCCGCACCCACCCCGAGTGTGCCCTGCATCCCACAAGCGACTCCACTCGAGCCCAGTGTGAAAATGCCCCTACATTAATCGCCTCCGGTGAGGAGTCTCGAACCCGAGATCTCCCGCTCTGATACCAATTTGATGCAGGAAAATTAACCACTTGCTCTAAAAGCTCGAATTGTTAGAGTATGACAAATTAATCCCTTTATCTCTTAGCCCAGGCCCCATATCTCATGGGTTAGACCTCGGCCAAACCCCCTTCGTGGGCCCTAAATCACATGGGTCGTCCACCCCGAGTGTGTCCTCGCATCCCATGAGCTACCCCACTCAAGCCCGATGTGAAATGCGCATTAATCACCCCTGATGAGGAGTCTCGAACACAAGACCTCCTCCGTGGGCCGCACCCACCCTGAGTGTGTCCCTGCATCCCACAAGCGACCCCACTCGAGCTCAGTGTGAAAATGCCCCTACATTAATCATCTCCACTGAGGAGTCTCGAACCCGAGACCTTCCGCTCTGATACCAATTTGATGCAGGACAATTAACCACTTGCTCTAAAAGCTCGAACCGTTAGAGTATGGCGAATTATTCCCTTTATCTTATAGCCCAGGCCCCACATCTCATAGGTTTTAAGACCTCGGCCGAACCCTCTTCGTGGGCCCCTAATCACATGGGCCACCCACCTCGAGTGTGTCCTCGCATCCCACGGTCTACCCTAATCGAGCCCGGTGTGAAATGCGCATTAATCACCCCTGGTGAGGAGTCTCGAACACGAAACCTCCTCCGTGGGCCGCACCCACCCCGAGTGTGCCCTTGCATCCCACAAGCAACCACACTCGAGCCCAGTGTGAAAATGCCCCTGTATTAATATTTGATGCAGGACAATTAACCACTTGCTCTAAAAGCTCGAACTGTTAGAGTATGACAAATTAATCCCTTTATCTCATAGCCCAGGCCCCACATCTCATGGGTTAGGACCTCGGCCGAACCCCCTTCGTGGGCCCTAAATCACATGGGTCGTCCACCCCGAGTGTGTCCTCACATCCCACGAGCCACCCCACTCAAGCCCGGTGTGAAATGCGCATTAATCACCTCTGGTGAGGAGTATTCAACACAAGACATCCTCCGTGGGCCGCACCCACCCTGAGTGTGCCCCTGCATCTCACAAGTGACCCCACTTGAGCCCAATGTGAAAATGCCCCTACATTAATCATCCCCGGTGAGGAATCTAGAACCCGAGACCTCCCGCTCTGATACAAATTTGATGCAGGACAATTAACCACTTGCTCTAAAAGTTCGAACTGTTAGAGTATGGAGAATTATTCCCTTTATCTTATAGCCCAGGCCCCACATCTCATGGGTTTTAAGACCTCGGCCGAACCCCCTTCGTGAGCCCCAAATCACATGGGCCACCCACCCCGAGTGTGTCCCCGCATCCCACGGGCTACCCCACTTGAGCCCGGTGTGAAATGCGCATTAATCACCCCTGGTGAGGAGTTTCGAACACGAAACCTCCTCTGTGGGCCGCACCCACCCCGAGTGTGCCCCCGCATCCCACAAGCGACCCCACTCGAGCCCAGTGTGAAAATGCCCCTGCATTACAAGAGGTGTTGCACTTTATATAGGACATAAGTACAATTATACAGGGCCAGGGTGAACACAACAAGGAATGATTCTCCTATTGATGTATGACACAAGCGGTTAAGTCACATGAGCGAGAAAGGCTTACATATCCTCGCCAAGAAGAAGCTCATTCATTATATAAAATGTACGCCTTTAAATAGTTGTGTTGATTGCTTGGTTAGAAAACAATATAGAGTTCCATTTCATAAAAATCATTTTCAAAAGAAAATAAATGTTTTGAAATTAGTTTGTAGGTGGTGATTCTTACTTTTATGCTTTCATAAATGATGTTTCTATAAAGGTATGGGCATATGCCTTGAAGACTAAAGACCAAATCTTGGATGTATTTAAGCATTTTTATGCTATGGTGGAAAGGGAAATAAGTAAATCGTTGAAGTATATACGCACAGATAATGGTGGCAATTATATTTGGCCATTTGAGCAGTATTGCAAAGGCCATGAAATTCGTCATGAGAAATTCATTCTAAAGACTCCACAACATAATAATGTAGCAGAAAGAATGAATTGCACTATTGTGGAAATAATCAGGTGCATGCTTTCAAAAGCCAAATTTCCAAGATTATTTTAGAGAGAGATTATGTGAATTACTTGTTGCTTAATTAATCTATCTCCTTCAACTCTTCTAGATGGAGATGTTATACAAAGGATAATGATGGGGAAAGATGTTTCATATGAACACGTAAAGGTGTTTGGTTGTCAAGCATTTGTACATGTTTTCAAAGATGAGTGGTCCAAACATGTTGACAAGGCAAAATAGTGTATCTTCTTGGGCTATACAATGAAAATTTTGACTACAGGTTATGGGATTTAGTTGACAAGAAGGTAATTAAAAGCAAAGATGTGGTCTTTTTTTTACCAAACAATTGAGGATTTTGAGAAATATGAAAAGCTCCTACCTAGTGTTGATGATCTTATTGGTGTAGATCTAGTCCCTCCTCCCATGGTGCATGATGATGGGGGAGATGCGCAAGGCCAAGAAGAGATGGTTGGTGATGATGTTAAACAAGAAGAATATGGGGAGCAGCTCCCTCAAGAATCACCAGTTATGCCTTAATTGAGAAGGTCCACTAGAGCGAGCCAACCATCTGAAAGGTACCCACCTCGTGAGTACGTAATGCTTACAATGGGGTGAACTAGAGATCTATCAAGAAACTCAAAATTGATGAACATAAAGGAGAGTGGATAAGAACTATGCAAAAAGAGATGAATTCTTTGCATAAGAACTACACCTATGACTTGATAAAGCTACTAAAGGACAAGTAAGCACTAAAAAATAAATGGGTATTTAGGTTGAAGGCTAAAGAGAAAAACTCACAACCAAAGTACAAGGCAAGGTTGGTTGTGAAAGGATTTGGGCAAAAGAAAGGCGTTGACTTTTACGAGATTTTTTTTATTTTTTGTAATAAAGATGCCATCCATCCGAGTCGTGTTGGGTTTGGCGTGAAACATGATTGAGCAACTAGATGTCAAAAAAGCATTACTACAAGATGATTTGGAGGAAGAAATATACAAGGAGCAATCGGAAGGTTTCGAAGTCAAAAGCTATGAGCACATGGTTAGCAAATTGAAGAAGAGCCTATATGGGTTGAAATAGGTTCCAATATAGTGGTACAAAAAGTTTGATTCATTCATAATGGATCATGGGTGTAAGAGAAAAGCTTCAAACCATTGTGTATTTACTAAAAAAAAAAATTATGGTGATATATATATATATATATATATATATATATATATATATATATATATATATTGCTTTACGTTGATCATTTGTTGATTGTTGGTCAAGATGTTGGTAAAATTAACAAGTTGAAAAAGGAGTTAAGCAACTTATTTACGATAAAGGACTTTGGACACGGACAACAAATTCTGGGCATAAAGATCTTTCATGATAAGAAGGCTAACAAGCTTTGGTTATCACAAGAAATGTATATTAACAAAGTACTTGAAATGTTTCATATGAACAAGGCAAAACATGTCGATTCTCTACTTGCAGGTCGCTCCAAGTTAAGTAGTGAGCAAAGTTCCTTAAGTGAGAAAGAGAAATAAGAAATGAATAAAATTTCTTATGTATCTGCAGTAGGAAGTTTGATGTATGCTAGGTATGCACGAAGCTTGACATCGCATGTGCAGTTGGTTTTGTTAGTAAATTTCTTGCAAATCCTTGCAAAGAGCATTGTGAAGCAGTTAAATGAATTCTCAAATATCTCAAGGTTCATTCGATGTGTGTTTATGCTTTAGAGGAGGTAAGCTGTGTTAAAAGGCTACACGAATGCAGATATGTGTAAAGCCACAAATTCCATAAATTGAGTATGGTACTCATAGGGGTGCACATTGAGTCGAACCGAGTTGAGCTGGCCTCAACTCGACTTGGCTCGGCCACTAGCTGACTCCAGCTCGAACTCGGCTCGGCTAGGTCCTCGAGCCTGACTGGCCAGCTCGACTTGGTTCGATCAGCAGCTCAGGCCATTTTGAGCCGAGTTCGCCTGTGCAGCATTTTTACGAACACATTGATTGCACCTTCAAAATCTCACTGTATGTAAAACAGCAGTAGTGGTTTTACAGGTATTTCATCAAACACCTTCTAAGCAACATAAAAAATCAAGAAAAAAGGGTATTTGTTTCATATACATACCTTCCTTGCCACCAGCCACACTTCGTTGAGTCATTTTATCAAACACTTGGTGAGCAACATCAATATCAAAGTAACTGAGTCACCAAACTGGTTCGATTTGAGTTGGGTTCGATCCGAGTCAAGTCGAGCTGGGGCCAGCTCGAACAAGGCTCAAACTCATTTTCGAGCTAAAAAAATCAGCTCAACTCGGCTCGAACTCAGTTTTGAATCGAGTTGAATCGAGCTTTTTCGAGTTGAGTCGAGCGAGCTAACTGAGCTAGCTCGGTTCGTGTACACCCCTAGGTACTCGTGCCCCAGAATTTTGGGTGTTATCTTAATTATAAAATTATACAATTTATATAATAAATTACCACATTTGCATTTATTCCATGTAGTAGGCATCGAGCAAGTAAGATATGATGAAGGAATGAGAATCAAAGCAAGTGTTCACAACATTCACACCAGTCCTCCAGATGGGGACTTATTACAATCACATCACATGAAGGTCCAAAAAGGTGAATGTTTAATAGAAAGAGAGCCAATTATTGATTCACTTCGAAGCGTTCGGCAGTGCTATACTGAGGTGCCTCCTCCGATGGTTCCTTATCCACATCTCTCGCTAGTCCAGATCCATTTGTTTAGTGTATATACACATAAAGAGTGAGTGTCTATCTCAGTGAAGAATTCCCACCAAGGTTTCATATCCAACATCATATTCAAGAATAGTTTATAATAAACAAGCAAAACATTCGCAATTATCAGATCAATATAACATCTTCATTAAATCCATGAGTGGATGCATGAACCACGAAATGGTATCATGATCCGGAAATCACAAAGTGACATACATGGTAACATGATCCAGAAATAAGGAAGGAACGTGCAATGGTAACATGATCCAAAAATCACAAAGTGATGTCAATGGTAACATGGCCCGGAAATAACAAAGGGACGTATAACGGTAACCTGACTTGAAAATCACAAAGGAATGTACAACGGTAATACGATCCAAAAATCCCATGAAATTGACCTGGAATCACAAAGTGACATGCAACAGTGTCATTAATGCACTAAAATACAGGATTAGGCCATCGTCTTATTAGTCCGGTTTACACGCAATCTATTATGAGACCTTTTACACTTAGTGAGCTACAATGTCTCGATACCATAATTAGTTAAGAGGAACAACATAGATTTGGTTTACACATAATTCCATAACAGTAGGTATAGTTTCATGTTTAGAACCTAACAAAGGTTCGTCACCCATAATACATGGGCTTTCAAGGTAAGTCACAAAGCGAAGAATAATGGGATCATGACCCAGAAATCACAAATTGCATATAGGGGTGCTCATTTAACCGGTAGAACCGTGGAACCAGACCGGAACCGTTGGATCGGTCCGGTTTGGTCCGATTCTGGACAGCACCGGTTCCGGTTCCGGTTCCAAATTTTAAGAACCGTTGTATACGGTTCAGTTCCAGTTTAGGGGCAGGTAGAACCGATCCGAACCGTGGAACCGTGGTCCCCACCTCTTTTTACACGTTAGTCGTTACTACAAAGAGGATGAGCGGAGTAGATCTCCGAGAATGCCATCAGAAGTGGGCCTCACTTATTTTTTTTCAAAATATCCAAATAATGCAAATACGTCTACGTTGGATTGGGTTTTGACAGTGGGCCCTACCCATCATCCCTTTTCGCGATCTGAACCGTCCATCATGTAGGGTGTTCAAAAACATTCCAAGGGACGTTCCCCTTTTCAACAGAAAGCGAGAAAAGATGGGGTATCTGCTGTCCATACAAAGCAGAAACCGATCCGGAACCGAACCGGTTTTCACGGTCCGGTTCTGGTTCGGTTCTAGTGTGCTAACGGTTCGGTTCCGGTTCCGAAAATCCTAGAACCGTTAGAAACGGTTCGGTTCCGGTTTTACCCTGGAAGCGGACCAAATCGACCCGTGTGCACCCCTAATTGCATTGAACTGCGACATAATAAAAAATCACAAATAATGTCTCAAATCACAAAATTTATGGTATTAAGATCATATCCAACATAAACCACTAATTATAAAGGCAAAATCAAATGAAGCGTGGTTCAATCAAACAACACATAAATTCAATTTTCAAGTGCTAGAGGTGGGTCATTTCAACCACACTCTTACAACAAAATTAATAATCAACATCTCTACATTAGGATACAACTCATGCATGAGTTGCTAACCCAATGAGTAAACCGTGACAAATTTTAGCCTATAATACAAGCATGCATCTTTAGTAAAACCATATGAACGTCAAGGATCCATCACAGATGCTCATATTGGCATGCATGGTTTGTTATTGTTTGCCGCTTGAAGATGTGTGTGCATTCTAGTGCTTGTTTACCGGAAGCGGGATATGTCATGCATGCCCCTGACTGGATGGACTTTGATCTAGGCAGGGGCCCACCGAGATGTATGGGTTTTATTCATGCAGCCCATTCATTTTTCTAGATCATTCTAGGACATGAGTTCAAAGATAGGAAGATTGAAGGCTCTGAGTAGACCACACAGTGGGGGTTGAATGTTTGTCATTAAAAACTTCTCGAGAGCTTAAAAAGCTTTGATCAAGCTGATATTTGACGAGTCTATAAAATCCACTTCTTTGTTTATCTATCAAATCTTAGTTGAATCAAAGATAATGCTTTTTTAAAAAAAGAAGAAAAAAAAAAAAAGCATTATAACAACAGCCAGATTGCTCTGGAATTTCTGAATTTTTAAATGACATAGTCAACTTAGCAAAAGAATAAATTGCTCGTAAGTGTGCAACTTGGGTGTGTTGGGTCGAACCCTAGACCCAACCAAAGCCACCCAAAGCAACCCAACCTGGATTTGCAACCAAAGCTCAACCCAAACTAATCTAATACTTGGACAGGGGTGGGCATACCTTTAGCCCCACATGTCAATCATAAAATTTGAGTTCCATCATGTCGGGTTGGCCCAGTTCTACCGAACCTGACCAGTTACAATGTTTAGGCCAGATGGATTTAAATGGGTCAGACCGGGAGATTCTAATGTATTACGGGTTGCGTTTGAGCCAGAAATCATAGTCCATTTTGTAAAAGGCAGGGGTCTGGCTGACCCACCCGGCCCATTGGGAGATTCCAACGTAGGGACCATAGGTTCGAACACCACAATCAAAAGGGTAATTCAGTCATTTCAATAAGACATGGGTGCTTGAGGAAAGTAATAAGAGGGTATTTAAAGTAATACAGACACAAAATCTCCCTCTTTCTTTCTTTCTCTCTCTCTCAACCGTCCGTCCGTCCGTTGGTCACATGGAGCCCAATCAAGAGCCGAAGTGGGAAGGGAAGGCGAGGGCGAAGGTGAAAGGCGCAACAGCTGATCAGGTATGGCCCTTTTTAGAGGACTTCTCTAGCTTACACAAATGGCTCCCTAGCATCCACACGTGTCGCATCGTGGACGGTGTAGCAGGGCAACCTGGATGTGTAAGGTACTGTGCTGGCAAATCGGTCCCATCGGACGGTGGTGGTGAGACCGTCAGTTGGGCCAATGAGAAGTTGCTAAGCATAGATCCAATCGGACGGACTTCAAGCTACGAGGTCTTAGATAACAACGTTGGGTTTGGATGGTACGTGGCAACATTCAAGGTGTCCACAGAATCGGACGGTGGAGAAGGGTGTACGATCGAGTGGTCATTCATCGCGGATCCGATGCAGGGATGGAGTCTAGAAGGCCTTGTTACCTACATCGACGAATCTCTGAAAGCCATGGCTCAGAGAATGGAAGATGCTCTTCAAACTAGCGTATGATTTTCGTGTGGACCCTACTCTTTTTTTTTTTTTTCATGCTTATCTTTTTGATGTGTGTGATCTAAAATCCCTCTTTATTTTCATATGCGACAATCCATCTAGAATTCAACGGTTATCTGTTGACCACTGATCGTACGGTTGGGATTGGTTTGTCTTTGCTATTTTTGTGCTATGACCCGTCATTATTAAGAAGCCCATGATTTTTGGGGTTCGAGTTGATGCTGAAAGGCAGCCGCCGCAGCCCGGATGGGTAGGGGTGTTAATGGGCCGAGCTCGGGCCTCAAAAATCAGAATTTTGAATAGGCCCGGCCTGAAACAGTTCAAATCCAGAACGAGACGTACCAGGCCCGGCCCATTGAGAGAGGCACGGAGGATCTCACAGTAGGATATGTGGGATTTTCGCACAAAGCCCGAGATAGACCATCTTCTATGGTTAAGATAATTTCAAATTAGGATAAATTATTTAGATATTTTAAAATGTAGTTATTCCCTAGAATCCCTTTTACTGGGTTGTAGTGAAATAGTTGTATTGTAGGTCCCACGGATGCGCACTTGTGGTGTTTGCAAGATGAATGTGTGCCTGGTCACCTCTTTATTAGGGTTGTCGATGGGTCCGGTTCTGGTCGGGCTTGCCCCCTAAATAGACACACAACTTGTAACCTAACCAGATCCACGCCTCATTTACCTATGATCCACTCAAAAAACAACCAACCCGGCGGGCTCAACTGACTCGATTAACATGGCATGCCCACAACTCAATTTTGTAATTGGGGCTAAAGGTATGACTGTCCTCCCCAAAATTAGTGAACCCATATAAACATACAGATATCTATGTATTTATACTTATTTTGTTAATTTGTTTTGGTTTGGCCATGTCGAACCAGGGTTCAATCGGATCCCAACCCATCACATTTTCTCAGTGAGCCCGGGACTCACTTCCACATAAGGGTGGCAATGGTCTGGGCTGGGCCCTTGCCTGACAAGTCCTACTTATCTTGGGGTTGGTTTTGGGCCTCCCATGCATGACCCAATCAATTTTTGAGTCAGGCTTGGGCTTGAATCACTTTAGCCAAAGCTAGCCCCAGCCTGGGTGTGCTGTTTTTACGGCTGAAGGTTGGGAGGGTTGGGTCAGGTTGGTGCTCAACCCTAGCCCAACCCAAGGCTCCTATACCTCAAACCTAACCAAACCCAACCCAACCTTGGGTTAGGAATTCTCGACCTAGAGTAACCCAAGCGGGCTCGATCAAGTTGGTCCGGTGGATATATGCTAATATTTTCGTTATTACATTAATCTATTATACTTTAATACATGTCTTACTTTTTGTACCTTTGATTTTATTAATTATATATGTAGTTATTTATCATAAAGAACTTCATTTTTTCTAAACAAATAAACTAAAATATAGTACAAATATTCTTTTAAAAGTCATGTTGTGTAGCACGCAAACTATTTGGGAGAGAGAAGTCTGGTGCATCTTGTTAGCCTGTGTCATCAAAAGTGATGTGGACCAATGAGATCCGATGGCACTAGAATTTCATGTGCCTTCAACACAGGTGATCAGCACTCAATTATAATTTATAACTTATATATCGATTGGGTTGGGGTTTGGGTTGGGTCGGGCAACCCAAGGCTGACCCAAGTTTTATCAGGTTGGTGTTTGTATAGCCCGAGCCCGAGACCCAACCCGATACATTCTGCCCGAGCCCAACCGCTGGGTCGGTCACAGGTCAGTCGGGTTGATGTTGGGTCGGGCCAAACACCGGCCTAGGGTCCTAAGTTTTAGGCCCAGGTCAAGGCCTACCCTGGCTCGGCCCGGCCAACTAAGTTTGTCAATGGGCTGGGCTCGGGCCTAAAATAAGATTTAAACAAGCAGGCCAGACAGCCCGGCCGGAACCAGTTCAAAATCCAGGCCGAGAATTACTGCAGACCCAGCCTGTTGACAGCCCTAACGCCAACCAACTGCCATGCGGGCCCACGCCTTCCAACTATACTGCTCGCCAGAATGGCCATCCCATCCTACCTTCATATGCTGATGTACTGCTTCAGTTCGGCATGAGATCTCGGCCATTCATTAGGTGGGGCCCACTACGAACATGCTCTGTGTCAAAACCATACAAGTTCGTTCATAATGTGGGATTCTCGCATATGAAAAATGGATGGAGTACACCTGAAATTTACATTACACAGTGGTCCAATCAAGGAATTGCATCTACCTGATTTGGGTCCTACCCAAGTGTCCTAGTTCTCCGTATGCAGAAACCAATGTCAATGGGCCGTGCGGGCCTTAAAAATTAGAATTTTGAATAAAGCTGGCGCAAAGACCCGGCCCAAAACAGTTCAAAATTCGGGCTGAGACGTACCCCAGACCCGGCCCGTTGACTGCCTTAGTAGCCATGGAATTTGGTTGGATCAGTCGAGCCTAATCCAATTACAATCAAACGGGCTTGTTTGGGTTGGGCTTCGGCCGGAATATCTATGCTGTGGGGTTGGAAAATATTTTGGGCGAAAAAACTGTGGGGCCCACCATGATGCAATGTCATATCTATGCTGTTCATTCATTCCGCTGGCTCATTCTAAAGCATGAGCCCAAAAAAATGAGGTAGATCCAAATCTCAAGCGAACCACACCACACTAAACAGTGGGAATTAAACACCTGCCATTGATAACTTTTTGGGGCTACCGAGGTTTTAGATCAAGCCCATTTTTATATTTTTCCCTTAATCCATTTCCGTATGACCTTATGAACAGGTTGGATAACAAATAAGCATTATTGTGAGCCTAAGAAGGTATTAGCTAGCTTTCAACAGTTGAGCTCCAAACTCATCTATTTTTGGACTCATGGCCTAAAATGAGCTTGTGGAATGGATGATCATGATAGATATTACATATTCATTATAGTGGGCTTACAAATTTTGAGCATATAAAACACACGAAATTTACGTAAGATTCGTATGATTTTTTGGGCCAACAATTCCACATGGGTGAAATATAGTGTAATTTGGAAAATCAGGCCTGTATTGTAATTACCATATGTTTGAGTTGAGTGGAAAGGAACGTGGTGAACCCAGCATAGTGGAGCTAGTAGTGTATGGACTTTGTAGGTTTACCGTGATGTCTTTTATCTGCACCGTCCATCCATTTTGCAGATTAGTTTAGGGCATGAGCTCAAAGTAAACTCAAATTGAAGCATGATTAAAGCTCAAGTGGACTATACTACAAGAAATTGTGCAGTTTGAACACTTACCATTGCAAACTTCTTGGGGTCTACATTTTCCCTTCGTCCTCGTCTGTCTGATTAATAGGTTGGATGAACGTGATGAGGTCGATCACCGTCTTCCTCAAAGATGACTACTCCGAATCCATGGAGCTTCTCTGGACTTCTCATAGAGATTTCTCGGATTTCTTGAATCCACGAGGAAAGAAAGCAAGAAAATAGAGATAAACTCTAATAAATTCGAAATTTAATTGATGAGTGAAATAAACGAGTTCACAACCCTTTAAATAGGGATACAAGCAATGGGAGAAAAATCAAAAGCAAACTATAACTAAAACTCCTTAAAATTCCTAACTTACTCTCCTAATTATTCTAAGCACTTTTCATGTTGGACACAACTCCTAAAGCTCAACTAATGAAGAGTTATAATTAAACTAAAACTTACTATTTATAGTAAAAACGGAACTAAACATGAAATTCAACCGTCGATATCATGGAATCTCTCAAATTCAGCATGCATGTGAAACCCAGCATAGCTAGGTTGGTTTGCTAAAGTAGCTCATAATACCCTAAAATCATATGTGGTATGTCGAGTAACTCATTCCGGATTATGAGATATGTCTGTTTTAAGGTTCTAACGGTCTTGATGATTTCTACCTCTATCCGACCTTCTCTTGTCCATCTTACTCATGAAAGTGTCTGCGACCCGCTCTACATCAGGTTTCAACATTGGTTATCATGAAAGTGTCTGCGACCCGCTCTACATCGGGTTTCAACATTGGATATCATGATCCCCCATTGTTTTTGTAGTGTCATTTACTTGAGCTTTGGATATGCTTCAACTAGGCTCATGCCTTAAAATGAGCTGGCAAAACCAATGGATGGTATGGATGAAACACATACATTATAATAGGCCCTACATGGTCCTTGCACTAGTAGCTCCGTGGTGTTGGGCTCACCATGCAATCTGCATCCATCCTGGAGGGTTGCACCTAATAAATAGACTCGCTTCGGTGGTGACCCCTCCACCAGTACTTGAAGAGCTCTGTAGGCCCACCATGATGCATGTGTTTATTCATGGTGTCCATCCATTTTGCCAGCTCATTTTATGGAGGCCCCAAAAACGAGGTAGATTCAAATCTCCGGTAGACCACACGACAAGAAACAATGGTGATTGAACGCCTACCATTAAGAAGTTTCTAAGGCCTACTTCAATATTTATTTACCATCCAACTTGCTGATCATTAGGTTACACAGACCTGGATGGCTGGAAAAATAAATATCAGGTTGATCCAAAACTGTTCTGGCCACCTGAAGAATAATTAGCATTCAATCACCACTTTTTCTTATAGTGTGGTCAACCTGAGATTTGGATCCACCTCATTTTTTAGCTCATGCTCTAAAATAATCTGAAAAAATGGATGGAGGGCGTTGATAAAACGCACACATCATGGTGAGGCCCACAGAGCTTTCTCTAGCAGTAACAGCACCGAGCTGGGTACTGGAGGGGTACCGTATCCGAGTCCCTGATGAATGGGTTGGATGTAGGGCTGCACACGAGATAAGCTAGCTCGACTCAGGATTGACTCGGCCTGAAAAGCCTATTCAAGGCGAGTCAAACTTGTTTACTAAAGCTCGAGTTGAGTTCAAGCCAAGTTCAACCATGGTGTATTTCAACTCAACTCGACTCGAACTCGACTTGACTCGAAGCTCGAGCTTGAGCTCGGCTCGAGTAATATATTTTAATAATATATTATATATATTATATTACTATTATATATATATATATATAATATAATATAATATATTTAGGTTTAAAAAAAAAAATTAAAACTTAAAAGTTTTTACTAAAAAACCCTACCCAACCTTACCCAACCCTATTCCCTCTTTTTCTTTCCCTTACCCTACCCAGGGAAACTCAACTCAACTCGAGATAAACTCAACTCGACTCGAACCACTAGCTCGACTCGAAAGCTTTGGTAAACAAGTCAAGCTTCAATGTTGAGCTCGAGGGTGAGCTCGAGCTCGAGCTCGAGTATAGCATGGACGAGTCAAGCCGAGCTTCGCCCACCTCGACTCGACTCGGCTCGATGTACAGCCCTAGTTGGATGATATGTAAACAATATGATGAACCCAACATCCCATCTCCACGTCTATATGATGTGTGTCATCTCCCCGTTGTTTCCCATTTTGCCATATGGTGTGGCCCACCTCAATTATTGATCAGGCTGGCGTCTGGCATTCAGCCCAAACATGATGGGATGCATATGTTGGAAGGAATGGATAGGAATGGCATTCATACGTGACGTAGATCTGCAAGAACCAGAATCTGGTAGAGCCTCTCATATCACAAGTGCCAGGGTAAATTATCATTTGGGACGGCCATCGTGGTTCCCTCCTAAAGATGGTTTTTTTATAATAAAAAAATCACTCCTAGATCAGATGATTCAAGTCATCTGATGACTGGGCAATGAACAGTGGAAAACAAAACTGGTTAGTGGTCAAACATTCAACAACTAAAAGTAAAGAAAGACGAATAGATTGGATCTTCCAATAAGTATTATTTTCCAAACATAAGCCATGCATGATGTGGCCCATTAGATGGACAGCCCCGATTGGCATGTCACCATTAATGTGCACTGTATAGACTGTAGAGATGCTCTGGCGAATCATATCCCGTGATCCAAACGTCATTGTAAATAAATAAATAAATAAAAATAAAAAATAATAATAATAAAAATAATTTTAAAAAAAGGTTAGAAGGCTTTTGTTCTTCTCTTGAATCATGCCTACAATCTTTACCTTTTTTAAAGTCACGCCTCTTGCCGTGAGAAAAGGCAAACCTCCCTTGAAAAAGACCATTTCTTGAACTCTCGAGTCAGTCGATCTGGTCCATTTGGGTCCACCCTACGTTACATGGACTGCCCAGAAAGAATCACACTGTTCAGTTGAACCCATCCATCCGAATGTTAGCCTTCTTTTATTCCAAACCTTGGGAGTTGGGATCATGTGATCCAAAGTAGTTCTTTGTGGGACACTAAATGGACGGTTCAGATTGTTAATTGGACTTACATTTTTATGTATGCTATTGACCAACGGCGATCCTTGCTTGACACACTGATCAGACTGGATGGTAGAAATCAGATCATGAAACCCAAACCACCACCACGACTTATGGTTAAAAATTAGTTGGGAAACTGCAAATTTCTGAAAATAAAATTAATTTTTAAAAAAGATGCGTTTTCATTATTTATATTATAAAAAATAGCCACAAAAATAATTGGCTGTTATTGTTATGCTTTTTGCATACCGCCTATTAAAACCGACTCAAACTAAAAATAAAAATAAAAAAATAAAAATATATAAATACAGTCACCTCTTTTCCGCTTTGGTATTATGACAATACAAGTTGCATTCTTATCTCACCATTAGTTAAAGAGAAAAGGTGTATTTATTTGTTAGGATACATACTGCTAGTTGCAAACTGGGTAGTGGTCAAACATTCAACAACTAAAAACTGGAGAAGCAGTTGCGTGGTATGCAACCTGGGTGGTGTGTTGACATCATCAAGTTAAGCTATGTAGGCCCTATCATCTATATGGGCCCCACCATGATGTATGTGATATCCAAATGGTTCATCCATTTTGTGAGATCCTTTTAGGGACTAGATTGACCGTTTTTCTTTGTTTTATAGTGTGTGGCCCATATGTCGAGCGGATCCACCTGATTCTTGCATGGTGTGTTCTTCGTGGTGGTGGCAAGCTGTTGGATGGTTTAGATCATCAGATCACGCATTTTGATTTGGAATGCAATTTATCATCCAACTAGTTGTACGGGAGACCTCCACATACACGTCTATGTTTTCTATCGTCGGTTGATGGAGTTGCGTGTGTCCTTTGCTCGGTTGTGTGGTCGAGGAGCATGATACTTGTATCTGGCTCTCCTTTTCTTTCATGTCAATATCTGGCCATCCTTCTCTAATATGTCAGTGGACATGAAAAGTAGCTTTGTACGTGACAGGAAGCTTCAACAAGCTAGACAAACATGGATGGAATAGCCCTGCCTGTGAAGTTTCACTTTTGTAACCTTTCAGGAATAAAACTAACTTTTATTTATTTTTTAAATGCTCCACTGCTCATATCTGTTTAAGTTATAGTGCTTTTAGTTGTATCAGTTCAGTTGGACAGCTCAATAAACTGATCTGAGCTTTCCATTAAATCCAGAATACATTTCATAGGTTACCATATAAAAATCATGCTAATCGGATCATCCAATCCATCTTTGGTTTGGCCTTATTTTTTGCAGCCATCCATTTTCTAAGCCATGGATGGGATGGTTACAATTGCCTGACAGAAGTGATTCTTTAGAATGTGAAGCAATTCATGATGGATCTTAATGAATAGATGAATCAAATTATTGATTAAACATATTTTGTGTAAGTGATCTTAGCCGTCCATATTAAATACCATCTATCAAATAGTTTATATTTGTCAGATCAGTGTGATTTTGCATTATAGCCCATGAAATATGCGTTGGACCTAATGAACGGCCTGGATTAATTGATTGGACTATCTAGATGTCTAAATGCAACTGGGAGCACTATAACTTATTGTGCCATGAGAGCACTTGAGCATCTATCCAGAGGACCAGTCACCAACCAGTCATCCAAACACTATCATCTTACGAGAACTAATCACGGATAGCCAGCTTTATTAGAACTTATCATGCAGGCCTATCCTTACCACTAACATCCCAACCATATCATGCAAACGGTGGGACCCACCATAAGCATCACCTGGCACAAAACCAAGCTAGTCTGCTCATCAGGTGGGCCACACCATTAGAACCAATGGACTAGTCTGATTCAACATACAAGTTCAGCCCACTTAATGAACCAAGGGTTCATATTTTCAAGTGTTCATGGTTTAGGGTTTAGATTGCAATAAGCTCTTAACATTTTTTATAAGTTTCATTGAAGCCTAGAACATTATAGGTCACGAATTTGAGAGTATTTTCCATTCTTCTCTAATTTTCGTTTTTTTTTTTTCAAGATGACCCGTGTTTTTCCAAGGCTGGTAGAAGAACTCCGTGATTCTATCACTTCTTTGAATAAAGGTTACTATATCATGCGGCTGCAATTTTCTTCTCATTTCTTACTTGTAATCTTTTATTTATTTTTCAATTTTACATACACATGCATGCATGATGCTGGCATGTGTAGAAGTACACGAGAAAATACACTAGAAACTTCTAGAGTGTTTTCTATTGTTACCCATCTTAGACACTATTGAGTTCTTGGAATGGCATTTGTAAGTGACCTTAACCAACAGCTTGATGTGTGCATCGAATCTAATCCATCTATCATGCGCGCCCCCTCATGTTCTAATTGGAGCCCAAAACTCAAGCTGATCTAAACCTCAGGTGGGTCACACCACCTGGAACAGTCAAAAAGGGACGTTCACCATTAAAAAACTTCCAAACTTTGTGGGACCGGCCATGTTTTATGCATGCCATCAATTCCGTTTAGAAGATCGGCCCCGCCCAAGACAAATGGACATAAAAAAAAATAGGCCATTAAAAAAACATATGGGTGGGCCACACCATACGGTTTTAGAGGTTTTAGGTATAGTTTTACATGGTGTGGTCTAAGTTTTGGATTAGCCTAATGATAGACAGATTAGATGTCGTCCGGCCCACACATCACGCCAACGTTTTGTGGTGCATCCAGCCTCCTATTTGATGTCTAAGCATTCCACGATATGATCTCCTAAAGCTTCTGTGCATGAACGCAGATACCGAGAAGATAATGTAGACCCCACGTAATCTTGGGCCCCGTGAAATGATCTTGTACAGTAGATTCACAGCTTGTATAGTCCATGCACGCTTCTAAATACATGTACAAGGGTTGTATGTAGATGGTTGATAAAACGGAAATAACAATATTATACAATTTCTACATACACTGTACAAAATCACACCAAGATTACATGGGGCACAAGATTATGTGAGGCCACTGTAGGAACGTGCATGTATGCGCGCATGCAGACAGTTGCAAGAGAGTGGAAATTAGATAAGTGCCATTTATAAAAATAAAAATAATAGGGCTAAATATTTATTTATGATGATGTCAAAATCGATAGCAGGTTCAACCACTTCATGAAAAATCTTGTGCATTCATGACTTCTCTTTTCAACCATTGATTGTAGGCACGGGTCTTTCCGTGGGCCACACACATATGCATCAAGGGTTCTCATGAAGGTGAGAAATTTTATATAAATTGAGCTCTAGGGAACTAACAAAGATATACAAGTTCTCAAACTCCTTCAATTAGGTTTTTCTACTCTCCAAACACTTTCAATCTCCCAAGTTTAATGGCGCCCAACGGAGAAACCCTTGTTAATTCCTATCCTAGGAATGACTTCCGCAAGCCTCCAGGTCTCTCAATGCAAGGACTCCAGAGAGCAGTGTCAGACCTCTCCTTTGAGCTGAGCAAAGAAGCGATGGACATGAAGCTCATGCCCATCTCTGAGGTGGAAGATGCTAAGTGTGAGTGCTGTGGCATGTGCGAGGAGTACACGCCAGAGTACATACGGCGAGTGCGTGACAAGTTCCGTGGGAAGTGGATATGCGGGCTGTGTGCTGAGGCAGTGAAGGAAGAGGTAGAGAAGAATGGTGGGGTAGAAGAGGAAGCTTTGAGTACACATATAAGTGCATGTGTGAGGTTTAATAGAATAGGTAGGGCTTACCCGGTTTTGAATCAAGCTGAAGCTATGAGGAAGATACTTAAGAAGAGTAGTCAGATGGAGGGGAGAGGATTTAGGGCTAAGTCCAATAGCCCTAAAGATAGGGGGAGTTCAATGAAGGGGGGGATAGCGAGGAGCTCGAGTTGCATTCCGGCGATCACGAGGGAAATGAGCGATCGGATTTCGCTTGGTTGATTGGCCTGATCATAGGGTTGTGTGTGTGAACGTGCTTGTTAGTAGGGTGGTGTACCATTTTGGTGAAATGGTCTTTATTTGCTCCCTTTCTCTTGTGGGTCATTTTTTGTTGAGTTATCAACATTCCTACATTTTGCCCATTAGAGTTTTTGGAGAATCATATTTCTCCTCCTCTCCAACGGGTATTTTAGTTGGATGACTAACTATCCTGGCAATCCATACCTTTTTTTTCCCTGTTGGGTTTTTTTATTTGGGTGGCTGTCATTAGGGTTAAGGTTATCTCTCTTATAGGACTTGTACTCATCTCTCTCTCTCTCTCACAGGTATCACTATGACCTTGCTCCACATTGACGTACAATGATTACGGAAATGAATGTAACAAGGGCTACTTATCAGAGGTTATGAAGATCAATCACAATGGCCCCACCAACCCATTATTGGATCCTAACCAACTTCCTATTTGTAATTTGTAAGGACTTTAATTTCCCAAATAATGTAATTCGAGTGATATAATATGAATGACTATTTTCAATTATTGTGTTTATTGATAATATTGTCCAAAATCATGCCCAAGACACCGCCAATTGCCACACACATGCCAAATGTACCACCTTGCATTTTCAGGTAAGCCATTTAATTATATAAATGTACCACTTCAAACATAGATGTGGCCTACATGGTCGTCCATTAATCCTCCCCAATATCAGCAACCAAGATAATAGAATAGTATATTCACACACGATGTGGTATTTATGGTCAAAATAATAAAATTATATATATATATAGAGAGAGAGAGAGAGGGAGAGAGAGTCCCGGTCTCCTGCGACCGTGCCGCACGGTGCTTAAGTACGAGCTCCGTTAGGAGCCGTTGGATACGAAACAACGGCTGGGATGAAGCAGCCGTGAGAAGACTCGCGCGGCTGTTTTTTCGGACACACGCCTAACCTTCTGAAGTGACGTCTACAAGCTCTGTGGGCCACACCGTGATGTGTGTTTTGTATCTACATCGCCCATCCATTTGGACAGACTGTATTACGGCATGATGCAAAAAATGATCAGATGCCAAGCTCGAGAGGACCCCACCACAAAAAACAGAGGGAATTCGCACAAAGCCGTCTTCAATGGAGCTTCTGCGAAAACCATCTTTCTTCCTGCTGCATTGCTGATGATGCCCATTATAGTTGTCTTTTGACAGATCCACGCCGTCCACCGTCTCCCTCTTAGGATTTCGACCGTAAATGACCAGTTTTGATCATCTGATGGTGTGGCCTACTAGGATAATCAAGCTGCAATGGCAACTAAACGGTCTTCTTGCGATCAATGTGATGATCATTTGAGAGGACATGGACCCCAAAGGTCGACATAGTTTCGATGGATTTTTCTCCCTCTACCTGATGGATGCTTCCATCCATCTTCCATTTCATGATGGTGGTCCACTACGAAAACACGAAGCCTCTCTTTCACAACAGAGTCGACGTACGTCGAATATGTGAAGTCTAATGTCCCACTAACTACTGTTAGTTAGAAGATCCACACCTCCCATTCGATTCACGACGGAAAACCATCCGAAAAGGAGTGGTTTTGAAGTGAAATCAGCGTGGCCTGCAAGATTATCTACTTAGCCGTCCATTTCATGTTCGATGGTTAGAATGTTGCAACAGCCTGCATGGTTTCAAAATGACACCTTGTTAAGGGTTAAAATTCCCTTCTGAACATGATGGACGATCCGGATCGATGATTTGAATAATGACCGGGCCACACTGAGAAAATTGCAAAAGCACAGTGAAGACGCTGTGCGCTTTTGAATTTGAGGAGAAGAAGTCGGTCACTGGGTGTTGACCAACGTTGGGAGATTCCATGCACAGCCGGTGCACTTGCACTCCATGTACATGCAATGCACGTGTGATCCCAGCATGATGTTCGTGGGAAATCTACTCCGTCCATCCTCTTTGCCATTATGTTTAACGCGTTGAGACCGAGTTTAAAGCATATCCAGATATCAGACGGGCCCCAAATCAGAACTTCAGGGGCTGATTTGTCATTTTAGTCATTTCTACAAGGATATAGGAGCTGAAATTTGACGTATACGGCTAATTCGTGGTTTTAAGGCTGCATACAAAATTTTGAGCTGAACGGACAGACCATATTATCAGAACAAACCCTGTCATGGCCCTCATAACCTTTTAACGGTAGACGTCACTCTTCCCTTTATTTTTTGTGGTGGGGTCCTCTCGAGCTTCGCATGTGATTCATTTTTTGCATCATTTCATAATATGGTCTGTCCAAATGGATGAACGGTGTAGATACAAAACACACATCACGGTGTGGCCTACAGAACTTGTAGACGTCACTTCAAAAGACTAGGTGTGCGTCCGAAAAAATAGCCGCGCGAGTCTTCTCACGGCTGCTTCATCCCAGCCGTAGTTTCGTATCCAACGGCTCCTAACAGAGCTCGTAGTTAAGCACCGTGCAGCACGGTGTGCAGGAGACCGGGATTCATATATATATATATATATATATATATATATATATATATATATATATATATATATATATAGAGAGAGAGAGAGAGAGAGAGAGAGAGAGAACGCTCACTGCAGTTACGGTCGTGACATGCGTACGAACTTTTTTTGATGACCCATCATACGTGATGAATCTCATGAAATCAACGGTTCACATGAAGCAGAACCTCATGAAACCCCATAGAATGAATTTTTACTTTGATCCGAAGCTTTGGTGGACCGTGAAAAATGTAAGCAGCTTCTTTCCTTGATTTCAATTTCTCTTTGCTATGGACGGTATGGATAAAAGTTTTAGATAAAAGTAAGACTTGGTCCTGGGGTTTTCACTAGGTGCTGCTTCACATGAACGGTTCAGATTTTGGATCAACATCATATGATGGGTCATCAAAAAGTTATATATATACGAATGGTTACCGGTATTTATATATATATATATATATATATATATATATATATATGTGTGTGTGTGTGTGTGTGTGTGTGTGTATAGGTAGGCATATTCAAAACAATCCATCTAAATTAGTTCATCAAAACCCAACCTTGGTTGTTACTTACGTGCCCTTAGAGTTCAAGGCTACAATATCATTATTTTTATGTCCCACCTTCACGGAATATGAAGCTCTATTCAATGGTATATCGTCACGTTGCATGCAAGTGGGCTTCCTTTGTGCTTGTTTCTTTTCTACATAGTAAAGAAAAACGGTGACGAACCATGTAAGTTTTGTGGTTCCTCATCTACTTTCGCTTTGCCATTTATTTCTTCTAAGCTGCCATTGCTTGATCTTTGGGCTAGTGGATATTAAGAACAAGGCTCCCATGTTGAACGACTTGGATCTTTCACAAAGTTCCTACAGTTGAATGTGTTAATTGCATGGTTCCTGCTAGTATAGGCACAGCTGTCAGAGTCCAGATCATCTTACCATAGCCACATGGACCCATTTTGATGGGGGCTGGATACCCACTAGATCCGTCAATGGAGTGTACCGAGCTCCACACGGGCAGGGGCTCTGAGGGGCCCACTGTAATGTATGGGTTTTATCCACACTTTCCATCCATTTTTCCATATCATTTTAGGGTATAATCCCAAAAATGAGGCAGATCCAAGGCTCAAGTGGACCACACCACAGGAAGCAGCGCTGATAATGACACCCACCACGTAAACCTTCCTATGACCCACCGTGATGTTTATTTTCCATCCAACCTGTTCATAATGTCACATAGATCTGGATGAAGGGAAAAAACAAATATCAGCTTGATCCAAAACTTCTGTGGTCCCCCAAGAAGTATTCAACGGTAAGCGTTTATATGATCTACCTTATGTTTGATCTTATAATCT
Organism: Magnolia changhungtana; assembly: GCA_030180095.1. Lineage (NCBI taxonomy): Eukaryota > Viridiplantae > Streptophyta > Magnoliopsida > Magnoliales > Magnoliaceae > Magnolia > Magnolia changhungtana. Next base: position 2,148,564 of record JASAUF010000076.1, read on the forward strand.
AAAATGATATGGAAAAATGGACGGACGGTGTGGATAAAACCCATACATCATGTTGGCCCATCAGAACCACTGTCTGTGCAGAGCCTGTAACAGGTGGAGGTAGTACCCAATCCGCATCCTTCAATGGACTGGACCCGAGCTGAGCTAAATGGAAAAGTTTCAACTGGCCCGGCACCACGAGTTCAAAACCAATGCCAGTTCAATACATGTATCTACAATCCACTGTCTTGATAACCTTCTTATATGATGAACGGGTCTGACAATGACTTCTACTGGTTGGTCCAGCTCCAACTTAACCCAGCCAAAAGCTAGGATTGGATGGGCTTTGAGATGACTTTTAGGCCCACAAAATAATATAGCTGGGCCACAACCAATATCATAACGTCTCCCCCCTTTCGGAATCTATGGGCCGCCTGGGTTTGAATTCAGGCCCAATAATAGATGGACAGGTCATTGGTATTCACTATTCACCTATCCAACCTGTAAGAACATTTTCTACGTGATGTGTGACCGTCATCCAATCCGTCCATCACATGTATTACCTCATTAAACCTAAGGGCTCAAAAATAAGATCCATCCATGATATAAATGGGCCACACCAAAGGAACTTCCACCCTTGATTTTCATGGGGAACCACCGTGTTTTTTTTTTTTTTTTTATTTTTTTTTTTATTTTTATTTTTTAAGTACAATCCAGACCATTCTGACCCTTCATCTTGTTTCGATGAAGGGTCATGAAAAAAAAATAAATCAGGCTGTCTCGTAATTCAGGTGGACTCCGGTGAAGAGCACGGTTGGGCATAACCTCCCACATTGTTCCCTTTTTTTTTTTTGTGGTCCGCCTAAGTTTTTGATGGGGCTGATTTTTTAGCCCCAAGGGTTTCATGAAGTGATGCATCTGATAGATGGTTTGATCATACCTTAGCCCTTGAAGTCCATATTCAATTCTTAAACCCGAGCACCGTGGCACTGGGTCAGGTGGGGTTGGTCCAGTCTGACCCGATTACAGATAAATGGGTCGGATTAGATCAGGCCACGGGACAATGGATTGCAAGTCGGGCTCAGGCAGCTTTGACATAAAACCAGATCCGGTCCAACCAAACAAGCATCCAGCTTGTCCGAGTCATCAATCCATGATTTTTTTTTATTTTTTTTGACCCGACCAGATATCTGGCTTATTTTGACATGGACCCAACCCCTGTACCCGAACCAAGTATTAAAAAATGGGCTTTCCACACTGATAATTGGGACAGCTATAGAACCCCCATCGACCCATTTGGTATGAATGATCTTGGTCGTTGATGTGATTTTGCCTTTCTTGCAGTTGAGGGTTTCATGATGGGGCAACTAGCTGTTTGATCATATCATCCTGGCTGTCTATTTGGAGGGCCTAGATTGCACCAAAATCACACGGACATAATGATCATATAGACAGTGGGCTCCACAACCATGCTTGCATGCAACGTGTACAATTACTAGATGCATGGAATATTAACCAACGTGCGTGATTCCCAAACACCCTAGCCTATGACCCAATAAAATGCAGTAACGGTTCACGTTGAATCAAATAATTAATATTCTAATCCATAGAATTTTTGGTGCATGGGTCATTTATATTGTGTTGTTGATGTCTTAAATTTGTGAGTGATAGAGTCTGTTTGTATCTTTGACGGACTGCTCAATGCCATCGAACAAGTGCTTGATGCCATCGAAAAGATTCGAAAAATTCATGAGTTCTTGTTGGAATGTTCTGGTGATTTCTCGATGTTATTGACAAACATGTCGATATCATTTAAGGTGCTATCAAGCGCACGCATAGAATTATGTGAGTGCAAGATTTGTTTCCAATTTTAATTGTGATTCTATAGAGGCTACACACACACACATGTCTGTGTATAATCAGGATCTGGGTGTTGGGATTTTTGACCTGCGGAATCACACAGATTTAGATCTAGGATAGTAATCCAATGACACCAAGCATACAAGAGAACACACAGATTTAACGTGGAAAACCCTTGCGGAAAAAAACCATGGCACAAAGCGACAGAATTCCACTATGAAAGCATCAATTACAAAGAGAAAGGACTTACCCGATTCGAACAACCTCGAATCTCACCCTTGCTACACCCTTTGATAACCCTAAACCCTTTTAGGAATCCTTGGAACTACTTTAGAAAGCCTTCTCATACCCTAGAATAACCCTAGGGACCCCTATTTATAGTTTAGACAACTTTTCTTTCGCATCCTAGTTGCAAAAGGACTCAAATTCGCAGTTTCGCGCAAAATTGCAGAACAAACTGCGTAACCTACGACTAGTCCTGGAAATTCTAGGACTGGTCTTAGCCTCCTTTGACTGGTCGAAGCTCACCTGCGACTGTTCGAAGCCTACCTTCGACTGGTCGAAGCTCACCTACGACTGGTCAAAGACCGCGGAGAAAAACAGTAAAAACTTGCTAGACTTTGAGTCGTGCCAGGACTCGAACCTACGACTGGTCGAGCGCCTCCCACGACCAGTCTAAGCTATCCCACGACCGGTCGGACGACCTCAAAAACTTCATATTTAAGACTTTTCTCAACAATCTCCAGCAAGTCTTCAATCTTCAACCGTGTAGCTCCTTGACCTCTTCTCTTATCTCTGCTTCACATCATAGCTCAAGATCACATTGGCCAACCAGCGCTAATCACGGATCTGATAGATACCTGCTATACCGTCGGCGCGAATATCTCTAAGAAGTCGATCCCTTCTCTTTGAGCATAACCCATCGCTACCAATCTCGCTGTATCTATGTTGTATCCATCTGAAGATCCACCTGCATCCAATCGCTCACCGGCCCACTGGAAGCTCCACCCGCTCCCATATGTCAGTCTAGTACAACGAATCCATCACATCGCCCATAGTCACCTTTCACTTCTCAGCACCAGGCTCACCTAGAGACATCAGAATAGAAGATGAATCCTCTGCGATATTAGAGTCGTCCATGTACCACGCCAATATCTTGCGATCATGCTGTCTGATTCTTCACACAAGTGACTGCTTCACCTGCTCTGTATCCCTGTCCGCACGTCTCAGCCTTCCTGCCCTGCCCGCTCACGTGGCCGTGGCCAACATGCCACACACATGCAGAGGTGAAATGTGCTATATCTACTGTAGCTCACCATTTGAAGTGCTCCCGATCAACCTGTACAAGTTATCGAGTCGTTGTTGTAACAACCCGAAATTTTGGGTGCGAGTTTACCTGTATGTAAGAATGTACGATTACACTTTTACACTTGTTCAACTATACACTTATAGATTTATTAATATTTATGTAGTTTAACTTGAATCTCAACTATAGAAAATAATTTTCACCCCTAGATTACGTCAACCGACTATTGATTAATAGGATAAACCCCTGAATACCCTAGTATTCTCACCCGTTCATCAAACCGACCGTTAAATTAACTATTTACCACTAGATGAGGATATCTAAAAGACCACTTTGAATTTGGACCACTTTATCAAAGTAAAGTAACTACTAGAACTTCATATCCACTCGTATACATGTCAAATTAACATTTTGATCCGTTCACCTTATTTATCAATTATGAAGATGCTTAATTTACCGTCAAAATCATGATTTACGTATTTTATACCTGTGAACCAATAACTTGAATCTAACGGTATACATTTCTAACATAGATCGCATCCAAAAACTACTTTACACATATCCATGTACAAAAATGACCGTACAATAACCCATAAATATGATTAACATTTTAGCCATCTAATTATTTAAAATTTAGACCATCAATTGATCATCCATCACATTCAGATCTGCCAACTGGGTCATCCAAATATTTAAATAAACCATTCATTAGGTAGATCATAAGGTATACATCAAAACTACTGGTTAATGTTTACATAGGATGTCGATAGACGTTGTTTTGAGTTATAAATAGACGTAAGCCATTAAATAGGCATCTTGGTCATCCCTGAGAGATCAAGGCCCAAACTTGGTCTGTTTGTAGAGCACGTAAAATGATAATCTTTGGTAAAGTTTCACCCTAAATAAACGGTTTGAATAGAAAATATTTAAGTTTGAAAATATTTATTAGAAATATGATATAAGACTCATCCATCTCCAGGTACAACTACAACGTTTTAAGACGCCTAGCAAACCACGTTTCTTCAAGACTACACTACCTATCGTCCATCCATTCTTCACTGTCCACCATCCGTTAAGCCAATATATTCATGATCTGGGCCATTCACCTACTAGTCAAGAAGCCGTTAACAATCCATATCAAATCTTGAGAGTTTCCTGTCCTATCATATAGATCACTAGAATATTATATTTGTCTCATCCTTCAGCCCATAACGTAACATGATATAATGAAGTGGATAGGCGGAGTAGATTTCTCATAAGCAACAGGATGGACCTCGCATATGAATGGAAATTAAAATTTGTAACAACTCCAATTTGTGCGTTCCTTAAATTTTGAAATTTGAAAATTTAGTTTTTTTTTTTAAAAAAGAGATCAAACCGGTTGCAACCTCCCTTATCGTTATCTTATCCATGTTATCCGAGCAACTCTCATTTCTTTATAAGGATGGACATTTCTCGCCGATCAAAAAGAGGAAAAAAATAAAAATAAGATAAAAGATAAAATGAGATAAATTAGTGGAAGAACGGCTTGCACAGGTTAGTATTTATTTTATTTTAATTTAGATTTTTATTTTTATTATGTTATTATGCTTCGGGTTTATGTGATGGACGGCGTAGATCTACCATGGGTGCAATGCTGTGCACATATATCAATATGTGCGCATATGCACGATGCACCGTGGAACGCCTTACGCATGTAACAAGAAATAAAAAGAAACACGTAAGTCTTTTTGTTTATTTTACTTGAATTACATATTTGACTTATTTTGCTTACATGGCCCGATCAATTCCGTCCATTAGGTTCCAAGGACCAAAATATGAGAAACCTCCAAAAATTAGACTAAATTAAGGTTTTGGTAAGCCATAATATGCAAAATAGAATTCATTAGGCAGTCACCGTTGGAATATCCATCGAGGACGCAGGGAGTTCCGATGGAGATACCAATTATTTTGACCATTAAAAAATAATTAAGTGGACCAATGAACAAATTGGATCTTACATAGAAAGTTAGGAGAGTTTGAAATAAGAAATGCATATGTTTTAATGGTGAAAGAACGGTCAGTGTTGATTCATGGTAGTATGATTCATCAGAATAACGAATCTACCTCATTTTTCTACCAATGTCCTAAAACTATGTTAGTAAAGTGGTGAATAGAATAGATCTTATGCACATATATTATGTATGGGTCATCATGATAAAAGTGTAACAATATAGAGTGGGAGTAAAAAAACACTTACAAAAGTGAAATTGGGCTATTTACGTTACCGGAATTAGTCTGGATTTATGGGCCTTATATACGGGGCTTTCTTGATGTATGTATCAAATCCGTACCGTCTAATAATTTTGTCACTAATTAAAAGTCTTGGAGTTGGAAAATTTATTCGAAAGAAAACTCATGTGGATCACATCGCCTTAAACAGTGAAAATTAAATGGGCATCTTTGAATATTCTTGTGGGCCACAAAAGTGTTATTTCGAATAGATTTTTTTGGCTCGTCCTTTATGAGGAGATTACCTATCTCATTCATGGTTTAGATTTTCATGAGACCTATCAAAAAAATCAAATAAATAAATAAGTACAAAAAAAAAAGTTTGATTGTCAGTGTTGAAACTAAGTGCGGCTTTTAACATTAGAAACCATCTTGGGTCATCAGATTGTGGACTCATAGTGATGTATACATTGTATCTAATCCATCCATTTGATTTGGAAGGTTATTATGAGTTAAGAGTGTAAATTTAGGACATATCTAAAATGTATGTGACCCATATTGAAAGAAAATAATAGTAGTTGTACAATAATCATTTACGTTATTACAGGTCCCACATATTTCAGATTAGATTGAAATTTTTTTTCAAAGGTCAATATAGCAATGGTAACCATATAATCAATCCAGATCCCTGTAAGTAGGACCCACATAAAAATAAATGTGTGTTAGATATATATAATATAATGTAACTCCACCTTCTGATACACGGTAAAACTTATATAAGTTGCATGCATGTTTATGACAAAATATACGTAGGCTAAATTATGTATCATTATGACATGCTATTAGAAGATCCAAGCCATCCATGTGGTGGGTCATCTTATATAATATCTAGTGTGTCTTTTGGGCTAAGATAGATAAGATGAACCCTATCTATTACGTATGTTACTTGAGAATCACTCCCATATAAGACCTTAATTAGTAATCAAAACAAATCAAATACTTTATGGGTTTAATATATATATTTTTTAATATTATGGTGTACTGCATATGGATTATTTATAGGTATTTTCTGATCCGCTCAATCGGATTCCTTTTTAAATCATCAGGTGAGTAATCCCAACATGTTTCCTCTCCATATGATTAAAATAATTTGTGTTGTGAATGACTTGATTAAATTGTTTATAAACTGATTAATGTTGAGATATTCTTGGATTATGAACATATGATAGGCCTCTCATAAGGAGAGATGTATTTGACTGTTGATATGATTACAGCTGCATCAAACATTCATGCCTGACATCATTAATACTCTTGTGCGATTACCTAAGGGACAACTCATTGTACCCACTAGAAGCCCACTATATGTGGAAGCCTGCCCAATGGGGGGATGCAGGCCTTGCCCATGCCTACCAATGGTAGAAGCCTGCCGAGTGCGGATGCGGGTTGTCGATATCTAACTCAAGCAAGTGGATGGTTTCTATTTATACCCACTTGATGCATCATTAATACCATTCATAGCATATGCTTTAATTATTTGCATTGTATTTCAGATTTTTATGCTTTACTTGTATGTATTATTTTAATTGTACTGTGCACGAACCATGATGGGTTCACTCACTGGGCCTAGCCAGCTGACGGGTTATTGATGGAAAAACCGTACAGATGGAATTGAAGCAGATAGAATGACTCAAGAGTAAGAATATGAAGCCAAACCAGTGGATGATCCACAGGATCAGTGGCCATATTTAACTGAAGACGAGCTTACGTCGTTGGACCAGTAGAACAATTAAATAGGACATCTGTTTCCTATTATTATTTTATTTTTGTTTTAGAATGACTTTAAATTTAAATTTTATTTTATTTTTTTGTTGAATGAAATTTCAAATGAGTGGACTCGTTGATTCTTGTTTAGATGATTCCTAATATGGTTTTGAATATATGATGATGGAAATTATAGGAAGATAATACAAACATGGATGAATGGATGTTAAAATTGGATGTGAACTTAGGATTTATTAAATTGTGCCTCTAAATAATTGTACGGAGAATGAATTAAGTACACTCGGTGTACGTATCATGGGCTGAAACTCGGGTCTGAGGGTATACACTCTTTATCTGAATTTTGGGGCGTGACAGTTGTGCTTTCATGATTACCCGTACCCCCTTAGATACCTTAAGAGCATCATCAATATTGTGTACTTGCATCCTTTTGCCTTAAGTATACCAAGAGAAATCAGATTCTTCTTCAAATCAGGAACGTGCCTGACATCAGTCAGAGTGCACTCCACCCCATCAAACATCCTGATGCGTACCATACCAACAGCCACAACATTACAGGCAATGTCATTGCCCATAAATACCTATCCACTATCGCACTCCTTATAGCTGGTGAACCAACTCCGATGAGGAGTCATGTGAAAAGATACCCCTGTGTTTAGCATCAACTCGTCCTTACGATCATCGCATGACCGTCTGAGCGAAGACACAGACAAAACATCACCATCACATCCACTCGATTCATCTGACGTGGCAACATTGGCCTCCCTGTATGAAGCCTCAGAATCTTCCCTCTTAGATTTATGATTTCCACAATCCTTCTTCACATGTTCTTCCTTCCCACAATTCCAGCACTTTACCTTTCCTTTGCCCTTACCCCTGGATTTGAATCTAGAACCTGAAGAACCTGTACCTTGTTCAGAATTCCTATCCACTGTAAACAATGCATCAGAAGATGTCCCCATGTTGCTGTCTAGCTGTCTCATAGCATTCCCTTGAAGGGCTGAGATAATAGTGTCGACACTTAGGGTTTTATTCATACTGCACATAGTGTCCTTGAATGACTCATATGACGCCAGAAGAGAATTCAGCAACATACATGCTTGTTCTTCATCTTTCATTACTTCCTCCATATCCAGCAATTGGCAAACCAATTTATTAAAGTTGTTGATGTGAGCCTCCAGATCTCCACCCTCTATCATCTTGAAGTTATACCACTGTCGCTTCAAGTGCAGGCGATTTTCAGAGGATTTCTTTGCATAAATATCCTCTAACTTCGCCCATAACTTAGCCGCAGTTTTCTCCCTCATGACGTTGTAGAGAACATCATCCGTAAGACATAAACGGATCGATGATAAAGCCTTCTTATCAAGAGTATTCCAATCACCATCAGTCATAGTAGACTTCCGCTCCTCAAGAGCACCATCTTCGCCTTGCTTGATTAAGGAACTCATTATCTTGATCTTCCATAACTCAAAATTATTTTTCCCTGAGTACTTCTCAATCTCATACCTGACGCTCGCCATTATTATTAATCCCTCAGATTCAGATCTGTGCCCCAACCGACCTCAAGCTTTGATACCACTTGTTGGGATTTTTGGCTTGCGGAATCACACAGATCTAGATCCAATGACACCAAGCATACAAGAGAACACACAGATTTAACATTGAAAACTCTTGTGGGAAAAAACCACAGCACAAAGCGATAGAATTCCACTATGAAAGCATAAATTACAAAGAGAAATGACTTACCCGATTCGAACAACCTCGAATCTCACCCTTGCTACACCCTTTGATAGCCCTAAACCCTTTTAGAAACCCTTGGAACTATTTTAAAAAGCCTTCCCATACCCTAGAATAACCCTAGGGACTCCTATTTATAGTTTAGACAACTTCCCTTTCGCATCCCAGTTGCGAAAGGGTTCAAATCCGCAATTTCGCGCAAAATCGCGGAACAAACTGCGTAACCTACGACTAGTCCTGGAAATTTCAGGACTGGTCTTAGCCTCCTTTGACTGGTCGAAGCTCACCTACGACTAGTCGAAGCCCACCTTCTACTGGTCGAAGCTCACCTACGATTGGTCGAAGACCGCGAAGAAAAACAGTAAAAACTAGCTGGACTTTGAGTCGTGCCAGGGCTCGAACCTACGACCGGTCGAGCGCCTCCCACGACCAGTCGAAGCTGTCCTACGACCGGTCGAATGACCTCAAAAACTTTAGATTTAAGACTTTTCTCAACACTGGGGATATAGAGAAGTGTTCTAGGTTTTTTAAATTCATTCCTAAGGGTTTTAAGTGAATAGCTTTGAGAGATTCGAGGCTTGTTTGAATCGAGTAATCTCTATCTCTTGTATTATTATGGCTTTATGCTGTGATTTTTTTCACGAGAGTTTTTCTATATTAAATTCAGAGTGTTTGTGGTTAGATTTGATCATGCCATTGAAATACTTTACTTGATTCATTTCCGTGTGCTTCCATAATTCTCCAACATAGCATACCCTTCATTTCAATGGTCTAAATCATTTAACTATCCCCAAACTTGCACGAATTGAAAACCTAGCTTACACTAACAATTTACTCGGGATGCTCACGTTTTTGGCTTGCACCATTGGCGTCTATGGTTTTAACCATCCAAACCCTTGATATTATGAACAATGGTGTGGATGGCCCATGGGCCAAAAAGTATCCCAGATGGGGATCCCAACCGCACAATTCTCTGGATTGTGAGATCCTGGTCATCCAGTGTTTGGTCTTATTTCAGTTTAACGTGGACCGTTTCCATGTTTCTTATCTTAACCATCGGTTGTGGGTCATTCATTGAAGGGTTACGACTGTCCACTTGAGGAGATTTTCTTGGATCGGTTTCTCTACATTGAAGGCTGTGGATTTTGGAATGCTTAGCTCACGTGAATTTTGAATTGTTACGAACGTAGATCAGCTTCTTCTTTTGGTTATTGTTCAAAAATCACGAGGACGGCTACTTTTCTACCATCCAATTAAGGAAAGAATAGGGTAATCTCTACCATCAAAAGGAATAGATGGGGGACCATTTTGGGTCATGCTGTGGTGGTCCCTCCATTTCTTCTCTTCCCTTCACACGGATGGCACGCGTTTTTCTTTTTTACTTTTTCATGTTTTTAACTCTCTCTCTCTCATCCCATTTTTCTTCTTTTGCCATTTACGGCTACTATAGCTACAACAAGTGGAGCGGATTAGAGTAACACCTTAGTGGGTGTTTACCCTTAACGTATGGGACCCATCTTGATGAATTTTTTGTATATCTATACTGTCCATCCGTTTTTACATATTATTTTAAAACTTGATCCAAAAATTTAAGAAGATATAAGTCTCAGGTGGGCCACACCATTGGAAAGAGTGGTGAATGACCATTAAAAGTTTTTTGTTGGCCACAACCGTTTTCAAATCAATCTGATCTTTATATTTTCCTTCATACAGGTATGGTTGAGCTTATCAACGGGTTGGATGAAAAATAAACATTACGGTGGGCATTACCGTGGGCCATAGGAAGTTTTTAATGGTCTGCTTTCAATCAACACTGTTTCCTGTGGTGTGGTCCACCTGAGATTTTTATCTACATAATTTTTTGTACCACCTTGTAATATGGGCTGGAAAAATGGATGGACGGCATGGATATACAAAACATCATTAATATGGGCCCTACTGTAAGGGTAACACCTAATCCACAAAACTAGACAAGTCTAGTTCAATGCCAAAATCCGACTAATATGTAACCGGAAGTGGATTGCGTCCTACGGTAATCTGTCCGGGCAGGGATCTGTGGGGCCCACCGTGGTGTAATGGTTTTATCCACGTCGTTCATATCTTTTATCAGATCATTTTACTGCATGATACTAAAAATGAGGCAGGTCCATAGTTCCAGTGGACCACACCAAAGGAAGCTGCAGCGATAATGGCACCCACCGTTGAAACCTTTCTAAGGGCTAGCATCATGTTTTTCTACCATCCAACCTTATTCATAAAGTCATGTATACCTGGATGAAGTGAAAACACAAATATAAGCTTGATCCGAAACTTCTGCAGCTCCCAAGAATTTTTAATGGTGGACGTTCAATCCCCACTTTGTGGTCCACTTAATGTCTTGTTTCCACCTAATTTTTGGGTTCATAGCCTAAAATTATCTTTAAATATGGATGGACGGAGTGGATAAATCCTTTACATCACAGTGGGCCCCACAGATCCCTGTAGGACGCAATCCACTTCCTATGTAACCTGACTTCAAAAAAAAAAAAAGTATGATGCTCCATAATCATCTTGAACACTCTCTATTCTCTCTCCATTACTTGTGTTTGTTTTGGAGATGCTCATCCCGAGGATAGGACTCAGTTTGTACAAGTGGGACCCATAGTGGTTGAGTGATCCGGACCATAGAGCGTTGGGTCTTGCAGCATATGGACCATCGATGTTAGAATCCTTAGATCACAACCATTAGACCGGAAGGTAGTTGAAGGTAGCCTCTCCAACTGTCGTTGATGTATGCAGAAGTACTTCTGCTGTTTATGTTTAGGTCCTGCTCTGGCTAGAAGTTATGGGTTTGGTGAGGTTGCTCCTAATTCTATATGGTGGGGGGTTTTGTGATAGGTGACTCACTTCAAAAACCCGTATATAGATTTCAAATGGCCCATGCATTGATTCAGCCATCCATGCTCTAATCGTGTTACATCTTTAGACATTGAGTAATGCAGAAGACATACAAAATACATGATGCAAACGAGTATGTGTGGATTTTACGTGTACCTATGGATTTGTTTACATATGAGTGCAGCTCACACAAGTCCATTGATCGATGTATAACAATACATAATCATACATGTATATATATACACATACATGTAGATGCATGCTTATTAATAGTAATGTATTCAGTGTTCGATCGCATGAGCACCAACTCAACGGAAGCGCACTCGAACCAGATAATTATGTTACTCTCACGTTATTCTTATGGTGATGACCCTCGAGTGCATATATTTCTAATTATATTTTTATGTCTTGCCACTTGTCCATCTTATCATCTTCATTTTAGCTTCTTACATCCCATGAACGCATTTCTTAATTGCCTTACACTCTATCCCATAAAGCTAGTTTTATAGTCATCCAGCAAAATTTTCCTTTTAATAACACGGGTACATGATGATCATATAAAACTTTAGATGCACTTCTTTATTATAATAGGATTCCCATATCCTGAACCGCAACGTAAGAGTGAAGGATCCAAGAATAACAAGAAAACCCCAACAAGGGTTTCACCCACCTGGTCAATTTATAAAATGAACAATCGAAAAAAGGTTTGGAACTCTATGCTAGATATATCAACATATCCTTTAAATTATCTTTCTTAGTATATCCTAGTTTAGCTTAGTTTTACATAGCTACTGCATAGCAGCTCCTGCTATAGTACCTTAGGAATATAAGTAAGTTTTTGCAACTTTAAGTGTAGGACCGTGATCATCTTATAAGTTTTTATTTAATTAATCACACTTGGCTCGGTTGTCTGTTCTGATAGATGTATTATATATTTATCATTTTCCTTTTGTTTATTCATTTGATTGTCTCATAACTTTTCGATTATAATGAGCACCATTTTCAAATATTAATGAAATTAGTAATTTTTTGCATTCTTTAATGTGTATGTGTACCCTTATTCCTTTGAGAAATATATTAACCTTGAAAGAACAAGTTCTTAAGTCAGTATACTTACGTGTATTGTCATGAGGCAAAATGAACTTGTTTAGTAGAGCTAACCCCTACCCTTTCACAAATCATCTGAATAAAAGCACAAATATTAGTAGTTGAGACGGCCCTAGATATTTGATCTTAGTTTTTCAACCTATTTAACTTAATGCTAGGACACCAGCGGTTCAGTCAAACTTTGATTCAAGTAGACTTTGGCATACTTGTGCATTTTACCTATACTTGAAAATTCAATCTATACCATCGATCATACAAGTGGTCCACTTTGATTGAATTAGCAACAGTAGTATGTAAAGTTGTATGCATAACTCACCAAGATGCTAATCTATGATCATCATCATCTAAGATCCTAATCTTGGATCATCCTATCATACTCTAAGGTCCTAAATCTTAGATTATCTTAATTTACTATCCTAATCTACTCTAACAGTTCAAACCCTCATAATCTTAGATTATCCTACTGTCCCTCGTGAGCAAGTCACGAGCAAATTAATTTGACGGGTATAACATTCTATGACTTCTACATATATAGCATGTAGGATTGACTTCGTTCCATGAACCAGGCAGATCACACACATGATCTTGCCCTTATCTTAGCGCACACACATCCTGAGCACTCTACTTGTGTTACGACAACTGGGTGGGCCCAGTGGTGCAATTTGCACATCTTAATAGCTAATCACAAGCAGCTCTATCTAACCAAATATATAGACCTTTTTTTTTAAAAAATTTGCTTTGTAAAAGGGCCTCTAGAGTGTCAACATCTCAGAAAAAGCCTACTCAAACCCTAGACACCTTATCTTTCTTTCGTTCAACGTACGAATTTCTTGGAGAACCTCAGCAGCCCAATGGTTCCTCATCCTCAAACCTTAAACTCCTCTTAGCTGTAGAAATCTCTATAAAAGAGCATACAATCCACCCTCTTATGAAGAAAACTTCATAGAAAGAGACCATGACCATAGTATCCAAACCAATTTACGGAGAAGGACAACCCAGTTTCCTGCCACCAATGGTATTTCTTCTCCTCCTAATTTTTATTATTATAGTAAAATGGTTGTATGCGCACAATATACTTGACGAATTGGTGTGCACGTATTTTCCAATATCCAATAATGGAGTTTAGAATCTTAACACACATTTCAAAATGGGATTTTGAAATTTCTCATTTTGAAGTGCTTGCTAGATTTCCTTTAACCATATCTGTAAATGGGCGGGCGATACGAGCGGAATTCTTTGTGTGCACTATGCGCATTGAAGTTGCACCCTTGTTGTTGTTCTTGTTAAAATTGTGCATACACATCTTATTTTAGACTTGAGAATTGGTGAACACCAATCTCCCACCCTCTTAAGGATTCTGGGAATGTGGTCACCCTCCATTTTGAAATGCATGTTCGAGGACCGTACATTTTGAGATTGGTGTGTACATTTTGAGATTGGTGTGCGCCGCAGACTCTTTCCATGTCCAATGCGATGCCCGGAAGTCTGGCGGATCATAGGCGTCATCGTTGTTGTTATTGCTAATTGTAGTATTATTGTCTTTGCTTAATATACTCATTAGTCTACTTAGTAAGCTAATGATTATTTTATTTTATTTTTTCTACTTTTGTTGTATTGTTGGACAGAATGATCAAGGGCTGAGACGGGCCATATCCGACATCACACCTGAAGTGGAGCAGATTACTAAGAATATGAACCTCAGAGTCCAAATTAATGATGTTGAGAAGGCTGAATGTGAGTGTTGTGGGCTCTTTGAGGATTGCACTCCTGCCTACATTGGCCACATCAAGGACTTGTACTGTGGTAAATGGGTTTGTGGACTATGCTCAGAAGCTGTGAAAGAACATATGAATAGAGTTCCAAAGATAGCCATGGAAGAAGCTGTGGATTCTCACATGAACTTTTGTAAGAAGTTCAACAGAACTGCAAGACTCAACCCAAATCTCTCCTTGGCAGGTGCAATGAGGGAGATTGCAAGGAGAAGTTCCCACTATAGGAATTCTAAGAACATGACCACATCAAAGATTGCTAGAACCAACAGCTGCAATCCAAGGATCAACGTTCAGATCAGCAGGCCGGGCAGTAACGATCATGTGGAAGCACGAAAATACTGACTTTGTGATCAAGTTATATTTATCCTCTCTCTCTCTCTCTCTCTCTCTCTCTCTCTCTCTCTCTCTCTCTCTCTCTCTCTCTCTCTCTCGTACACTCATCCCATGTCCAATATGATATTATATTATATGCATGCTATTGCATGAATCAAAGTAGTACAAAACTTCACAGCATGAATCAAAGTAGTACAAAACTTCACAGAGGCTGCCTCAGAGTTTCCTGTTTGCAAACAGAAACTATTGATCTTATTATGGGCCACACATGTAAGCCCCTTTTGGGTTTATCCAAGCTATTGATCTAATGGGCCCCACATGGATGTATCATACCCAAAAAATCTATTAAGCGTGTGTCTATATATATATATAATTTGTGTGTGTCCATTTGAGTTTTACAAACGGAATGATGTTGGTAATTAAACCCTTTCGGGCCAGGCCAGGCCAGGCTGCTAGGCTGTCAAACTTTCTAGTCTATGTCTGGCCCTTTTACAAACGGGTTTAATTTTAAAGCCTGAGCCTGACCCTTGAGCCTCATAATCCATCCCAATCCGGGCCTGCCCGAAAGCTCATCAGGCTGGCCCGGACCATTAGGCAAAACCCAAAGAGAGGTTGAGGATGATCTGAGCTAATTTCACCTGAGTCTTAACCAATCGGTCTCATTCAGCCTGAGATACCTTTAAAAAATCTCAATTTGTACCATTGAACAAGATCATCCACTTCAAAACCCGAGTTAACTTGACGAGTCAGTCTCTATGTATAGAGGTCGGTACTACCAGAACTTACTATAATTTTGGCCCTTGTTAATCTCTATTATATATAACCTAAAGTAGCTTTTGGATATTTTTTCCCTGACAATTAGTTTCCTTACCAAGGATTTATTTATTTATAGAACATGTGAAGACATCTCAAACGTAGGTACGGATATTTTTGGGGAAATAATGTGGTAGTCGTTTGTCGATAACTTGGTGTAGATTTCATCCACAAAAAAGCCATTGATGAACTTGATTTTACCCGCACTTTCTGAGAAATATTTCTGTTGCAAAAATCTCTCTCAGCAAAGTTGTGAGACGCTAATTTCGTGCAATCCATTGTAGGGATCTCGTGGAAGTAGAGGGCCTATTGCGATGTACTTGTAACATCCACTATATTCATCAATTTCACTAGCTCATGAGAAAATACGAGCTCCAAAATTAGGTAGATTCAAAACTCAAGTGGGTCACACCATAGGAAATAATGGGATTGAACTCTCTTCATTGACAACTTCTAGGGGCCATAGAAGTTTTGGATCAAGTTGGTATTTGCTCCTTCCATTGTGAATAACCTGATGAAGCCAGTTAGATTTTAGCCGCAAAATCCTTTATAGGGCTTAGATTTCACTCACAAAAACTCACAAAAAACCTCTCAAGGACTTCTCCAAATTCCATTCTCTCACCTCATCTCTCTTTCTTTCTCCATGTGCCTGTCACATGCCACTTTTCCTGCTTAAAATTAAAAAGAGACCATCCATTTTCAGAGAAAAGACTTAAGTGATCAAAGGCTTGAGATTTTCTTACAAGGCTCTTTAGTATTTGTATAAACAAATTGGATCATTAAAAGAAAAATGCATGTCTAAAGGCTAAAGTCCGAACGCATATATAGAACAATAGGATCGGCATGTGTCCTGGCAAACCTTAGTACATGGGTTCCAAGCCATGTCTTAGTAGTAGATAAGAGCGTTTGGGTTTCCACCCTTTTCTTAAAGGTAGATGGAGTAGTTTTCAACTTTAAGATCATGAGTTCGAGTGCCCACGTGATGTGTTTGTTTGAAATTACTTTTTTAAATTTCAGGCTAGTTAAAATCATTAGGTAGACCATACTTTGCAAAAGAAATATATGGCTGAAAAATCTTTAGGTGGGATATTGAATTTTGCCCCACCTGGCTTTCTGCATTAGCGAATCTACATGTTGGCATACATGTCATGTATGGCTTGGATCTTGCTCATGTTTGTTACACTTGATGGGGATTTTTCTCCTCATTATTGGGATCGATGAAATCGAACAGGTTTCGATATCATCAATAATTGTAAGATTTTTCACTGCTGGTTGCTGGACAGTTTTTTGTCCTGTTGATATCATCGAGAGACTTTCAGATGATATCGAGGCTGTCATCGAGAGCGGCTCGATGGCATCGATAATTGTTGGAATTTTCACCCCTGGTCGCTGGACAGTTTTTGTCCATTCTCGATATCATCGAGAGACCTTCAGATAATACGAAGCTGTTATCGAGAGACCTTCGATATCATCGACAAGTTCCGCAGATGCGATTGCGGAAACGAAAATTTTGCGGATTTTATTTCCTATTTGGATTCTACCTCTTTCTATTCTTATATAAAGGGGTGTATTCCAGGGCATTCTAAGTTTCCTCAAGGTTTTCTAGGAGGGCTTAGGGTTATCAAAGGTGAGAGAGAGAGAGAGAGAGAAAGAGAGAGAGAGGAAGCTTGTGGAAGGGAGATTCCGCTCGTAGAGGTGATTTACTTCGCAGTCCATGTCTCAGCGCTTCTACGTCCTCATGATCAGTGAGATCCCTCTGTTTTCTCATTATTCTCTTGTTGTTTATCCACTCCTGCGTGAGTGAAGAAGGTTTGATCTAAGCAGTGTGTGCTTGTGATCGGTTATAACGTTCTGCTTTATAGTAGATTGTTGATCTGGACGAGGTCCCGTGGTTTTTACCTCTTTGAGGGTTTTCTACATAAAAATCTATGGTGTGGTGTGGTTTATGTTATGATTTAGTTTATTGTATTATTATTCCATAATTCTAGTTTGTTTCGGGAGGCTAGATCCTAAGGTTTTGTGTAAGGCCCCCAACAAAGTGGTATCAAAGCTAAGTTCATTGAACGGGTAGGATCGGTTTTGAATTATGGAAGGTAACTCATCAAGGATGATCAGCCTCAATGGTTCTAACTGGACCATATGGAAGGCCAAGATGGAGGACTTACTTTATTGCAAGGACCTATATTCTCCAATTTTAGGCATATCAGCAAAATCCAAGGATATGACTGATAATGATTGGAAGAAGATGGACCGAAAGGCAGTGGGGTTTATTAGACAGTGGTTGGATAATTCTGTGTTCCACCATGTGTCTATAAAAACCTCAGCCGCTAGCCTATGGTTGAAATTACAAGGGCTGTATGAGAGGAAGACAGCAGGTAATAAGATTTTTCTGATAAGGCGACTTGTGAATCTCAAGTTCAAAGATGGTGGTTTTGTGGCCGAGCACATGAATGAGGTCAGTAATATAGTGAACCAACTCTCCTCTATGAAGATGGTTCTGGATGATGAACTGCAGGCTTTACTATTGCTTAGTTCATTGTCTGACAGTTGGGAGACATTTGTGGTGTCTCTAAGTAACTCTGCGCCAGATGGAAAGATATCTATGGAACAGGTAACCAGTTGTCTCTTCAATGAGGAGACAAGGAAGAAGTCTCAGGGGCCTACTCAGCAAGAAGCCCTTGTAACACAAGAACGGGGGAGAGGAAAGAACAGGAAGGGCGGGAAGGCCCGAGATAAATTAAGAGGCAAGTCAAGTAACAGAAAGGATGTTGATTGCTGAAATTATGGCAAGAAGGGTCACTACAAACATGAATGTCGTGGTAAGAAGAACGATAAGAAATGAAAAGGAAAGGAAGATGAATCAGATTCCACTACGGTCGCTTTAGATGGCGACGTTGTAGTTATTCTTTCAGCAGATCACAATGTATGTCTCATGGCTACAAGTCAGGACACCGACTGAGTGATACACTCGGGAGCTTCTTTTTATGCGACTCCACGCAAAGACTTCTTCACGAGCTACAAGTCAGGTGACTATGGGACCGTGAAGATGAGAAATTCTGGCGTATCAAAAATCGTGGGAATTAGTGATATTTGTGTGAAGACTGATGTGGGCTGCACATTGGTTCTCAGGGATGTGAGGTATATCCCAAACCTTCGCCTCAACTTGATGTCAACAAGAAGGTTAGATGATGATGGCTATGAAAGTCGGTTTGCTAGTAGGCAATGGAAGCTCATCAAGGGTTCATTGATCGTGGCCGGAGGAAAGAAGTGTTGCACCCTTTACAAGGCAAGTGTTAGTATGTGCAAGGGTGGGTTGAACGCAGTAGAAGATTCAGCTATTGACATGTGGCACAGGTGTCTAGGCCACATGAGTGAAAAGGGCTTCAGCTACTAACGAGGAAGCGGCTCCTTCCAGATGTGACAGGTACACCTCTCAAAACCTGTCTTAATTGTTTATCAGGGAAACAGCATAGAGTTTCATTCGTTAAAACTGTTTCTCATGTTAATAAAGTGCATGCATTAGATTTGGTTTATTCTGATGTTTGTGGTCCTATAAGGACAAAAACCTTGGGTGGGGCATTGTATTTTGTTACTTTTATAAATGATGCATCTAGGAGGGTTTGGGTTTAAACTTTGAAATCCAAGGACGAAGTCTTTGGTGTGTTTAAATTGTTTCAGGCTATGGTCGAGAGAGAGACAGGTAGATCATTGAAGTGCATCTGCACTAACAATTGTGGTGAATACATTAGCGACTTTCATGAGTACTGCAAGTCCCTGGGTATACGGTATGAACAGACGGTTCCCAAGACCCCCCAGCATAATGGTGTAGCTAAGTGAATGAATCGCATCATTGTTGAGAGAATCAGATGCATGTTATCCCATGCGAAATTGCCCAAGACGTTCTGTGGAGAAGCAATGTACACGGAAGTGTATTTGATAAACAGGTCTTCATCAGCTCCGTTGAATGGAGAAGTACCTGAGAAGGTGTAGACTGGACATGAGCCATCGTACAGTCATCTCAGGGTGTTTGGATGTAGGGCATCCGTTTATGTACTGAAGGACGAGAGGTCCAAGCTCGATATGAAGATCAGACAGTGTGTGTTATTGGGGTACAGTGATGAAAAATTCGGTTACAGATTGTGGGATTCGACCGAGAGGAAGCTCGTCAGGAGCAGAGATGTGGTTTTCTTTGAAGATCAGTGTATAGAAGACATTGGTAAGCTAGAGAAGAACCAGCATAGTTCAGGTGAGCTAGAGGACATGGATCCGGTTACTCCTCCCGTGGTGCCTGATGACGGGAGAGTACAGCAAGGTGCAGAGGACGAGGGAGTTCCTTTAGAAGATGGACCAGGGGAACAGCCCCCACTTGATCCACCTGTTGAGCCACAGGTGAGGAGGTCATCTAGGGACAGACAGCTGTCCAAGAGGTACTCGCCGCATGAGTACATTATGCTCATTGATGGGAGAGAGCAAGAAGATTATTCTAAGGCCCTAGCTGACGAGCATAAGGAGGAGTAGTTGAAAGCTATGCAAGAGGAGATGAAATCTTTGTATAAGAACCACATCTATGACATGGTGAAACTGCCTAAGGCCAAGAAAGCTCTGAGCAACAAGTGGGTGTTTAGAAAGAAGATTGAGCAGAAGAATTCATAGACGAGGTTCAAGGTCAGACTTGTGGTGAAAGGGTTTAATCAGAGGAAAGGTATAGACTTCGAGGAGATATTCTCACCAGTGGTGAAGATGACATATCCATACGGATGTTGCTTGGGTTGGCAACTAGCATGGATCTGGAGATAGAGCAGTTAGATGTTAAAATTGTCTTTCTCCATGGTGACTTGGAAGAAAAGATTACATGCACCAACCAGAAGGGTTCGAAGTCAAGGGCAAAGAACATATGGTGTGTAGGTTGAAGAAGAGCTTGTACGGGCTGAAACAAGCTCCACAGCAATGGTACAAGAAGTTTGACTCTTTTATGTTAAAGCATGGATATGACAGAACGGAGTCGGACTACTGTATGTTCACGCGCAAGTTCTCAGATGGTGATTTCTTAGTTCTGCTCTTATACGTTGAAGACATGCTCATCATGAGAAAAGACATCAAGAAGATCGACAGGCTGAAATAAGAGTTGGGCAAGTCTTTTGTGATGAAAGACTTGGGCCCGGCTAAACAAATCCTAGGAATGGAGATAACCCGTGACAGAAGTAGAAGGAAGCTTTGGCTGTCACAAGAGCGGTATATTGAGAAAGTTCTAGAGCGGTTCAATATGAATGCAACAAAGCCGGTTAGTACTCCACTGGATGGTCACTTTAGATTGAGCGACAGGCAGTGTCCCAAGATGAAGGCAGAGGTGGAAGAGATGCAAAAGATACCCTACGCGTCAGCTGTAGGAAGTTTGATGTATTTTATGGTATATACACGCCCAGATATAGCATATACGGTTAGTGTTGTCAGCCGGTATCTTTCCAATCCTGGCAAAGAGCATTGGGCAGCGGTGAAATGGATAATGCTGTATCTAAGAGGCCCATCCAGGTTGAGCCTATGCTATGGTGACGAAAAACCTGTGTTAGAGGGCTACACAGATACAGATATGGCAAGCGACATAGACTCTAGGAAGTCTACATCGGGGTTCATGTTCACGTTTGTAGGGAGAGCGGTTTCTTGGCAGAGCAAGCTACAGAAGGTCATAACATTATCGACGACAGAGGCCGAGTACATTGCAGTTATAGAGGCATGTAAAGAGATGCTTTAGATGAAGATGTTCTTATAGAAACTTAGCCTGAAGCAGGAGCAGCACGTGGTCTATTGCGATAGTCAAAGTATTATACACTTGAGCAAGAATCCAAGTCAGCACTCCAAGTCGAAGCACATAGAGGTTCGGTATCACTGGATCAGGGATATTTTGGAACAGAAGGTGTTACAGCTTGAGAAGGTTCATACGAATGATAATGGGTTAGGCATGATGACCAATACATTGCTCAAGGGCAAGTTTGAAGTTTGTAAAAACCGTGCTGGCTTGAAGAAGGTGGATTCCTCCTGAGTTGAAAAGGGGGAGATTTGATGGGGATTTTTCTCCTCATTGTTGGGATCGATGAAATCGAATAGGTTTCGATATCATCGATAATTGCAGGATTTTTCACTGCTAGTTGCTGGGCAGTTTTTTGTCCTGTCGATATCATCGAGAGACTTTCAGATGATATCGAGGTTGTCATCGAGAGTGGCTAAATGACATCGATAATTGTTGGAATTTCCACCCCTGGTCACTGAACAGTTTTTGTCCCGTCTCGATATCATCGAGAGACCTTTAGATGATATCGAAGCTGTTATCGAGAGACCTTCGATATCATCGACGAGTTCCACAGATGCGATTACGGAAACGCAAATTTTGAGAATTTTGTTTCCTATTTGGATTCTACCTCTTTCTATTCTTATATAAAGGGGTGTATGCGGGATTGAGGTATATTCCAGGGCATTCTAAGTTTTCTAAAAGTTTTCTATGAGGGCTTAGGGTTATCAAAGGTGAGAGAGAGAGAGAGAAAGAGAGAGAGGAAGCTTGTGGAAGGGAGATTCTGCTCGTAGAGGTGATTTACTTCGCAGTCCACGTCTCAGCGCTTCTACGTCCTCGTGATTGGTGAGATCCCTCAATTTTCTCATTATTCTCTTGTTGTTTATCTACTCCTGTGTGAGTGAACAAGGTTTGATCTAAGTGGTGTGTGCTTGTGATTGGTTGTAACGTTCTGCTTTATAGTGGATTGTTGATCTGGACGACGTCCCGTGGCTTTTACCTTTTTGAGGATTTTCCATGTAAAAATCCCTGGTGTGGTGTGGTTTATGTTTTGATTTAGTTCATTGCATTATTATTCCATAATTCTGGTTTATTTTGGGAGGCTAAATCCTAAGGTTTTGTGCAAGGCCCCCAACAACACTAGCACATGTCATGGCATGGACATGAAGTAGGGTTGTCAATGAGCGACCTGACCCACTGGGCTTATGGGATTGGCTGAATTGGGAGTATCAGATACGAGAGCTGGGCTCAGCTTAAAATTGAAGCTTGTTTTCAATTGGTCTGAGTTTAGATAATGTACAATAGCCCATTGGCACGCTAAAGTCTCACCTGCACAGTGGCATTAAGGTTTGCAGGAGAAATTTTGTTAGGCCGGCCTTATCAGGAGGATCACCTTGTGCAAAAATCAATGATATCCATTAATCATCAAGTGGACTACATTTGTATGTTACTACTTATCAAGGTTAAAAAATATAGATTGCCTATCGACTTCACCAATAGGGACTTGGTGGCTGGACGATACTACGTGGGGCCGTTATTATGGATGCATGTTCTTTATCCATGGGGCCATCTATTTCACCAACTCATTTTAAGGTATGATCAAGAAAATGAGTGGGGACATGTACGGGTACCTGCATTAGTGGAATACAAAGGACAATGGGGTGCCAATTATGGCCGGAATCCCTCCGATGCCTAAGGTAGGTCGGATCATAATAAAAATGGGGCTTGAGTTAGGAATTTTGAGTTACCTTTCTCCAATAATAGTGGGGTATATTTATAGGGTGCTAAGGTGGCTTCTGAGCTTGGCTTACGTCTCCTGGTGGAATACACTAGATTCGCTAAAGGGTCCATATTTGGATGGGGTGGGGATATATTTTTGAAAATATCACTGAGCCTATCTTGGTCGACTGATCTTTAAGTATAATCTAGCCAGATTCATCCCTTTTTTGTACGATGCAGGATTCCCTCCGGATATTCTTCCTTCCAGGTTAAGGTCAGGAGATAAGTCCCATCACTAAGTTATGTCTCCAAACAATTTAGCTCGGTGAACGGGTCACTTCTCAAAGCTCAATTCTTGGGCCTCATCTTGCAAGTAGGCAGTATATGGCTCCAATATAAATCTTAAAGTACGGGAAAAACCCTGCATTATTCATTATTTCAGGCGGTACACCGTTTTTAGATGGTTTTATAATATTACGTTGTAAAAGTACAATTACATTAAGCATTCTGTTAAAGTGATGACTAATTATTTTTCGGAAATGATTAAAATGTTATTGTATAACACAGTTATTAATATTATGGCTAATTATATAAAGAAAAATTACTAACTCTTCTTCTAGTGATAAGCCAAATGTATCTCGCAGATTATTATTTTCTTGTATCATGTCGCGAAGGTGAAAGAAAGTATTTTTATGCATACAAATGTAGTTGAAGCACGCTGGCCCCAATGCATTAATAATCACATTCTCATCCTGTGTGCCTGTCCTGTTTTGTTGATGCTGTTGAGATTCTTCTAACATATTGTTTTTATCAATCCAAATAGTTAGTAATGTATAAGCCGCAGTCATTATAAACATCATATAAAAATTTATCTCAGAATCCGAATCCATTTCACAAATATATATATAAAAATTAAGAAATTATTAAGTTAAGAAATATAAAAATTAAATAAAATAACATAATTAAGATATATAAATAGTTATTATATATATATATATATATAATATATATATATATATATATATATATATATATAATATATATATATATATATATATATATATATATATATATATATATATAGGTGTGATTAGATTTGTTGGATAGTTTAGATCATTAGATCTCAAGCCAACTTATGTAGACCTAATTAACGGTCCGAATAGATAATGTGGATGACACCAAATAGAGCCATCTACATGGATAGTTTCCATACATTCATAGGCTGATCAGTTCAACATTTTCCATTGAATTCAATGTAGCAATGTACCAATGGTCATATGATCATCTGATTAGTTCAGCGTTTGAGAAGATAATGCCTTCTTGTTAAGTGTTCTACATCATATGGCACACATATGTGGCGCCTTGTCCATATCCACACGTAAACACACATTCTAATATGTCGCACATGTATGATATTGGAGGTTTTATTGGGTGGGCCATATCGTTGAGATCTTTTGATTTTAAAAAAAAAGGCATTTTGCTCCTCAGGTGGGCCACAATTATAAAATCAATGGTATGAATCACTTATTCTTGAGGCTCGTTTATTCATTGCTGGAAGACTTTTCTTTTCTACTTCCTCTTGTGGAAAGATCCTTACCTCACATAACTTGATCATGCAAAGTGGATAACTGGTGATGATGATCCAAACCATTCAACAGGAATATCCTAGCGCGGATGGTCCATATACATAAGAAGATCTACTTCATTCAATTGGTGAGCCAACTGGTTTGAATTTTCAACTCACGGGACAAACGGGCTGGGACCCACTAGATCGACTCGGCCCGAAAAATCTCCCAAATGGAAAATTTTGGGCCCATTATGCGATATCAATTTCTAGACCAGTGAGTTATAAAGTTGGTAGATATAAAATTCGGCCCGACTATATATATATTATGATCGCCCGCCCGAGAGAGTATGAGAGATTTAATTTGTATAAAATGTTTTATTTTATGCTTTGTCAAATATATGTAAATGTCCCGACTAGTTAGATTTTTGTGGAGTCTATAGCGTTCAATTATCTAAGGCGCTTTGATCGAGAGCCTTGTAATGAGACACAGACACCGCCAAAGCCCTTCCCATGAACTTCTCTGTAAGGTTCGAAACGGCGGCCCGAACTGGGATGTTCTAGATGGGTCCCGAACTGATGAAGGTTGATAAATCCGCGCCCTCCAACATTTTTAAAAATAATTTTCGGGGTTGAACTGGAGATGATGGATCGGTGACCGTGCCCTCGGTGTTCGGGCATTGTGTTGATTGAACGGGCACCATTAAAAACTTCGACTGGGGCTACCAAATTTTGTACACCCCTACCAATATTTGGTTTTTTTTTTCAACTCACGGGACAAACAAAGTGGGACCTACTAGATGAGGGCACCGAAAATCTCCCAAATGGAAAATTTCTAAAGGCCCATTATGCGATATCAATGTTTATACCACTATATATAAATGGAAGATATAAAATTCTCAAATATATATATATATATATATAGAGAGAGAGAGAGAGAGAGAGAGAGAGAGAGAGGAATGCTCAGCTATGCACTGTTTCGCACGTCATTACGTACGAACTTTGCTATCAACCATCGGATAAGGCAGACGGTCTGGATGAAGGCGCTTTTAGTGCGAGTTTGAAAGAGCGAGTTTCCTTCTCTCGTATTTCTTTTCACCCTCTCTCATAGGCTGCGGCGGAAGCCTTTTCACATGGGATGCTAGATGGGTCCCATCATGATGTTAGTGATAAATCCGCGCCGTCAATACATTTTTAAAAATAATTTTATGGGTTGAACCCAAAAGTGATGTAGATCAAAATCTCAAGTGAGCCACACAGTGTTGATTGAACTCTCACTATTAAAAACTTCATGGGGCTACCAAAATTTTGGATCAAACCGATATTTGTTTTTTTTTTTTTTTTTTCCCATCATTCAGGTATGTGTGACCTAATCTATATATTGGATGTCAAATAAATATCACGGTGGGCCCTAAAAAATATTTAACGATGAGAATCATTATCACCGCTGCTTCTTGTGATGTGGTCCACTTGAGATTTGGATTTGCCTCAGTTTTCAGATAATGCACTGAAATGATCAGGAAAAACGGATGGACGGGATAGATTTCTCAAAAACATCATGGTGGGCCACACATAAGTTGATGCGTCACTTAGGTGGGGAGTGTGGCTACTCAACCTATCCGTGGGTAACCCGCTTCCGAAGTCACTCTGCACATGTATCATGGATGTCTAATCCTAGCGGTCCATTTAATGCGGAATCTTATGAAGCCTCAAGGCACGAATTTTAAACCTGATAAAAAATTCTAGTGTGCCATATAAAAGAGAAATGTAAATTAAAGAAATATACCGTTTTCATTTTTAATGGCCCACTAAAGTTTTGGATCAAAGTAATAATTGGGCCTAGGAGGTTTTATGAGGTGTTGCTTCATAAGGACTGTTCTAATTTTGGAGTCACAACAAATATGATGACTTTTAAAAAAAAGTTACTACGAGTCTAACTAGTGCAGCTGACCATTCGGCGTGACAAAGAGGGGACGCTAATGGCGTCCTACTGCCGCCGTCTCTGGCTATGAATGGTAGGAGTTTTGAGTGGTCACATGATGTATAGGCTTTATCCACACCGTCCATCCATTTTTCCTTATCATTTTAGTGCATTATCCCAAAATTGAGGTAGATCCGAATCTCAAGTGGACCACACCACAAGAAGTAGCGGTGATAATGATTCTCATCATTAAATATTTTTTAGGGCCCACCGTGATATTTATTTGGCATCCAATCAATAGATTAGGTCACACGTACCTGAATAATGGAAAAAAAAAAAAAACAAATATCAGTTTGATCCAAAAATTTGGTAGCCCCATGAAGTTTTTAATGGTGAGAGTTCAATCAACACTGTGTGGCCCACTTGAGATTTTGATCTACATCAGTTTTGGGTTCAATCCATAAAATTATTTTTTAAAATGTATGGACGGCGCAGATTTATCACTAACATCGTGGTGGGACCCATCTAGCATCCAGGTGAAAATTTTATGTGAAAAGGCTTTCCCCACATCCTGCGAGAGAGGGTGAAAAGACATTCGAGAAAATGAAACTTGCTCTTTCAAACTTGCACCCTTCATCCAAACCATCTGCCTTGGTATGGGAAAATTTTATGTGAAAAGGCTTTGCCCCACATCCCGGATGCACGAGAGACTCGGGTGGGCCATCCCATCGGAAAAATAATATCGAAAAATGAAACTTGGTTGTTGTGGATCTTTCAAACTTGGGACACACCTTCATCCAAACCATGGTTTTGAATGTCTTCGTATGTAGCTGAGCGTTCCTATATATATATATATATGATAAAAAGAGAAAAATAATAATAGCAACATTATAAACATAAAACTAATAAAAGAATGCATGCAATTTTTACTAACTATTAGAAGTATCCTTACGTTTATTTTTTAAATCCAAATACACGAAAGTAATTAATTAAAAAACTTTAAAAAAAAAAAAATGCATTAAAAAGAATTCGAGGAAGTAGATTAGTTGTTACTTGGGTATTCCCTAACCATGTACGGCCCACTTTAATATATTTTTTGTATATCCAGGCCGACCATCTGTTTTTCCACCTCATTTTAGTGTAAGATACCAAAGCTTAATCATATCCAATACTAAGGTGGATCACACCATTAGAAACAGCCTATGGCCCCTTTAAGCTAGTCACAACTGTTTCCTGTGGTGGGATCCACATGAGATTTCGATCTTCTTAATTTCCGGTACAATTTCCTAAAATGATCTGGAGAAAGGGATGGACGGAGTGGATATATAAAAAATCATAGATGTGAGCCCCACGGCAGGGGTATCACCCACTAAAGTGTTACCCGAGTAACACCCAATCCACTCCCGTCTTCGAAGAAAGATTTCTGGGGGAGGAGAGAGGGAGGGCGGTAGTTGCAGAGAGAGAGAGAGAGAGAGAAAGAGAGAGAGGGGTAATAGTATTGTAGGATGTGGATTGGCTGCACTGCTGCAAGGCCTGCTGGAGTTTTTTCAATGGCTGGTGCTTCTTCATTGGCTGGAGCTTCATGGCTGTTAATGGTGGTTGATGGGTTGGTGCGTTTCTCCCTCTTCCCCTCTTTTTAAACATCCGAAAGATTTCTGTTTCTTCACTTCTTCTGGGATGTTGATGCTGAGACGCTTTGGCCATCTTTCTTCAGGTAGGGTTGTCTTTTCACGATTTTCCTTTGATTTGGGACTGCCATGTTGATTTTCCCATCTTGGTCTTGTTTGATTCCTGGCTAGATCTTGTCTTGCAAGTTCCAGGGAAATGCATGCCAACCCACAGGTCACTTTTTTAACTTAAAAAAAATAAAAAATTCATTATTATTATTTTGAATTTTAATTTTTATAAATAGACACATCACATCATAGCCCCCTTCTTACCCGGTACCCAAAATACAATTTTCTGGGTTCCATAGTAACATGATTTTCAGAATCTCTTTCTCAGGGAATTTGTTTCCTGGAAAGAAAATGTCCAGGCTTGAGCAGGTAGATCAAAACCTGTTGCAGATTGGTTGAGGGACACAACATCAAAACAATTGCTTAGCTATTACAACGTTACGGTCAAAATACAATGTCTTAAAAAGGTAGTATGAAGCCAGGTGGGTGGGGGCTTTCTTTGTTTGGTTGTCCCACATATGCGATTCTTATTATTTATTCAGTGCTCTGTATTCTAATTAGCCCATTCCAGATGGAACTGTGTGGTAATCTACAAAAGACTATTAGCCTCCTTGAGCAATGACGTTTGCAGAACATCACAACAGAAACCGAAAATTGCTCCTTTCTAGTTCCATTTTGAGGATCTGCGAGACGATCGTGATCTTTCATGTGTCCACTTGTGCGGGCTGCTATTTTGTATGAGTCTTATATAACTGTTATGAGGGTCAACACAGGCAAAATGCATGCCGATCCTATAACAATTGAACAAAGATTTTAGGATCACATACATATGCATATTTGATTTTTAGGATCGGACCGTATCTCATTAATGGACATTATTGGCTACCAAGAGGCGGCTTTTCAAATATGGGTCTTGGACAAAGAACTATCCAAGAGGTGGTCGTTAGAATGGATGGTCCACTAGACTATTTAGCATGAATACACACGATCAAATTCCAGTTTGCATTTCTATTTGAGGCAGGTAGTTGCATGAGAATGAAACAAAAGAATGTAAGAAAGATAGGGAAAAGGAACACTAACCAGACACTATCTGCAGCTTCCCTCATGTTAATCAGTCCTTAGGCTTCAGCTTCCTCATGTGAGGTTCAAGCCCATAGCTCTATCGGAGACATGATGCATTTCAACATTGAGGTCTCGGGTTCGAGCGCATCTAACCTGCTTACCTCTTGTCAGTCAGTCCTTGGCATTTAGTTTCTTTTCCACATGACATATCTACCCAAGCATTATTTACCTGTTATTAACCACAGGAAAATACATGTAAAACATAGTAAAAAGACTTTAGGATCATTTTCAGGATCATATTGAAAGCTTTTAATTGAAACATTAACAATATGAATTTGTAGCCAAATAAATACCAATGACTGAAGTTTGTATAGCTTGGCTTAATAGTCTTCTGTATAAATGTGGATGAGAAGAATTTGAAAAAACAGAAGGAAAAACGTAGGAAGCAGGCTACATTGATCACCACTTGATATTATTGTCCAGTTTTTGTGTGAGATATGCATATTGCCAGATGAGATAATGAAAAGACATCCTGCAAATACTGGAGTAATGGCATGTCCTGAATGCTCACAGCATATTGACCACGACTTGATATTGTTGTCCAGTTTTTTGTGTGAGATATGCATATTGTCAGATGAGATAATGAAAAGATATCCTGCAAATACTCGAGTAATGGCATGTCCTGAATGCTCACAGCATAGTCAAGATAGGATGAAGAAAAGACATCCCACAAATACTACAGTAGTGGCATGTCCTGATTGATTTTGTGTCCTATTGAGGCGATTTTGGGGGAATACTCATCTACTAAGGATGCGACAGACCAATGTTCAGTTGCATAGCCATATTTATATGAGTTTGCGGGCACAAAACGCAATACAAAATTACAAATGCATATCAACCCATATAAATCCATTAAGTGGACTGATAATACAATTTATTTGAAAAACTGGGCTATGCGACAGACCAATGTTCAGTTGCATAGCCACTTATATATGAGTTTGCATGCACAAAACCCAATACAAATGCATGTCAATCCGCACAAATCCATCAATTGGACTGATAATAGAATTTATTTCAAAAACTAGGCTAAGATTGTGTTCAATTCATGGACATTATAAGCTACCAAGAGGTGGCGTTTCCAATACTGGTTTTGGCCAATGGCCTATTTGAGAGGCGAACATTAGAATTGATGGCTTGCAGCAATGAGCATGCATACACATGATGAAGAAATTCCATTTTGCATTTCTATTTTAGTTAGGTAGCTACATCAAAGAGAGAAAAAGGAAAGAAACAAAGAAAGAAAACCAAACAACCTTTTCTAATCCATCTTTCTTTGATGTGGTCAGCCTTCCAACCAGAAAGGAAGAAGTAGTATCATATGGGCTCTCATAAATGAGCTCTACTGTTTGTCTTTTCAAACAACTCAAGCCTATTATCAAGCAGCCTTGATTTTTGGTCTGATTTCGTGTATTCATACCACGTGTACTCCTTATACAAGCTTTCTTCTCCTTTGAAAGGTGTTATCTTTCTTCCATTGTATATAGGGCTCAAGTTGGCACATCCCAAACCATGGTGGACTGTTGGATAGAGAGGGGTCCACATGGATTACACATGGCCCCGATATCACCTTGATTGGGTGATCACAACCATTGAGATTGGAGAGACTCTAAAGAGAGTTTTTATGGGAAGGTAAGGGTGAGAAGTGGAATACTGCCTAACGAAGTGGGAAAAAGTCTTGAAGTCAAGAAAAGGAGAGCTTGGGACTGGAGATTAAGAGATCACAAATGGAGGAATGTCATTTCTAGAAAATATGGAGGAGCTAAAGGTGGATGAGACCCTGGTGAAGGCGGTGAGGAAGAAAGGGGTCCAGGCTGTTGAAGAATGCATGCAAAGTCGTCAACACCCAAAATCTTATTCTTCTTCTTCTTTTTAATATGTTTTCAACACCCAAAATCTGGTGGGAATCATTTTCAATAGGGTTTTATATTCAGGGTCTGGAAAGGGGACATGGGTGAGGTTTTGAGAAAACTCATGGCTTGGAAGCATAACTTTTCTGATCCAATTCCCATCTCTTTTGTACGGTGACGTCATGTAGGGAGGCTTTATTGCTTGGTGTGGAAAGCTGGTGGGATAGTATTTTTTTGGGCAAAATCTCAAAGAGGAAAAGATGGAGGCTTTTACAAATCTTTTGACCTCTTTTAAATGAGGTCTTTATCTCAACCAATTTAGAGAATTCTATATTATGGTGAAGTTCAACCAGCACATTCTCATATAAATCATTCATTCAAGAATTCGGATAGTGGTCTCAACGCTGTGCTCACGTATGAGGTTTCTTGGTTCCACCTATAGTTGAAGCACCTGCATGGAGTCCTGGCGGCTACAGCCAACAAGATTCTCACCTTTGACCACCTTCAAAGTAGAAAGCATAGGTTTCCCAACATGTGCTTCAAGTGCAAGAGGGAGGAGTCAGTCCATCATATCGTTCTTTGCTGTGGTGCAGCTAGAAGAGTGTGATTTTGGGGTTACTTTCTTAAGCTCTTTGGGGTAGTTTTATTTTTCATCAAAAGCTTAGTGAAGTGGTTAATTTTTCTTGTGTGGTCCACCCAAGACTTAAATCACTAGTTTTTAGAATGATATTCTTAAATTATATGAAACATAAATGACGCGGCTTGGATAAAATATATATACAACAAGGTGGAGTTGGGGTGGCGGGCCTTCCAAGGAAAGGGAAGGATTATGGCAGATTGTCTTTTGCTATCTGTTCAGGAATTTGCAAATAATACAATAATTTATTTTTTGGAATAAGATGGAGCCATTTTGAAAGGAAGTGGAGATAATTAAGACCAAGGTTACCTGGATCGTGGGTCGCTTTAGTATGTGGTAGAGGAGCAGGTATGTGGTTCACTACTGCTAGTATTTGGTACACCAAGGGTAGGGTCATGTGTGATCAAATATATACACAGTGTATGCAATATACTTTTATATACGAACTCATATTGCAATTTATATATATGAAATGATGAATGTTATCATTTTAGGCCTGCATGCTTAGTGTCATATTATAACTCATCATCATCTTCTAAGCCTTATCCTAATTAATTGGGGTCACATTATGCGATACAAACGATATATATGCATGAATTTTGTATCTACACATGTATGCAATATATTAATGTCATGATTTTCTGATCATTTTAGGCTAGTGAATTATCACCTGCATGAATTTTGTACTCTCATGCCACTCTATCAAGGCTAGTGTTATATTATAACTAAATAAACAAAAGTATAAATCTTGACATCTGTAAATAAATTTTCATTAACTTAATCAATAGTAATAATATAGATCCATAATTTGGGTCACTAAAAATATTGATCTAGATCGCAAATGACCCATAATCTGGACTGCTTAGTAGAAGAAGATTTAAGAAAAATCTATAGGAAAAGTAGGAGAGAGAGAGAGAGAGAGAGAGAGAGAGAGAGAGAGAGAGAGAGAGAGAGAGAGAGAGAACTTGTTGTATATCATACTCCACAACTCTCATAACGTTAAAATAAAAGCATAAATGGTGCTTCAACAGAGTATATAAGGTATATACACAAACACGTAAAAAATACAAAGTATACTGCATACATATATATTTCCAATAGTACTCAATACTCCCCCTCAAGTTGGAGCATAAATGTTAATCATGCCCAACTTGTCGACTAGATGATGCAAGTTGTCCCGACCAAGAGATTTAGTGAACACATCAGCTAGCTCCTTTCCTGAACAAATGAATGGAGTTTCAATTTCTTTAGTGGCCACCATTTCATGGATGAAATGACAATCTATCTCAATGCGTTTAGTATGTTCCTGAAACACAGGATTGCTAGCAATATGAATGATGGCTTGATTGTCACAGGACGTAGGAATGACACCAAAAGAAGGATAACCAAGTTCTCCTTACAATGTGTGGAGTCACATAAGTTCACATGTCGCATGCGCCATGGCTCTATTTTCAACATCTGTAGTAGGCCGAGCACTCATTGACTTTTTTTACTCTTCCTGGTGATCAAATTGCCACCCATAAAGGTGTAATAGCCAGTGTAGACCACCGATCATGAAGACACCTGACACAGTCAGCATGAGAGTAGCCAAAGAGATGAAGATGACCATATCGCTAAAATTGTAAGCCTTGACTAGGAGCCATCTTCAAATAATGGAGGATTTGATACACAACAGAAAGATGAGCTATACAATGAGCATGCATAAATTGGCTGACGATGCTCATCGCAAAAGGACATGTTAGGCCGGATAATAGTCAAATAAATGAGACAACCAACTAAGCGATGATACAAACTGGTAGGGTAGTCAATGGGCTGAGCCGGGGGTAGGTCTTGACCTGGATTTTGAACTGTTTCTGGCTGGGCTGTTGGGCTGGCCCTATCCAAAATTTTGATTTTTTAGGCCCGAGCTCGGCCCATTGACACCCCTACATACCAGGATTAGATAATACGTCTCCATCATCAAGACCAAGTTTCTGAGCAACATCCATAGGAGTAGCAATGGGTCAACACCCAAGCACGCTAGTCTTAGACGAGATCGAGAGCATATTTTTGCTACAAGTGAACGATTCCAGACTGGGATCTACCACGAAAGTAGCGAAGTGTATCCAAATCTTTAATAAGAAATCGTGTTTGAAGAAAGGATTTGAGGATAGTAATGTCCGCATCATCATCATCAACCAAGACAATATCATCTACATAAACAAGTAACACCATAATCATAGTAGTGTGGCGACAGATGAAGAGAATGATCTGAATGGCTGCGAACAAAACTAAAGTCTAACAATGCACTACTAAACTTGTTAAACCAGGCCCGGGGTGACTTCTTAAGACTGTAGATAGCTTTCTTGAGGCAACAAACCTGATGTAAGCCACTGGTTAGGGAAAAAGCATGGTGGCGGATCCATATAAATTTCACGTCCATCTGGAACAACGGCCAGGACAGATTTACAATTAAGGAGATGATCACACAAATTGAATTAAGTTTAGCCATTAGAGAGAAGGTCTCAAAGTAGTCTGCATCATAAGTTTGAGTGTAGCCCTTGGTGACTAACCGAACCTTATACTTATCAATTGATCCATCTGGAAGGTACTTAACAGTATAGACCTAGCAACACCCAACTGTTTGCTTCTCTTAAGGTAAGGGAACTAGCTTCCATGTATCATTTTGCTCAAGTGCTTGCATCTCTTCTATCATAGCTTGCTTCCAATCAAGACTATTGAGGACTTCCTTGAGATTGCAATGAATAGAAGAAGAGGAGATTAGGGTAGCAAAGGACCTGAAAGTAGGTGACAATCATTGAAAAGAAACATAGTGATGAATATGATGGTGAGTACATGATCGACTAGGCTCGCACAAAGAAATAGGAAGGCCATCAGAAGATGAAGGGATAGTACTTGGATCTCCATAAGAAGTGGATGGAATGATGGGGGATTTCATCCTTCGATGGTACACAAGTAATGATTTAAGAGGATTACAGGAATGGGAATCTTCATCAAGTGAGGGGATTGAAGGAGGTAAAGGTTGATGTAACAAGGTCTCCCCTTGATTGGTAAAATGATTATGCAGTGAACGCCATTTAGATGAGAAATATGGAACATTCTCAAAGAAGGTAACATCCGCTGACACATACTTTTTGCGAGTCAAATGGTTGTAACATTTATACCCTTTCTGAGAGTGTGAATATTTATAATAATAATAAAAATTTAAAAAAAAAAAAAAAAAAACACAATTTTCAGACTTAGGACTTGTCATTGCTATTGTCAAGTTTATGAACAAAACATATACAATAAAAAACTTTGGGAGATAAGGAAAATGCTTTATCATGAGGATGTAAAATTTCAAAGGAAGATTTATTCTATAGTATTTTACATGGGATGCGATCAATAAGAAAGACAATTGTAAGGGATCATCCAAAAAAGTTCAGGAACATGCACACCAAGGAGAAATGCACGTGTAACTTTGAGAAGGTGACGATTCTTCCTTTCGCCTACACCATTTTGTTGAGGAGTGTGAGGACAAGAAGTTTGAGATAGAATACCATGATCTTGCAAAATAATAATAATAATAATAATAATAAATAAGTAAGGGCTTAGAAATATTCGACCCGATTGTTAGAGCAAAGAACTTTAATGATGCGTTTGAATTAAGTAGCAATTTCATTGTAAAAGGCCTTAAACATATAAAAAAAACTTTATTTTTGAAAAAAAATCCATGTCATGCGCAAATGATCATCAATGAAAGATACCCTAAGACATAATCAACATGAGCAAGGCCCCAAACATCAGAGTGAATCAATTCAAAAGGCCTAAGCTTCCTCTCAGTTGAACTGGGAGGAAACATTCTATGGTGCTTGGAGAACTCAAAAGTGTCATAGCATAAAGGTTTAATGGCAGTAATGGAAGGGAAAACAAGTTTCAATCTTGACAAAGATAGATGCCCATGTAGATACAGAAACTCTATCTAATGACAACACTCATAGGACTAGTAGGGGTATCATCATAGAAGTAAGTCCCACCATGTTCACTGCCCCCACCAATCGTCTGCTTCGTCTGGAGATCCTGAAAGACACAATAGGAAGGAAAGAATGTTATGGAACATTATAATGATTTAGTAAGGGAACTAACTGACAACAAATTCAAGGAAAACGAAGGAACATGGAGAACAGAAGATAACTAACTGCATGTTAGGAGAGACAGTAATGGATCAAGCCTCAGATATGGGATATTGGTTACCATCGACAAGTGTAACAAAACTAGGCTAAGTTCATAGGATTGAAAAAGATGAAGTTTACAAATCGTATGAGATGTGGCTTCAAAGTCAATGACCTAGGAGGGAGATGAGGATACATGGAACGTAGTACCTAATTGGGCTAAGCTCGCACTGGAAGAAGAAATCAGGTCACAAGAATGGCGGTACATTAATGTATCGTATGCTTGACGAGAGATGGTAATCAAGTCACCTGAAGCAGTCATCCCATGGGGGAAAGCTGAAGGTACTTGTGTCTTCTCATAATCCGATGATATGACACTGACCATAGAAATTTCTGCGAATGAAGGGCCCCCAACAATATCCTAGCATCGACCAATCATATGATTATTGCCATCGCAATGAACACAAGTACGAGGGGATCCATCACAACCATGTTCACGTCCACATCCACCAAAAACACGACTACCATGACTGCCTCTGTCAAGAGCTTGACCTCTGGCTCGACTACCATAACCAGGAGCACGAATGGTAATCACTAGCCATGAATACAGATTTATCAGTAGTAATAGGTGCAACAGAAGACGAGGCATTAACTCTTCGAACAAGAGAATAAACAACTAATAGAGAGGGAAAGGGCTCCATAACTATGATATGATCACTAACATTGATATTCTGAATTGAGGCCAGAATGAAACTGCATGATCTGAGTCTCACGTTATTATTGGATGAGTTGATGAGTACAATGAGATGGGAGAGGGTGGTAAATATTCAACTCATCATCCTACATACCATG
The DNA here is from genome assembly GCA_030180095.1 of Magnolia changhungtana. NCBI lineage: Eukaryota > Viridiplantae > Streptophyta > Magnoliopsida > Magnoliales > Magnoliaceae > Magnolia > Magnolia changhungtana. The sequence continues at coordinate 2,185,612 of JASAUF010000076.1, forward strand.
TAAGATAGTGAAGTACTCTTTCAAGCTTCTAGATTCTTGTTAAAACTTACATATGCCTGTAATCAACTTTACACCCTGGATATGTTGCGATCTTCAGAATGCATGTCTCGAATAGTATCCCATATTTTCTCAGCCAATGTTAAAAACATAACACAATTGGTAATGGTGCTTTACATACTGTTTAGAAGCCATGATCTGGTAATTTTCCTTTGTCAAGGTTTTAGATACTTAATCTGTCAAATCAGGAGGATCATCTAAAATATAAGAAAGTCACTCCCTTCCTCCCAAAAAAAGTTTGATGGATTGCGCCTATGCAAGGAATTGTTCCTATTCAATTTGAGAGTCGTAATCAACAAGGGGTATGAATCGGAAAGTCCCATAAGAGATCTAGAAGTGAGCTCATCTTTCATGCTAGGTCGAAAAAAGAGGGCAGAGAATGGCCAGATATATAGAACACAACAACCATTCAAAGAACACACTGAGATGGCTAATACACCAAACTTTCAGTGTACAGCTAATGGTCCGCACAATCCAGATATAGCGAACTCCCCACATAACAAACCCGAAGATGAGAGGAATAGTCAGAAATATGTTTTAAAAAATTATTGAACGTCAACCCTCCACGAAATTAGTTGATTTCACACGGAAAAAAAAACCCAAAAACTGTTGAACCCAATCTTTAAGCAATACACTCCTATGGGTGGTCAACACACTAGCCAAACTGACCAGTCATATGCTACCCTTTCTCAGAAAAAAAACATTCGATTTGAAAAAAAATCTCAAAAAAACTCGAAATGGGCAATTTTTGAAAAGTACCTTGGGGGGCTCAAAACACACTTTAAACGTGCTAAAAAAAAAAACCACAAAAAATCACCATAAACCTTCTAAAATCAAGATATATCAAACCATACCTTTCATTTACCACATGGCAAATGCTGACATCAACCATATGGTAGCTGACGTCAACAAACTGCGGTGGCTAAGAACAAACCAACATTAAGAATCTCAGTCTCTAATACCAAGTAGAAGTAGATTCAAGAAGAAATCTGTAGGAAAAGTAGAAGAGAGAGAGAGAGAGAGAGAGAGAGAGAGAGAGAGAGAGAGAGAGAGAGAGAGAGAGCGCAAAAAGAAGCCAGGGCAACTTGTTGTATGTCATACTCCACACAACTCTCATCACATTAAAATAAAAGCACAAATGGTGCTCCAACAGAGTATCTAAGGTATATATACACACATACACAAAAAAGTATACATATATTCCCAATAATACTCAATATACTTGATCCAGAATGGAAAACATGGGGGGTTTTGTGTTCTGGGTAACATGATTACGAGCAACATAATGAAGTAGGTTGCTATTAGGCCCAAATTTTGGGAGGTTGGCATAAGGCCTAAGGGTGGGACCCATGAAAGGTGAGGAATGGGCCCCATGATCTGTCCAATCACAGAACTAGGCCCCACAATCAGCCCAGAAAATTGTGTGCCCTGATAAGGATCACAATGCAGAAGCGGCCATTAGAATCAAAGTCAAGAGCTTCCTTCAATTTCTGTGTTTCTTTTCTATAATCTCCAGACAGTCCAACAATTCTATTCAAAAGAGTATATAGTAATTAGTAAATGTTAATCACATCACATGACATACTTCACACTGGAAAATGCAAAAAAGGCAAATTAAGTCATCCTTTCAGGGCATTTGATTCTTCCCACTTAAGACGGTAGAACTTATAGAGCTTAACTGTAAATGTTTTTAGAGCTTTGCTAGATGCACGCATGTGCAATAAAGCTCATGCACGCACCACAGGTGCGAGCATGGCGCAATAGGTCCAAGATCCAATCCATTCATCAGAAAGGAACCACTATGTTGATGCCCTAGCCTAAGAATCAGGTTAATCCAATGATCAGGTGGACCACAGTTTGCAAAACAAATGTATGACTTTGCATAAAACTTGGCCGAAGTTTTCTAACACATCCACCTGTTTCCAATATTGGGCCCACACGCTGAGTGGACCAGATTTATTTTTGGGAAAAGATGTAGAAGGTTGGACCAACCTGATGGATGGATTAGACTCGCACCTATCTGCCATGTGGGCACGCAAGTGGAGTGTGCGTGAGCTTTATTTTATTTTTTGAAAATTGATGATTTTATTAATATTCTACTAATAGAAGGTACATGAGCTTTATTGCACATGCATGTGTGCTTAGCAAAGCTTGTTTTTTTAACGGTGAAATTTATCAGGTGAATGGAAAATTCATGCAATCCTTCATTTTCATTTAACCGGATGCACCTTCTCCCCTAGCGAACTCTTTCATTACTTATGTTTGAACATCATGTTCTGTTTCATTCAGCACATATTTTTGAGATGTGACCTTTTTATATACTTGTGTTTAGCCTTTAAAACTGCACGGCTAGACATTCTACAATTATGAAGAAGTCCAAATGGTTGCTTTGTTCTTATGATTTATGAGATCATTGGCCTTACTAAATGATATTTATATGGGCACTGCAGGAATGACCTTTTCTTCTGGTCAGAGGTGGTGTAACTTCTACACCATATATCAGGAATACTCATCATGTCGAGATGGTTCTTTGGATACCGGGCTGGCCAGAAAGGCTACTGTACCCATGGATGGAGGGCCCCACATTGGCCAGATTAAAGAGGGCGCTAAACGAGGTGTGGATGGCATCTGTCGTATTTTAAACAGCAGTCCTTGGGGTCCTAACTTGGAAAATGCTCTATCTGAAATCGACCACAAATCCCAACCCGAACTTTTTACCAGTGTCTTAAAGAGGCAGAAGGATTTGCACTTAGCAATGAACTATTTTCGATGGGCAGAGAGGAAGAGCGGTCAACCACACAGTCCAGAAGCATACAATACGCTCCTCATGATAATGGCTCGGACTAGGAATTTTGATAGTCTGGAGCAAATTCTGGAGGAAATGAGTCTTGCTGGATTTGGACCATTAAATGACACATGCGTGGAGTTGGTTACTAGCTTTGTCAAGTGTAGGATGCTGATGGAAGCTGTTGATATGATACATGCCATGCGGAAGTTCAAATTCCGTCCAGCATTTTCAGCATACACAACTCTGATCGGCGCTCTCGCTGAGGCCCATGAACCCGATCTGGCACTGACCATGTTCCATCAGATGCAGGAAATAGGATATGAAGTGAACGTGCAGTTATTTACAACTCTCGTCCGTGTGTTTGCCCGGGAAGGCAGGCTCGACGCGGCTCTTTCTCTGTTGGACGAGATGAAAAGCAATGCGTTCGATGCAGACATTGTTCTGTACAACGTCTGCATTGACTGTTTTGGCAAGGTGGGTAAGGTGGATATGGCTTGGAAATTCTTCCATGAGATGAAAGCACAAGGCCTCATGCCTGATGATGTAACGTATACAAGCATGATCGGGGTTCTTTGCAAAGCTAATAGACTTGATGAAGCCATTGAGCTGTTTGAGCAGATGGAGCTTAACAAAAAAGTCCCATGTGCATATGCATATAACACCATGATAATGGGCTATGGCTCAGCCGGTAGGTTTGATGATGCTTATAAGTTACTTGAGAGGCAGAAAGAAAAAGGGTGCATTCCCAGTGTGATCGCATATAATTCCATCCTTACATGCCTTGGGAAGAAGGGGAAAGTAGATGAGGCTTACAAGATGTTCGATGAAATGAAGAAAGACGCAGAACCCAATCCTTCGACATATAATATTCTCATGGACATGCTTTGCAAGGCTGGGATGTTGGAGGATGCTTATCAAGTTCGGGATGCCATGGAAGCTGCCGGGTTGTTTCCAAATGTGTTGACGGTCAATATAATGGTTGATAGGCTATGTAAGGCAAACAAGCTTGATGAAGCGTGTCGTATCTTTGAAGGCATGGATAAGAAGGGATGCACACCCAATGCAGTCACGTTTGGTTCTTTGATAGATGGGTTAGGCCGGCGTGGCCGGGTTGATGAGGCGTACAGATTGTTCGAAAGGATGTTAGATGCAGGTCAGGTCCCGAATGCTGTTGTTTACACATCCTTGATTAGAAATTTTTTCAGGTGTGGGAGAAAGGATGATGGGCATAAGATCTATAAAGAAATGGTCCGCAGAGGCGGTTGCCCTGATCTGACTCTTCTTAATACGTACATGGATTGCGTCTTTAAGGGTGGTGAGGTCGAGAAAGGACGGGCTTTGTTTGAGGAAATTAAGGCTCATGGGTTTGTCCCAGATGTGCGGAGCTATTCAATCCTTATTCATGGTCTCATCAAAGCCGGCTGTGCTAGAGAGACCTATGAGCTGTTTTATGCCATGAAGGAGCAAGGTTGTGTGCTTGACACGCTCGCTTACAACACAGTCATTGATGGTTTTTGCAAGTCGGGCAAGGTGAATAAAGCTTATCAGCTTCTTGAGGAAATGAAAGGGAAGGGACACCCACCCACCGTGGTTACATATGGGTCTGTCATCGATGGGCTCGCTAAGATTGACAGGCTAGATGAGGCGTATATGCTCTTTGAAGAAGCGAAGTCCAAAGGCATTGAATTGAATGTTGTAATCTATAGCAGCCTGATAGACGGGTTTGGGAAGGTGGGAAGGATAGATGAAGCATATCTCATCATGGAAGAGATGATGCAGAAGGATTTGACTCCGAACGTGTACACATGGAACTGTCTGCTTGATGCATTGGTGAAGGCTGAGGAAATCAACGAAGCTTTGGTCTGCTTTCAGTCAATGAAAGATTTGAAATGCCCACCTAACACTATCACCTACAGCATCCTCATAAACGGCCTCTGTCGGGCAAGGAAGTTCAGTAAGGCTTTTGTGTTTTGGCAAGAAATGCAAAAGCAAGGGTTGAGTCCTAATGTGGTCACCTACACCATGATGATCTCAGGGCTTGCGAAGGTCGGAAACATATCGGAGGCCAGTGGGCTGTTTGAAAGGTTCAAGGCAAGTGGTGGTATACCTGACTCGGCTAGTTATAATGCTCTTATAGAGGGATTAAGCAATGCTAGTAGAGCAATGGAGGCATACCGAGTTTTTGAGGAAACTCGGCTAAGGGGCCGTAGCATACATGCTAAAACTTGCATCGTTCTTTTAGATGCATTGCATAAGGCTGAATGCCTCGAGCAGGCAGCGGTTGTAGGCGCCATCTTGAGGGAGATGGCAAAGTCTCAGCATGCTGCAAAATCTTTTTGACATATATTATGGATTGAAATTCAAGTTACCAGAGGAATGGGCGGGCCTTTGCAAAGGCACTTGAATGTCTGTTTTCCTTGACCGGTGTTCGAAGTTGTTATGGTTTTCATCTCATTGATAGAGGTGTTTGAGGAGGGTCCATTTGGTTCCTGCTTGGGTTATCTTTTCATCAATATATTTTCAAGTTTCAGCAGTTGTGAATGCTCCCTTCAAAGGTATTTCCTTTCCTGATTATGAAAGCTTAGCTGAAATTATATGTAGGCACACATACAAAAGTAGAGGTTGAATATCTAATACTTTCCAACCAAAATGCATGTATTTGTTTTGGCTGTTAATGCTGCTGTCTGGTATGAAAACTTTTGTATTGTTGTTGAAAGCAATAAAACCACACTACCAAATATGGTAGATCATACTCATGCACACATCTAAACTACATGTGCTTACATGTACTTCAATCCTGACTCTCAAATTCTGGGCCCTACTATGGATGGTGCATGGCTTAAACTCACATTGATTGGGCGCTCCTAATGATTGAGCAATAGATATCTGCCCAAGGATATGTACTTTTTATTAAGACCATAGAAAGTTTTCTTTTCAACTGTCCATTCCTTGTGAATAAGCCCCACATCATGATTACAGAAAACAAAACACTTTCAAATCATGGGATGAGTTAGTCACCCCTCTTGTTACCAACTGGCGCTTCGTTTACATATGCACCAAAGAGAGGTTATCAAGAAGACAAGCACTTTTGGATTGACATTTAGGGCATGTTTGGATCGCTGGTTAGGCTTGTATTATACTGCATTGTATGGAAGACCCCATCAAATCAAGTGTTTTGGGTGGTTTGCTGGAACCGACAGCTGGAATCACAAGCGTTTGGACAGCCGTGTTTAACCCATGGAAAAACCCAGATGCTGCCGAACCACCGTTTGGCATGGAATGCAAAACGTATTTGAGATGGACGTTGGGGCATATGGTGCTCAAGCACCCGTTTATGAAAGGTGGATTAAATTAAATGAAGAATCATCATTGATGTGGGTGGGACCTCTGATTGTGGGGCCTACTGTGACGTGTGATTCTACGTCCACTCTGTTGAACCGTATTGGAAGCTCACTTTCTGACATGAACCAAAGTAAGAAGCAGGTCTCTACATTTTATTTATTGATTAGGTGGGTCATACTGATACATTATATCCATTATGGAAAATTACGTCAATTCTGAGTGGTCATGATAGTCATTGTAGTCTCAGATGAAGTCAGAAATGCTATATTCCCTAGAACTAGTCAGTTGTGGAGTTTTGTTCTCCAGTGGGTCCTATGCAATCCAATGGGGCATATCTGATTCAACCCAAAAGTTGTTGTGGATTTGTCCACCTGAGCCATGGATATGAGTCAGATTTTCGACATAGCCTGCTTATAAACACATTTCATTTCAAAGGGTACACCTAACCATTATAGAGAAAACACAAAATACTCATGAAAAGGTAACACCCTGCACATCACTGTTCTGGTATCTACTTTACCTGCACTGAAGCGTGTAAAAAAAAGTATTGGGCAAACTATGATGTCCAAAATTATCACAAAATAGGAGCACTAATTGATACTATTTAATTACAGTATCATATGAAAGGACTGAAGACGTTATATCAAACCACATTAACCAAAGAACACCATGTAAAAGGCCAACAAATGATAATAGCCGCAAGTGCCAACTGCATGAAGCGATGAAAATCTCCATATGGAGGAATCAAACCAATGTTTCTTACAAAGCCACACAACAGGCAGCTTATGACTAATTCCTCCATCTAGTTGATGTGCCTGGCTTCGGAGGCCACGTGTGGAGACACTCGCTGATGGTCCGGGTTGTGCAAGGATGGTGTATCAATGTATATCAAGGGACTTTAACACTCCCCTGCACGTGCGGGTTGAACTCCACATGAGAACATACTGGGCAAGGGTGGAGGGACATTCACAACTCGCACCATAAACGCTCCCCGTGGGAGAATATATTAGGGAGGCATAATTGCTACTCCCAGGATTTGAACACTTGACCATCCGCTTTGATACTATGTCAAACAGCCACTTGCTCTAAAGCTCGAGTCGTTAGAGGAGGGCATGTCAATATATATCAAGGGACTTTAACACGTCACACTCTATATTATAATTAAAATTCATATAGTTGGGATATATATATATATATATATATATATATATATATATATATATATATATATATATATATATAAGGAAAAGGTACTATGCGCTCGAGCTGATGGGAACGTCCCATGAGGTCGAGCTGCGTGGGCCCCACCGTGATGCGTTTCGAACATCTACCCCATCAGTCAGATGCACCATTCCATCGTGGGCCTAGGTCTCAAAAATCAAGTCAATCCGTGACTTGTGTGGGCCACACCACATACAAAAGTTGAGAGGGGCTGTGCACCATTAAAACATTCATAATCATTTTTTGGGCCCACCGAGATGTGGTTTGCAAATCCAGCCCATCCATTATGTGTGTCCCACTTGGATGAGGGTTCAAACCAAGTTTCAGACGCATGCAAATTTCAGGTGGGCCCCACCAAGTGCTTTTATATGTTTTTGGCATGTCTTCACATGATTTTAGATGGTATGGCCCACCTGAGTTCCGTATACGGCTGATTTTTGGGATATCCCATAATTTAAAGGGGACCCATCAAATGCACGGTGTTGATGGTCGAGACGCATCACGGTGGGGCCCACACAGTTCAACCTCATGGGAGCTTATCGTGAGGTCGAGCGCATATATATATCCCAACTGTTATTAAGTAGAATGATGTAAACATAACTGAAAAATAATCAACTGTGTATGCCTGTTTCAGTTGGAACAATAAAGCTTATTGAAATGCACCATCGTCCCCAAACTCGCGCTTAACCAAAACCTGCTCATATCAGATCTGCAAGCTAAATAACAATAGAAAATGGCAGAGGATAAGGTGTTTTCTATAACAAAATCCCATATCAAAATAAACTCTGCAAACAGCCTCCTTGTGAAATGCGTCAAAATGAACCTGTAAATGACAGTGAAAGAAACACACCAACACCACAGAAAGCACATATTACTAAAATACAAGGATTTTTCAACATACTATATTAGCAGGGCACGATGGAGAAGTGCCTCCCACCTATCAATGTCTGAAAATTTTGACCCTGCCAAAAAACCTGTTTATGTACAACACCCAACATATCATTATCACAAAACAGAAACTGAAACCACACTTCAGCAGATGTATTGTCCAAAAAATATTCCTAAACCCTAACTGTTTCTATATTCTATTTGAGGTCATCAGATTGCCTTAACGATGTGTGACTGGATCAGCCAACAGATCCATGTCATCCTGTGGTGTGGGGCCATTGTAAGGAAATTAATTGCTGCAGAGTCATCCCAAGACATAATTGACCCTGCATTCATTACGTCTTTGTCTGCCAACCCCTTCATTTCGTCGAGCAATGCATTAACTCGACACATTCGGGTCATCTCTTTCCCATCCGCAACCGCCGTGGCTAGACAATCCACAGTTGCAAACATTCCATCTATGCTGGAACGCAGGACATCAGTACTAGAACCAACTCTAGCTTTCTTCCTGGATCTAACTGCCTGGAGCTAATTGTGCTCCGCGTATTAACTGAAGTAGGTGTTCTATGTGCGGGTGTTTGCGAACCATCATTCGCACCAAACATAGTATCAAATGAAAAATGATGTTCCGGACCACCATCATCATAATCTTCGAAGTCCAAGTGAATTGTCTCTTCGGATTCCTTCTCCAAACTAATAAACCCATCCTCCATATCATCTCGCACACGTCTATTACTTGAATTTACATTGCAGTAACCAATAACCAACTTGTCCGTTGTAGCCTGGTCGAACCCAATAATGATTGCAAGATCATCAAATCTTGGTTGGGGTTTTCCTCGTAACTTCCCCGCTTTTTTTGTGGGACTGCATGTGCGCAAAAAAGAAAATTCTTTAAGTTATTTGCAGTATGAGATTGACATTTGTAAGGGAAAAGTAACAGAAATACTGATTAGACATTATATAGAGATGCACCTTACAATACTTCTCCCAAACTTCGTCAGGTGCTACCACTACCATCTTATCTGGATTCCATCCGAATTCGGAAGTATTTCACATATTCTTGATGATATTGTAATTCTTTTTTCAAACATGCATGTGATTTTGAATTTGCTCCTTTGTCAAGCACATACCAAGCCTTTTTTTCATTTCATATACAATCGCATTATAAGCATCATGCCTAAATCCATTTTTAGCTTTCCGTCCGAATTCTACTTGCTCCAATAGAATGTTTATAAGGACGCTGTTCATCCTACCCTTCCAGAATATTTTACCCTTGAACGTCCCACTTTCTGACATTGATTTACAATCATATTTCCGCGGAGATTGTTGTGCGGGTGTTTCCAAAGGCACTTTTCCTTTTTCTTTTGATAGTGTGGAGGGCCCTCGTCGCTGTGACGTGTTCGTTTCAACTTGACAAAAAACTTACACAAGTTTTTTTTTTTCTACTGCAACATGATAACAACCCTACCATCAATATTCATACTAACATATTACACCACACATAAAAGCATATAATTATACTGAAGTAGAAAAAGTTATTGCAGTGTATAAGACACCTCCTAAAAGATGTTAAACGTGAAAGTAAATTTATTACATCACTGCCAAAATTCAAAATATTTAATTGCTCATATCGACATTAGGATGGCTATCTATCCACATCCTATCCGCAGTTGAGTCGCACTTTCGTGCCCATGCATCCCTCCCTGCTTGGGACACGTTCACCAACAAAATTCCCTCGTCTGCAACATTCAATTCAACTGGTGTAGGGTTTATCTCTTCAACTCCGACAATATCTGCATCCGACTCTTCCAACTCGCTCTCACCTATGGCGCTAATGAAGTTGTGTAGGATACAACAAGCGATTACAATTTTAGCTTGTGTCTTGAACTTAAACTGGGGTGCAATTTTGAGTATTGAGAATCTTCCCTTTAAGATTCCAAACACACCTTTGATGACGTTACACACTTGTACATGCCTTTTTTTTTTTGGGTTAGCTTGTTAGTACACACCCATGTCAGTACACACACTCCATGTTAGCCACCCCCGCTAGGGATTGATACCAAGACCTCAAGTGTTGAAACGAGGTATCTCCACTCAGTCTGCCAGTTGAGCTATGGATCACACTTGTACATGCCTGTAATTGAATAATTCCTTCTTGTTGGATGGATTCTTACCAGTACGATACTCATTTAAATGGTATCGTACACCTCTGTAGGGTGCCATAAATTCAAGAGTGTGAGCATATCCAGCGTCCACCATGTAGTACTTTCCCACAAGTTGTGGACAAATTATTATAAGGATAATATCATTATTTCGAAGATGATGCTTACTATTTTTATTTTTTTTTGTCAGCTTGTTAGTACACGCACTGTCAGTTGACACTTCACTATTAGCCACCCCCACTATGGATTGATACCAAGACCTCAGTGTTGTATCTTTCACTCAGTCTACTACTTGAGATATGGATCTGGTGATGCTTACTTGATATTATACATAAAATTATACTGTGTGGGACCAATAAATTGTCTGGTCAACGAGTCAATGCGTTATGCAATACCCTTGCATTGGACATCGATCCCTCCCATCCAGCAAGCACGTAGGCAAATTTCATATCCAATCTGCAGACTGCCATAACATTTTGTGAAATTATGTCTTTCCTACTCCCGAATGCTACGACTCTTGTTTGAGACATGTAAGCAGGAATGTGAGTTCCGTCTATTGTTCCTATGCAATCCTAAGTAGAGAAGGACTGTAAGTATTTGTGCTTGTGCCAAGCGTATTATGATGAGACGAATATTTACGAAGATAAAAGAGGATGGTTTTATACCTGGATGTAAGTGCTCCAGTTGGGGTTTGTGGATATTTCTGTGGGAGTTTCAAGGCGAGGGAACTTCACATAGTCGGGATAGAGATAGACAATGACGTTGAGTACTCGGTTAAAATGTCTACTTACAGTCTCACTTGATCATACAAACCTGTGCCCTATGACACGGTTATGTACATTATGGCCAATTGGGTGTAGAAAGAGAACAACCCGTTCCTCCAGACTCCAGAGTAACACGTCTTGTGTCGTGAAGTAAGTTTGTCTCTCAACATGGCTCAAAGACGGAAGAAAGATTCCCTCGTCATTCTCAGTTGCGACAAACAATCTGTCGCTTTTAAGGATAATCCCACTTATAAACAGGTTCCTCGTCCGATTTCCTTGGTGGTTCTTTGCAAATGTACTTACGATAATAATCGGCAACTGTCATTACTGCAACAGATGCGGCCAAGGTAGCAGCTACTGCAACCATTTCATCTTCACGGTCCCTAGATTTAGTCATATTAAATGATCGAGCATGTAGCTGAAAATTTAGGTGGACATGAATAACCTAAATAAGGAAAACTGTCCACCTCTTCCTACAGGTAGTTATCAACATCCCATTGCATGTACAAATGCCCCAAAGCGAATTTATATTTTCTACGACCTAAACCTACGACATTATTTTTGTGAGTTGAGTACTTTTGAAAGTAGATCCAACTCTTTAACACATTATATTTACAGATCAGTTAATTTTTATTTTTATTTTGTACTATGGTTTTACAGGTCGGTATAATACTCTAAATTGGATTTAGGAAAATTACGTTTGTCATCGAAGAGAATGAGTTAACATAGAAACAACTGACATTGGATTACACCGTGGATGGTTGTTCTGGTTGACGCTTCAAACAAATATTGGGGTCGAAGCAGCATGAAATTCTAGGAAATGGTCGAATTTTAAACAAATATAGGGACTGTAAAGTTCAATCCATTCTTACCCGCCTTTGATTCTGCCCAAATGGAAATGAGCGGGATAGAAATTGCATGTCTCAGTCAGTGGTAGGCGTCATCTTCACCCCCATAGATGTCGGAGTGGGCCCATTTATAGGACCCACACTAGGTCGTTGAAATCTTTGCACACCACTGCATAAGGACTAATGAAGACATAGGAAGGCGAATCTAATGATACATGGAGCATGTTGGGGAGTTTTATTCACAGACCAATGAGGATGATGTTTGTCATGAACAAGTCTACTGATTATGAAGAAATATTAAACATCGGCAACAAAATATCATTGGGAGATTGCTGGTTTGCATAAACAAGTGCAGTTAATTTGAAAGATAATTCATCCATCAGTACTAATTCCAAAAATCGATTCCTAAATGTAGCATATGCATTACAGAAGCACACATGCAACCCAGAAATGGTGGAAATCCACAAATAACCCACATGCACGAATGAGAATGACAATCTGCGGGCATAAACAACTGCCCTACTGTTAATGAAAGATATATCATACATACGAATTAGAGAAGCGTGGCAAAAAACCTACAAAGGGGAGAAAACCACAAACAACAAACATGCAATCAGACATTTTAGAGAAGAACCACAAACATGCAACCTTTGGTGGCAGAAAACCCACAAAGGGGGAAAACCACAAACAACAAACATTCTGTGATCTTACCACTTGCAGCGTGTGGATGATTTCTTCTGCTTACAAATGCTTCTTCTTCTCGGCACTGTGCGATCAAAGGTGAATAACAAGTCTCAATATATGTCAAAAAATCTATTGGTGCAGAGAAGATGAGAGGAGATGAGTTGAGATGGACTATTCTTAAATTCCAGTCTTACTGTGTTCTTGGTCGACGATTTGGCCACGCAATTGTCTAATTCCTCCAAATCACTCTATCACCGGCCCTGTTACAGGTGCTGGAATGAGAAAACTTCTTGGTGAAGGAACCTAGATGAAAAATGAAGACTAAATCTGTGAGGTAGCAAGTCAGTGATCTTCCTACTGCCGTGGAACATTTTGATTTCTCCGTAGCCACTTCATCCCTCGTCCAGTGGAACGAGGATTCAATCGACTTCCATAGAAAGACACCGATTCCGGAGAGGAGAGGCTAATAATGGAAGTCATTTGTTGTGTACAAGTGCTCTCGTGCACCGTTGCTTACCAAAATATGATAGATGTGACTTTCATATCCGGGTGAATCTTCCCGGAATTAACACCTGCAGACAGGTGTAAACACACCATCTGCGTTTTGCGGTTTTCCGAGACGAGGAGATACAGAGGGCCACACGCATACAGTAGATTGTTCTGCGTGTGAGTTCACCACAGTACAAGCACGTGTAAACCATACCATCCAAACACGCCCTTATGGATTTAGCAAGATTGTATCAGCATAAATGGATAGAAAACAGTGGGATCTCCTCCCGAAGCAGTCACAGATGCCATTATTAAATTTGAATAAACTAAAAAAAAGTAGATTTTTTAATGACTAATCCACTAATCAATGCTTAGACCTAGTATACTCAACATGGACCATCTATTTCCAAAACCATTAACTTGAGCATCCGATCAAAGTGATTTGAGAGGGATGGGCAATCAAGGGTGGGACCCACTTGATGTACATTCTATGTAAATGGTCAGACTATTTCTAGTGTAATCAATAAGATTTATACATTTCTATATCCATTGATCAGATGGCTAGGAGCGTTCGATCAAAGTGATTTGAGAGGGATGGGCCAGCAATGGTGGTCCCCACATGATGGGTGACTTTGTGAGGGATGTCCAAATAGATTAATATCCATATTTTGGATACATACTACGAACATAAATGGATTTTCACAGAAGTGTGTAATATATAGCTCAAACAAACGTAAGAAAATGACTTACATAGGAAAAATAGACCAAAAACACAGATGTCGTAAACTGCTTACATGGTGAAGCATCTACATATGCAAGTGGATTCCTGGTAAAATACTTTTACTGTGTAAAGTATTCACAAATGTTAATGGTTTGCAGACAAACGCACCCTTATGGATTGCTAAAACTACAGAGTATTTAAGGACATGGGAATGATTTTAAACTAAACGTCAGGTCATTTAGGTAATTTGGGGTTGGATCAGCATGCTTTCTGCTGAAGATACACACTTTTTTTTGGACAGAGAAAAACTTTGATACTATGGCAAAACATGGCGATCAATAGACAGTAGTTCTACACTTGGCATACGAGTATATGCCATGGGTAGAAGTTCTAAATGCATTCATATTAAGCACCATAATCTGTCCTTTGAAAAAAAAAAAGCACCATAGTCTGTCGGAGTTTCAAATAACTCTCCTTTTATGCTTCTCCACCTGTCACCCACATCTTGCAAACTGCTTCCACTATTCGCATGCATTTCATGGGTCAAATGTATTAGTATATCTTGGATACATATAATGAAATAAACCAGGGAAAAGGTCTTCACACCATTAGTTTTATGGATCGCTAAAATTATGCATTATTTAAGGACATGGGAAGGCTTTTAAACTAAATGCAAGGGCATTTATGTAATTTGGAGGTGCATCCATGTGTTGTCCCCCAAAAGTACTTTGTTTATAGATAGGACAAAACATAACTGCTTCCTCTCTCCATGTTATGCACTGATCAAATGTTCCAGCTGACCAAAATCAAATATATGCCTGTAAAGGTGCATTTAGGCAAGGAATCTCTTTGTATGCTATTTTGGAGATGTTGGCAATTGGGTAGTGTGTATTTAGGTTTTCCAAATGCATTTTTGGAAAAGAGTTATATGAAGGGTTAAAAAAAACCTCTTGAACTCCAGCAGACTTGCAAACATCATATCTCCATGTGCATTTCATGTCCGTGTCTAATATCTGTATATCTATCCATATTGCTGTTAGAAGTCAAAATAATTTTGCTGAATTTCCATTTTTGTAAATAATTTACTTTTTTAAAAACTTTTAATTGACTAAAATGCCCCTTGAATCTATAACAAAACTACCCATAAATACAATCGTATGATCCTCTCCTCTCACGTGTGCAAGGTAATTTATCTATAACTAGAATTTTAGCTGGATAAGTTATGATTCTTCCATGAGATTTAGGTAGTTTGCTAATCGATGACCCCTGCATATCCAGTTTGTGTTCATGCACTAACATGCTATGTAGGCATGAGATCCAAGACCTCCATCTGGATGGAAAAGTACTTTGATCATCTTGCCTAAACAATATTTTTTTTGAAGACAAAGGATGTCCCCGCCCTTTTGAGGCGAGACTATTCCCTGGCATCCCTGCTGATAATCTGCCTAAACAATATAATCATCTACAAGTTAAAACAATCTTTTTCTGGCTGCCTGTTATATATATCGTGGCCCATCTTTGGTGTCTAAGCCATCCATCAGGTGGTTTGTTTTTACCACATACCTATATTGTTTATACCTTAGGTGTATGTTACCAACGGACGATAAGTCCCACTATTCGTTCTGTTAGGATTTGAATTACATGCCATGGTATGGAGGAAGGGAGGTTGTGTAGGGAGGTGATTGCTAGCAAATACGGCACTCAAGAAGGGGGTTGGCGGTTGAAGGATTCGTCGGTTTAAAGGACTTTTGGGCTGTGGAAGGCGGTTTGCAGAGTGGTGATTAAGTTTAAGGAGTGTGTTCGGTTCTCTTGTAGAGATGGATAGAGAATCTAGTTTTGGGTAGACTTTTAGATCTAAGAGAGGTCGCTTCAGGAGTTGTTTCCAGGGTTACCCTGCCTCGCTTGGGGTTGGAACATACTCGTTGCTCATGTTTCTCCTTCTCCGTAGATGTAGTTGTTTGGTCCCCTCCTTGCAAGAGCAACCTGATGGACGTGGAAGCGGAGTTCATTCGACTATTGGCAATGCTCCATTGTGTCAGGCCATCTTTGGGTGAGAGGGACTCGATGCTATGGATTGAGGTCAAATATGCCCTGTTCTCAATTCCCTTTTTATGTAGGATGTTGACTATTTGCTCTTTAGGTGTGAGGCATGGTCAGACTTCATACATCTGGTCTTATAGGCTCCTCCTTAGGTCACGACTTTTGCTTGGTTAGTGGGAAGAAACAAGGTGCTCGCTATAAACAATTTGCAAAGAAGAGTGATGGTGATTCCTAATGGTTGCATCATGTGTATGAGGGATGCAGTTTCAGTGAGCCAATTGTTAACCATTAGGCGTTCGCTTAGAAGATGTGATAGATAAATTCTTCAACACCTCTTGGGTGATGCATGGGTCTATCAACACTCTCTTCCTTGCGTGGCATGGGGGAGTGTGTCCGCTACGTAATGATAACGGTGGCAACCGTTACATGTTATGGGGTCTTCATAATTGTGCATGCCAACATCTTTTTTTCTTTTCCTGCAAGTGTCTAATGGCCCCCAAAGTGGATGGACCTTTCTTTTATAATATCTTCAAACGGGATGATCCTAACCTTTTGATTGTTGTTCACAACCCCAAGTGTAGGGTTGCAATGTAGTAATAACTCGTGAGAACGAGGTCGAATCTACAGGGACTAAATTTGTACATATTCTGGAAAGAACTAGAACTAGAACTAGAAGAAGATCTAAATCTGAATTCTTGAATAAAAGAGAGTAATTGTGAATAATGTTTAAACTATCAATTAAAGGTGAGAACTAGGATGCCAAGGATCCACTTGTATCTATTAAGATGCTACCTTGCTTGATTCAATAAACACAATTAGAATTGGAGTCTTATCCTATCCAATTGGAAGATAAAGCAATTTAAATCAAATCTGAACTTTTTATTGACCTAATTCTCAATGGAGGAGAATCGTGAAGATTAGAAGGGATTCCATCACCCTACCATGCCCAGGAGACGATGGTGAATAATGAGATTTACCAATCTCACTATCTCAAAACAAGAAAAGAAGATATCCAAAGCTACCACAACATCTATTGTAATTTGAGTCACAATAAATAATAGAAAACTGAAAATATTCCTTTAATATCAAACTAGAAATCAATGAAGTTCAATAAGAATAAGAATTAAAGCAAAATAAACATCCTAACATGCTACAAGCTTCACCTCTTAGCCCTAGCTAAGTGGTTTAGCCAACCATAGACATGATTGAAACCAAATCTCTTAAACATAGTATGAAAAATAAACTAGGGAAGAAGAAAAACTCTTTGATAGCTGCTCCACCTTTGTGCTATGCTCCTTGAGACTTTTTCAAACCCTAGAAGATGCTTTAGAGCATCCTAGGGAGTCCTATTTATATTTGTGAAACTCCAACTTTCGCACCTAGTTAGAAAAATCTAAAAACCGCCTCAAATTTACGTACTCTCCGCAGTTTGCTAAATTAAACTTCACTCTGCGCAGTTTTCCAAAATATACTTCACTCTGCACAGCTAAAATAGACTCCGAGTTTCAGAATATGCTTTTTTAAGACAATTTCAGGAATATATTTGTTTTCAGGACAATTTCAGGATTCCTTTTCTTCACTTCAAATCTTTGATTCTCTTCATTCCTCATTTGGTTTTCTTGGATCTTTGGCATGTGAATTCTTCATTAATGACTTTCAAATCTCAAAATCTTCATTTAATAATCTTTTGAGCATAAATCTTCCTTTTGACATCAATTTCACCTTAAGCTCTCGAAATAACCTCACACATGAAAATATGCATAATTTAATCAATTAAGCACTATCATGTTTATAAAACCAAGGTATAAATAGGGAGAAATATGCAATATTTCACACTCAACAATTGTGCATGTACAAATAAGACAGTAGAGAAAAGGAAATAGAACAACCATCTATGTTCAACTGTAAACAGGCCCCAGATTGGGTGGCTATGAATTTTCCTTGTACAGGAGGTTTTTGTGCCATGTTCCATCCACAATGTGAACCTTTGACAATCTTTTTTATTATTATTGTTTTTGTTTTTGTTTTGTTTTGTTTTTTTTTTTTTAAATTTTTTTTTTTAAAACTCTAGTTTCAGTGCCATCAATCAAGGGAGTGTAAACCTTTGACTTCTTTCTTTTGCCAACTACAGTTTGAATGCCATAGATCGAGGGTCCGTATTGTCTGCTCAATGCAATTTTTGGATGTTGTTCATCGAAAGTAGTGCCAGTAGATGGAATCCTTGTTTTCATTATTCGCCTTGAACTTTTCTTCCATTGTCTCTTGTCCAAGTCAAGATATCCTATTTAGGGAAGGTAAATAGACAGCTTGACACTCTGATTTTTAGTTTGTAAAAGTGTGGCCCACATCGATATCTTGGGTCGATAATTCATGAGAGATTAAGAAGGATGTTGTTCTGGAGTATTTTGTGATTGGTGTGTATCAATCAAACTGAAGGGAAACTTTTATACGATAGTCAATGGCTATAAGACGAGCCATGCTTTATGGGACAGAATGTTGGGTAGTTAAGGAACAACATGTTCATCGGATGAGTGTAGATGAAATGAAGATGTTGAGATGGATGAGTAGGTAGGCAAGGAAGGATAAAATTAATAATGAATGCACTCAAGGGAACTTGGGAATAGTATCAATAGGTAATAAGATGAATGTAAGTAGATAGATGGGTGTAATAGAGATCAAGAACTGCGCCGTTTACGAGTGAGTTGGTACAAGTTAAAAGCCTAAAATGGCAAGTGGAAGGTCCAAAGGATGTGGGTAAGGGTAGTAAGAAACAAGGTATTCAATAATGGTAACGGTGGCTGTAACAGACAACACCATACCATTACAATATGGGCCGTAATGGCCATCATGGCCATTAAAAAAAAAAACTGATCAGCCATGTTGCGGGGCCATAACGGCCATTATGGGCCATTTTTTTACCTAACGGCCGTTAGGGCCCTGTAATGTGGAACACTTCCCACCATTACCATTATGTAATGGCCGTGACAGCCATTATGTAACCGTTTTTTTGATACCCTGGTAAGAAAAGACTTGATGATCTATGGTCAAACTGCAGTTATGGCCCTTGATAAAGTGGATTGGCTGAACAGGATCTGTGTAGCCAATCCCAATTAGTTGGTATGAGGCTTAGACGGCGACAACGACGACAAGTGTGGCTCACATTTAGAGATCCAAATTGTTGTTGTTATGAGCCCCATTGTATGTTAGTCATGCTCCAAAAATCTCCTAGGGTAAATGCCAACGCTTCAATGGCTAGGATCTTCAAATCTGGGGCACTTTTATCTGCTGGCCATCCACCTTGAGGTCTACCCTATCAATGGTTTGGATCACTGGACCTTGGACTCTTACAAACTGAAAACATGAGCAAACTGTACTTTCCTTATTGATCGTGCATCTTGTCTTTCTTCTATTATATGATATCACAAACCATGATTGATGTAAAGAGTTTTTTTTTTTTTTTCCTGCCACATGAAACGAACTGTGCTAAAGAAAGCATTCTATTTCCAACAGGAAAACACCATTTTGTTACATATGGCACACATGTTTGGGATATCTAAACAAATCACCTTTTGGCTCTGACTGTAGATGGACCCTAGCTCAAAAGTTCAAACTTTTTGGGTAATCCTAGCCTCCGATGGTAGAACTTTTCTCCCATTGAGATTTGATCCGTGGTTGGTTGAATGTGAACCATAGTAATTTCTCTTCTAACCATCTATTTTTCCACCACCGATTGAAGTGTTACAATTCCTCGAATCAAGGGGATTTTTGCCTCGTGGAACATCTGCAGTGGGCCTGACAATAGAACTACTTAGACCAATGGATCCAGGCCCCACTCATCCCCCACTTACACTTACACAAACTAAAAAACCAACCTGTATTGGACAACCTTTCTGCCCAAAGCCTTGTATACTATGAGGTTTGCTACACAAGCCTCTACAGGTTAGTCTGTCTGTATGCCACCACATCTGTTAAGGTGGCATACAGATGATGTCCACTTGGTTCTGCCATATGGATGCCGTGACTCTATAATTGGGCCATTTCACTAATAAAGCGAGCTGCATTTTAGGAAAGTATAAAAATGAAATTAGTAGGTATTGCCAATCAGTTGTCATAATTGGGAAGTCCCATCTCTCAAAAAAAAAAAGAAAAAGAAAAGGGGAAGTGCTTCCATGTGCATTCTAGACCATTTGGGGTCAGCTTGCAAAAGCTCTCTCTCTTTTGAATTTCAAAAGCTCCATATCTGACCATTGTGGAAGGCCTATTGTTGAAATTAACCGAACCTTTCATATGAATGAATAGCCCTCAAACACTTCTTTTGAATAAATGAAAATTTGTGATTTGTGAGACACCCACATGCACCTTTTCATGCTCTATACCCACCAACCTAATAGGTACATTGGACATCTAATGTGTCTTATTTATTTATTTATTGTTTCTGGCATTGTGCACATCCTTATCTTTTATTTTCTTATTTGAGTATTCATTGTTTTTTTTTTTTTTTTTTTTTAATTGCAGAATGATAGAAAAAACAAATGAGAAGCTTGAATAAGTGCAAGAAAAAAAAATGAAAGAAATAACAAAAGACGGTACTCTCCTCTCTTAGAAATCATAAATAGTTGCATCACTTGCATCAAATATTTTTATTTGATATATGTTATAACCCTACATTGCTGTTGCAGGTATTGAGTTGGATTTTGCCCTATACTTGGATGAAATAACTTCAACAATATCAAATATCAAAGCAGTAAGTATCATCATCACCATTTATGCCTTGTCCCAACTAATTGGGGTCCGCTAATTCATGTTGGTTGTGAGAATGATCAAATGAACTTACATGAGACGCCCCACAGAGAGAGAGAGAGAGAGAGAGAGAGAGAGAGAGAGAGAGAGAGAGAGAGAGAGAGATTATTATGATGATACCATTCAGGAAGTCATAGTGTTGATGTCTGGTAGGTTCACTCATCCGGTGGGCCCCACTTAAAATTGAAGTACCGCTTGCGCAAATGCACACTCATTTTACTAACTATGAGGTCGTGTAAAATGAAGTAAGAAATAGTTGTACTATTTTTTCTGAATTAATTTGATCAAATATATGTTATTGAACTTGTATTGCCATGATTCAAAAGTGTTTTCCACCTCACATTTGACTGAGTATATATAAAGGGTGTCTAGCATCTCTTTCCCTAAAAATTTAAGCAAGCCAGGCTTCGGTTTAAAATTTTAAATATCAATGATTGCCCGTGATTTGGGCTGGTGTGGGATCCACCGAAGAATGTGATGGTCCTGGCCCACCAAGCCCTCTGCATAAAATATTCAAAAGAACCTTAAATCCATCAAACTTAAGTTCCCAAAGTCATATGCAAAATAGGTAATGGCCCAAAAACAGGATAAAGGTTACACGCACGTGAAATGGTTAGAATGGTACCTACTTACTATCCAAACGAAAGCATAACCCTACAGTAGTTGCAGAGTCTCAGAAAGCATGTGAGTTACACACGTGTAACCCACCTTTAGTGCTTGAAAGTTGAAAGCGTGGATGGTGGACCACCTTATCACGTAAACTTGAAAACCATGTCACACTGTCGTTTGCAAGCTTTAGATGTGTTATGGTACGAGGCCCGGTCCATGCGGAATGGACTCTATCAATGCTATATGAGGTGATCTAAGCCATTGAATGGAATGAAGATAGTGCTTTTCTCTAAAATGGAGTATGAATGGTTAGCTAGCTCCGGATGCACCATTACACTGTACGTGTGGGACATCATGTTGAATGTGGATGATTGGCAAGTATTTGTATACTGGTCCACTGTTCACACGAGTGGCATTGCTACTATTCATTGTCAGATCAACCATATGGACGACTGAGATGTTCGATTAAGTGTGGCATTAGTTAGCCATAGCAGGTTAATGCAATGGGATAGTGTCACTGACCAAAGGAGTGGATGTTTAAGGGTTTGGACAAGAATCAATGGCTCTGAGAGGTTTTGTGGATTGACCCATGTTGGTTAGCGTATAGGTGAGATTGTATTGGGGTATAAAAGTTTGAGTGAATGGACCCATCATGTTCTTTGGTCGGGTGAGGAAGCTTGTAAATGGGCTGGGTGGGCACGCCCAAGTATTCTCCAGGTCCACCCAGTGAACTTAATAGTCGGACCCAGAACTTCTCCCACTGGTTTAAAATTCGTGAGCCATGTTCCTAGCCCATCAGGGTTGCAAGCTGGACAGGGATTTACTGTAGGGCATTTTGGCATGCTTAGCCCCAGGTGCAGCTCAATTAGTCAAAAGGCCTCATGATACGGGCGTAGGGCCAGTTCATGCACCTTTAACCTGAACCTGATGCAGCCCAATGATGGCTCACTTTTATGTGTCATCAGTAGATAAAAAAAAGGTCAAGGAATCGATCCCTTTAAGGATATGCAGACGGACAGGTACCTGTCTTATTCACAATACATATATTTTTTTTTCAAAGATATTGAGAACGAGGTCTGCTGCACAGGCAGGCTCATCAGATTGCTGATCCCGGCCTTGTAAGGGTTGGACCGGGCTATAATAGAATCCACAGGTTGTGTGTGGGAAGCCCAATTAATAAACGGGTCAGATTTTGTCTATTAGGACCTAACACATGTCCAAGAACAGATCCATCTAAGGATGTCGGGCCTCTTCCATTGGCTCAGTGGTAGACAGTGCGTCTCATCACTGAGATCATGGATTCCGGCAGGGCTCTGGTTGACCACCTGACGGCGAATGTCAATAGCCTATATCCAACATCTCTGCTGTACACAGGCCACTCGTTGTCTGGTACTGAGGATAAACGTACAGCCCGTGGCCAAAAAATTAGACTGTTTAACGGTACATGCAAGTGGACGGTTTACAAGAAATTGAGTAAATAAAAAAGGTTGTTCAATGACTGTTAGTAACCGTCCAAAAGCAAAGATCAAGATGATGTTCATGTACGGCCTAATCCTTGTATAGGATCTTGCCATGGCTAAGATCACAATGATCATCAATCATCATGTTCCACAAATCTCCCTCTTGATGAATGCTCGACCATAGCGAGCCATCAACGCTGGCAAACCTGAGATAAAAGAAGAGTGATGTGATATGGGGCTGGTCCTTGCAGTTTACACATAGACTTGGACACGTTAGGGACAGTGGTTCGGTAATCCAGACCATCGGTGCCATCCCACCATAGATGTAGTATGCCGCAGATCCTCCTCCCTAAACGGCTAAGAGAAATTCCGCAACAGACGTCATTCAACTGAAAACGGTTTTAATAGAGGTCACTGGGATCCTACAATCTGGGAGATTTTTTATCCGATGGGGGACTCAACAGAGCAACAGTTCGATCCGTGGTGCAAAGTTGCAGACCAACAGTACCTTCTTTTCCATCCACATGCTTAATTCATGTGGGACATCAACACCAAGAGAATGGTGGGACCCACGAGGATCAGCTGGCACAAAAATTCAGGCCCATCCTCTCATTAGGTGGGCCACTGTATAAAAATAAAAATAAAAATAAAAAAAACAACGAACAACCAATGGTCTATCTTAACATATAGGCGTGGCCCACCTAGTGAGTGGATCAGCCTGATAATCTAGAATGGCGATCTTCATCTTCATATGATGGCCTACGGTATTCATGGTACTGATGTCCTAATTAAGTGCCATATTGACGGAAAAGATTGTATGGTACCACAAGTAGCGGTACCGTTGCCTGTAGGTGATCAGTTCTGGCAAATCCCGTACCGCAACGGCACCGTGGGCCCACATTTCAAGAAGGCACGAAAAGAGAGGAATGGATGGCTTCGCCGTCTATTTTGCTTCCGGCAGAAGTGAAAGCTTACCAAACCTCACTCACGCGGCCCTATCTAGTGTCGGCCATGTGAGACGACTCCAACCCCTATTAACTTTCTTTTCTTTTCTTTTCTTTTTCCTCAAAAGGAACACGCCACCTAGCGTCTGACGGAACCTCCAACGACCAATCCCATCCTCTGCGTCCCTACCTCCAAACCGCTGGGATATTTGATACGCTGACAGAGCTTGATTCGTACACGCATGCAGCTCAATCTCTAAACCATCCAATGGGTCACGCCAGCCGGACGATCCTAACCGTAAGATCGGACTGGCGGATTCAAAACGCACACAAGTCCAAATTCCACTGATCAGAGGGTTAGGACCGTGCCCCATCTGGGGTAGGGCCCATAATTTGAAGGAAAAGATGGGCGCACATGGGTGCGAGTATCCGCGGAGCATCATATATGTGGACCATGGCTCATTTACGGTGGTGCGCAAAAGCAAGATACTCGAATCATAGTCAAACCATTTAAAACTGCAGCTGCTTGTGGACCCCTCCATCGGGCAAACACATGCTGGATGGGCTTGCGGTGTTGCGAATGCAATCATATGAACAGGAAATAGCACACATGATCAAGGTGAGAAAACAAAATGCAACCCATATTTTAACCCAGTGACAATCCAAGGGGTTGGGCAAAACCAGGTTCTTAACTACATGAAAGCAAAAGAAAAGGTTTTTAAGGTTTTTTTTTTAATAAAAAAAAAAACAAAAAAAAACTAGGTTTCTGTTTAGAGGCAGAGAGCTTCAGACAAAAGACCAGTTGATGAAATTGAAAGCAATGCAGTGGGCGTTATCTTCCTCGTTCAAAACCTTCCACGCCACCGCTCTTTCATATGAGATGGGCCTGCCCATGCTTGATACGCAGATACCTCCTTGAAGGCATGTAAATCCCTGCCATTATATTATTACATAAAGGAAATAAGGTTTACTTAAAAATAGAATAAAAGGCGCTCCAAATAAGAGGCTCGGAAACTAGCAGAGTTCCAAGTGAAGCCATAACAATCTCTCTGAGAAATATTATTCTTTAACACAGTTAAAACTGACAAGGCATGGAAGAAATGATCTAAAAGTTTGAAATACCCATATCAGGGGCACAATCCCCCTGCCATAATTCCATTGTGGCGTTTCTCTGCCATCATGATTTTAAGACTAAGACATGTCCAGATATGGACTTGGATCCAGTACCACCCTATACAGATTGGAAAGGGACCCCAAGTCACCCCTGACACAGGCAAGGCAGAGGCTCACCGTGTCATTCAACCATGTCCACCACATAATTTCTCAAAGAGTCTGTTTGACCTTTATATCAGGATCACCAGCATGAGTCATGCCATGGGACTCATCTTAGATGTTCTTCGGAACTGTCCATCTTGAAGACACCATTTTCAATGGGTTATGGCCCAATAACCACACTGAAAGGGTAATGTGCACCCATTGAAAATTTCCCAGCAGTCATCAATGAGCTACCATGGAGATGGTCAGAATCATACATTTCAGCACTAGTATCTTGGTTGTGTGGCTGTAGAATATCACTGAGAACATTAATGGGTATTGGTCATCAGACCATCTTTTCATGTGAACCCCTGATGTGATGCTGATGCACCACATGGTGATGATCCTGATCCCCAACACAGGCAGAACAAATGCCATTTTGCTGTCTAAAACAATAACTAAAATGGCAATTTCGGGCAATAAATGGCATACTTCTGTCAATCGTTAAAAAAGCCGACTAAATATTTGTAGTCAAAGAACTCAATAAAATTGTATATTCTATGATTTGTATTAAAGAACTCAATAAAATTGTATAATCTATGATTTGTAGTTAAAGAACTAAATAAAATCTCATCCTAGGCTTAGATTGGGTTACCGTAAATGATAGAAACACTCTTTAAACACACTTTCAAGAGAGAAAACAGAGGAACCCTTCTTGAAAGGGAACCTCATCATTTTGAAACCAGGCATTAAGAAATCTTGGAAACGAGGGTGGTTTGGCAGTCAGCTACCATCAACAGAGAAAACAATGTCATTTTTTTGTAAAATTGAGGAACGCAACAAGTCATTGACCATTTTCCTATCTTTTTCTGCAAGGACAAATTGACAGACCTGCTGCATTATGTGCGGGAACTCAGTGTAAAGAGCCTTCCGTCCATGATCATCGAATATCTTCTCCAGAGTTATGTCTTGCAGTGCAACCAAGGTCGTCTCCAGCATGTCAAGACCTGCCTGATTTGCAAAGTTGAAAATTGGTACTGCCTGCTTACATTATGAAGGAATGAAGATTATTAGTGTGCAAAAATCAACGCTCTAAATTAGAACAAAAATATCTGACAGAATGAAAATAATCCTCCAAAGGCGGACAATGGAGAAAGTTTGCAATTGAACTGAAAATCCAAAACATTCTTCATTCTCCCATAACAAAATTACAGTGAAAACAGGCGAGCAAACCTTCAAAGAGCAGCACATGATCGCATCTGAGTGATGCCAAAGTGTTTTCAGAACAGATTCGCCGCCATCAGTAGCTTGTTTGAGTAGCTCCACACCCAAATGGCGCCTGCAAAAAGGAAAATTGCTATCAAGCAGAATCCTTTCTAATTAGGCTTTCCACCTTTTCTAGCCGTAGAAAAATTGGATTTCCAAGAGCACTTTTGTCAAAATTTTGATCTCATTACTAAGCCACTAGTGACATAAGGCAGATTACAGAGCATGAGGAATTATATGATCCTCAACCTCAGGATATGCATAGCATCCCTGCATGTGGAGTCTACACAGGTGGGTCTGTTGTTTGTGGATCCAAGACCAGTGATGATGTGAGGAGCCCCAGCTGGACATGGTTTTAAAAAAAAAAAAAAAACCCAGTGATCAGAAGGTTCTAGACATCCAATCTTTGGCCTTCCTTTTCCATTCAATGTGTAACCTTGCTGTAATTTTTTTCTCATCCATCCACCCACTTGCAGGCCACTGAGCAAAGGATTAGCCATCAGGGAGGTTCTCTCTCTTCTACTTTACATTATCATTTCCATATGACATACAATACACCAGTCAAGAACAGTTCGTGCAAGGTTAGGTGAAAAAAAAAATTCTGAGGTTCATATGACAATATGGCATACCTGTAGCTGTGACAGATCCAACGAGCAAGTGTAAGTGCTTCAGGAGTGCCAGGTGGCGGGCGGAGGCCCCCATGAGAACCCAGGCGAGACGGTGAGAGGGCAAGTGCAACTCTTTGGACAGAAGATATAATGCTGCGAACATACTGTCGTGCCATGGCAGCCACACTTTCCTGAAGGTGGCTTTCAAATGCAAATTGAAACGCTATCGTCATCACAGACCTGGTGCTGCTACGATTGCCAGAATAATCTCCCGATGGCCTATTGCCAGTGGGCCCTACTTCAAGAGCAGAAGCAAGATCCAATGTGCGATTTGGACTGGAGGCATCCTGCATTGTTTAAAAGCAACAAGATTCAGGGAAGCAACCTCTAATGGAACAAAGGAACTTGAACTGGAGCATTTTCTTGACAAATCATCTAAAAATACCAACGTCTAACATCTTCCTGTATGTTTGTGTCTATAACCAAACATTATTCTGATAAACCAAGACTTGCAACTAACTAAATAATACTTACAAAAAAAAAAAAAAAATCATACTTACCACCCCATTATCAAGAGGAATTATGCGAAAACCAGAAGGGAGCAATGGCAGGTCATCAGCTAAAGATGCGTCAATGGGAGCAAAAATGAGTTCAGCACAGGTTCCTACAGCATTCTCATCCACTCCGCTACAGAGCTGTAAAACAGTACACATGACCACATGCCATTCAGATGAGAACCATCATCACAAGTTAATCTCTTGAAAGTTAATATAGCTAGTTAAACCCTGAATATCAGCATATGTAACAGTCAGAAATAGAAATTTGCCTTGTTTCAACCAAGATCTAGTGGCTTAAAATAGGTAGTAAAAAGAAATCTTCAGTGTTTTGATCACTAAGAAAAAAGACTTCCGATATCCTTGATGGCTTGATCACTAATAAAAATACTTCAGAGTTCAGATCAAGGATATCCGTTTGTTAAATATTATATAATTTCATCTTTCAATTTTCATGTTAAAAAGAATTTTCGTTGTAACATGGTCTATTGCAAAAAAAAGGGCATCATCTGGTTTTCAACTGTTCCACACATATTGCCACATTTATGGACTCTGCTTATCTATTTCTTACGAGTAAGCTTCAGCCAAAGAGAGAACATTGATGTGCCCAATCAAGAGAGCGCAACACCAAGAGTATGCTGTTTCAGTTCATCAGTCCTGTCACCACACCTATTGTGGATTGAAATATCCTAGATTTTTTTTCTCCATCCCAGGGAAGATTTATCCTTTCAAAAGGTAAATTCTGTTACATATAACTGGATAAAAGAAGATCAATATATAAATATATCAATCTTTTTTAATTTATTAAATCAGGAAAATGTTTATGAATTTGAAATTGAACTCCTACTCAACGAAGGGCTGAGCGCTATGTTAGTGTGATCTTTCCAGGTCTGCAAGAATTTGATTGTCACTCTCTAGGCTTTGGAAAAGAATCCTAGTTACCCCTTCCACCCCACTAGAATCCTGATTGAGTCAAGTTGACTTTTAACACGGACCAACAAGTTTTCTAGCTGGGCTTTTGAAAAGAATTTTACAACTAGAGAAGAAAAATTACTCACTTGCAAGAGAAACGTGTCTCGAGGCATCATGGTATCCTCATGATTATGGCTGATATTTTCCAACCTAATTACCTCCAAGAACTGTTTGGAATGTTTAAAAAAAAAAAAAAAAAT
The DNA here is from genome assembly GCA_030180095.1 of Magnolia changhungtana. Taxonomy (NCBI): domain Eukaryota; kingdom Viridiplantae; phylum Streptophyta; class Magnoliopsida; order Magnoliales; family Magnoliaceae; genus Magnolia; species Magnolia changhungtana. Next base: position 2,214,283 of record JASAUF010000076.1, read on the forward strand.
CATTAACAGGAATAATAGTGAACTTTGTGTGTGTGTGTGATGAGGAACCAATAATAATGCTAGTGACCATATTGGTAATGAGAAACAGTACTTACCTCTTCATGCTCAATTGTATGAGCCAGTGGAAGGATGATCTGACCACCGAAGCCTCCCATACGAGACCCTGGTAAACTACAAGGACCAGCTTTAACAGCTGCAGCTGAATAAGCATCAATGTTACTATCGGCCCATTCTGATCGGTGTTCCCGCAAGAATCTTAGGAGCACAGCCGGAGGCACATTCTGCAAGACGGAAATGGGGAATATCAAATAGAAGAGCATACAGATGTCACTAGGAAAAGAAAAGAAGAAGAAAGTGAAACCACAACTTGGATTAAATATACAATCACAAGGTTGCTGCCATCATTTGAAAAGACATGTACATTAACTTTTGCAGTTCTAGGAAGGTCATACAATTACAGCATGAAGCATCATTTCCCAGACATTCCATCAAGGAAAAGAAGGTAAAAGTTCCATCTTAAAGAGTCATCTTTGTCTTTTCACTTAACAAAATTATCACTTCAAATAACTAAGATCCCTGCACATGTTTATCAATATATGAATAACAACAATCTGGTCATTCTCAGTTGTCTATTGAAAATCCATTATTTTCTTGATAAGGGTTTTAATCAGTTTCCTCTTACATAGTTACTCCTAGAGTACTTTCAGGAAAATACAAAAAAAAAAAAAAAAAGTTCAATAATCTGACCTGTAAAAGCATGGATGCCTTGGCACACAGAACTGCATTGCTCATGGCTGGAAACCCATTTGCAAAGGCAACATTTACACCGAGCATCTTTCCAGGAGATGAGTTTACAAGGATGGTAACATCATCCATGCCGTCATTTCCCATCACAGACCAACCCTCATCAGTAAACCCGTTAAGTGCTTCATTAAAGCCCCTGTAACAGGTTCTGTCTATCAGGCATCCAATGCAGGAGATCCATGAAACATAAGCATATAATACCAAAACACTTACCTGCTCAGCCTCTGACTAAGTCCTCGTAGAGCTGCAGGTCGTCTGCCCCAGCCAGTGACTGTTGAAGGAGACACATCCTGTGCAATTTGCCTTAACTGCCGCAAAGCCTGAATAAAAGAATCACAAACATAGAGTTGGGTAATGAGAATTTAAAGTAGCTTTTTTTCTTCCACTCCTCTCGTTTCCTCTCCATTATTAATCTGCTAGTTGTAATTGAGAAAATGATGTAATTCCACCGGCTCTTTTACTAATACATCCATGTGATGTTGTGAAGAGAGAGAGAGAGACCCCCACAGAATTTGTGCATCTTCAACCAGAGGTGGTGTTTCAGACAATTATCAGAATTTTTTTTATTTTTTTTTAAATGCTGCTTTATGTAAAGATGGAAAATGTAAGGTAAGGTCCTAACCGCCATTGTCGTCTTTTGAGCAAGCACTGTTGATGATTCATACAATGGGCGTAGGACTTCAGGTACACTCCATGGCTGGTTTGAGGCAACAGCAGTTACAATTAGAAGACATCGTCAGGTAGAATGTTTAATAGTGACTTGAAAAAATGAAAAATGACCAACTGAAAAAACCAAGTATACCTCCAAATCCATGTGATCAACAATGTGTATAATGGATCCACCACCTTCACAGGGCCTTATCAGGTACCCACTTGGCAGCATTTCTGCTCTCACAAAATGCTGCAGAGGTGGCATGCTCGGACCTCCCTGACTGCTGCTTAATGATCTTTCACAGACCTAAGTATTTCATAATAAACACAAGTAAACGAGACTATTAGAATAGTTCATAAAGAATGTCACCAGCATAAGAACTTGGCAGTAGAAGGGCGACCAAAAGGAACCAATTGCTCAATCTCATTTGTATGAAAAAGATTTGCAAATAACATACCACAAGACTACCATCTTCCAGCACTGAAGTATAGCGTAGCAACCAGAAGTCACGAGCTGGTGCCAAAGTTGTTGGGGCATACAGCTACAGTTCACCAAATTACAAGCACATTAAACTAACATGTTAAAGGCATTCAACTAGACAAATGCAGAGAATAATTAAATACCTGCATATAGAGGAGCTCGATAGTTCCACTGTTACCAGTGGGCAGCACATTTATAACTTCCACAGAACGGCAATCGCGGAACCACGAAGGTCGATCTTTGAGGATTTCTGCAACCTGAAAGAAGCTCACGAATTAACTCTTTTTACAAGTTCAATCATAAGCAATTCAGAATACCATAAAGGAAAAAATAAAGGGAGGACGTAAGAAGAAAACTTACCCTTGTGGGTTCTAGACCCACTAGGCCACAAGCTCGTGCTGCAACTCCAGTGCAACCATGTGAAATAGCAACGATTCCAATGGAATCCGGACCAGGCTGATAGACAGATCAGAAAGATTAACGAAGGCATGAATCAGTCAAGCTTTTACCCAACAAAATATAGCAAGTGTAAACACTGCAGTCGGACAAAACTGCAAATGAAAAATATAAAAAAGGAAATAACATTTTCTCGTCTTATAAATATCATAAGAAAAAGGTCTGAAACACAGGTGGGAGTCCAACAGGAGAATGAAAGACAGATCACTGTCTGTGCTACCGAAAGAATGATTGGCAACAGGTTTGCCCAAGGAATGACCCAGTGCAGTCTTCCCACTACATTATGATATGAAGTCCTTAGCACCAGGCAGCATTGATGAACAGTGGGATGGGGGATGATAGATCGCATAAGGCCCTTGTCACCCTGATTGGATGATCCTAACCATCCCCATCAAGTTCATTCCGTCAAACAATCCATTTTGCATGCACTTGACCAGACAGCTAATGTCACCTGATCAGTGTGATTGCAACAGCTTAGTACAAGTTAGTGGGGGCCTCCTTAGGGGTCCATTATATTGAAAGGTGGGTCCACTGTCAAGCGCAGAGAACTTTCGAAGCTAGCATTGTCCAAAGTTTTCCAACTGGATCATTGAATTGCCGTGGAGGCACCAGACCCCCACATCACCCTGACCAGATTACTCTAAAAAAATGGGGCCCACTGTCCTCTTTTGATAGATGGCTAGGATTACATAATAAGGGCAACAGACAGGAGGCCTACTGCAACAGAATGGGGAGCCCACTGCCCTCTCTTGATGGATGGCTAGGATTGCCTAATAAATGTAACGGCTACTGCAACATATGGTAGCCTCACTATCCAACAGTCCATGGCACACAGGTAGATGGTACCCACTGTTTAGTACAAAGGACTTCACAACATCATAGAAGGTCTTTGTAATGTAACATTAGTGCAAGATCTTGGCATTGGACCATTCCCATTCCCATTCCCATTCTTTGTTCTATTCTGCATTTTCAAATAAAAAAATGAACGTCAGGTTGTCAACACATTGATTAACATGAAAGAAACAGCGATGTATAACCTTCATCCCAGGCATTTGGACCCACTCCACGGCAGTTCCAGTGGCCTTCGATAGAAACTCTGTTAAAGTCTCCTCTGCAATGGACAGAAGTCTAGAAAAACCACGACAGGAACTTATCAACTATTAGATAGAACACAACATAAGGGAAAAGAAAAAGACCAAGAAGCCATTTTCAATTACCCTGCAGGGCTAGCATCCCTTGGCGGATGCTGTGGCGTCAAGTGGTGCTGAGTGCTCGTCACCACAGACTCACAGCTGGTGTCTGTGGTAGCTAGCGCCGTCTGCAAGTCGAAGAAAGTTTTATATATATAAAAAAAACAAAAAAACAAAAACAAAATACATAAGAAACTGAGACAACAAAAATTAAGAAGAAATCCTATTACGTTTTGATTCTGCTGGCGAAAATAGCCATTCTCATACACCAGCTGCGACACCTGCTTCTGCAACCTATCATTCTCCTCCATTAAAAGCTTATTCATTGCTGTCAGCTTCCGATTCACTGCCTGGAGGCGTGAAGCCTCCTTCCGCTGCTTCTCTCTACATCTGAAGAACGAAACGAAGCAAATATTTTTAAGAGGACGAACATAAAAGTAATCAGATTAGCTTACGCCAGAACCTGCTAAAGTAACATCCTTTTTTCTTTTCATAATACCTTCGGTTCTGAAACCAGACTTTTATCTGCTTCGGCTCAATGTTGGAGAGAATCGGGCATTCTCTGATCAGCTGCTGCCGGCGAATCGAGCTTGGTTTCGGGCACTCGTGGTAAAGCCTCTCAAGGGCTTCGACCTGCTCGGGTGTGTAACGGACGTACTTTCCAGGGTCCAAACAAGTTTTCACGTCCTTGCATGTTGTCACCGCCATCATCCCGTCAGATCAAAGAAGCTCCAATGACCGGATAAATAATGACCGATTTCCCTTCAAAATCGAAGACGCTTTAGATCTCAATATAAAAAACCTCAGCTTACAACAGCTATGAACTTTGTTGCATTTCCTCCATCAGAAAAAAAAAAAAAAAAACAAAAAGCGGGGGCGATTTTTCTCATCAGAGGTTAAGGTGTTTTTTTATATTTTGACGCAGAAACAAAACGCCTCAAATCCCCTTATTTTTCTGCTCTTTCAGCTGAGAAAAACTAGAAACCGAGAATTTTATCATATGTTTTTTTTTTTTAAATTCGAAGCTTTCTCTTTCTTTTTTTCTTTTTTTTTTTTTAATTTTTAATTTTTAATACAGAAGATTCTCAGCTTCAGGCCTGAAATGGCAGAATCGGCAACTCTTTTCCTCCTTTAACCCAAAAAACGAAGCCGAAAAAGCATCGGCAGCTGCAATTTCCCGAACTCCAAAGCGATGCGGGTATAGAGAAAGAAAAGGAAAAGAGCTAAAGGCGAGGAGAGGACTTTGATTTTTAGATCAAAGGTTATTCTCTTGATTTGAAGGTTTTCTCTCCTCTGACACGGACGAATCGGACGATTCCACTCGGCGATCCACCAGTTCCTTGAAAAGCTCAAACCAGAACTCAGAAATCCAATCTCGCACGAATTTCTCGATAAGCGAAGCTCGAGAAAAGGGGTGCTCGCATCAGATTTTGGCTTCGTCGAGATTTGGAGCTCTCGGGTCTCTGTACGGACGATTCGACTCGGGATTCTCCGATTCCTTGAAAAATAAACCAGACACTAGATATACTTCTCTCAGGAATTTCTCGATAAATGTAAAAAGGTTTAGAAAAGGATCCGCACCAGAGGTTTTGCCTTTTTTTTAAGAGATAGAATGCGTTTTCTTCTCTGAGACGAATCGGACGACTCGACTCGGTGATCCTCCTATGCCTTCAAATGCCTCAGACCAGAGAAGGAACTCATTCACTAATCGTCCGACACGACTCGGCAACCCAACGATTCCCTCGATGCATGAAAACAAGAGACGAGAAACGACTTCTCCCCTCCGCAGAAGATATTATTACTCTCAAGAACCGCAGAGCTTATCCTTCCTCCAGTTCCATCCACGAAAGAAAACCGATGGCTGAGATCTCGTCCGTAACGGCGATTCCTTGATGGAAAACAAACGTCCCTTTCTCAGCTCAGAACAGCGACGCAAGAGTCTGTACAAGCAATATTCGTCTTTACGGAGGCTTTTGAGCGTATCGTTCCTAGCCTCTGGAACATGTTAGTGTTTCAGGAACGAAGAGTACAAGATTCCCGTGAGAGGACGAGAGCGGAGGAATCGAAACGAGAAATGCATGGAATCAAAGGGGAAACTGCTCGATTCAAGACCAGATTTCGACCATGGCGATTCTCTGCAACTCGAATCGATCCAAGAACGGAAAATCTACGCACACGAATCGAAATCACCGCCAAAAACCCTAATTTTGGACGGAAGCAGGCCCTTTTTAATCTTCTTCTTCGTCTTCTTCTTCTTATCTCTGCATTTGTCGCTGTGGGTTTTCTGCTCTCTCTACCGTGTTTGAAAACAGGGGGTAGGGACAGGGTTTATATAGAAAGGACTGTAAGACGAAAATACCCTCACCTGGCATCGCTATTTCCATAACCTGGGAAGAGTTCGGTCCTCCCATGCCGCATCTCAACGTAACCAGCGTATCCCCATGTCGTGGCCCACATGCTGAGGTGATCTGATGATCTGAACCCTTCATGTTTATAAAACATTGCACCAACCATGTAATCATGACTACTTCTATCGACCGTTTGAATGCATGCAAAGTTGTGTCCAGCTCAACGAAATAAATCAGTTTATCATCATCAAGGATAATATATTTTTTTATATATAACTCGCCCGCTCCACTCACGTTAAGCTCTAACTCCATCGCTACCGTTGCTGAAGGGGCTGCATATGCGACGGTCGAAATTCACGTTGGAGGTAAAATGAACACATCGTGGGAAGAAGGTGGATTTAATATGAACATTTTCTGGAGAAGTTTTAAGGGGTATATTGATGTGTAGTGGCCCATAAGTGATGTTTTAAGGACATCCAATCTGACTATTACGTGGGCCTCTAATATTCTGCTTGGGTACTGGAAAAATTCTAGCAATCCCAACTTCAAGTGGGCCACACATGTAAAATCATGTTTAAAACTTCTAAGATCATGCGTTTGTGGCTCACTTGAGTGTTAGATTTGCCTGAATTTTTTATCAGATCCGTTAATCCTAACTGAATGCATCTTCTAAATGAATTAGATGGCAAAAGCATATACAAAACATAATAGCCACACATACAATTTGAAAAGATGTTACTGGCGATCTTCATACCAAACATGTGAGGTGGTCCACTTCAGTTTTAGATCCGCCATATTGTTGGGTATAAGGACAACATTAGCATGGGATCGCCAGAAATGTGTGGCAAGGGTTTATTATATAGGGAGTGGATTAAGTGTGGTCCGGCCTCACCCAAAGATGGTGCAACCCTTACGGTGGGGACCACCTTGATGCATGTGTTTTACATCCATGCCATTCATCCGTTTTTGGAGATCATTTTAGGGCACAAATCTAAAAACGAAGCAGATCGAAATATCAGGTGGATCATGCCATAGAAAAAAGGTGGTGATTAACCATTAACAACTTATAATGGGTAACAAAATTTTTGAATCAAGCTGATATTTGTTTCTAGCCTTCATCCAGGTTTATGTGACCTTATTAATAGGTTGGATGGAAAATAAACGTTACAGAAACATTAGGGTGGGCCTAAGATGTTTTTAATGGTGGGATGTTCAATCAACACTGTTTCCTATTGTATGGTCTAACTGAGATTTGGATCTATTTTCTTTTTAGGCTCATGCCCAAAATGATTTGATAAAACATTTGGATGGTTGGATATAGAATATATGCATCAATGTGGGTCCCACGCCGAGGGCCACACTGTCCTGAGTACAGCCTGGGCCGAACGTAAGGTTGGTGGGTTACCGTGGAACTGTTGTAATCAGTTCTGACTCCTGAAGAGGTTTGTACTGTTGATAGTGGATATTAACCTGGTCGGATAATGCGGAATGCGTCCTACCCCGCCCGTGTCCAGCTGGGAACGGACAGAAAATTTGAGTGGCCACCGTGATTTATGGGTTTTATTCACACCGTCCATCCATTTTTCCTTATTATTTTAGGATATAACCCCAAAACTGATGAAGATCCAAAAACATATGTTAACTACACAATCGGGATTAAACTCTTACCGTTGAAAACTTCCTGTGGGCCAGAAGTTTCGGATGGTAGTGATATTTGTATTTTCTCTTCATCCATATCTATGTAACTTTAGATGGCAAATAAACATTAAGGTGGGCCCTAGAAATGTTTCAACGGTGAGAATCATTATCACCGCTACTTCCTGTGGTGTGGTCCACTTAAGTTTTTTAACTACCTCAATTTTGGATTTGCATCCTAAAATGATAAGAAAAAAAATAGATGGACAGTTTGGATAAGACCCATATATCACGGTGGCCACTCAAAGCTCGTGCCGGGTAGGACGCAATCCGCGTCCGGATAATGCCTGTCATGGATGTAAACTGCGGTTGTATTTGTTTCCACCGTTCATTTGTTCAGCACGATCAGAAGATTATGATCAACTTATCACCATGGTTTCAAGCCATGGTCCACCATGGCAAGGCCCACCATATATGCCAGATGTTCGATAAATATTTCTTGGAGTCACAAGACAGCACCTGCTTCTAAAATGGACGTACGTGACTGCATGCAATCTGGACCGTCCAATTTGCGCCTGTTGATATAATGATTTGACAATCTAAACCATCAGATTTTGCCCACCGAATTTGGGCAGATGACTTTTTTCCTCACTACCGACTGAATGATTTGTATCATCCCATCAGTGCTATCTTCCAACAGCCGTAGATATGCCTGCCGCATGAATCACGACCTTTCAAAAGCAAAGGACGGTGAATTGCCGTAGCTTGTCCACAAAGACACATCAAAAGCGTGCTAGTCATTTGGTACTGTGACATCACATGTCGCTTGATATACGAGAATTCAGAAATTGTACACATGCCGTATGCAAAATAAACCGACTAATTTGAACGGTGGAAAGCACTGTCTGGATTCACAGACCCAAAATCGGATCGGTTAAATAATCCCAATCTCAGATCAATGGACGCTTGTTGAATGAAATAGGACCATTGGATTTATTTTGTTTTTAACCGTTAGATAAATGGCCATCATCTGATAGTCAAATAATCAAATAAGCCAATCTAATCCAATTCCTATAATTTTGACAGTTTAGTTTGAATTTCTGCTGTGCCATGTAGTAATTTATAAGAGCAATGCATATCATTCATCATACTCTGCCAGAGTACCAAATTTTTTCTCTTTAAAAATAACGGTGAGTTACAGTCGGACTCCGCAGCGAACTCGGTACTGGTCGGTGTCATGGGCCCATCATGATTTATGTGTGTATCCACTCCGTCCATACACTTTACCAGATCATTATAGGGCATAATACAAAAAATGAGGCATGTCTAAGTATTAAGTGGACCACACCACAAGAAAATAGTGATGATTGAACACTCACCATTAAAAACTTCCTAGGGCCCATTGTAATGTTTATTCGACACCCGTGTTGATTGGGTCACAAAGACTTGTATGAAAGGAAAACACAAACATCGTCTTGATCCAAAACTTTTGTGGCCCCCAAGAGATTTTTAATGGTGAACGTTCAATCAACACTGCTTCTTGTGGTGTGGTCCACCTGATACTTTTATCTATCTCATTTTTTTTATTATGCCTGAAATAAGTTGGAAAAAATTGATGGACGGCATGGATAAATCAAATAAATCATGTTAAGGTCTACAAAGCTTTTCCAACACCGACCAGTACCGACCCAGATACTGTTGGGGTGACTACCGATTCCGAATCCAGTTACCACAGGTTGCGCATCAGACGGGTGTGGGCCTGTCAGGAGGAAGGATATTCTGGTACCAAGGGAACAAAAGGCTCGAGTGAATGGCGTGTTCGTAAATAAACGAAAAAGCAGGGCATTTTGAAGAGCCGAGCAAATCGAGGATACGAAACCGAAAAGAGAGAAGGCGTGGAGGGTTGCGTGGGTGAAAGAGGACAGAATTATGAGGGCTTTGCATGCGCCTCGATTTCTCGTTTTTTATTTTAACATCATCATCTTCGTCATGTCATCATCATCGCCACATACCATGAACATCGATGCCAACATACATGCATTCGAAGATGTGATCCGTGTGAGATCTCTTGCAGGAGAGGCTAGGGAGACTGATCTCATTACCACTGCCATAGTTCAGTCGAGGCCTGATACTGTAGTCTGCGGAGTACTGAAATAAATTCGTAGCCCTTCGGTAAAGCCACCTGCATGGATGGTCTCACCATGAATATGCCGGGGCAAACTATCAACTACCACAAATGATCGTCGTCTCTTAGAATGGACACGTTCAGATCCATTTTTCTAATGGTTAGGGCCGGTTTTCTAATGGTTAGGGCCGGTTTGGGAGCATGGATTTAGAATTCCTTGAAATCTTTCCATTGTTTTTTGCACCCTAGAATCAAAATACCATAATCCAAAAGTAATTATGCATAATATATTTAGGTGAGTTTGGATTTAATTATTAAATTAATTTTAATATCTCTAATTAGTGTGTATATATATATATATATATATATAATATATATTTGAAACAATAGTTGCAATAAATCCATTGAAATATATACATTACTAGAAAATGATGAAATTTCAAGTCTCAAATGGGCCGCAAGCACAAGATCACATCTGAGTAACTAACAACTGATTTTTAAGCATTATATATATAGATGGGAAAAGGTACTATGCGCTCTATATATATATGGGCCCCACCGTGATGTCGTTCGAAAATCCACACCGTTCACCGATGCACCATTCGAGGGGCCCACATGAAAATCAAGTCAATCCGTGACTTTTGTGGGCCACACCACGTACAGAAGTTGAGAGGGGCCGTGCACCATTGAAACATTCAAAACCATTTTTGGAGACCTTTCGAGACGTTTTTTGATGATCAAAACCGTCCATCATGTGTTTACCAAGTGCATTTACATGTTTTTACGTGTATACTTATGTTTTCCGATAGTATGGCCCACCTGAGTTACACTAACTGATTTTGGGCCGTGTGGGCCCACCCCGGGTCTAAGCGGTGGACGGTGTGATCTTATACGGTGGGGCCCATGCGATTTCGACCTCACGGACGACCGCTTTTTTGAGCGATAGTACCTTTTCCATATATATATATATATATATATATATATATATATATATATATATATATATATATATATATATATATATATATATATAATGTTTGAAATAATAGTTGCAATAAACCCATTGAAATATATACATTACTAGAAAATGATGAAATTTCAACTCCCAAATGGGCCGCAAGCACAAGATCACATCCGAGTAACTAACAACTGATTTTTAAGCATTGATTTATATGAACAATGTTTGGACGATGCGATTATTCTATTAAAGTAATTATAATGATGTCGTGAATAATATGATTATTTTGGGATATCATCAGTGGCCCATGTACTTAATAGATTAATAGTCTAGTGATACCTATGTTACACGTGCAACTCTTGAAAGGATTTTAGATGTAATCCAAGCTTCAACCTTGAATTTCAAATCCCATCAAACGGTTACTATATATTGCCAAACATACCATGGGATATAACGTGCCAAACAGCTCTTAGGGTCATGTATAAGCAAAAGAGGGCCAAGTAGGCATTACCTCCTAAAGTGGGTCTTACACTGATGGTCATTTAGGTAGCCCCAGGGCTTAAGGAACATAAGCCGGCTCTGCGTGCTTACCATGTTGTCTGTGCGACATTCACCTATTTAGGGTTCAGGGTTTAGGGTACGTGGGCCACACCAATGGGAGTGATAGAAATGAACATCAATCACAGGATTACGTGTGGGCCTTTATGCTGTATATCTTTCCCAGTGTGCCTCATTAGGATGAAAGAGAAATGCAAAAAATAAAATAAAATAATAAGACATTCCAATGATGAAAGGGTTATACGATGTGAACTTAGCCGTTTCATGCACAGCATATGTTCGCCCCTCTGGCGTGGCTCATTTGTCTTTTACTGGGCTTACCTTCCATACGTACAGTGAATTGTTAACAGCTGATGAATAAGAGTGGATTTCACGCGTACAACAAGGTGGGTCCTAGCTTTATGCGCCGCATAAAAGAAATGTGGTAGAGGATTCGCTTCTGAATCTGATCACTGCTTGCTGTTTGACCCTCTACTCCGTACAATATGTATGAAAAGTGGAATGCACCTAGACAAGGCTACTAAAGTGCTTCTAGATAGGAGAGAAGAAGCATTTGTAAAAAGAAAATCGAGTTACTTAAACAGAGAGTTCCACTAAGCACGCGGCTTCACCTTAAAAGCGACATAAATTTCATTGATTTAGCTTAAAATCCTTCATTAACCTTTATTAATAGATATCTTTAGCAATTCTGGGAGCTAAATCTCACTGCTTCCCTTAGGTCTTGTTAGAGAGGACATTGACATTCATTGGTAATTACAACAGAATCCATTAAAATCAACCGTTACATGTAAGGTTTATAATCAGAATTCATGCGAGTGTTCTTGATAACCTATGTTTAAAGTGCTTTAGTAAGAAGAGAGAAAGGTCAATGACTTTAATTTGCAAATCGATAGTAATCTAAATCCATGTGAAATGAAATCACATGATATATCTATATTGTGGAATTGATGAATCGTCTATGCATCAACAGTGGATATTCAAAACCATAACCTAAAAGCGTATCTGATTGGGAAGACATTCCAGCGACAGGAATCTTGATGTTCCGCACCTTACACTTCTAGGAGAGCCTTCAATGGGACTAGGGTTTTCTCTCTCTTGTGTTGGTGAGGGGACCAATATATCTATTTATAGGAAAGAGAGCTAGAAGCTTACCCATCACACTTCTCCCTCCATGATCTTCACACCGTAGGTTTTCATATCTGGCTTAATAACCGAGTATAATGACAGCGGTTCAAGCATCCTGCCTCAATCCTATATACAAGTATCACAATTGTAGTAGAGTCCACTGAATCGCTCAATCTGAATAATCCAATGGTCAAATCCAATGATCATGTGTGGCCCACCTGATAGGAGCCTTACATCACATAGTTTTACTCTTTTATATATATATATATATATATATATATATATATATATATATATATATATATATGGCTTGGAGCCATATTGGGTATTAACTGTCTAGCTAACCAATTAACCAAGTTACAATAAATGGCGGGCTGTATAACAACTATACAACTTCACACGCATGACTACTCACTTGTATACTAGTTCTCAAGAGAACTCGTGAGAACTTTTTCAAAACTCATCTGATAGGAGCTTAAAATATGAATTGTCCATGTGATGCGGCACCCCATGAAATCCCTATGGCCCAACTTTTACCCTGATTCAAAATTTTTTAGGGTAAGATTTTTATGTACATATTTTTTTTCAATAGCTAGATTTTAGAAGCAGATTGCATCATACAAATCCGTGCAGACACGGGTTTTATAGGGCCCACCATGATGTATAGGTTTTACCCACACCATTCACCTATTTTTTCAAATCATTTTAGGACATGGGCCTAAAAATGAGGCAGATCCAAGGCTCAAGTGGACCATACCACAAGAAACAGTGGTGATAATGATGCCCCCTGTTGAGGCAATCTTAGGGCCCACCGTGATGTTTATTTATCATCCAATCTGTTCATAAGGTCATGGAAACCTGGACGAATGGAAAACACGAATGTCACTTGATGAAAAACTTCTATGGCCAATAAGTTTTTAATTATGGGCATTCAATCCTACTTTGTGGTCCACTTGAGTCTTGGATCTTCCTCATTTTTGGGCTCATAACCTAAAATAATTTGAAAAAAAAATAAAATTGAATGAATGGGTTGGATGAAACCCATACATCATGATAGGCCTTACAAAGCCCCCGCCTAGACCGATTCCATCCAAGCTGCGGCAAGACTCAGTCGGCTTCTCTAAAACTTTATGTTATTAAAGGACATGGTAAAAGATTTAAAACTAAAGTAAGTGGATTTTAGTTAGGTGAAGCCATCTAGATGACACTTAATTGCTTTTCAAAACAAGACAATTTTAATAATCTATCTGGTTAATATGCATGCACTATGAAACTTTTACATGCCATATAATGAACTTAAAATAAACCATAGAGATAATAAACCTTAATTTTTATGGATCTTAAATAACAAAACAAAATACATTCATTTGTTTGCCTAATTGGCTAATTGGTGAATATTTAATGGATGGTCCAAATGTAAATAGTCAAAGATTATGATTTTTAATGAACTCTTTTTAGTCAAATATTAGGATTTTTAGTGAACAAACAAACTCAAATTGGACAGTTTGATTGAGTTAAAAGTATGCCACAGTATAATTTTAAAGTGCTCGAGTATCAACCATCACACCCTGCAGTAGTATCAAATAGCTCCTTCAATTCCATCTCCACTCTCCTTGTGAGAAGTAAAATTAGATTATTATTTTAGTCTTTTCACATAAATCTGGATGACATTTAGTAGCATACAGCAACGAGTTACTTATTTTGGGTGCTGTAAACAACCATAGGGCGTATCTGAGACTATGTAAAGGTCCATGGCATTTGTATTTTAAAAGGCGAGATAGATATCATGGAGCCAGAAGAACTAAGATATGGTAGAGCCTAATTGCTACATTGCACAAATGATAATAATCTTTCAATTAGGATTATTCATCTAGTGGAACCTACCATGGAATAAAATTGATTTGAGATTCGCATGCATAAACCAAATGATCCTTACCATCTAAACAGTGGCCTTCAAATCGACGGTGGGAAGGAAAAACAATTAAAGGTCGATGTTAAACGCTAGAAAGTTAGGATTAGTGATGGCTAGTACAATTTTTGAAACATCATCCATCCATAATGATAGACAACCAGCCAGGTGTGTAGATAGATGGATCTGCCATATTCCTGCTCTTGCAGTTCTATTATCATTTCCCATTTAAGATAGGGATTAGTGCAAGCCCTTGGATTGTTTTGAGGGTTTTTATTTTTATCATTGCTTTATTCCTGGCATGTCTTGCTTTTCTAATACTAGTTACTTTCCTTAAGCATTAAGGTGGCTACTTTGCATGTTCTCATCACAATGCTTGAAAAATGGCAGGTGGGGCAATGATCCAGCTTGCACATCTGGTGGGCCCCACTTGTGGATGGGTGGCATTTGGAAATCATGTTAAGTAGATGATCCTAACTTTTGCTTTTCTTATTGAGTGTAGACCAGAACTAGCGTTATTTTCATTCACAATCCCTTTGGAGGACAGAGTTCCGTGATGTAGGATAGTTGGTTTGTTGTTCTTATCAACCAAGGGCCATATAAGAATGAGAACCACAAGATGGATGGTCTAGATCTACCATCCCATCTGCTGCATGTTAAGTATTTGGCTATGGTCACCCTTTCTTGACTTGATATGCAAGGTTTAATAATAAAACTCTTATGTGACCAAAATTATTTAAATGTCATCCTTCACACCTATAAATACACATTTCTCTTCACTTTTATATCAGAACCCAAAAACATAAGCACCACCCATCTTAAGGAAGAGACGAAGAGAAGAAGAGTAAGTCTAACTCACCCAATACACCCAACAAGGTGAGAGAGAGTGTGTAAGGAGAGGAAGCCCTTCCAACCTTAAGTTATCTTAGCCAAGTCCAAATCACAACTACTTCAGCTATCGAAAGGTCAATTCAGTCCACTCAAACCAATCCTTGTGACAATCCATTCATTTAGTCACCCAGTTATAAATAAACTTCGTTCATCCTCACATAAGCATTGTGCATCATCACTTCTCCTCTCAATCACCTTACTTTCTCAGTTTACCTGAGTGTATGCTCTTTGTCTTGTTGGAATCTCAAATCTTACCCATAAAAAAAACTTAGGTTAACTAGAATTTCTATTGATATACTGTTCCCCATTAGGTAAATAGGTACGTTGGATTTGTTATATACAGATGTCTTAAATCTATCTGGTGGTCTGTCGATGATATCGACAGGGTTTCAATGACATCGAAGCCAGTCGTCGATGACATCGACGATTGATCGATGCCATCGATAATTCACAGAAATTTTCACCCCTGGTCGCTGGACAATTTTGGTCCGTCTTCGATGACATCGATGGACCTTCGATGGCATCGAAGATGTTACGCAGATTTTCTGCGGAAACGCAGATTTTGAGTTTTTCGTTTGCTATTCCGATTCTACTTCTTTCCAAACTTATATAAAGGGGTATATGCGGGATTGAGAGGGATTTTAAGGCTTTCTAAAAGAGTTTCAAGAGTTTCTAAAAGGATTTTAGGGTTTCTAAGAAGTGTAGCAAGAGTGAGATTCGAGGTTGTTTGAATCGGGTAAATCCTCTCTCTTTGTAATTTCTATTTTCATAGTGGAGATCTGTCACTTTGTGCTGTAGTTTTTTCTCGCAAGGGTTTTCCACGTTAAATTTGTATTCTCTTGTGTGTGCTTGCTGTCATTGGATTGCTATCCTAGATTTAGATTTGTGTAATTCCGCAGACCAAAATCCTAACAAGTGATATCAGAGCAATCGTTGGGGCATAAATCTGAATCTGCAGGATTAGTAATAATGGCAAGCACTAGGTATGAGATTGAGAAGTACCCAGGAAAAATTAATTTTGAGTTATGGAAGATCAAGATGATGAGTTCCTTAATGAAGCAAGGCGAAGATGATGCTCTTGAGGAGCGAAAGTTTACTATGACTGATGATGAATGGAATACTCTTGATAAGAAGGCATTATCGTCGATCCGTTTATGTCTCACGGATGAGGTTCTCCACAACGTCATGAGGGAGAAAACTGCGACTAAGTTATGGGCGACGTTAGAGGATGTCTATGCAAAAAAATTCTCTGAAAATCGCCTACACTTGAAGTGCCAGTGGTATAACTTCAAGATGACAGAGGGTGGAGATGTGGAGACTCACATCAGCAACTTTAATAAATTAGTTTACAAATTGCTGGATATGGAGGAAGTGATGAAAGATGAAGAACAAGCATATATGTTGTTGAATTCTCTTCCGGCGTCGTATAAGTCATTCAAGGATACTATGTGCAGCACGAATAAAATCCTGAGTGTCGACACCGTTATCTCAACCTTTCAAGAGAAGGCTATGAGAAAGCTAAACGGCGACATAGGAACATCTTCTGATGCACTATTTACAATGGGTATGAATTCTAAACAAGGTACAGGTTCTTCAGGTTATAGATCCAAATCAAAGGGAAAGGGCGAAGGAAAGGTAAAGTGCTGGAATTGTGGGAAGGAAGGACATGTGAAGAAGGATTGTGAAAATCCTAAATTGAAGAGAGAAGATTCTGAGGCTTCGTACAGGGAGGTCAATGCTGCCACGTTAGATAGATCGAGTGGATGTGATGATGATGTTTTGTCTGTGTCTACTATCAGGCGGCCATACGATGATCGTAAAGACGAGTGAATGCTAGACACAGGGGCATCTTTTCACATAACTTCTCATCGGAGTTGGTTCGCCAGTTATAGCGAGTGCGATGGTGGACAGGTGTTTATGGGCAATGACTTTGCCTGTAATGTTGTGGCTGTTGGTACAGTACACATCAGGATGTTTGATCGGGTGGAGCGTACCTTGACTGATGTTAGGCACATTCCTGATTTGAAGTAGAATTTGATTTCTCTTGATGTACTTGATGCAAAAGGATGCAAGTACATAGGAATTGATAGTACTCTTAAGGTATCTAAGGGGGCACGGGTAATCATGAAAGCGCAACGACTCGGTAACTTGTACAAGTTGATCGGGAGCACTTCAAAAGGTGGAGCTGCAGTGGATGTAGCGGATTCCACCTTTGCACTTGTGTGGCATGTTCGGCGTGACCACATGAGTGGGGGGGGGAAGGCTGAGACGTGTGGACGGGGATACGTAAGGTGGAGTATCCACCTGTGAGAAGAATCACACGGCATGATCGCAGGATATCGGCGAGGTACATAGACAACTCCAATATCGCAGGGGATTCATCTTCTATTCAGATGGCTCTAGGTGAACCTGGTGTTGAGAAGTGAAAGGTGACTATGGGCGATGTGATGGATTTGTTGTACCAGACCGACATATGGGAGCAGATGGAGCTTCCAGTGGGCCGGAGAGCAGTTGGATGCAGGTGGATCTTTAGGAGGATACAACATAGATATATGGCGAGGTTGGTAGCGAAGGGTTATGCTCAGAGAGAAGGGATTTACTTCTCAGAGATATTCTATCGATGGTATATCAGATGTTTATTAGATCCGTGATTGACCCTGGTTGGCCAATATGATCTTGAGCTAGAAGGATGAATGTGGAGTCTACACTTTTGCAAAAGAAAGTGAAGAGCAGATCTACATGAAGCAACCAGAGCAGTTCGAAGTTAAAGGGGCTGAGAAAAGACTTTGCAAGAGGTCATGGTTTGATCTGTCGCCTAGGCAGTGGTTTGATTCATTCATGGTAAGTCAGGAATTGATGACATGTAGATCATCAATTATGACATGTCTAAAATTAATGTACTAAAGACTCGGTTAAGCGGGACATTCAGGATGAATGATCGGGGGGCTGCAAAGATGGTTCTCGGCTTTGAGACTGAAAGAGGAGTAGGCTTTGGTAATCACAGGAGGAATAGCTTGTGTGTAGGTATTGATCAAGGAAGTGATGGACCATGTAAAGCCGAAGAGTGTTCCCTACGCGTCTCTCCTCAAGTTTTCTTCAGGACATGTCCCAAAATAGATGAAAAAAAATAGGATATCTCATGAGCCTTATTCGAATGCGGTTGGTAGTGTATGTCATGGTCTAGATTAGACCGGTTATTTCACAAGATATCAATGTTGTGAGCAAGTACCCCGACAAACAATATTAGGTAGTGGTGAGATGGTTAGAAGACTACGTCTTTCCTTTTGAGAAGACAGGAGCAAAGGTGGTTGAGCACGTGGATTTTGATCCGGTAGACATGCTCACCTAGATCGTTCCTACAGAGAAGTTCAAGTTATGTACAACTTCTCTAGGCTTGACGATGGCGTAAAAGAATGACGAAGTGTGCAAGAAAAACTATGATGTGATGTAGAGATAAAAGAAGAGGACAAGAAGCAACACGGATGAAGATTGAAGACATGGTAGAGATTGTTATAGACAGATGTCTTAAATCTGTCAGGTGGTCTGTCGATGATATCGATAGAGTTCGATGACATCGAAGCCAGTCGTCGATGACATCGACGGTTGATCGATGCCATCGATAATTCACAGAATTTTTCGCCCCTGGTCGTTGGACAGTTTTGGTACGTCTTCGATGACATCGATGGAGCTTCGATGACATCGAAGATGTTATGCAGATTTTTTGCGGAAATGCAGATTTTGAGTTTTTTGTTTCCTATTCCGATTCTACTTCTTTCCAAACTTATATAAAGGGGTGTATGCGGGATTAAGAGAGATTCTAAGGCTTTCTAAAAGAGTTCCAAGGATTCCTAAAAGGATTTTAGGGTTTCTAAGGGGTGTAGCAAGGGTGAGATTCGAGGTTGTTCGAATCGGGTAAGTCCTCTCTCTTTGTAATTTCTATTTACATAATGGAGATCTGTCGCTTTGTGCCGTGGTTTTTTTCCGCAAGAGTTTTCCACGTTAAATTTGTGTTCTCTTGTGTATGCTTGGTGTCATTGGATTGCTATCATAGATCTAGATCTGTATGATTCCGCAGGCCAAAATCCCAACAGGATTGCCTTTATATATCCCTCACTTTTAATCTTGAGGTAGACATTGCACTCCTCGTTTACATCATGCTTGCATTCTGTACATTTACATCAACATATCACCTTTCAATCACCCTCTACTTTAGTTAGTTCGAGTGTATGCTTTGTGACACACTGATTTTTCAAATTTTGTTGTGTAAAAAACTCAAATCAATTGAAAACTTTTTCATTTCTTTATCGTTTCTTTGTAGGTAAACGGGTCTTGTCAAATTGCCTTTGCCAATCCCTCACTCCCATTTCTAAATTGGACATTGTACTATCACATCACATACCATCAATTGCAATGTTTAGATGCAAGAACTAACCTAAATCCTTTATATTTCACTGAGTTCTGTGAAGAAAAGACTGCACATTTATGCGAGCAAAAAATGTGTGAACACTTTTCTTTGTCATCGTGGTTTTTTACTAAAACTCTTAGGTTGCAGATTAGGAATTCTTTAGATAAGGGAATCCTCGAATTCTCTGATTTATAGATTCTACAAGGTTTAACCAACTATGAAAATTCAAATAATTAACTAATGGTGACTCTAAGTTAAATATATAACACCCCAAGTCACAATTGTATAAAAAAGTTTGAAAAAGTCTCCATAAGCACTATCCTTGCCATCCTCCACTATCTCTAATATTCACAAAGATATATAGGGAGTGAAGACTTTAGCCATTTGATTTGGGATTTTTTGATGACAAAAATCATTTATTTAATAGGGCTCCCTTTGGATTGGGAATGCCTCCCTTTAACCCCTTGATACTTTAATTAAGGTTATTGTGACCTATCATATCATAAGTCGGAGCCAAAGTATCGAGGAGTAAAAATAATGCAATTGAGAACTTTTATTTCTTTATTTCCATCATACAAAATGAAACTCGTATAAATAATTTAGATAATTGGAAAATGACTTAGATTCATAGTTATTATTTACAATAAATGCATTCGAGCAAGCTCCTTCTAAAAAAACATCTGCCGTAGAAATGTGGATTAACTTGCTAAATATTATTGACAAATAAATTAATTAAAAGAAATTGATCATGTGGTTGTGAGTTCAATTATGATGCTTGGACATCCAATCATGAGATCCAAAGAGTCTATTAAGTATGCAATACTTTTCATGGGCTACCATGTAAAAAATAAATAAATACATTGATTGGATCATTTTACCATCCAAGTCAATACGCCTACAAAATGGACAATTGTGTCATGCGTATACACTAGTTCTAATTAACAATTTAATAGTTCTCTTTGACAGAAATGTAATGGATCACTTACAGTCCCAAAGCATTGCTTTTATCAAATATCCTAATCATCTCCTCCCTAAGGTAGAAGGTTATTAATGGGTATTTAAAAAAAAAGTAAATCTTTCAAATGGATTAAAACATTTGATATCTTTTCATAGTGCCATATTATATAATCATTTATTGAATTAAGCATAATCTTCAAACAAATAATAAATCTGGCTTTATAACATATATTGATATAGAAAACTAGCATAAACGTAAAAACAAACATATATTATCGTTCGTTGAAGCAGGTCTCAAAGACCACCCTGCTTCATCTAAGGAGCAAAACAGACGGAAGGTAAATAAAATAAAATCGTCGGTCCATATTCCACCCAAACCTATGGCCCACTTGACGTTGAAACTACATATTTTAGACGAGGAATCTACCACAAAAACGTGGGAGGTGAATATCTGACTGATGGAACTCTAAACTCCAAGACGAAAAATGTCAAATTAAAGAACCTTTGTCACTTTTTGAAAGTATCTAGAAACGTTCAAACGGCCGAAAACAAATACAATAGTGGGGCGCAACCTTGGACGGTGGCAAATGACGGTCGTCTCATTGAACTAGGACGATATTCCTTAAGAAAATTGGCACCATCTCATGGTGGATGGATTGATTTGACCCACCATTGTCTTTTTCTCAAGCTCTTGCCACTAACCAATGACTTGGATTTTTCCCATTTTCTTTCCACCATTAAAAAAAGTGGCCATGATGGCCCACCAATCGTGTTTCTACCGAGAAAGTGTCATTGAAACTAAGTAGCTTTTTAACCTGCATGACACAGGCCGTACATTTAGTGGGGTCTAGATTGTGACGCATATACCAATTCGAATTTTTAAGTAGTGGATGATGGGTAGACATTTAATGGACGGTTGAAATTAAAAACAGACTGTTGTCTAAATTCTATAAGCTAATTTTATCTTATTTTGAGGTGGTTACCTATCCATGGCAGGTTTTGCAATTTGAACGGTTGGATTGTATTTAAATCAAGCCACCTTGTGTACAATCTAAAAGCACCTGCGTATCAACCATCGCACTCTAGAAGAGTATCGTATAAACTCGATGTGTTTTCAGGCGGGCGCCATCTACTCTCAGGATCCAGTACGGATTCAGTGTACATGTGGCATACATTAGCACAAGCTCGACAGCTCTTCCGACATGAGTATGAAGAGTTATTTGATACTCTGCTATTGTATGACACTTGATACACAACCCCTCAGGAAATTGTACATGTGGCGTACATTACCACAAGCTAAACTGATTACACTGGCTAACGTGCTGTGGCTATGAATCAAGTCCCGAAATCTGATTGGTTGAGTAATGCTAACTGCTGATTAGTGGACCTTGTTTCGTTTAAATGGGCCTATTGATATTTTTCATTTTTAACCGTCAGGACGAAAATTCTTCGGTTTTTCATTCATGACACATCTGAACTGGGGCCTAACATTTGGACGGTTGAATTTGAATTACTTCACATGTTACGTATACAACTTATAAGCAAGTCCTGCAAGACCGTGTACCATCTGTCACACTCCACCAGAGTTTCAAAGTCTTCTCTAGTATATGATATTTGGTCCAATAAAAAATTTCATTCTCCAGGCAGTGCTGACCCGACACGTGTCCCCCGCACTTCCCTAGCGTGTGCTGAACGCGAGCTGGCTATGGACCGTAATGGTCTGCCATATCTGTTTCTAGTCAGCGCGTAGAACACCAAAACTCACTGTTGTACAACATGTAAAATCCACACCGTCCATCAAGTGAAAACTATTATTTGAATTGACCATGCATTATATAAGTAAAGTTCACGCAATGTGGCCCACCTTCTTTTCATCTCAACGGGTTACACTTGATTAACATGATTGATGAAAGATATACACCATGTTGGACCCACATACAAAATACTATTTGCATCTCATCTCCATTGTTCCATGTGGTGTGGCCCATCTGTGATATGGATGTAGCTGATTTTTGCCCTTGAAACGTAAGGGTCCGTTTGGCATCGTGGATTGAAGGGGGTTTCCAATCCCTGAGTGGTTTGGCATTATAAAGTAACTGGGGGTTGCAAATAAATGGATTTCAATTCCCTTTTGAAGGGTTGCAATGCACGGTGAGAACTTGAATTATACCTAAAATTATTTCAATAACTGCCTGTGTAACATGTGTGTCACTATATACTATCATTCTATTGGACGTATGGCCCACTAATGATGATTAGCACCATTCAAACATGGTCCATATAAATCAGTATTGTTTAAACATTGTCTAGTACTGTCCAAACATTGCCCATGTAAATCAACTATTAAAAATCGTTGGTTAGTTGTCCAGACATGATATTGGACTTGTGGCTTATAAGAGACTTGAAATTTCAACATTTTCGGGCAAAACATATATTTCAACAAGATTATCACAACCATGGTATTAAAAATTACATATCTCACTAATTAAAAATATTAAAGTTAAATTAGTAATTAAATTCAAATCCCTATAAATATACTACTGAAAGGTACTTTTAAATTAAAGTTGATTCAGACTCAAGGGTACCAAACCCACCGGAAGGATTGCAAATCCAGGGGGTTCCAAATCGAGGGAATTACAAATCCACGCTCCCAAACGGGCCCTGTCATCAATGAGAGAACTTGATTGAGGGTGTGGATTTAACATGTACAACATGATAATTGAACTCCGCCGAATTAGCAGCGTAGAAAGGGCGTGGCAGAAGATTCCAGTCCGCCGGCCATGTGCACCGACCGTTGCGTACACGTGACGGTTTTACTCGGTTTAGAGCTTGCGCATCCCCACCAACCCATTTTCTGGGTTTTGAAAAAGGGTACTGAGTTACTCACTCAGTTGGGCTACCGTGAATGAACGTGGTTTATCCACACCGTCCATTCGTTTTTCCAGATCAGTTTAGGGGCTGAGTCCAAACTTGAAGCATATAAAAAGCTCAAGTCGACCATGCTACAGGAAAGAGTGAAAGTATTGATTTCCACCGTTGAAACCTTTTTAAGGCCTCCAATGATGTCATCTAACCTATTCATGAGATTAAATAGACATAATGAAGGAAAAAACAAATATAATATTGATTTAAAACTTCTGTGGACACCAAGAAGTTTTTAACCGGTAGACGTTCACTTGACACTGCTTCCGGTGGTGTGGAGGTTTGGGATATGCTTCAATTTTGGGCTAAGCCTTACAATTATCTGTTAAAATGGATGGACGGAGTGGATGAAATTCGTGATTGAAGGTGGGCCAGAGAGTTTACTCAGTACGGAATCCGCTTCTATTAAAGAAAACACCTGGCGGGGCCCACCAGTAGCCTCCGAATTGCGATGCGTCGCTTTCGGCGTGTCAAATTTCGCGCCGGGAAGACATTCTCCTGGAAAGTCGTCATCCCGTCCTCAACGCAACGACTCCGGCTTCGTTTTGACACGACGCACTCAGGAATGTTGCGTACATCCACGCATCCGAACGCAACTAAACCAAGTGCCCCAGATATATTGTCCAAGATCACGAATGAGAGATCTGAAACGTTCATCACTCTGGCCACAATACAGTTTCATAATTCAGTTCATGCGTATGATTTGGAATTGAATGGAGATTGTGGATTTTATAACCGTTTATTTTTTGTACATTTGTGTTGATGGTAGAAAGTCCGATTTATTTTGTTTAAGTGCTTCTGGGCCCATCTGGTATGTGGACTTGATCTCCAACACGTGAAGTACTTCAGCACTTTTATGCACTTGTCTGTTAGCGCGTGCTTATGGGCGCTTGCGAAAAGCATTACCGCGTAGCGTTGTAGGCGTGCAGTAAAGAAATACAGGTATATCAACAAAGGCAGCTGGACCATGTCGAAACGTGCAAGACCCACTTCCGAACCGGATGTAGGGACAAGACACGGATCGTCCATGTGCCGTATACTGTTTTTAAAGATGATCCTCACCATTCGATCGAATTCCACGTGTGTCAGAGATCATGCCCGTCCATCAGGTGGTCGGAACCATGTATACGACACGCAAAAGGGTCCTTACACTTGCTCGGGTGGTAGACTCTCAGGAGTTTCAACTCCCGATCAAGGGTTCGAGTGCCCATAGGTGTTGAAATTCCATAGCGTGAGTGTGTTGGGTGTGTGTGCATGTGTAATAAAAAAAAAGTATATGACACGCAAAATAAACAGGTAGGTTGAGTCATAAAGTGGACCGCACGTGTACCTAAAATTAATTGATCAATGGTACACATTCAGTGTACATGTGCAGCCAACCTGCAGATCGATCTACCTTATTTTTCAGGATAAAGGCACATTCTTAGTGGGACCCTTCCGATGAATGGCTCGGATCTGCCAAAAGGTACTTGATTGACCCAAATTTTGCCAATAAAATCGATTATATCAATGGACACGATAATCGAAGTCTGGATTTCTTCCCCAGGTGATCCCCACGTGATAAACGGCTACTATGCTACGAGCTTGTGCGTATAGATGGACGGGACTGGGGTTGGCTTCAGCCCAGATTTGGAAACGGATTGGCTACTCCCCCTGCAACCAGCCCCGGGCTGGTAGTCGGTGCTCTGTGGGCCCCACCATGATGTATGTGTTTCATCCATTCTGTTCATCCATTTTTAAATATTATTTTAGGTCTTAATCTAAAAAATGAGAGGTATATAAATCTCAGGTGGACCACACCATATTAAAACAATAGTGATTGGATATCCACCATTCAAATCCTCCTAACGCCCATTGTACTGTTTATTTGACATCCAATCTGCCGATTAAATAATACAGGCCCAAATGAAGGAAAAAAATAAAAATAAGGTTGATCCAAAGCTTTTATAGCCCCCAAAATGTTTTTAATGGTGGACACTCGTTCAACTTTGTTTCTTGTAATGTGGTCCAATTGAGATTGATTTTTACCACATTTTTTATCTCCTATCGTCAAATGATATCCAAAAATAGATGAATAGGATGAATGAAACACATAAATCATAATGGGTCCTACGGAGCACTGTCCACCAACCATTGGCAGGTGCCTTCGGCAGTAGCCAATCCGTTTCCCCATATTTGGGACGAAACGGATTGGCAACTCCCCGGCCTAGTCGGTGCTCTCGGAGCCCCGCTATGATGTATATGTTTCATCCCGTGGTTTAGATATTTTTGTAAATTATTTTAGATAGGAGACAAAAAATGGAGATATACCCTAATTTCAAGTGGACTACATTACAGGAACAATGTTGATGAATGTACACCATTAAAAACTTGGACCATAAAAGTTTTGGATCAAGTTGATATTTGTTTTGTTTTTTTTTTTCCTTCATATAGGTCTGTATGACCTAACAACAGATTGGATGTCAAATAAAAAGTACATCGAGCCTTTGGAGTATTTTAATGGTGGATGTCCAATCACTATTGTTTTCCTGTGGTGTGGTCCACCTAAGATTATATCCCTCTCATTTTTGGGAACAACCTATAAAATGATCTCTAAAAACGGATGAACAGAATGGATGATACACATACATCATGGTGGGGCCCACAGAGCACCGACCATCAGCCATCGGGCTAGTGGCAGGGGAGTAGCCAATCCGTTTCCGATTTTGGACTGTTCCAACGGGCCTAATCAAAATGTAGATTTAGACAGGCCTGAGCCCGGCCCATTGACAACCCTACGTGCAGAGATGCAGTAACATCTGGCCACGTCGCAAACGAGGAAATGGATACTCAGAAGAAAAAAAAAAAAAAGAAGAAAGAAAGAATAAGCAACGGTCTAGATTTCGATTTCCAAGGTGCATTCAGGATGGACGGCATCCAAAAAACTGATAAACGTTCAAAATGTTTCACACGCTTCTCGTCCATACGTATGGCGCTTGTTTACGGCGATCAGCAGATGAGCAGCTGTAAGCAGCACTGATGCAGCTGACTGCACCACGTGGCGTGATATCTCACATGATATCTATTGATGAATGAGATTCATGAAAGAAAAACACATGACGCATGATTTACTTCACACATGATGCATGCTGCATGAAATCAACATTCATACAGATACATCCACCATACATACAGCTGACATACGTCCATTTAGGGCACGCCGAATCTGTCAGTACGATAGGAGTGCGTGAGCCGACAGCGAAAGAAGTGGGCCCCACCACGGCGGAAAAGCATAGGCACTGCTGAGCTGGAAAGGTGACGTGGCAAGCTAGACACGGCTTTAACGTGCGCCCAGGGAGGCGGTGTTTTTGAGGCCCGTGAACAAACCTCAAGTTTTTGAAGTTTTCTTCAGGTTTGCAACAAGATCCTCGAAGCTAATCTACTTGTTACTGCTTCAATCTCCGTCGTACACGTGGCTATAGGACCATTCATCCGAAGGGCTTGATTTACGTGGCCATCCCTTAAAAAATCTTCTGACTGATGGGGACTTCTGCGTTAGAAAACACATGAAAATACTCGTTAATCACGATTGCCAATAGTAGTCGAGGATTTCCAGGCAGGAAAAAACTTTGATACTCTGACATCTTGTGATGAATGATGCTCAGGCGCTAGCGAATTACTTGGAAGTAATTCAAATTAAACAGTCTAGTTTACTAGTTTGAATGTATCATGGACCAAAATTTATCGTTATTCAGTTACTACAAACGGATCTGTGAATATTTACCGGACGGTTTAACAACGGTCGTTTTATTATTATTATTATTATTATTTTATTTTTAAAACAACAAGTGTCCAGGAATCAGATTAAGGTTTTGCATCTTATCTGATTTTTGGAAGGTAATTTGGTGACAGTGAGTTACACATTTTAAAGTGCCTGCATATCAAGTGTCACACTCAGCAGGAATATCAAATACCAACCTTTACGCTTTTTGGAGGCGGATCGAGTACTACCCCGCGGGTCTCTAGCTAGGAACGGACAGGGCCTGTCAAGGGCTAGCGTGAAGTATAGGTTTTATCCAAACTGTCCATCCATTTTTCCATATCATTTTAGTAAAGAATTCAAAAAATGAGATAGTTCCAAAGCTGAAGTGGACCACAAAGGAGGGATCAAACATTTACCGTTGAAAAGTTTTGAGGCCACAGAAGTTTTGGATCAAGCTGATATTTTTGTTTTATCTTTGTCCAGATCTACGTGACCTTATGAACTGGTTGGATGGAAATTAACCATCACGTAGGCCCTGAGAATTTTTCAACAGTAGGTGTCACTGTCATCTCTGCTTCCTATGGTGTGCTACAATCGAGCTTTAGATCTATCTCGTTTTTTATATTATATTCTCAAATGATATGGAAAAATTGATGGACGGTGTGGATAAAACCCATACATTACGGTGGCCTCTCAGACCCCTCTTCGTTCCTAGCTACGTACATGTGGGGTTGTACCCAATCTGTCACCTTTTTTCACTTTCTGCTTTCGTTTGTCCGGAATTTGCTTCTTACGCGGGGCACACGTGGTGATCTCGTGATCATAGGCAGGCCACGCCATGTAATTTCAGAGCAGAAAGATCGTTAGGTAGGCCACACGTATAGATTCATTTCTGATTCTCTTAACCGTCCATTTCTTATGCACGTATGTGCATGGCCCACCTAATGATGCATCTACCCGTTTGGAATGCACAAGAGAATTCCCTATTCATTTCAAACAAAGGAGCTCCTTTCATTTATCTTCCAAGGTGTTTTGGTAATCATAAAAAAGAACATTTTTTTGAACACATGTATCTTGGACATGCTTCCAGCACAACTTGGAAAAGGATTATTTAACATATTCAATACAGATGTGTTGGCCCACAACTTTAACGGCTAGCAATGAGCTTTTAGAAAATATGAAATCAAAATTCTCATTGTTATAAGTGAACTTAATTGAATCGTGATTTCTTTATCATTTATAACAAGGTGTCCTGGCTCCAGGTTGCAATCATGTTTATTTCAGGTTACAAGTACTATAAAATAGGACTGCAACTTATGACTGCTCTCAATGTGCCTCACTCCTTTTTAGAGACACCTAGGTCCAGAGGTGGGGCCACCTTGTGGACTGTCCACATCCATTATCAGAGTGTTTTTTTTTTTTTTTTTGGGTCAAAAAATGATATGAACCACCTGGGATAGATAAGATTGTCAAATCAAAGCTATTATTGAGAGGTAGGAGGAAATAGCAATGGGAGTCACATGACATGAGGTCTAGATTCATGATTAGAAAGAAGTGAAAAATTATTGTGAATTTAAGTATTTTAATAAAAACTCAAAAACATTGGAATTTGAAAATAAACTGAAAATAGCGGCGATGAAAATAGCGGCGAGCATATAAACACACTACTGCACGATTTAGTCTAGCCTTTTGTGGCTTGACTTGATGCATGCATGGTCCTTACACTTGCCCAGGTGGTAGACTCTCGAGAGTTTCAACTCCCGGTTAAGGGTTCGAGTACCCATAGGTGGTGAAATTCCACCAGCGTGAGTGTGTGGGGGTGTGCGCACGCGCATGTATATATATATATATATATATATATATATATATATATATATATAAAAGAAGACTTGATGCACGCATGAAAAAATGGCAGGTGGTGCATGCATTCTCATGTGCCTCAAAGCATAATCTTAAAAAGAGACTCAAACCCTTGTCTACGAAGGTTTTGATATGCATGGTTTTAAATCCTCTTCTCTAACTAACGTAAGATAAAGTAAACACTTGTAAAAAAACCTACTTGTTTTGAAACTTCTATAAAGTCCATATCTCCTTTCATTTTAAATAAATAAGAATATAGAACTATGCAATCAGAAAAGATGCAAATAAATATAAGTATCTAACAATTTGAACTTTATGTAATGAAACCAATATTCTTTTATCATAAGGCTTAGAGTTAATTTACTCGCAGTTTTTAACTCTCTCTTTAGAGACTGCACTTTTAATCTCATAGGAAGCAGCTTTACTCCGTGCTCATACAGGTGAGTCTATTAAAAATAGTAACTCATATATCATTATAACAGCTATAAACTTATTTTAAAAAAAAATAATCTTCTCTATATGTTGTATTAGTGTGTGACTTGTATCATGGGTTCGAGTGCTTATTGTGGCGTGTGTGAGTGGATGTGGGTGTGTATAGAAAAGAAAAAAGAAAATTGCTTAGGCAGGTTTGTCAAGAGAAACTTTGATACTCTGGCGGTGCAAAGGATGATAAGTGGGCTATTAGAAATTGCAAACATGGAAGACAATTAATTCATATTAAACTATTCAGATTCTGAATACCTGTTTAGATGTACGATGACCCACCCAAAAATTACACTTATTTGATTGTCTGACTATTGGATTGTCGCACAATGATTGGACAGTAAAAAATGAAAAATACACAATGGTCTTATTCCAACAAACAATTGTCGATAATGAATCAGAGGTTGGGATTATTCAACGAATCTGATTTTGGGACGCACCTAGCGACTGTAAATTACAGAATTTACTCTGTTTAATTTAAGTAAATTTATGCCACGTGTACGCACTGTACCTAGTGGGAGTACCATTTACTCTTGGAATTTTTTTCTCTAAAACATTGTTAAACTTATTCACTTACATGTAAATGTTATTCAACTATCCGTGTGGGGTCCACTGTACTGTATGCATGTCATTCAAATCATGCATCAAAATTAGTCTCACCATCTCAATGACATCCTCCAATATCAAGTCTAAATAATAATTAGGTGAGCCTTGTTGGATTATATTTGGTTGAATTAAATAAACTATTAAAATCGAGAACCAAACGAATAGAAAGATAATTTGTTCTATTAGAGTTAATACACAGTGACTTAGGTGATTTTAGAAATCACATGTCTAGAGGTGGAAAAAGATATTACATAACTTTTGTAGATGATTACTCTAGGTTCACTAGAGTTTATCTATTAAGAAACAAAGATAAAGCTTTAGATGCTTCTTCTAAATACAAAATTGAAGTTGAAAATCAGTTAAATATAAAAATTAAAAGACTTAGAACAGATAGAGGAGAAGAATATGAATCTTCTCAATTTAGAGAATTTTGTGAAAAGAATGGAATAGTTCACGAAACTACAGCTCCTTATACACCAAAACAGAATGGAATAGTAGAACGTAGGAATAGAACTCTAAAAGAGATGATGAATGCCATGTTAAACAGTTCAGGCTTACCCTTAAATATGTGGGGAGAAGCAATTCTATCTGCTTGTCATATCCTAAATCTAACTTAACACCAGCCTTATTGAGGAGCGAACCAGAGACCAAGTTTCTTCTAATGTCGGGCACATGTAAGACATCATTCAACATCAGAGTCTTTCCAGAAGTGAGTTTCAGAAGTACTTTCCCTTTTCCCTACAACTGGAGACGTTCTAGCATTACCCATGAACACCTGTTCATCATCTCCTGATACTTGGTAGGAGGTAAACATGCTACGATGTAACGCCCTGAAAATCGGGGGTCGAGCATAAACTCAACTCCCGAGTTTCAGAACATCACTTATGCAACAAAATGAATGATGATTG
The DNA here is from genome assembly GCA_030180095.1 of Magnolia changhungtana. NCBI lineage: Eukaryota > Viridiplantae > Streptophyta > Magnoliopsida > Magnoliales > Magnoliaceae > Magnolia > Magnolia changhungtana. Next base: position 2,245,297 of record JASAUF010000076.1, read on the forward strand.
AATGTTGACTGTATTTGTGCATTGAACATGAGTGAGATTAAGCCAAAACAGAATATCATACTCCAGGAGACAATAAATTAGCAAGCGGAAGACTGTGATAGGTAGATAAAATATATAAGCTGTGGTGAGTCTCAGTGTGAGGTTAAATAATTACAAGTAAATTATACCAAGTTGTGAAGTATGATCTAGTCAACATCCTCAGCCCCGACAATCAAGGTAGTCGGCTCTCACAAAGCCACCAGAAAAGCGACATATACGAGAAAGCATTCCGTCGTCATAGAAGTCGGCTCGCCTCGAAATAGTGTCGCTATATCGCAATCGGACAAAATCGGTGGGTGTTCGGAACACAGTCCGTATCGTGGGAGTGAGTGATCAACTCTGGAACAATAAAGCATAGGTTAACATGTTATCAATTCGGTCAAGAATAATGATAAAGCGGTACAAATCAAACAATTCTAACTACTCTTATTAAGTGCGAGAATGAAATGACATGATGCTGTATGCCCTTGCCAAACCACCCTCATGCGACATCATCTTACGTTCGCGAATGCTTAACTCCTTCAGTGCGCCACATCTACTAAGCACATGCAGTGCGATGATGATCATGATTACCGAGTTATTATTAGTTCATTTCAAACAACAGTATTGGGAAACTAAAGTACCTCCCTTGTATCATTCCCAAACATGATCCATTTTAGGGTCGTCAATCCTAGTTAATCTCATATGATATTATGATTCGAGAAGCATAGCGAAGGCATCGCAAAGGGCTCGTCACCCGTCAGCGTGGATATAGATCTCACCGTATGCGGCTCAATTCTTTGGCGTCACTCAGAGTGTGTCTCACCGTGCTCGGCTCAATCACTAGCCGTCAGCTCAGTACAGTCTCACCGTACTCGGCTCAACTCATACTCTAGTTGCTGTGAAAGACTCGTCGCCAATCACAGACCCTTGGAGTATACTCGAAGATACTACGGAGGACTCGTCGCCAATCACAGATCCTTGGAGTATACTCGAAGATACTACGGAGGACTCGTCGCCCGTCAGTACAAGCACAGGTCTCACCGTACTCGGCTCTCGCAGTAAGTATCGACAGCTCGAATATAGTGTCCCATACCACCATAATCAGCTCACGAGTACGGTTGCTCCGATGGTCACTACGGGGAGGCACGTGGCCCCAGCGTGGCCGAGCGGCTCGACCACGGTGTCCCATACCACCATGCTCGCTCATGAGTCTTAGCGGATCGAGTACCATGGTTAAAAGGGATTTCCTTTAGTAAGTTTGGTACCCAGGTTCGAAGCGATGGCGACCAAACATGGTGAACATAAATAAGACAGATCGGGTTACTTGACGAGCTCGGCTTAGCTCGAGCGCACAACAAGTTGAACGACATGAAGTGCATAAGCACTTCGGCGTGCCAACCACTATCGCTAACCAGAAGTACGACTCGGGTTCGTCGAACACATCTCACGTGGCAAATGAATCGCGACCACGAATTCAATTCTGGTACCGATTATGCGGACTATAATCATAGCCCCAAACATGATAACTGCAGATAGATAAAGCAATAATGGATCAAGATTCCACTCATACAATCAAGGTATGGTATTATCCTGCCGGGTTGATTGCAGCGCACTCGTTGCTCCGCTCCCCATCACTCATGACGGATCATACAACGTAAATATAAATTTAAACATATGCATTACATAGTTATAATCATAAAGCGATTGAGCATGTTATGAATCACAACACAAGCATGAGTTTATACATGTTCAATTCTAATCACACAACAATCCAAGGAGATCATACACATAGTTAAAAGAGGTTGAGAATCATATCTCAACACCCTTATACATTACAATTTTAACTACTACTCATTCAGACATTTCAAAAACACTTAAACAAACATGCATCAACATACATGACATATGTCGATCACATAGGCATTAGGCCAAATCCTTTCACTAGGGAGTTGCCCCAATCATAACGTAGCGACACCCACGACGGATAGTCATGGCAAGCGAGAATTCAAGTTTCATATTCATTGATCATTTCCACAAACACTTGGGCCACACATTTTAGTATATATGGTGTCTATCGTAGTGGCGTGATTTAGAGCAAATCCTTTCATCAAAAGGGTATCGCCAATACAACAATCATGAATCCATGACAACTAGTCATGGCAAGTACGAATGAAAATTAAATTACTCATTCAATCATTTTCACAAACACTTAGAATACACTATTACAACATACATGGTGTATATTAGTAAAACATGTATTAGGGCTATCCCTTAGCCAAGTGGGTATTTTATCCATGTATAATATATTACTACAGCAAATAATCATGATAAATTCATCTCCCAATATTTATACGTATACAGTATTTTCTAAAATACGCATTTTCAACATACATAGAGTATACAAGCAAACATGTATTACGGCAATTCCTTTAAGCAAGCAAATATTTTATACGCACATAATATATTTATACGACAATTAATCATGACAAACACATCGCTAAAATATACATGTATACGTTACTTCTTACAATACCATATTTCTACATACATAGTGTATATTAGTAAAACATGTATTTCGGTGAATCCTTTCGCCATATAAATATTTTATTCATATATCGTATATCCATACAACAAATAAACATGTGAAACACATTTCTAAAAAAAATACGTATACGGTAGTTTATACGAATACCTAGAGTATGTGAAATTCCATATTTTTCAATTTTAATCGAAACAGAAAACGGAAAGCACTTTGTACATGTGCAATTGCATGCAAATCATGAATCTATCATTATCTGACATTGAAAGCGTTGAAAACCATAACCTATACACCTAAAGTCCGCACCTTTTGTCGTAGAATCGTAATGAAGTCGATAGGTTCGCTAAGCTTCCGTATACGGGAGTTTGGCAACCTAGAGAATGAAAAGGTTAGCTATTTCTTAACCTACAACTGTCTAATCCCCCAAACAGGTTAGGGTTAGGGTTTATTACCTATAAATGACGCCGGAATCGCCGGGAAAGCGGCAAGAATGAGGTGGTTAAGCACCGATAGTGACGAGAACACAGGGAGTTTCTCCCGAGATCTCCCACACTTTCTCTCTCTTTTCTCTCTCTCAAATCCAAATTCGTATGGCTGCCATGAGAGAGGGTTTAAGGTCCTTATATAGTCTCAAAACTCACCGAAATAGACTCGGGAACAAAGTATACATAGGTTATGTCCAAAGCGGACTGTTTATCTCAACGGAGGACTTCTGGCGGGCCTCCTTGAGTCAAAGGTTGGACTTAAGCTCACTAACGCTTTGGATCTACGTTCTATTAAGTTTTCATTTCGGTCGGGATTCCGGATCACGCGTGGCGGACGTTTCGGTTTTAACGGTCGGCGGATCTCGATCGGAGATTAGAGTACATGTAAATGTGTATGAAAATTTTTCACGATCCGAGGGTGTAATTTGGTCGGATTCTCGACTGTCTGGTTGCTTAATCTTGATCCGCAAACAAATGATGCGAGATCACTATTCAAGATATTTATTTTGTAAAGGAAATGGTGGTTTTCACACTCCCTCGCTCAGGACACGATCGAATGGCCATGGGACTTTGTCTCGGACTTGATTTCCAGAGATGGTTGTCGAGCCCGGTGAGGCGGTCCTAATTCCTTAACTTCGAGTTATTCGGACTTGACGTGCGGTCCGGATACGATCTGAGTTTCAATGTGCTCCGAGAGCGTAGGGTAATGAGATTGATCCTAGATTTTAGGGTAACCTAGCGTCAATGATTCTAAGATCGTATTTAAAGCGATTCAAACGGATTTCGTAGCTAATCGATTTCACACCTAGTTACTTTGTCTCATTTCTAAAGGATTTAATCCTAAGTGATTTAAGTCGAGGTGGTACTGGGGCCTTTGTAGTTTGTATATAAAGTGATCCAAGTTATACTACTTAGCTAGTTTAAGATAGTGTAATGCAGGTGAAGGTGCTTTGAGAAATTGAAAGCACAAGGTGGTGAAGGGTGGGATTTGTGAAGAAAATGGTTTGAAAAGAGATTTGAGGCTTTAATTGAGCGTTTAAGAAGTTAAACCTGTATTAGGATTGATCCATTGCCTAAGGACGTCTAATCCCAGGTTGGCAAAAATCCGGGGTGTTACATATGATCCTTGCACACGTGTCTAGTTGCACCAGTGTCTAGTACCCACTCCAAATTGTTTATCAGGAAGACTTTTGACACCACAGCTATTACCATATCAGACTCATTGCCTGTTTATGTAAGATTAGCCTTCAGCTTATCTTTGTTTTTCTTAAGCCTGCAGGTTTTAACATGATGCCCAGGCTTTCGACAGTTGTAGCAATTTCCTTTTTTCTTGATTTGATTGTTTGCATTCTTCTTTTTGAGCCTGCGTTCATTTGCGTAATGTCCAGGTTTGCCATAATTATGGCAGTTGCCCTTTTTTTATTATTATTTGCCCGACCTGATTCCACAAGATTCGCCTTTGAATGTATCTCATTTTCATTTTCTTTTTGGTCCCTGATTCTATTGGCTTCCTCTATTCGTATATGTACGATAGTGGTTTCCAAAGAAACACCATTCTTTTTTATGTTTCATTCTATTCTTATATTCTTTCCAGGAGGGCGATAGTTTTTCTATTAGTGCTCCTGACAGAAACACTTCATCCAACTTAATTCCTTCTATCGATAGTTCGTGGACTAGACTTTGAAAATCATAAATTTGATTTGTGACAGGTTTATCGTCTGTCATTTTATAATGAAGGAAATTAGCAATAGCATGTTTCTTAGCGCCTACATTTTCCAATATGTATTTCTTTTCCAAAGCAGTCCATATGTCTTTAGCGGACGCGTAAGAAGCATACACATCATATAATTCGTTGGATAAAGAATTGAAAATATAATTTTTACAATTATTTTCATCTGTTACTTCAGTTTGATTTGCTGGATTTATAGTAAATGATTTAGATAAAATGTATGAAACTTTCAGGGTGGTCAAAGCGAACATCAGTTTCTGTTTCCACTTTTTAAAGAATTGTCCAGTGAACGGTTCGATTTTGGCTAACTCAGAAGAAGCATTTACTGTTACCGTAGCCATAGTCTATGTAATTCAATAATTCGATTTCAAGATTGTTGGATTATATTTGGTTGAATTAAATAGACTATTAAAATCGAGAACCAAAAAAAGAAAATAAGATTTTGAGAAAGAAGAACTTATTGAATTGAGTCGAGGCGTGATTGAGTCACTCGGCTTGAAATCAAATTTGCTCCCCTTGGACAGCGTCCCAAGTGTAACAGGTTTCTAGAGCAATTGACCTCCACGATACAACGACTATGACTCGGTCCCAGCGGTGCACTCACTATACGCGGGCTCGAACCACTTGCAGTTTAATCTGAAAGTGCTGAGTTGACTCAGCGATGAACTCAGTAATCAAAATGCTTAAAATCGTATCAGAGAGAGTTTTATAAGAGAGTATTTTTTTCGTATTTTGAAACTGGAATCGGAAATTCTTATATAGACTCCGAAGTGGTGCATAAGCACCCTTTACAAAAGGTTAGGTTACACACACCCACGTGAGTACACTCACACCGCGCCCGCGCCCACGCTTCAACGGCACCAGCCTAAGCCAGCCCTGCACCCCCGGCCCGGCCCGGCACTGTCGTGCGCGCTACGGACTTGGCACGGTTCGGCGCGCGCGCGTGTATGGTAAATGGCATAGATTAGAGCTATTGACATAGCCCCCCACAGGACCAAATTCACATGCCCCCTGAAAGGGGCACAAGCCCTAGGCAAAAAGGTTATCTTATATACAAGACAGTTCACTTTGTTAAATCCGATGTGGGACAAAACCCACAACACAAAAGTACCATAACTTTTCAAATGTGGAGGGAAAACACCGAAAATTTGAAATTTCAAATTTTAATATTATTTTAAAATAAAATATAACAAGTCACACACACACACAAAAAAAATAATATTAGACATCAAAAGATTCATGTGGCCGCCCATGTGATGGTTGGATTGGTCTTTTATGGAGACATCTCCTTTCTTGGTGAGGTGATTTTGTACGAGTTAGATTCCATGCAAAAAATGTAATGGCCCTACAACCAGCCTTGCATATTAAGTTTTTTCTACAAATGTTATAAAGGATCCTGCATCAGATATAATTATAGAGCTTTTAAGTCAAGAGGAAATCTAGAGCTGTGATGCATCAATGTGTAAAACAAGGGGCCCACGATTCGGTATTCCAAATCGATCATCTGATATGTCCTACACTAATTGGAATTTTGCAAAAGTATCCAAAATCAAATGTTTCTTAGGCTAAATATAAAGACGGTTCAAACAAAAATGACGGAAAGGGTGAAAAAATTAGGCAAGTATCATTAACTCTAGAACATTGTTAAACTTATTCTCCGACGTGTAAATGTTATTCAAGTGTCCGTGTGGGGTCCACTTTATTGTATGCATGTCATTCAAATCATGCATTAAGTTAGTCTCACCATTTCGATGGCATCCTCCAATATCAAGCCTAAACAATAATTGAGCAGCCACATCATAAAAAAATAATGGACATAAAAACTTTCAAAAGATTCATGTGGTGGCCCATATGATGGTTAGAGCGGCCTTATTTTTAGGACATCTTTATTATTATTATTTTACAGGTGATTTCGTACAAGTTGGATTCCATGCATGAACCAAGGTTGCCCCACAACCAGCCTTGCAGAATAAGCTTTTTCTACAAATGTCGTAGAGGATCACACATCATGCTTTTAATGGAGCTTTTCAGTTAAAGGAACTCCAGAGAATGCATCAATGTGTACAGCAAGGGCCCATGCAAAAACCAATCATCTGATACATCCTACACTATTTGGGATTTTGCATTAGTATCTAAAATAAGATGTTTCTAACCCTTATTAGAGTAGACTAAATATAGAGACGGTTCAAGAAAAAATGATGGAAACTGTGAAAAAAGTGGGGCAAATATTGTCTACGATCTTCCAATCTGGAAAAAAAAAAAAAAAAAAACATTGGACCATGTCCCCTCTAGAGGTGGGGCACCACAAGATCAATCGTTTGGATTACCGAACATTTTATTTTTCAGGAGAATACTGTGTTACTTTCATTTTATGTTAATAACAATTAATTTCTACTCCATGCCCCGTAAAGAAGAAGGGTCGCATGAGATCGACAATTGCAACTGGCATGAAACTTTAACCACAACCTCTATTGTCGCATGAGATTGACAACTGGTGTGAAACTTTAACCACAACCTCTATTGTAAATCCTTACAATATGATATTTTACTATAGGGCGTGTTTTACATATGATATACACCACTAAACATGGGTTGGGTGTAACGGGCGATAATATAAAATTTTGAAGAACTCTCCTTGATGTTTTTTGTATATTACTTTAATTATTATAGATATTTATAAACATGTAAGTTTTATATGAGAAAAAGAATCTTTCTATACATGAATAGAAAGTAAATGCACTATCAACTATACATAAAAGAGAATAATATACTATCAATGTGAAATGGGTAAACTTTGGCTAAAGCGCTTTGCAGTACATTGCATTTGAATACCATTGAAGTGACATTACATGCGGCAATGCCATCCATTGTGGTGAGAAGTAGAAAAATGTTCTAAATGAAGTTTGTTGGGGAGGGTGGTTGTGCCTGTACCACCACATCTTCGTTTATCCTTGATTGAAAATGCCATAGATAGAATGCATTAAAAATACTTTAGGTGAGTAGTTTTTTCACCGTTGCTCCCACACCCCATGGTAAAAAATGCCCTTGATTGTACGGGTATGCCATTGATAAAATCAAAGAGACATATGTGACATTAGATTCATATTGGATAGATGAATATAAGATGTGTGAAGATAGGTTTGATGAATTGGAGATTCCTTGATCACTTTTAGGACTTTTTTTAAATTTTTTATTTTTATAACACATGGACCAGCTACACACCCACACACACCGTAGTGGGATTTAGGGATTTCACCACCTACGGTTTCGAACCCATGACCCCAGGTTGAAACTCCTCACAGTCTACCACTCACTTTCAGGACTTCAAAATGAGAATTTGGACCATCTTAGTGAATTTGGACCTTCTATTGCTTTTAAGCAAGTTTGTCATTTTGTTGATCTGTAAAAAATTTAGTAATTTTATTCTTAATTTGTGCAGTATAGATTTCAAAAAACTTAAAAATACAACAAATCCTTTAAAAAAAAAAAAAAAGGGAAAGAGAAATTTAACATTCAGATTCCACAAATCCCTAATCTAAATTCTTCATTGTTCCAGAATAAAGATTTGTCAAGAAATTGATTTTTTTTTTATGAATGAATATATCGTTTTCTCCATCTATGTTGTAAAAAGTAGCTGTAGAAATTAGCTCACAAGTTTTTTTTTTTGATATTATTATTATATTTTTTAAATGTAACTTTTTTATTTCCTTTCAAAAAGCTAATGCATAGAGTTTTCATCATAAGTTGAGATAGCTATTTCGTGTCGACATAAAACTTAAGATCGTTTTCATGAAAATTAAATAACCTACATTGACGATTCACATTTTGATAGATTTCCCATACCTGCGTTTTAATGTCACCTAACTTCATTAGGAACGTGGATCGTGTCTAGCAAGGCATTGGACGCACACACCCCAAAGCTAATGAAAAAGCGCAGCATGCTATCTTCGTGTGTACCAGCACGCAACTCACAGTAAAATGGCGCAAAAATAAAAAATAAAAAAAAAATAAAAATAAAAATAAAAAAATAAAAAAACAGAGGGGCCAAAAATCATCCTTTCAAGTTGAAAATCTTTATTTTTTACTATCAGAAACACTTGCACGTGACACTTTTTAATTGGCCATGGATTGGGTGCATTTGGCCTTGCTGAATGCAATTTGCATCCTACACCCTATGTTTTGGTATTTTAGAAATATGGAGAACTCAAGTTTGTTTATGGCTGTAAACGAGCACAGCTAGCTCAAAAAGCTCGCTCAACTTGACTTGATCTAGCTCGGCTTGACTCGGCTCGAACGATAACTCGAGGCGAGCCAATCTTCAAATAACTCAGCTCGTTTTGAAAACAAGCTGAGTTTGATCATAGTGGATCTTGACTCGGCTCGACTTGAACTCGACTCGGCTCGACGCTCGATTTCGATCTCGATCTCGGCTCGACTGAAATATATATTATATTATATATAATATATTATTTTTTAAAATAAAAAAGTTAAATATTATATATATTATTAATTGAATATTTAATTTAGGAGTTGGGTTAGTGTGGGTTGGGTTAGTTGGGTCGGGTGGGTAGGTTAAGTCAGGTGTCGATTGGGTCAGGTTGTTGGGTTAAGTCGGTGCGAGTTGGGTCAGGTTGGGAGCAAGCTCGACTCGACTCGAGATAAGCTTGCCTTGACTTGATCCATTAGCTCGCCTCTAATTCGACTCAAAAGGTTTGGTAAACAAGCCAAACTCCAATGTTAAGCTCGAGGCCGAGCTCGAGCTCGAGCTCAAACTCGAGGAGAGAACGGACAAGTTAAGCCAAGCTTCAACTCAACTCAGCTCAATGTACAGCCCTAAGTTTGTTTTCCACCTTGAGATCACCGCTACATGTTGCTCCATTGACGCTCTCATGTAAAGGTCCAACTATCAGAACCGTTGGTCATGTGGGGCCTAGTTTCAATGGCCTTTGGTCCAGAAATCTTGCTGGAAGAAAGATTATAAGTGTGGTCCGCTAAACAGTCTCTTTTCAATAGTGGGCTTTCTGCTTTGCCCATTGATGGTCAGAATCACTTGTTCAACGTGGGACTCGCTGGACATTTGGTGCATGCTAATGGTCAACCTGATTATCAGACCTGTCTGATTTTTGGGGACATGGCCTGTTGGGCAGATTGCCTGTGACCCTACGTTTGTGAGAATCCAACTCATCCATCCGTTTTCCTAGCTTATTTTAAGATACTATCCCAAAAATGAGGCTGATCCAAAACTCAAGTGAACCACAACATAACAAACTGTGGGGGATTAAAAGCCCGCTGTTGAAACATTCATGGGGTCACATCAGTTTTGGATAGGCTAATATATTTGTGTTTCAGTTCGTTGCGGTGGGAATGAACTTATGAACGGTTTGGGTGGCATATAAACATCATGGTAGACACTGGGAAGGTTTCAATCCATTTGCGTTTTGGATCCGCCTCTTTTTTGTGCACATCCTAATATGAGTAGGAAAAATGAATGGAGAGAGTGAATTTCTCACAAACATCACAATGGCCCACCTTCTGATTGCAGGACAGGTAGCATGCAATCAGCATGGTGGCCTGCTCACAGGTGACCCCTATATGCTACAGTTGAATGCCCCATAAGCCCAAAAATATCACTGGTCCACAACGCAAGTGGGCCTCACCAAAAGGAGTGGGAGTAATGGGTCACACTACTTAAATTTAAGGGCTATTTGTTTTACCCATTTTCCTCCAAAAGTAATTGAGTCATTGTTATTGTTTTATAATTTTCAAACCAAACACAAATATATTTAGCAAACAAACATTGTACTTTTCATGTAATTAGCTAGGTAGCAATGTTGATTTATTTTGATGATAATTTGACATTGAAGTAATGTAAAAATGCAGATGTAGCCAATACAAGTAAAGTTTTAAGTGTAATTTTAACTTGTTCTCCATGACGTGGCCCACATAAGCTTGGGATTGATATGATGTTTGTGTTTTACACTGAAAACGAGAAGACCCAGCTGATGGGTGGAGTACATGACACACGCAACAAAGCTAGGGTATTTTTCCTGCTACTAACAAGTGTCGTGGAGGAATTTGATCCCTGATTTTCTAGAGATTGCTATTGCACTCAATTCAATCAAGCTAGACCACTTGTGTGATTAAGGGTCTAGATTGGATACATGTGTGTGAGTAGGATGTGCGGGCGTGCCAGAGTCTGCCTAACTCGAGGGTTGATTGAATTGTGTCCCATGTGCTGAGACAAATAGATTGGAGACTAGACCAAGATCTAAAGTCCTCTCAGCCATTGAAATTGCGCTCTATTGAAGTGATCTGTGAAAGAAAATGAGGCTAATCTTTTCGAATAAGTACTTTAAAAAAAAAAAAAAACCTTGTGACAATAGGCACGAGTCTAAGGACTTAAGGACATGTTCTTTCAGTGTGATTCGCTACTGAAGTTCAGTATATATTAAAATTAGAGGAAGAAAATATAAGTTGAAAGTATTCTTCTATTAATGATATTTACAATAATGACACTCATGATCGACTTGAGGGATTATGATATGTTTGTTGCCTAGTGGAGGCTGAGCTTTGTATCAAGTGTGCACGTTGGATTCGTTACGAAAGGTAATTTGCGAGGTCGCGCTCGTGAGCATGCATTTTGTTGGAAGGTATGTGAAGTGTGGGAGTATTATATTTGACTAGAATCACTACTAGCCAATTACTCAGATTCTACAGTCAGCTAAATCCTGTAAAAAAACGTTAGGAGGGAAAATCAGAAAATTCTCTCTATCCTTAAATGACTCATTGATCTACGACTGGAGACCCAAGTAAGAGACTACGATTACAAAGAAGGAATGTGTTAGGCACCATCTTTGCTCGTACGCATGTATGGTCTCTACTTCATAGGATTAATCGAACTATTAAGGATCAAAGTTAGCTCTTATATACTATGGATGCGCAACTGTATGGAATGTTGTGTAAATGCACTATCACAGCCAAGCAGTAGCCCAGGTTAAATAAATCTACCCTGACTCACTCACTTGTCGAAACAAAATTATGGCCCATCAACCTGAGCTTTTGATGGGCATAATCTGATAACTCAGCAAGCTGTAGAGGATACACTTGAATTGATTGAGTGAAATGCGATATACGAAATGTTACGCTGATGAAGAACATGGAGGTTGAGAAGGGAATAGGTGTTGTTGAATGCTTAATGCAATTTAAATGAAACTAATTAGGGTGAATAGTAGCTTTGTAAGGGTCAGATTGAGTGACTTAGGACCATGGCTTGGATTGTTGAGGTGGCTAAAAGATGTGAACTAGACTAGGCGGGCCTAGACTAGATTCTCTCCTATTACATTTTTCTCTCCTTAGTGGAGGGATGGGATGACTAGAATAGCTAAGGCTTAAGGGATTTGATAAGGGATTTCCTAGATAGAGAGGTTGTTTTGGATTTTTGGGATGGTTCAAATGAGAGGGAGAGGGGGCTATTTATAGCCCCCAAATCCAATTTTCTTGTAATTCTTGATAAAGTTAACAATAAAAGGGGGTTAATAGCCTGGATTTGAAAGTGCCACATGGCGAGTTAGATGTGGTGGTAAAATGGTAATTTTGGTCAAAATGAGGGGCAACGTAGTCATTTTGCACTTTCACACGATTGTGACTCGGTTCAGAGCAACCTCACATGCTTTACACCCTCTCCTAACAAGGTAGGAGAGTTGCCATACGGTGGACAATAGCCAGGGCACCGCTAGCCATGTGACTTGCACGTTGCTTCGGCAATGGGGGCACTAGTAGGGGTGTAACCCTATAGTCCTTCTAAGTTTATCTTGGCGAGTGTTTGATTAAACTAAGTGAGTCCACTGGGTCGAGTTAACTGGGAGATTTGACTTAGATGAGTTGATTGGGTTTGACTGGATAAGTTGTCTAGGTTGACCAGGTGACTTGACTGGGTTTAGGTTCTTTAGGGTCGGGGCGAGTTGGCTAGGTTTGATAGGGTTTACTGGGTTAGTCGAGTCCATCTTGATTAGCTTGTTAGCTTGGGGTGGGGTCTCTACAGCGGGACGATTATGATGTGTGGGATTGACGTCTATTCATCGCTCTATTGGAATTAGATGATGGAGGGTGGATCTTTGACAATCTATTTGTCGCTAGATCGAAACCGAGCTTCGTGGTGAGATGGTCGGTGAGATAACAGTCTATTCGTAATCTTGATTGGAATCAAGCATGTGGCGAAATGGTTGTACTTTGACCATCCATTTATCGTTTGGTGTGGATCAAACTACGTGGTAAAATGGCTGGCAAAATAACCTAGCATGTAGCAGGTAAGTCTTGCCGCCTTCTGTTCGAAACTGAGTGATCTTCCTTGCGATCCATTGGGATGCTGCGGATGAAGGGTGGAGGGATAAACTAAGAACTAAACTAACTATGGGTAGTATGTTATGAGAAGCAATGGGGCTAAACTAAATATCTATAGTGGACAGGAAAATAAAGTTGTGCTTGATTGTAATAGTGTGATGCATGGAGTTCTTCATGGAGTGTTTTTTATATAATCTTTTGGGAGGTGGTGACCTTGCGTAGTCTTCAACATCATAAAGGATTTGAATTTTGGCGGTGCAAATCTCATTGATTCTTCTATGTAACGTAGCCTATCACATGTGGCCACGTGTACAAGAGAGAGACCATTGTGTGAGTTAGCTAGAATCCTCACATCTCTAGACTCACGCATTGGAAAGTTGCTAAAGTCCTTACGTTACTTGGCTTTCACATCTGTAGAGTTACTTTTGGCACGTCTCTAGCATTTAATGTTAAATAAAGATCTCATTTGATCAGATTCTAGCATTTAGTGCCGAGAGAAGACTCTTAGTTTTGTAGCGAAGACTTTGTATAAAATTCTAACATTTAATGCTCTCATTAACATATACAATTTTAACTCATCTTGAAATTAATCTATATCATAAATGGCACGGCTACCACATGGCATTTCTTGAGCCGTTTGATCTGGCCACACAAGATTGCTTATAAATAATAATAAAGGGCACAAGTAGGATTTCGCCTCATCTAGCTCTTGATGCCGACATGTGGTGGCATCTCATTGGGCCACGTAAGTGTGCCAAAAACATATATAAACAGTGGCAACCACTCATCCACAATGCTAGGTCCCTCTGACAAACAGATCCTACTTTCCACATGCATACCTTGTTTCTACACGTGCCAGATAAGTAAAAATAGCATATATGAGGATGTGGAGGAAGTGACATTAATGGAGACCGGGAGATGTAATCCAATTGGCTGCTAGACAAGGGACATAAACGGCTCCCATCACATTTCACGTGGGAACAAATGCATTCGAACTCAAATTCAATCCAAACGCTACAATCATGGGCCATCTTGCATTGAACATAGCTATAGAATGTAATTGGGTTGTTGTCCACGGGAATACATTCATCAGGGCCATCGTTTGGGCCTGAGCTCCGGACCTGATCTAGTAGCTGGAAAGATGATTGGGCTAGTTTCGGGATACATTTAGACTATCCTGTAGAGATTTATTAGATGTTTTGGGTGGAAATGTAAATAGTGGATTTTTGGATGGAAATTCATATTCATTGAAATGCTGAATTTCTACACTCACTAGCGACAGAAAATACACTGTTTATGCATTTCCATGCGCACAAACGTTATGTCTACTGTATAAGCTGGCACTTGAGATGATCGGAACTGCTGTTTTGGTGGACCACGATAAGGTATAGAGATGGTTATTTCCATAGAGACCAATGATATTGATTCAGCGATCAAAGTTCCATAAATGGATGGTCAGAGTCGTTGAATTACTGTGATTTTCGATCCGACCCATCCACAGGCAGGCCCACCTGATCAAGTATGGATCGCGGTCATGTTTTCGATCTGTATGGTGAGGATATCACAGCATAAAACTTTCCTCAGGCCCATATCATAGCCGAATGCCACAACTAGGGTAGCAAAGGGTTGGGCTGGTTGCCCCGTACAGTCCAGCTGCACTCTGGGCCGGACCTTGGTTAACTCAGCCCTGATTTTTGGGTCTCGTAACTAAGGGGGTCCAGCCAGACAAGTAGGCCCGGTCCATCTTAACATGGGCTGGGCTGGGTCCATAGCTTGATATTCATTTTGGGTTCAAATGATCGATTGAAGAGCTGGCACACGTGCGAGAGGGATGGACCACTCATCAGGTTGGACACAAAATAAACATACCTTGGCAACCAAGACAGTCCTCCCATCAGGACATGCATATCAAAGTACAGATAATTGGCCCAAAATTTCTCAACCATCCATTTTTTTTTTTCTAATACAAGTGGCCCACTTAATGAGAGGACGGGCCTAGTTTTTTAACTAGAGCACGTACAAAGCGAGTCCCACCCGATGGACGGACCACCTGGATCTCACCCAGTCGAATTGCCTCTCAATCTCTGCACCATTCAAATGGCATCCGTCAATCACCACGACACAAACACATTAGATAGGGTATTTCTCACTCAATCATCCACCACACATAAAAGATCAATCAACATCCAATTTCATCATCTGGGGCCCACTGAAAGTGTAGCTAAACTATACCCGGGAGTCTTAGCAACCCTCCTTTCTTTCATCAAACACCTGACTCTCTCCACCTCTTCCCACATTCTAGCCCCAGCATATATGTTAGATAGCACAACATACACCCCATCATTCCAAGGCTCCAGCTCCACCAACTTCCTGGCCACCCACTCCCCCATCTCCACACTCCCATGCTTCTCACAAGCACCCAACAAACACCCCCAAATTACAGAATTTGGTCTCATTGGCATCATCTCCACCATTGATCTTGCCTCACCTAGCAATCCAGCACGGCCCAGTAGATCGACCATGCAACCATAATGTTGAAGCATTGGCGTGATCCCGTAATCGCCGGTCATCATATCGAAGTAATGCCTCCCCTCATCCACCAATCCGCCATGCACGCATGCGCTAAGAACACCCACAAACGTCACGTGATTCGGCTTGATGCCGGCCACCCTCATGCGGCCAAAGCAATCCAGCGCGGCCCTTACATGCCCATGCATGGCTAGGCCCATGATCATCGACGTCCATGTAGACACGTCACGTTGTACCATTTTCGAAAACACCTTGTGGGCAAGGTCCGTCCGGCCGCACTTCCCATACATGTCTATAACCGAATTCGACATCAGAACATCTGATTTCGCCCAGCGTCTGGCTGGGAACACACACTTGTGGATTTGTAGAGCAAGATTCAAATCACCTAAGCTTCCACACGCAGACGCGATGCTGACCATGGTCACATCGTCAGGCTCGAACCCGCATTTCCGGAGATCAACAAACAATCTGATGGCTTCCTTGGAGTGGCCCGCCTGAGCAAATCCTCCTATAATTGCATTCCAAGATCCCAATTTCCTTTCAGGGTTTTGTTCAAACACCTTAAATGCATTTTCGAACTCGCCCGCCTTCGCATACATGCTAATGAGACCGGTCTCGCAGAACTCGTTCGACTCGAGCCCACGCCTGATAGTCGCTGAGTGGAGCTGCCAGCCCACCTCGATCGCAAACAGGTGGCAGACGGCCTTTAGCACGATCGGGAGCGTATAAGAGTCTGGTGGGACCCCAGCTCGCGACATATGAACATAGACCCGAAGGCCCGTCCATGGCAGGGAAAGCCTCACGTAGGATCTCATGATGCAGTTCCAATGGAATTGAATTGGGTCTGGGCCCACCAGGAGCATGTGGGACCTGATCATCTGGGCGTGGATCTGATTCAATTGTGGCAAGCTAGTACAAGATTGAAAGTGGGCCATGATGATTTCGTACGAATTGTGGTCAGATTCTGAGGAGTGGATGTGTGTTTGATACTGGAGAGTGAATGCACGTGTATGTATATGGACAGTGGGAGGTGAAATGGGGTGAAAGGATTTGGACTTCTGGGATTGAGAAATCCAGAAAAAGAGTCGATGGAATGAGGACATATGATTATTTTGGAATAGCAAACGGATGACACTAGAAGGAAGAAATAGTCTCTGATTGGTTAAAAAGGTTCACATAATGATCTTTCACATGTAGCCCCCGTCTTTCCAGCCAAGGTCTCACTCGTGTAGAACATCAGAGCCGTGCAAAAGGTGGGCCATGCCATCAAGATTATTTGGGGCAAAAAATAGGTTGGTCTGCTTATCTGTCGGTCACGGCACAAGCGACACTCCACTGTCGTTTGGCACACGTACCAGAGATCTAGACCATTCATATCACTCGGAACATGAACTGGACATGAAATGCTATGGGGAAGCGCAGGTAATATTGTAATATGGTTATTTTAATGGTTATTACTATCGTTATTTTAATGATTATAGCTTTTTAATGGTGTTGTGGTTCGATTTCAAATCTGGTCACATGATTATCGCAGGCGTCGTGGAATTGAATTTGTGGCTCAATTCAAACTGAATTTGTGGCTCATGTTTGGCGAATCAAATATGCACATAAAAGTGGCTGCTTCCAAATTAACCTAAACCTCAAACGTTTTGCAATGTAATTGGAGAGAAGAGGAGTGATTACAAACAAAGACAAAAGATGAAAACAACATTGCATTGTGTAAATAGATTCTGTTTATTGTGTGCTTGAGTTCATCTTGTTCTCCTTTTATAGCTCAGTTGTTCTCTGATCATCCAATCTAGCAAAATCAATCTTTGTATATCAGAAATCATTTTTAGATCTCTTGCTGGCATGATCAAAGGGATCTGTAAATCTTATACAATCAATCGCGCTAGATATAGATCAAATCCCAATTCAATATTGGTTCCCATCCACTCTAACATTGATCCGATTCTTGAATTTTCGTAATTGCTGTCAAGGCTCTGATCATCTCTAAGAAGATCTCTCATTTCGAAAAGATTATATGAGATGGCATTTGCGATCATATCCAAATTTGTAATGGATCCTTATCTTGAACTTGCTGAACATGCTGCCTAAATCACATGCTACACAAATTAAGCTACATATCACTGGTCACTTCGTCTTTTTTGGGACATAAGAACGATCCTGCACCACTTCACTTTTGACAGGTAACTCGTAAACTGAAGGGCAACATTCAATCTTTGACCCAGCATCCTTTAATATCCATGAATTGCCAACTAATCCCAGCCGGACGCGACTCAATTTGAGTCAACTGGGACTTGCTCGAGCCTGAACTAGCTCAGTTACACGAGTCACCCCTGACACAGGAAAAAGTTCAAGCACTCTATAGTCCCTAAAATGTGGGGGAAAGAAAAACAAAAACAAAATATCTGGACCATTCATCTGTTGGGCCTTAAATGTAAATAAAGGCTCTCTCTCTCTCTCTCTCTCTCTCTCTCTCTCTCTCTCTCTCTCTCTCTCTTTCAAAGCTTCATTACAATATTACTTCAGGTTGGGATTGGGTTGAACAACTTCAGATCAGATTAGGTTGGGTTGGGAATAATCATGTGTATTTGGGTTAGGTTGGATTTAGTTGGTTTGAGTTGAATGTAGAGGACTTTGGGTTTAGCTTGGGTTAGGCACCTCTGTTGGAATACTGGTTGACCAGGGTTGCAAGTTGGGTTCTTTTGATATTAGGTTGGGCTCGGCCTAACCCACCTGAGCTATTAGCACCGTTATCTTTGAATAATTGACCGTTTTACACATGCCTCATACACAATTACTTTTAGGCATCTTAGCTCAATGACTTGAGCGAATGCCATCAAACAGGTTCGGGTTCGGTGTCATCGCTCGATCATTGTCTCAATCATGACAATGGCAGATTTCAAAATTGGGCTGATCCAACTATTACGTGGCCCACCACATGAATTAGGAAGTTTTTGGTAATTGTCGGTTGTTTTTCTATGCATGGCCCACTTGATAATCGTCATATTTGCCTGAATTGTCGGGGTCTGACTTTTTTTTTTTGGTGAAGCAAGCATATGCCATTTATGCATAACGGTGGGCCCCACAAGCAGGTAAAACAGACTCCTCCATTTGGTATGGATTCATCCAATCTCTCCAAGGGGAGGAGTTATACATACAACAATCCAAAATAAAGGAAAGTAAGTATAATTATCATGGTGGGGCGTTCAATGACCATTGTTTCTTGTGGTATCATCCACCTGAAATTTGTATCTACTTCATTTTGGGGACCATATCCTAAAATAAGCTGGAAAATAGATAAAGGTATGGACATACATTGAATGCATTGAGGTGGGCTCTATGGTCAGTATCTCATCCACATCATTGTTCTGGGTCGCAGCCAAGTCGCACTATTACACTGGCGAGGGACTCACACTTTGTAAAAGGAAAATTCGTTATTTCACGCAGGAAGTCTTTACTTTTTCACCGTGGGCTTTTACGCATTTTAATTAAGTACATCAAGGGCCTTGTTGGATGCAATCCACTTCCACAACAACATGTTAGGACATTATTATAGGAGAAGTATGAACTAGTCATTAGATATGCTATGATGTTCTGTAGTCAAAATGATTTATATATAGAATGAGATATGTTGTTGATGATGATTGCCTTGAAATCTTTAGTAGGAGATGATCCTCCACTTTCAATTAGTGACCTGCAGAATTATTCTCTTTTCTAAATTTAAAGGAAGGGTTAAAATATTCCACTCTAAGAGTTTTTGGTTTATCACCCATCAAGGGTGAGGCTCATCATATAAACAGTTCAGTTCATTCAAGCATGACTCCAATGGAAACCTAGGTGTGTAGGGATAGGGCTTGCGCCCAGAATCTTGGCCTGAGTGCTGAGCCCAAGATTGAAATCTAGGTCTGGTCTCCAAGCCAGGCTGGGTCAGGGCGAATGACGCCTGGCCTAGCACAATCATCAAGTGGTCAGCCTTTAAGAAAAAAGGAATAAATAATTTAAGGCTATAGTAAACTATTTAATATTTTTACAATCAAAACCATTTATATGATGAGACTGGTTAGGAATGGGGAGTATATTATCCCAAACAATTTCTTAAACTTTCACTTATTTCATACCTTCCATCATCCTTTCTTTTCCTAGTGGGAGCCTGGCCTATCCCCAGAGGATTAAGGCTACAACCAAGGCCTTTTTAGCATGGTTAGAGGCTTAGGGGTCGTTTGGCACCGTGGATTAGTGGGGATTTCAAATCCCCTGGTTGTTTGCGCATAAAGTAGGGGGGGGGGGGGGTTTGGTTTCAAATCCAGGGGTTTCCAATCCCCTCTTTGAGAGGGTGTGCAATCCATGGTGAGAACTTGGATTACACCTAAAATCATTTCAATAGTTGTAGGTGTAACATGTGTGTCACTATACACTATCATTCTATTGGACACATGACCCACTAATGATGATTAGCACCATCCAAACATTGTCCATGTAAATCAGTACTGTCCAAACATCGTCTAGTACCATCCAAACATTGTCCATGTAAATCAACGGTTAAAAATAGTTGGTTAGTCACTTAGACATAATCTTGTGCTTGTGGCCCATCTGAAACTTGGAATTTCATCATTTTCAAGCAAAGCATATATTTCAGCGGGCTTATCAGAACCATTGTTTCAAAAATTACATATCTCACTAATTAGAGATATTAAAGTTGATTTAGTAATTAAATTCAAATCCCTTTAAATATATCATGGATTAGTACTTTTGGATTAAAGTTGATTCACACTCTAGGGTGCCAAACACATGGGGAGGATTGCAAATCCAGGGGGTTTCTAATCTCGGGGTTTCGAATCCAAGGGGTTACAAATCCAAGCTCCCAAATAGGTCCTTAGGGCTTTATGGATTAGCTAGGGCTTCTTAAAATCTCTTGATATACATTGATATGTTATCCTCTAATGGTACGAGCTTTTAGAGAAAATTAGAGCTGTACATGAGTCGAATTAGATTGGTTAGTTCGCTCGACTCCATTTGGAAAAGCTTGACTCGCCTAGCTTCAAAGTATATTCGGACCGATTCGAGTTGGTTTTTGGAGCTCGAAAAAATTTCGAGCTGAGTTCAAGCTTGCTCGAGCTTGAATCGACTCAGCTTGAATCGACTCAAATCGAATTAGCTTGGTGACTCGATTATTCTTATCTTGATGTTGCTCACTAAGTGTTTGATAAAATGACTCAACCAAGTGTTGTTTTGGATGTGTATATATTCTCCGTAGAAACGATTGGTGGCGAGAAAGGAATGAATATGAATTAAATCACTATTAAAAAAAATTTTACACTATGGAATTGCCTTTATATATATATATATATATATATATATATATATATATATATATATATATATATATATATATATTATGGTGCTTGGTGAGTATTTGATGAAATACCTATGAGGTGTTGTTACCGTTTTGCATTTTGTAAGAGATTGAAGATGCATTATATGTGTTTGAGAAAATGTGTTAGAGGCTTGAACTCAGCTCAAACTGGCCCAAGCTACTGACCGAACCGAGCCGAGCTAGCTAGTTAAGCTCAAAGACTGACTGAAGTTCAAGTTGGGGTTAACAACTAGCCAAGCCGAGCCGAGTCGAGTTCAACTCATGTACAACTCTAGAGAAAATAGTTGTTTGACATGGTATCGATCAACAGATATACTCAAGTAATATATTCTCCCACATGTAACTTTCCTTGCAAAAAATCAATTTTAAGTAGATAACCATAACCATAACCATCTAATCAACATTGAAATGGAAGATTCATATTTATTATACTAGAAAAAGTCTTGCCATTGTCCATCGTATCTTTAATGGCCCATCAGCTTATCAGCTTATGCTTATCCGCACCAACAATGATTTGTTAAATATCTACATGGAGTATACTAGCGAAAAGTCATCGATCTAGACTTATATAGTGTGGGGTCCACCTTCCACTACCCATTATTCAAAAAATCACCTTGACCAGATAATTTAAACAATCCAATCAACGGCTAAATGGGATTTCATGACACGTGTCAAAATTTCCCAGCAAAAACCAGAGAACTTGTACCCCAGCTTTTAGCAATCATGTCATTTCCTTGGTCATACAAGGGAAAGGCAGGAATATTGACGCAGGGATGAACGTGATGAGGATAATTACTCCGAATCCATGGAGATTCTCTGGATTCCTCACAGAGACTTCTCGAATCCACAAGGAAAGAAAGCAGAAAAATAGAAATAAATTCTAAGAAATTCAAAATTGATTAATTGATGACTAAAAACGAGTTCACGACCCTTTAAATAGGGGTAACAAGCAATGGGAAAGAAATCAGAATCAAACTACAACTACAACTCCTAGAAATCGTGAATTACTATAAATAGTAACTTACTATTTATAGACGGTCATGATGTCTACTAGTGCGCAAGGTTTTCGGCCAAAAATAGTAAGTGTCCTATTTGGCATCACCAAACCGTTCTCCTAATTATTCTAAGCTCTTTTCACGTTGGGCGCAACTCCTAAAGCCCAACGGATGAAGAGTTATAATTAACTAAAACTTACTATTTATAATAAAAACAAAATTAAAGCAGGGAAACGACCGTCGATCCAGGGGTTTTTCACAATTCTGGGCTTCGCAACCCGGCATAGCTAGGTCGGTTGGCTAAAGTAGCTCGTTCTACCCCAAAATTATATATTTTATGTCGGCTAACTCATCCTGGATTGCGAGATACGCCCAATCTAAGGTCCGACGGTCCGGATCACTTCTGTCATCGACTGGGCCTTTTCTGATCCATCTCGGCCATGAAACTGTTTGCAACCTGCTCTACATCAAATATGGAATTGCATTGAGGTCTATTCAAGCCCGATCCCAAAAGTAAAACATGAGCCAGAGCCAACCCAAGCCTATGAAGGGTCAAACAAAAATGCCCACAACGCAAAACCTAGCCTATGTCCTGCCCAGGCTCATGACTGGTTTTAAAACAAGTATGCCTGAGCCTGGCCTGTGATGATTATGCACAGCTTGTGGTTGATTCGGGCTTTCTATCTACGCAGATTGCGCCCCGTATCTAACCAGCAACGGGCAGTTCTGTATGTATCCAAGCAACCCAGCCCTTCTCTCATATCATTTAAAGGTATGTGCACAAAAATAAAGCCGATCTAGCTTGCACAAAAATTAGCCAGATCTAACACTAGTAAACCATTCCAACCCAAGATTATTATTTGGTTTGGTCCACTTGAGTTTTGGATTTTATTATTTTTGACTGAAAACCTTGCAAATTAGTAGACATGACGAACAACTATAGATAGTAAGTTGCGAATTCTACAAAATTTAGTTGTAGTTTGATTATGAAATCTTTTACATTGCTTAGCATCCCTATTTAAAAAGTTGTTTACTCGTTTATCATGTTCGACGCATCTCCTAAAGCCCAATGGATGAAGAGTTAAAATAAAACTTACTATTTGTAATAAAAATGAAATTAAAATAGGAAATCGATTGCATATCTGATGATATTTCGCAAATCCAGCTTGCGCAACTTCATATTTGCGTGCTTACCTTGAAATAATATGAGATAAGGGTAGGTGGTTAAGCATATACATAACAGTGGGCCCGCCCAGAAGACTAGTGTTCGTAGCTAGAGACTGGGCCGGTAGGACGCAATCCACGCTTTTTATATTGGGTACAGGATGCTTTTTCATTGATACTCAATGGAGTATGTCACGTGTTCGTGCGGACAAAATCTGATTTTAATTTGTACCGTCCATTCCTCGTCTCTCTCAGCCTGAATTGTATAGTTACCATCACCACACGCAACCAACATGCAACAAAAAGATCCGTGGGTCCACCGCAATATGTGTGTGAAACCATCATTTGCGCTGGATCATGTTACCTTGTGATCTCAAAATTCAGACACAGACAAAACTCAAATCGGTCCTACAGGAAAAAATGGAAATGGGACGCCCACCCTACATTGATGAATCTGTTGTATATCCACTCCGTTCATCCGTTTTTTCAGCACATTTAAGTATGTGATACAAAACCTTAAGAAGATCCAAATATCAGTTGGACCACACCACTGGAAACAGTTGTGAATGACCATTAAAAACTTTTTGTAGGCCATAAGTTTTGGATGAAGCTGATCTTTGTATTTTCCCTCCATCCAGGACTCGTTGATTTTATCAAGGGGTTGGATGGCAAATAAACGTTACAGTGAACCCTAGGAAGTTTTTAATGGTGGGTGTTCAATCACCACTGTTTCCTGTGGTGTGGTCCACCTAAGATGGATCTATGCCCTAAAATGCGCTGGAAAAACGGATGGACGGCATGGATATACCAAAAATTATCAAGGTGGGCCCCACAGTAAGTGTAACACCCACTAAGGTGTTATTTGGGTAACACCTAATCCTTTTCCAACACTTAAACTTTACAAAAGCCGACCTTGATTTTTATAAGTCATCCAAACCGTTCATAAGGTGATGCCCACTAGTATGAAGGGAAAAAACAAATCTAAGTTCGATACAAAACTGCTGTAGGCCCCAGTAAGATTTCAATGGTGGACATCCCCATCTCCGTTGTTTATTCTAATGCCACCCACATGAGTTTTGGGCATTTGTCATTTTTGGGCTGACACTTTAAAATGATCTGTAGAAATAAGTGAACGGAGTGGATATCACACAGACATCATGGTGGGCCCCATAAAGCTTTCTGTTGCACGGACTCCCTGCAAAACAACTTTCGTCCCTCTCAAGTCCCACCCCATATATTCTCTCTCACCGTCCATGTTTTCTCCCTAATTAAAGAGGCCGGTTCTTCAAGAAGTTGTAGAGTAAATAAACCTTACTACAGTAATGTGTGTCGGACCATCAAGATGTAGGGCCCACGTCCACTACGTACATAAGGGCACGACAACCATTAAAACCTTCTAAGTTGTGTGGGACCCATCTTATTTTTCTATGCATCTAACTCATTCATAACATGCATGAATGGACACCTAAATAACTCAGGCCATTCCAAAACACAACTTGGACCATACCACATGATTTTATTGATTTAAGACATGATTTTACATGGTTGGCCCACCCCAGTTTTGACTCATCCTGATTTATAAGGGGGCAGACATGATGGACAGACTAGATTTCATGCAAACACATGGTGGGCCTGTATTTAAGTGGCCCAAATCATGATATGATGGGGACCAATTTGGATGGAATGAAAATCTATCCATCCATTTTTTTTTAATCCACTAATTATATGGTTATGACTGTCCAATCATTTTGGGGCCAATATGGCTATAGTTCTGGATTACGAATAGTGGATCTCACTTGTACAAATCCAAGGCCTAAGGAAGCCATGTGGATCCCATGGGTCCATGGTTGAACAATTCAAGCTATTGATTTAATGGACCTTATGGCCCTGTGATTCAACCCTTTTTTTTTTTTTACACACGCACACACTCACTCAAGCATGGGATTTCACCACCATGCTATTTGACCTGGTGTTGAAACTCCAAGGAGTCTACCACCCGGGTAAGAGTAAAGACCCCCCTGTGATTCAACCCTATTCACGTGTGAGCCACCTTATCATATTAATACCAATCAATAGATTTGGCCCACCTGATCACATGTGGGCCGACTGATAACATGTGTGGACCAACCAATACACAAATGTCGACCACCTAATTATAATAATTTCATATTCATGTGGGCCACCTAATCTAACCATCCAACATGAATACAGGGCTTTCAATGGGCAGAGACCGGGCCAAGCAAAATTAAAATTTTGAGTAAGCTTGACCCAAATAATTCAAAATCCTAGCTAAAGCCAACCCCAGGCGGCCAGGCCTAGTCCCTTGACAACCTTAAATACATTAATTCATATCTATCCATTTGGAAAAGTATTGGTGAATTCATAATCATTCATCCAAATGCCCTTGATCACACAATTTACAATTTGCAGTTAAAATTTGAGTTTGATCATGTGAAATGGTGGGCCACGCTTGTTTCTCTCAATTTAGATGCTTCTTGAAAATTTTTTGCAAAACACTGCTTATGATTTCTACTTGATAAGTCAGCTAAATACAAACATTTTAATTTCTCGGTGTTTATCAAGTAGAAATCATAAGTGGTGTTTGTGAACAATCCTAACCTCTGATATGAGGATGCTTGTTTGTGAAAATAAGACCTTTGGGTATTTTTCTTTTAATTGGACAATAAATGTCCACCATTCCAATAGGTAGATAATCAAGTAAGCTTAAATTATTATTTTTATTCATGATACATTTATATTGGGTACCATAATTTGGACAGTTTAATTCAACTATTTGTAAGCCATGTGTGCAATTTTTAAGTGCATGCGTATCATTTATCCCACTTTTCTAAAGTATTAAGGTTTTTCTCGTTTCCAGATAATCGGATGAGAGATACGAAATTTTCAGTTTGTCAAATTTAATGGGCACAAGTAATACTTGTTTGGCCACGAAAACACCATATTCTTCAATTCAAGTGTTGAATTGGTCCAACCGAGAAATCATGGATAATTTCACCGCAACCTACGTATATATATAAAAGGACTTGGAATTGTTTTCTAAAATTTTAGAACGGTGCCATTTTTTTTTCATTTTGTCAAATTCATGTCCCGAAAATCATGCTAGTTTATCTCCACAAAACCATATTCTCAATTTCAAGAGTTGAATCAGTCCTCTAAAAGAAACAAAGAGTAATTTCCGGGCTTTTCTAAAATGTGGAATTTCAAGGATTTTCCATTTATCAAATAGATTCGCCACTTATTTTTCACATCATTTATGTTGAATTGGTCCACCAACTTGTTTTTCCAATCAGAAAAATCAATCTTTACTTAGGTTTTGATAAATCTACCTTAGACTGACTTGGACTTAAGCCAATCGCGACCTAGATATTACTTCAAATCATGACAAAATTAAAGAGAATTAAACTTCAAACGGATCAATAGATTCCCTACTAATAGTCATCA
This sequence comes from Magnolia changhungtana, assembly GCA_030180095.1. Taxonomy (NCBI): domain Eukaryota; kingdom Viridiplantae; phylum Streptophyta; class Magnoliopsida; order Magnoliales; family Magnoliaceae; genus Magnolia; species Magnolia changhungtana. Next base: position 2,271,941 of record JASAUF010000076.1, read on the forward strand.
GAATCTTTTGTAGTATTTGGCACAAAAAGACACTCTTTTTCAGTTTGCAATCCGATAAATGCGGGCCGTGAAGAAAGCTTGAATTGACAGGCATCCAAACATGCCTAACTAAAGAAAATGCCATAAACAACACTATTATATCAGAATGTAACATATCGTACTAAGAATGGACCATGATTCATTCTAGTGTATGCATGGGTAGAGTGCTGAAATGAATTGAATGCACTTAAATAAATAAATAATAATTAAAAAATTAAATCATTTTTGCCTTTTTATGACGCTTAAAATCATATTATACATTATATCATAATCTTATTTAGCTGAAAATTAATTCAAGGGGCTGTTGGTTGCACCAAATATCATGAAATTTTGTATGACCAAACGCACCCATTTAGGGAATTATCACCTTTGTCAAATGTAGGATCTATCACCGTAAAAATTAAGTATGTTTTTGGTAATGTGGACCGTCCAAATTATAAGAGCCCTTTTTCTAATCAGCTTAGGCTGGAAATGCAGGCCGATTTCTGAAAGCCTGTCCTATAAAGTTCTTGCGTTGAGATGTTAGGTGGGGCTCATTGATATGTTTGTGAGAAATGTATTTTGTCCATTCGTTTTGCAAATTCATTTTAAAACATTTCATAAAAAATAAGGCATAATTAAAATTAAATTAGGCCACATGAGATAAAAAATTGAGGAAAGATATATAAGTCTACCATTGAAACCTTCTTAGGCTCCACCTTGATGTTTATATGCTATTCGAATCATTTATAAAGTCATTCTTACTGGAAAAAAAAAAATTACTTAAGTCTAATACAGAACTTTTGTAGCCATATGAATGTTTCAACTGTAGACATTTTTTCCCAATTTTCTCATCAGTATGGCCTTACTTGAGTTTGGAATCAACCTAATTTTTTATGGTATGTTTTAAAATGAGCTCACAAAACGGATGGACGGGAGGATTTCTCACAAACATCACAGTGGGCCCCACCAACCATCCCAGCGCAGGAACTTCCTGCTATTAGCAGAAAATCCGTGTCCGCTGGAAATCACATCGATCAACAATCCCACCTGTCCGATTGCTGGATATGAAATGGACGGTTGAGAATAGTGTCAAGGAGTCTGAATTATTCATGTGAAATCAAACAGTTGAAAACCTTCCATCTCCTTGCATAATCCCATTCATCAGGTGGGGCTACATGAGCACATCCTGGCCCCAAATTCATGTTTTGGATTCATTAAGTGGGTCCCACGTGCCTGAGAAACATGGATGGAGACGCAAGGACGGAGTCTATGCTGAAAATTCACGTGAATGCGGATAGACTGCGGTAGCTTCTCATTGGTCCACGTCGGTGACTATAGGTAACAAAATATGCGGGATTTATCTCTCCGATGGGGTACTACACAAGTAACTTTTAACGTGTGGAAATTATCTGGGCCTTACAATGGTTTATGTTTCATATCTACACCGTCTATCAATTTTTACGATCATTTTAGAGCATGAACCCAAAAATAATGCACATCCAAAGCTCAAGTTGACCACACCATAGAAAGCAGCAGAGATTGGATGATTACTGTTAAAACCTTCCTAGGTCTATTGTGAGGTCTATTTTCCATCTAATCTCTTAATAAGTTCACACAGACATGGATGAAGGGAAAACACAAATATAAGCTTGATCAAAGCCTTCCGTAGCCATTGCTATTTCCTTAGTGTGGCCCACTTGATCTTTGGATCTACTCGGTTTTCGTCTCATTCCATGAAATGGTATGAAAAATCAATAAATAATGGATGGTGTGAATTGGACACATACTATGATGGGCCCATGAAAGTTCCACATGTAAATAATTCTGGTTTTCTTCTCTCGACCCACAATGCATGTGCTCACCAAGGGAGCAGATTAGATGAGAGTCGGGCCTCACCCAAGATTGTGCGGCCCTTACCGTGGTGCCCACCTTGGCATATTCGGTCTCCACTCCGTCCTTCCGTTTTTTCATATAATTTCAGAATATTATAAAAATATAAAGTAGATACGATTATCAGGTGGACAATACCCTGTGAAAACAGGGGTGATTGACCATTAATAGGCTACACAAGTTTTGGATCAAGCTAATATTTGTTTTTTTTCTCTTTAAAGATTGGATTGCAAATAATAACTAACGAGACTTTAAGTTGAGCCCTGAGAAGGTTTAATGGTAGGTTGTTCAATCATCAATGTTTCCTAGAGTATAGTCCATCTGATAATTGGATCTTCTTAATTTTTGGTATCATGCATTAAAATGATTTGAAAATTTGAACATAGTGGATAGAGAATACACACATCAAAGTGGGCTCCACGGTAAGGGCTGCACTATATTGTATGAGGCCGGGGTCTCACCTAATCCGTGCGCGTCCTACCCTGCCTGTCTCTGACAAGAACGGTCAGTTCTCTGGGCAGGCCCACCATGATGTACCTGTTTATTTACATAGTTCATCCATTTTCTCGTATCATTTGAAGTTACGATCACAAAAATGAGGTAGATCCAACAGTCAAGTTGTCCACACCAAATATTATTCTTGCATTTAATGCTTTGTGCATTTAATGCAACTCAAGCTTATTATGTGGTGCGGTGAACTTCAGCATTGGATCCTTATTTTTGTGCACATGACTTAAAATATGATACGATGGCGTTGGATCTGCGCGCTCACAGAACTGCCCATCTGCGGCTATCTACAGGCACGGGTGGACGCGGGTTTCCTGCGAAAGCCTTTCGCAGGAAGTTACTGCACTGGGAACTTAGGTAGGGCCCATTGTGATGTTTGTGAGAAATCCTCTCCGTCCATCTGTTTTGTGAGTTCATTTTAGGACATGCTGTCAAAAATGAACTATATCCAAAGCTTGAGTGATCCGTACTAAAGGAAAATGTGGTTAGGAAAATTCCTACCATTGAAACCTTCGTGAGTTCAATAGTGATGTTCAGATGCCATCTATACCGTTAATAACGTCGTTCCTATTGAGATGAACTGAAAACAAAAATATTAGAATGAATCAAAACTTATGTGCCCCACAAATATTTCAACTGTGGACATTTAATTATCATGTTCTTGGCTCACTTGAGCTTTGGATACGGTTCATTTTTGGTAACTTGTCCTAAAATAAACTTATAAAACGGATGGACGGATAGAATTTCTCACAAACATCACAATAGGCCCCACCTAATTTCCCAGCGCGCAGGAACTTCCTGCGAAAGGCTTTCGCAGGAAATCCGCGTCCCCAGTGGACCTCCTCACACAGCAGTAAGCCAAAAATTTTGAGATGTTAAATTTATGTGGGCCCAGGATCATGTATTTCTTAAATCCAAACTGTCCATTCATTTTTTCAGATTATTATAGAATACGAATTCAAAGCAATGAAGATCTAAAGGTAATGTGGACCACACCACTGAAGATAGTATGAATTGATGTTACCATTGAAAACTTCTCGGAGACACTTAAAGTTATGATTAAGCTGATATTTTTTATCTTAGCTTCGTCCATGTATACGTGATCTTACGAACAGGTCAGATGGAAAATAAGCCTCACGATTGGCATTAGGAAAGTTTCAACCGCAGTTTATTCAATCTCCACTGCCGTGGTGTGACACACCACTTTAGCTTCAGGTGTACCTCATTTTCGAGCTTATGCTCTAGATTTATTCCGAAAAATTATGGACTGTGTAAATCTAACACAAAAATCATGGTAAAACTTGGAAAAGTTCCACGCGTTAAAAATTGTGTCGAAGAAATCCGGACTTCGACCCATGAGAAGCGACGACACTGGAATTTCCGGGAGGCGGATTAGCTACCGACAGGTTGAATAGCGAGAATCGCTGCTGCTGTGATGTCACCTAATTCTTTGGGACTCACCATGATGTATGTGTTATATCCACACCGTCCATCCATTTGGAGATATCAATTTAGGGATGAGACAAAGAATGACTTAGATCCAAGGCTCGAGCGGACCCCAAGACAGAAAACAGTGGAGAGAGTGACGCCCACCCTTAAAAATTTCTTAGGGCCACAAAAGTTTTCGATCAAGCTGAAATTTGTGTTTTCCCTTCTTTTATGTCTGTCTTAACTTATGAACACGTTGGATCTCAGATAAACATCATAGTGGACCTTAGGAAGGTTTCAATGATGGGCATCACTCTCTCCACTGTTTTCTCTCGTGGGATCTACTCGAGCTTTGGATTGAATCATTCTTTATCTCATGCCCTAAAATGATCTCTCCAAATGGATAGACGGTGTGGATAGAATACATACATCATGGTGGGTCCCAGAGAACTTGATGAGGCCACTTCTGCAGCGAGTCTTGCTACTCCAAACCTGTATCTAATCCGCGTCCAATTTCCGGCGGCTTCAACACGTATGATACGCACTCGTTTTTGGAACGGTCTATATTCAAAGTACCCGTGTTTTCAACTCAATGTGCTTTCGTCCAACGAACGTACGTCACCTGGTGAGTCGACCGCATGTATATATATGTCGTTACCACGCGTCCTATGGACCACCTCTTCAATCTTCTTCATGTCAAGGCCGCAGCAATTCTCGACGGATTTACCGCCATGATTAACGACCTGAAAAATGTAGCTGACTGACCCACAACCTCAACCGCAATAGACGAACATTCCCTTGGCTTGCCTACGCGTAGGGCTGTCGATGGGTCAGGTTCAGGTCAGGTCCTATAATACACGTGCTCAGGTTAACTGGGTTTGGGCATTGCTGGGTCTAGGTCCTTTCGTATCCGGTTCAAGGCCTTGAGGATCTGGATCCGAAGCCAAACGATTCGAGTACTCTTCATGTCCTTGGATCCAGGTTCCCAGTTGAGCTCAAGCTAGTATGAGTATTTACATGGTTTAATCCATCCAAATTGATGGATTAGATCCCAAATACGTGTGTCACCTTGATTATTAATGCATGGCTATATTTGCACCACCTTGACTAGTGCATAGTATGTAAATGGGCTCCCTTACATGTACTTGGCTGATAAAATCTTATTTTGTTACTAGTATGTATATGTACGTGTGTATGCGCGGATCTCACATGCAACTAGTTGTACGTTCAAATATTTCCGGTAATTTGAGAAGTAATTAATGGTACCAAATATGCATATGGAAGAGTTATTTAAGATAAATATGGAAAAGAGGTGGCAGCTGGGGTGGGCTTCACTGTAGTGTTAAAATTAAATCCACCCTGACCATCAAGTGTGTCACGTGATCATGTTAAACCAAGGGCTCAAAAATCAACCCCATATATGATTAAGGTGGACCACACAATAAGAAAGTGTACAGGAAAAAAAAGTTCATCCTACAAATTGTTTTCCTGAGTGTGGCTCACTTGAATAGATATGGAACTTACATTTGGACCCAAGCCTACCTTTTAGTGTATCATTTAATGTTGAAATGGATTTCATATAATCATTACGGTGGACTCCATAAAAATCAAGGGTGGACGTCTCTCTTCCAATTCCCTCATTGTGGCCCACTCAAATTGTAGGTCAGCCTTTTTTTTTTTGCTTGAGCCCAATATATAATTAGATATGTAATGGCTGGAGTGGATCTCACATACACATCAAGGTGAGCCCTATAAAAAATCAAGGGCAGCGGCCATCTCCCACAACCCTTTATCATGATGTGAAAACTTTGTAAAACTTATTGTGATTTACGTGTTTTATCTATGCCATTCATCTGTGCTTACTGCTCATTTTAGGTCATGAGCCCAGAATTGATGCATATCCAAGTGGACCACACCGCATGAAACAGAGGGGGTAATGACATCCACTTTTGAAATCTCATCCAACCGTTTCAGGTCACACAGACCTAGATGAAGGGAAACACAAATACCAGCTTCATCCAAAAACCCCGTGGTCCCTAAGAAGTTTTCAATAGGCTGCCTTCAATTGTCACGATGTGGTTCACTTGAGCTTTGGATATACTACAATTTTGATGCCATGTCCTAAAATGAATTGAAATGTGAAAAAAATGGATGAACAACATGGATAAAATACATACATTATGGTAGGTCCCACGGAGCCTTTACACCATGGTAACGGGGGTGAGCGCCTCACCACACAATCTGCATGAACCAGTGGGGGATAGATGGCCACTCAAACAAAGATTGCATACTGACACCACCAATGATGCTCCATGACTCCCACAATGATATATGTGTTTTTTCCGGCTGTCCATCCATTTTAGACTATTATTTTTAAGTCATGAGCTCAAAAAACAAATATATCTGAATCTTAGGTGGATCACACAATAGGAAAATAGTAGTGATTGAACACCCACCAGTAAAAATTTCTTGAGATTACAAAAGTTTCAAAACAAGCTAATATTTATGATTTCCATACATGCATACTATTAAAACTAATTGATCTCCCAATTTTTAAATGGGTCAAGAAATTAAGACCCGAATTTAACAGGTCCAAAAGATGGGACCAGACCCGGGTCCATCAGGTACCCACAGACCTGGTATCCACTGACAGCCATGCCTCAACTAGAGGGTATACCTCACATGAGCTTTTATAGATTGCGGCCCTGCCGTGATAGCTACCTTGCACTGCATGACGGATGGGACACGTATCAAGGATGAGCCTCATCCATCGGACAGGCAACAGTACAAACATGCTGAAAAATAAAGTCAATGTAGATTAAACATATATGAGAAAAATGAGAGCTCATAATAGAAAGATGGGCATACCCAATTTAAACTTGTGCGACTCCTTATTCTTGTGAGTGGCAATTTCACAGTGCCCACTAACTGATGAATTGGCTAGACCTAAGTGCCTTCTATCCCATGTGCCACATGAAATACTGCAGAGCAGCTATCACGTGGGGACCATTTTATTAGGCCGGACTTTAGTGCCCTCGAGATAAAAAAAAGGTTACTCCAGCAGTGTGTGATTGGGATGCATATTGCCTATTAGTTAAAGCATTCTACAACAACTTCAGGAGAGTTAGGTGGGCCACCATAATGTTTGTGAGAAATTCACCTCATTTATATTTTTCCAGATCATGTTAAGACATAAAAAAAAAATATATGAGACAAATGGAAAACTCTCAAGTGTAATCTTTGTTTGCTATTCATATAGTTCGTAAGTTCATTCATACTAGTATGAACTAAAAACACAAAAGTATTAGCTTGATCGAAACTTTTGTGGGGCCCATCAATGTTTCAATGGTGGACATTCAATCCTCACTGTCCCTTGTCTTACAGCCCACCTTAGCCTTAAATCTGCCTCATTTTTGGCCCTGTCATAACATATTTTCATAACAGATGGACCGAGTAAATTTCTCACAAGCCTCATGGTGGGCGCCACCTAGCTTTCCATTACCAGAAGTTCCTACAGAAGGCTTTCCCTCCGCATCCATGTGATAGATGATGATAGATTATGCGTAGGCACTTGGATATTACATACTAAAGAAAACGAGTAATTAAGTTTAAATGGTAGAAATTTTATTTCAAAGTTTAGATGCATAATCAACTAAAAAAATTACTCCTTGTTTGATTATCTGATATTGGGTATCGTAGAAATTTATTAGATGGTGACAAAGAAGAAAAGAACAAAAAATCCAATGTCCTTGTTACAGAAAAATCGTCCACGAATCACCCGTTAGAGTTGTTCAACTAATCCGCTTTTGAGAAGGTTACTCAGAGATAGAGTTCCACAGTGTAGTCGCTTTAATTCAGGGATAATAGATGCCACGCAAGCAATGTCCAAGTGCCTGCGTATCAAGAGTCATATGCTGCCGGAGTATCAAATAACTCCCCTTCTATTAATGCACGAAGGGCGTCACGGAACTATCACATCAAGTTGACGCGACATCACGACCCTCACTTTTAGGAAGATTACGAAACTCTGAAATTACACCTTCACCCTTCTCTTCTATAAAATTACAACTGAATCCTCCATCAAACTGGCCTTGGCATGCATTACTAGGTCAGGTTGTCAGGAGTTCACTAGGCCAGCCCAGGAATTTCTTGGTCCGGCTCTTCAGCTGCCGGGTTCAAGCCCATACTTCCTAGACCCGGCAAGTCCATTGGGTTAGACCAACGTCTCCCTACAATATTTTTAACAAGTAGATTTATTACACCACTAAAATACAGATCCAAACATGCCCACGGGACCAGGTTCAGACCTTTTAAATGGGCTCAAGATGGATATTAGGCCCGCGCCTTACATTCTTCGGTTCGATTCATAAGCCTGCTTTGCATACATTGTAGTAATGCTTGATAGAAGGATAATGTAGATTAGCTTGCACTTGGGATCAAGCTTTAGAGCAAAAGTTCAACCCAGCTCATCATGTCGATCGGCTCACTAAGAAACTGCACTTTTCCTTTATCGGTCTGTAGAAAACCAAATGGCCCATGTGATGACAAACACATGCTATTAAGTGGAAGGTGGCTCATGCTGGATGGTTCTGCTTGTCTACGCAATCCTTTCACGCATGAAACGTTGTGAAATTAACTTCCGAGTGGCTCACTTGCACAGCTAAAAAGGTAGGCATAAGTTGCACGGCGACAAAACGTCTTTCGATAGGACGACACTGGCTAGGAGAATAGACTAGGCTGCCTTTGGTTGAAATATTGGATTGAATTGAAATTATTTCACTTCCATATGAACTAGTAAGAAATGTAAACAATATTTGCAGGCCACTGCACAATTTTCTCTCTTGAAACTATATATGATTGCAATTCAAACCAATAGTCCGTCCAAACACATACACAAGAGCCTCGCGATGACTAGGCTGTTTGGTGTGTGGTGTTAGATGGAATTAGTTGATATGAAATTGCATTTGGTCCCATGCAAATTTCATCTATTGTTTGGAAACAACTGGAAATATTGGATTAGTCATCGTATCATATATTCTAAAGCGAAAGGTGGATAATCTAAGATTTCTGGTGGATTTAGTACATCGCCCCTCGTTGATGAATATGTTATATTTATGTAGTCCATCCATATATGCCATTTACATGTGACATTCAAATTGTATATTTGTACAGGTGATCGGCACATCAATTATGAATATAGTCCGTTAATTACAATTCCATGGTCCACTTAATACAATGCATTTGCTAAGGAAATAATTTGATCTTAGACTGTAAAAATATCATCATATTTCCAGACATGTAATCATTGTGGAATACAGACATGTAATCATTGTGGAATACCATAGTTGATTCCATCTCATGCAATTTCATAACATTTATTTCCCAAAATGTTGTTGTCCAAACATGCTAAAAAGCTGGAAGATGGTGTGACTAGAATGTAATTAAGAGTGCCATCAGTGTCATTTTGGTAACTCCAAACATGCCACGTTTGACATTTAAAACTCTGTAGGCTTGTCCAGTAACTTAATAAAAGGATTAAGGACATTTTGGGAAATAATGGCAAAAAATTAAGAAGACGATGAGCAAAACTGCGGTGTTTGCCGGTTTTAGCTCCATTAGTTGGCAGTTGCTAACTTTGAAAAGACAATCCTGCCCTCGGGGTTTTCGGAAGCAAAGTCACCCTTCCCTAGAAGCCATTGAATATAGCCTCATCCCATTAAAGAACCCCTTCTAAATGATAAAAAGACTATATTGCCATTGAATTTTTATTGCAAACAAGGGTTTTTTGGTATTTCTCCTTATGGTGAAAGTTACCTACATTATTCAGAAAAGACGATAATACCCTTCATCCTTGTCTGAAGAATATCCCATATCAAGTTGATGGCTCATTCGTCGTAAAAGCACTTTTACATAAGCATAGGGACCATTTAGTCATTACAAAATTGACATGGAGACGTAGCGACCAGCAACTACCTCAGTGGAAAGGATTCAATGAATCCTATACCTTCACCCCCTCCTCACGTGACCATATGCGGAAGGCACGTGATCTCCTACGTGGCTCGGGGGAAGAGCACGTGCGGGAAGAATCGTGGAAAAGAGAAGACGCAATCAGCGTTTGACACATGGCATTGACCACCGCTAGTTTTGGCTTTTGACACGAGCGCAGCACTCTCACATGCCAAGCTGACAGTTTCTCCAGCTCTATCACGTGCTCTGTAGGCCCCACAAATTCTTAAAAAATCCTTTAAAATGAAAAAATCTGAAAAAAAAAAAAAAACCCCTCACGCCAAGCAACGATCCGGTGCCCCACCCTGGTACAGTCTTCCCTTGTAATCCAAGCATACTGACGCTGGTACGGTGTGCGTTCTTCATTAGATTTTACATGGTGGTGACTTACCCTCGTATGTATGCACCCATAAACAGCAATCCAAGCCGTTCAGTTATATCCGTGCATTGCTTGAAATACATATTCATCGATCATCTTGGGTTTTGTCGCTTGCTGAACTTTTTTTCCTGTTCGTGTTATAGCTACTGATTGAACGGTTAGAAACATTTGATCAGTGTGATTGTCGGAATATGATCCATCCAAGATGCACTTCACGATTTGGACGGTCCGATTAAGGTTGATTGGCGCCACGTGTAGAGAAGACGAGCCACCACCACGAACTTGAACTATCATCGTAATCTTGGAAACGAGAACCATCTTATCCCATTCTCCTAAAAGTCGATTCACATAGGGATTCGTGTGGCATTACTCGGGCCCACCTCCCGATGCCCTCCACGTGGCATTACAATACCAATCCAACGGCAGACTCGCTCTCCCAGCTGACGCGGCCCTGTTAACCGGACGGGTGTGTTCGGAAGGATTAAGATGACGTGTCCGAGTGCAATGTGGCAGTTAGTTCCGTGGTGAAAAGTTACAAAGAAACAACTGACAGGCATTCGGCAAGGACGACACGTGGCATAATCTTGACCGTAAAAGGGCGATCTAGTCGAGCTGTAACCGTCGTGCTTAAACGTGGGTTAGGGAATTTAATAAAGCCGGAAATAAACAGAAAATGAGAGGAGGGGAAACAGGAAAATTTTTTTAAAAAAATTTAGTTAAAAAACGCAAATCCCGAGGAAATTGGACGCTAATGCACGAGTACCAGCGACAAAACCTGCTATAGATCGGTTCCTAAGGAGTTGAATTCAACAATTAAATTTCCTCTAATTTTAATTAATCGCATCATTAATGTTAATTAATTATTTTGTGAAATTACGATTTTACTCCTTTTCTTCCCAAGCACCACTCATCTTCGAATAGTTACCGGGCTTGTCCTTGAATTGACGAAAATGCCCTTTTCATTTTGTGAATGGAGATAGTACAGATGTGTACCTTTTGGTTCCGAAAATACAAATTTGGGGGTGCTAAGACCAATCACTTTGGATGAAGCTGTCATTTATGGAAGCAGATTGCGTCCTGCCCCTGCCTGGACGATAATCCGTCCACGTAGGAGCTCTGTGGAGCCCACTGCGGCGTATGGGTTTTATCCACGCCGTTCATCCAGTTTTTCAGATGATTTTAATGCATGAACCGAAAAATGATGTAGATCTAAAGTTCATGTGAAACACACCATAGGAATAACTGTTCATAATGACACCCACCGTTGAAACTTTCTAGGAGTAACCATGAAGTTTATTTTCCATCCAATCTGTTCATTAGCTTATATAGACCTGGATTAAAGGAAAAAACAAATATTAGGTTGATCCAAATCTTCCGTAGTCCCACTAAATTTTTAATGGTGAGCGTTCAATTCCTACTATCTCGTCCCCTTGAGCCTTGTATCTGAAAATATTTGGTTTTGTTATCTAAAATGAACTGGAAAAATTGATGGACGGCGTGGATAAAACACATACACCACGATGGACACCACAGAGCCCTGCCTGGACGGATATCGTACAGGGCGGGGCAGGATGCAATCCGCTTCCGTCATTTATCGAAAAAGAATATTGAAATTATTTATTAGCATTTTTTTCGTGCTGACGTCAGTTGACCTTTTGTGCACATGCGCACAAGGTGCCGGTGCTTTTATGTGCTGAGATGGTCGGATCGATAATCTGGACCGTTCTTTACTTTTGTCCCACTTTTTTAATATGGGGTTGAAAAAAATTCACGTAGATCAGATGAATTTTATCATCCGTTGAGTTCCATGCAAAAATGGACGGTTTGGATAAGGGAAGATTAATTATCAGTATGATTATATTCCCTCTATGGTGCTCACATTGGATACATTATGTTTCCAGCAGACCGTCTTGATCACATGAACATAACCATCTCATCCGTTGATTGTCAAACAGTTGAAAAAAGAACGGTCATGATTAGCATAAATTAATCAATATGAATTTTTAACAAATTAACATGAAAATTGATTGTTTTTCGTAGTTGAATTTCTTCATTTGTAAGTAAATTTCTAGATTAATCATCCACCTAACTTTCTCTTTCCCATTATTGGAAAATGACAGAAATGCCAACGTGTAACCTACCTAAACGTCATTAATTACCCTAAGCATCAGGGGCAATTAGGTCATTTTCATTTTAATTGAACAGGAATTCCAACGACCCAGTAAGGTCCAGGTAAACCAATTACTCCCAAAAATAAGCCTTTTAATGCTCGGGAGATGCTTCATACTCTTGGACTCAAAAGTCACACATACGGGATGCAGATAAGTCAAGGAAAACCATCCAAATTGTGGGCCATGTCTGGGTCATGAACTAAAAGGTCCATTGAACTTTTATCGTTGCTAACCGGTTGATTTCATCTAACCAATGGTTTGTGTCTATAAACAAATGTCCTTTAATCAAAGGTTAAGATGGTTCCTTCAATCTGATTTCATGTTTATGACCTAAATAATACTGTGGGTCCAATGATGGATGGTTTAATTTGAGTCAAATACATGCCTCATGTGTATTCTAGAGTGCATGCGTATGAAACGTCACAGTCTGCCAGAGTATCAAATAACCACCTTGCCAAAAAAGTAAAGGCTAGGAGTCGGTGTACTTGTCAGTACTGTTACTTTAGAAAATGGTCCGACGATACAAGTAATTAGACTGGTGAACATTGCCATGAAAGCATAATTTCAATTAGCTGGGCTACCTTTTTGGACGGTCATGGTTCAATATCGCAGTGATTAGAAGTTGAGTTCGCAACCATCCTATCCATTGCCTACTTTGAACGGTCAGAAAAAGTTTAGAGGAGCAGCCTAAAACTTCTATGCAATAGGGGTAAAAATATCCGAGTACAACATTCTTAGTGTATTTTCCCATCCATCTATGAGGTGTCCACCAATTGGTCGGTTGGGATTTAGAAGAATATTGTGTATTTAATGTCTGTAGGGGATGGTGCTCTTCCGTGTCCTGTGCAACACTGGATCAGGCTTCATAAATAACGGACAAGCTACAATGTGCGTTTGCCACTATTACATAAATTGTGCCAACTCATGCGGTGCACACGTGAAATACATGCAAGCAATCCGGACCGGTCAAATGGCAGGCAGATGCGGACGGAACATACCCTAGAAGTCCTGTTAATCACCAGACTACATCAAATGGACGGTCAGAAAAATAAAAGATCAGGCATCCGAATTCAACGGGGGAAATCAGATGGCTTAGATTTTCTTCTTATTGTGATTTTTAGACTCTATAAACTATTTGGATAGTCCAGATTGGCATGCACCATGCCACGTATACATCCAGTTGAGTTAATTGCGATGAACAAACACTCTGAAACAAGTCCTGAGGAGGGCGGCCTCGTAGTTAAGAGACAAAACAGGTGCTTTTTTTTTTTTTTTTCTAATTCATCAGTTTCTTTTCCTGGCAGTTGAAAAGATGCCCTTTTACTTATTAAATATATAAACATTTTCACCCAACTTTAAAAAATAAAAAAAACATTTTTGAATCCACCATTTCAGATGTCCGTCTGTCATCTTCAAACGCAAATAAACCCTACTCTCTCTCTCTGTCTTTCTCAGAAGGAGGAGAAAAAACCCAATCTTCGGCCCTAACAGACCTCAATGGAAACGCCAGAAATCTTCCACGCTGGTTACTGCCGTGCCGGAAATCCCCAATTCGTCCCGGAAAAGCGACACACCGACCCGAAATCCGGCGACCATTTCATCATCGAAGACCTCCTAGATTTCTCCAACGAAGACGCCGTCGTCGCTGACGACGACGGAACCTTCGACGCTGCTGCTGGAAACTCTACTGATTCCTCCACTGTCACCGTCGTCGATAGCTGCAACTCCTCGTTTTCCGGCTCTGAACCTCATTTCTCCAGCGAACTTGGCTGCCGGAATTTCTCGGACGCTCATTTCTCCGGCGACCTCTGTGTCCCGGTAAATTCCCGCGACAAAACGACGAATCTCATTTTCCCGGCAATTTCTCGCGCTGAGTATTTCCGTAGATAATTTCTAATTCCACCCCCAAAAATTGATATTTCAACCCCAAACGAATGCAGTTTTGTCGAAAGTAGGGATTGTTGAGAGCAGTCATGGAAAAACAAAACATTTATTATGACCAAATTGCCCCTACAGGAGTGGGAATTTCAGTTTTAAGGGTGGGAGAAAAAAGGAAAAGAAAACAGTTACATACGGTTTTAAATTCTCATTCCGTTATGATATTATCCTTAATTTTTCTCGGAACTTCTCGATTTACTATGAAACCTCCGAATTTTATATATATCTATCTTTCAGAAAATCGAATTCTCCTTATATTTTGAAATTTCGTGATTTTTTTAGAATTTCAGACACTACGTACAAATGAATAGAGAATTCATTTTTTAATTTGAAAAAAAAATGATTATCTGTTTTTTTAAAAAAAAAAATTTAAAAACGCCTGGTAAAAAAATGACAGAATATTCTTTTTAAATTTCTTCAAAAGGTATAAAAATTACTTAGGAAAAATTAAATTTTGGGTTTTTCTTTTGCAGTACTATGATGAATTAGTGGAGCTCGAAGGGCTGACGAATTTCGTCCACGAACTGATGAAAAGAATGCAAAAAAATTTTTTTAAAAAAAAATCGAAATTCTTCATAATGTATCGAAATTAATTACGAATTTTAAATTTTTGATTTTTTTTGGCAGTATGATCAATTAGTGGAGCTCGAATGGCTGTCGAACATCGTCGACGAATCCTTTTCAAGCGAAGATATGCAGAAATTACAGATAATTTCAGGCATGAAAGCCCCCACCGATGAATCGTCGGAAACCCGAGAATTCCCAGCCAGTAACGGCCGTAACAGCCCGATATTCAGGCCAGAGGTGTCAGTTCCCGGGAAGGCACGCAGCAAGCGTCCTCGTGCCGTCCCATGCAACTGGTCCTCCCGGTTGCTAGTCCTATCGCCGACGACATCGTCGTCGGAGTCGGAGACGGTCGCCCTGCTCAATCCCACCAAGAAGGCGCCAAAATCAACGCCGAAGAAGAAAGAGGCTCCGGAGTCGTCGCCGGACGGGCGAAAGTGCCTGCATTGCATGACGGACAAGACGCCGCAGTGGCGGACCGGGCCGATGGGGCCCAAGACGCTGTGCAATGCATGCGGGGTCCGGTACAAGTCCGGGAGGCTGGTGCCAGAGTATCGGCCGGCAGCGAGCCCTACGTTCATGCTTACGAAGCATTCAAATTCGCATAGGAAGGTTATGGAGCTACGGCGGCAGAAGGAATTGCAACAGCAGCAACAACAGCAGTTTCTGCATCCGAATGCCGTCTTCGACGTTATCGGTGGAGATGAGTACTTGATCCATCATGGTGGGCCAGACTTTCGGCACCTAATTTGAATGGAAAAACTCAAAACTTCTAATGAAAATTTGAGGTTTAGTTGCGAAATTTAGATTTTCTGAACTTTTTTTTTTTTTTTTTTTTGTAATTTTCTTTTAATTCCTAACTCTTTTTGTTTTTGTTAATTAGATTTTTTCCAAAAATGCGAAAAAAAAAAAAACCAAAAAGAAGAAGAAGAAGATGGGGTGGTCGAAGGTTAGTGGTAGAATTCTGATGTTTTTATTTATTTTTTTCTTTTTTTTTTCCGAATTGGGCAATTTATGCAAGGAATTTTCAGCAGTTTTGGATTTATTTTATTTTTTTTAGATTCTTGTTTTATTTTTTTTTTAATTGCAAGGAATTTCTTTTTTATTTTAAAAATGAAAGAAGAGAGATGGATAACATCAAATCCATAGCATCCAAACGATGGGCCATCTTGATGGTGGGGCAGGGATAATCCTGACTGTCCAATAGAGGGGTTTTGATGGAGTACCTACCCTGTAATTTTCTTGATCGAACTGTTTTTGGATGGTTGGAAATTTGAAGCGTGCGACATTCTGCGGCCCATTGAAGAGGTGGAGCCCATTTAGTTGCGGTGTCGCTATCAATAGTTATATGTTTAGGTTCGAACGTGGACGTTGTTCCTGTTAGGAGAAATTATATAAAACTTTGCTGTGTCACATACATGCGAACGACTACTGTACACGTGGCATCTTCATCTATCCAAATGTCGAATTGGGTCCCACGTATGAATGGGTCTGTTGACTAGGCCATCCTAAATTGTATCAGAGATGGACCTTTGCCTCCTGAATTTGGACGTACGGTAGCATCTGTTCACAGCCACTGATCCTGATCGTATTGCTGGGTGCAATAGAACACCGTTACCTTTTGCATGTCCCCCATCAATCGAAGGGCCCATGGTTTGGACGGTTCGGATTGTGTAGAAGTAGGAACCATCTTACTCTTGCGAGTATAATAGAATTCCTCTTACTTTAAGACACTTTCTCGGATAATTCATACTCCTTATCCGTGACGTGCCTCCTTTCGAAGCTATGGCTACGCGAGTGGGCCACACACCGCATGTCCTGTTCTCAGAAAATTAGGTCAGTCCATTCATTATTGGGCCACACGCATTTTCCGATACTGTACTTTTAACCGTCCAATTTTTCATATACATGTACGCCATCACAGAACCAAACCAACCTTATTTTCAAGCAATGGAACATAAAATGTACTGCCCACCCGATCAATGGCCCGGATGCCAAACACACATGGCCCACCCACGTGTACGGAAATAGTGGCATTGGCATAGCTACTCTCGCGCGCGCGCGCGCGCGCGCGTGCGTGTGTATATATTTATTTATTTGCGAGTTATTCCAAGCAAACCCATTGGCGTGGTTTTCCGCATAAGCGTAATTCAGGCGGGTATAATAAGAAAAGCTACACCAATGGAGTATACTCGTTATGTTTCGTTTTCCGTTTTATTATTCTATTTCACCGAAACGGGTAAATATTAAAATAATAAAATCCAAATATCTACGCTAATGGCACGGAATTTCCTGTAAAGATGGGTGTAGCCATGGAGGTACTAGATACTAGCTAGGAAAAAGAATAAATTCTTTACTCTGGAAAGTGTGATGAGCCATACTCCTGCACTCAGGCTCTCTAGAGGCCATATATTAATCTCCACCTAAAAAGTTACCAAAATCATGGGACTAATTTAGATGGGTCATAAACCAAAGCTCATATTTAACGGATGATCATCACTGTCCGATTGATGGACATCTATTGGCCCGTTAAAATGAACAGTAGTCAACGGTGAGAATTCTAAATTTGGACATACGGAAATTAGAAGTTAATATTATAGAGTCGATTTTATTTTCGGGACAAACTATTATGCCATTGGTCCCTCCGTTTGGACGGATTGGATTAAGATAAATATGTTCCAGTGTACAATTTTTAGTGCAGGTGTATGGATTGTGAAATACTCCCACGTATCAAAAAAGAAATCTTTGATCCTCTGTTTGATTGTAGTGGTTAATAAATCAGAATCATGCTCTCAAAAAATTAGTTTAGTTTAAGAGAGGCACATGACTAGATTTAAAAAAAGCTAAACGGTCGAAAACGTGGGACCTACTTTAGATGGGTCTTAAACTAACAATTAAACTTAAACCTATCTCCTAAACGGATGTTCCGTTGACATCTGATGGACGGTTAAGATGAAAATTGTTCATTGGTCCAAATTCAACAAACAAAGATCCATCATCAATCGGGGACCACAATGGTCCAATCAACCTGATTATAGGGCTGTGCCCAATCCAAAGTGGGCCCCACTATTTGGACTGCTTAGTTTGATACCTTGAGACAGGGATTGCATCCTACCGCTGCCTTGACCCACTTGGTCCTAGCAGGGGCTCTATGGAGTCCACTGTGATATATGTATTTTATCCACACCGTCCATCCATTTTAACAGTACATATTAAGGCTTGGGCCTTAAAAGGAGGAAAATCCAAGGTTCTAGTGGGCCACACCACAGGAAACAGTGGTGATTGATTGCTTATAGTTAAAAACTTCTTGGAGGGCAAGTTTTTGATCAAGATGATATTTGTCTTTTCCCTTCATCCAGGTTCATGTGACCTTATGGACAGATTAGATGACAAATAAACATTACCATAAGCCTTAGAAGGTATCAACTATGATATCATTATCACCACTACTTTATGTGGTGTGGCCGACTTGAGCCATGAATCTGCCTCCATGTGGGCTAATTCCTTGATATGATCTGTTAAAATGGATGGACAGTGTGGAT
The DNA here is from genome assembly GCA_030180095.1 of Magnolia changhungtana. Taxonomy (NCBI): domain Eukaryota; kingdom Viridiplantae; phylum Streptophyta; class Magnoliopsida; order Magnoliales; family Magnoliaceae; genus Magnolia; species Magnolia changhungtana. The sequence goes on from JASAUF010000076.1 coordinate 2,290,387, forward strand.
AAAACACATACATCATGGTGGACCTTCCAGATCCCCTGCCAGGACACGTAATATGCAATATATATGCTTTCTATTCTTTGCCTAACATGACTTATTGTTAAGCTGTCAACATTTGCATCGGAAATGGCACATTAGTTACCTGGAAAGTAATTATTATCCATTTACAAGGTATTTATATATGAAATGAAAAATCAAATACACTCTTCTTGCATGTTTGAGCATGAACTATCACACTTTATCAGACTGCGTATGTGCATGTGTACACGCGAGCTTATGTGTTGGTGAGGGGAGTGATGGCTAACCTACGCAAGGTGGTCCAAGAGGTCACATGGGGTAGAGCTAGAATATAAAAAAAATAAATAAATAAAAATTGGGTGAGTATGACGGTCCACGCGATCCCAGACATTGCTAATCCATAGGCCATTTTAGATTTGTTCAAATGAGGAATATTCACGCAAAATACTTCCGTTTAAATATAATATATATGAGAAGGAGTAGCAAACTGAGAGGTGGTCACATGCTTGCTTATGTATATTATAATGTCACTCACGAGATGGCCTCTTTTATTTTCATGCACACGAGTCGTGGCATGCACGTGAATGCATGTGCATGGCGCCATGTGAGGGATGTCTACTTTCAAAGTCATGTATACAGATACATGCACCGTGGGCACACGTCGACACCATGGCATGGATGGATATTGATGCATGGTCATGTATAACCCGAGGATTGTCATCAATTCTCGTTATGGTGTGATACATGTGCCCTACATGCTTAGGCGCGCATGCCTATGAGGGGAGTGGATTAGGTGCCCCTTATTGTGGGGCCCATCTTGATGTATGTATTGTATATCCATGTTGTCTATTAGTTTTGTTGGATTATTTTTCGAAACGAGACCCAAAACTGTAGGAAACAATGGTGATTGGCCATTAGAAGCTTCTTGTGAGCCACATAAATTTTGGATCAACCTAATATATAATTATTTTTTAATTTTTTCCATCATCTAGGTTTGTGTGAACTTATCAGCGGTTTGGATGGCAAATAAACATTTAGAAAACATCACAGTGGGCCCTAGGAAGTTTTTAATGGTATGACTTTTCAATCAACCCTTTTTTTATATGGGTATGGTGATCCACACCATGGATATACAAAACAAACATCAATGTAGGCCTCAAGGTAAGGGCCACACCGTCTTGGGTGAGGCTGAGCCATACCTAATCTGCTCCCAGTTCCTCGAGCCGTTTTGAATCAAGTAAACTTGTGCCATGGATAAGTAGTTAAGATTAGTTGTATTGGCATAGATTATCTACCCTCTTTCAACTTTTTCATTTTTTTATTTGTCAAACCGCTAAGGGTATGAAGCGATGATGGATTTGGCACATGTAAAGAGCATGATATAAACAGTGTCACATTAACACATATGCCAGTTGGGCACTTAGCACTTATGAACATTTGAAGTACTTGAACTTAAGTGTCATGCATGTGGCACATTTGAAACATATGAAGCATGTATATAAAAAAAATATTTCTTACACCTAGTGAAGTAGGCACAAATAGTTTCACTGTGGCAAAGACAACAAAATTCTTGCTTAAAAATGATGTGTCAAGATTAGTTGTCCTCATTAGCTTTATGTTCTTGTGTCATAGGACCACATTGGCCTACATCACTTGTTTTATACAATGCATAAGTGTTTGTTTGAATGAAAGTAAATGAGAGAAATTGGGAGTAAACAGGCTAGGAGGTGTGTTTGGATGTGAGCAAATGAATATAATTGTACTAAATGGGTTTGGTTTGAAATCGTGAGTAAGATGAAAGATTTGGATGTAAACTGGGTGGAATGCTTGTTTAAGTTTCATTGGAGAGTTGCACGAGTAAATGAAAGTGTTTCTATGCACATGTCCACCTTACACATAGTATGCTAATGATATTATGAAACAATTTAATTATCATCTATATCACTAAAATCACACCAATAAAATGATCCAAATTGTTCAAATGTTGGCCACCTAAATAGATGGTTAAAAAATATTTGTAAGTTGCTTGTTTATGATTATTGCATTTATTACCCACCCAAAGCTTAACATTTTCTCATTTTTGACTAAAGTATATATTTCAGTAGTAGGCGTATTTAAATTATTATGTCCAATATCACATATATACTAATTAGATATTGGAGACATTGGAAATCGGCATCCACGCTGATTTGTATGTTGCGTTTTGATGATGGGGGTGATTAGGCTGATTTGTTGATGTTGGAGTCGCCACTAGCTGAAAGATTTCAAAATCCCACGGTCGGCTAGAACCACAAAATATGTAAGGTTGGAGAAATCAAAAGACTCTCCTACCTTAGATTGACTCCTGATCTGCGATACGGGATTCCGAGTAAGGGATCACGGTTACAAAAAGGGAAGGTATTAGGCACCCTCTCTTCGCGTACAAATGTATGGTCTCTACCTACCTTAGATTGACTCCTGATCTGCAATCCGGGATTCCGGATAAGGGATCGCGGTTACAAAAAGGGAAGGTGTTAAGCACCCTCTCTGCCTGTACAAATGTACAGTCTCTACTTTGTGTGGTAAAACAATCTCAAGAGATGGATGATGTGGTCGAGATAGGACTAGGCACACACATGGATTTCTGATGCGACAAGATCTAAAATTTCGGCAAGCCACAGAGCATACGTCCAACAGCATATCTAGAAGGTGGATGTGATGATGCTTATGCGAAAAGGTGAAGAAAAACTGAACTAGATCACTAGGAATTTTTGATGTGATAAAATCCGGTGTACGGCAAGTCACAGAGCATACGTTCACTAGAGATCTAGAAAAGCAGGGGGGTTGAGAAAGGAGTAGATGTCATGATGAATGCTTGTAAAATGATAGATCCTTAGCTTAATTCTTAAGTAAGCTAAGACATAGACTGAACCATGATCAAACTGGGTTAGGTTAGATGGGTTGGAGAGGTTTGGAAGAGGGCTAGGGGATGGTTAAGAAAATTTGGACTTAGGAGGCTGGGGAGCTCCTTCCCTCTCCCTCACTCTCTTCCTCTCCCTCTCTTTCTCTCTCACTCTTTCTCTCCTACTCTCTCCCTCCCTTGGTTGTTGTGTTAAAATGAGAAGAGGAGAGGGCTATTTATAGCCTTCTCTAATGGCAGTGTGGTAGTTTTAAGCTTTGGGAGGGGTAAATGCTGATGTGGCAATAGGTGATTGGTTGGAGAGAGAGAGACACCACGTGGCGTGCTCTCATTGGCTGATGGGGTTGGTAAAAGGGTAAATAAGCTTGGATTGAGGGTAATTCTAGGAGAAAGTTGACTTTCGGACATTGGGACAGCTGTCCACATATGTCCACACACGGGCCGTACTTGGCGGCACTCTGAGTACTGCCTGCGGTAGTCTGACTACCGCCTGGGCTAGGTTAGGTCCGAAACTCGTGTGGCTGGTTTCGCACATGTTTTTTGAGAGGAGGCGGTTGTTTGGGTACAGTTTCTCCCGAAATTTGGCCGGTGGGTCCTTTTTCGGGTCCTGAGAGTGAAACAAAATCCATTTTGGATATTTGGCTTAAAAATGGCTCAAATTGGCTCGATTATACCTAAAAATGGATCGAGCTACCAGAAAACAGGGCATTGCCGACGGACTTGGGGTGGCTTTTGCTACGGCTAAAATCCGTCGGTAATGTCAAAGGCTAAAATCCGTCGGCGTAACCCAATAAGCCGTCGGCGTTCCACAGGTTTTGAATGGCGGACGTACAATCGTCCAGAGTTTTCTAATTTTGTGGTCCACAAGAAAATTATTTCGCGCTCATTTTTTGGGATCAATCCTAAAATAATGTGGAGAAATGGATTGACGGCGTAGATGAAACATATCCATCTTAGTGGGGCCCATAGAGCCCTCCCCTTTCCAAAGCTATGGTTACCGTTTTTTGTTCTGAAATAAAAAATGTGAGTTTTGTACAGAATGTAAAATAGTGGTGACTTGTTCATGAATATAGTGGAATTGATATAGAGTTATCCATATCATTGAAATAATCCTTCTAGTTGTAAATATTTAATATTTATAATTTTATTATATAATACAATCTTAACCATCCAGAAAATGGTCCCTCTTGCATGTACGATTGCTAATAGAATGTTTGTTATAAACAGTGGTAAATGCGCACAGTTTCGGAATTGAAAATTTTATATTACTCGGTGAATTCTAAAATTACGAGCGTCGTTTCCCCCCTTTTCCCATTTTCATTCTTCCTCCTTCGAGCGGCGTGTTCTTCATTCGAGCGGCGTCGTCGAGCGGCGTCTTCTTCCTTCGAGCGGCGTCTTCTTCCATCAATCTTCCATTGTTGCGATAGGGTGTTGGGGTACAGGTTGAACGTGTAGCGGCGAAATTCCAATTCCACTGCCATACTCAACTGAAGGCCCGAGGTACGGTAGACATTTTGTATCACAGACATCAATCTTCCATTGTTGCGATAGGGTGTTGGGATTGGAAAACTATTTAGGCGAAAATCCAATTTTCGTCTGTGCTGAGAGGTCATTTGGCCCTATTTTGGTGTTTGGATGGTCTGAAGGGTTGGTTTGGATTGGGTCGGGCGTTTTTGGGATGCGGGTTTTGGGGTTTCAGTTTCGGGTTAGGGTTGGTGAGGCTTCGGTTCTGGTTAGGGTCCAAGCCGAGGTTTTGGCTCCGGTTGGGATTCATATACGGATCGACATTTGGTTGAATGGCATATCATTTCATGCATATCTTTGTTTGTTTGTGTAGCTTGTAGTTTTGTATTCAAGCAAAATCAATGCCCGCACCCATATTTCCCATGGAGAAAGCAATTACTCGGGTTGTGTAAGCCTCGGTGATATGCAATTTCATGGGTTCCATCCCGACATATATACCACATACATGCATGTTCATTTATTCATTATGAATGCATGCATTGGCCATGTATGCTTTTGGTGATGTAGAAGATTAATTTATTTGATGTTCCTTCACAAAAATTCTACCGGATATTTACCTCTTTATCGATATCGACAGGCCCCCTCATAATGCATCCACCTCCTTTTACATTGCTATTAGAAATCTTTGTGCCTAGAAATCTTGTGCTACTTCCCTACTATTTAGAAACATACTGTTTGGTAGATGCCTAAACATGAGTTCATCACATTTTAGTTAATTGTGTTTATGTATTAGAGGTCATATTGCTTTTTGGGTGAGGCCTTGTTTAGCAAACACCTAAAAAATGAGTTCATCTCATTTCAGCTGACAGTAATTATGTATTGGAGATAATGATTGTTGTTAACTAAAATGAGAGCAACACATTTTATATTAGAGGTCAACACCTACAATACATAATTACTGTCAGTGTCAGCTAAATTGAGAAGAATTCATGTTTAGGTGTCTACCAAACATGGGTCTTTAGATTAAAATAATCATGATAACCAACAACAAGATCTCTAATGTGTAATTACTGTTTAACTAAAATGAGATGATCCCATTTTTAGGCATCTACCAAACGGGCCTTTAACGTGTTCCAGGAAATGATACTTGAAATACCAAATGGGTGTTGAGGCGGGGTTTCAGCCCCTGTTTTTAATTTTTTCATTTCCTTATCTTGCGAACACAACACACAATCATGATTTTTGAATGGAGGACTTTACTCCACAATTGAAATGGCCGTAATGGCTGTTTATGGGATTGAATGTTGGGCTTTCATTCTATGTTGTGAAGTGTCAAGTTCTCTTTACTATTTGTATCTATCGTTTAACTATAACATTTGTTGTTTGTATCTATCATTTAACTATAACATTTGCAAGAAAATACTCATCTTTGATTCTGAACTTTACACATAAACCGTGAACCAGATGTTTGTATCTATCATTTAACTATAACATTTGCAAGAAAATACTCATCTTTGATTCTGACGGATTCATTATTCTCAACAGGGTACTGCTGGTGTTGCAATAGCTGGTCTTTTGGGAGCTGTAAGAGTGCAAGGAAGACCAATGATAGATTTCCCAAAGCAAAAAATTGTTGTTGCTGGTGCTGGAAGGTTTGATACTGTACCAATGTTTTTTTATTGGAATTATGTTGAGAACTTGCAAGTCTTGATAGAAAAACCTTTATGGCTACATATTCCTTTTCTACTATTCTTTCTGATAAGCAACAACTTCATCAAAAGGGTCCTTGACCAGAGGATATGTATGGTATCCTAGAATCTTCAGTTTGCACATTGGGGCCAATTTTTGGGTGATCCAAACCAATGACCTGATGGGCCTCAGTGGATGGACCACGTATTTAAAATCTCGTTGATGGGACGATCCCAACTCAATCAATTAGTGGCCTGCAAATGGACAATTATGAAAGAAGTACATGTACAGTGCACATTTATTTGAAGATTAGATGCTTTGGATATTCCAATTTGGGATCTTTTGGGTTTGACATCTACTGTGGTTCCAACAGATAGTTGTCTGTAGTGTGCTGCTCACCACTGGCCCCACTTGTACAAACTGAAACAACAAGGATACTAAGAAATATGAATATCCTTGGGTCGAGATCACAATCCCTCTTATTTAAATAAAAGAAAGATATGAGAATGAAATGCCCGAACATGCATTTATTGTAAAGGTATAATAATCGAATAGGAAGGTCTGGACCTTGTATTATTATTATTTATTTATTTAATAATTTTTATGCACTGCACTTCAGAGTTGGCAAAAGCTGGTGGCTAGTCTGGACATAAATAGGATGAAGGGTGGTATAGTAGTTGGGTATTGATTTGCTGTCCTTGTGAACATTCTTAACTACTACAATATGCACGTAAGTGTTCTTATAGTGAAAGTGCAAAAAAAATAAATAATAAATTTTTTTAAAAGGTAATATTTTAAAAAAAAAAAAAAAAAAAAAGAAGAAAGAAGAAGAAGAAAAAAAGTAAAGTAAAGAAGTAAAATTCTCTGCAATCTTTAGATAGTCTTATTAGTAGCCTGTTTGTTTGCTTTTAATGCTTCAGTCAGGTTAGTGTAAAACAAGCACCCCCAAAATCAGGTGGATCCAACTATCAAGTGGGGTACACAATAGAAAACAACAACCAACCACCCTAAAAGCACTACATTCATATAGGGGACATTTAATGGTTGAATTGAGTTGATTTTTGAGCTTCATGGTGGGCTAACCTACTGTAGTTGTGCCTTAGAAAACAAATAGTATTAGACCTAAATTAATAAGCAATATGCATTTATCTTTTTAATTAATCTTTTTGCAACATGTTTATAAGTGTTTAAGAGTATAACCTCTGATGCTCTTGGTTTTCTCCTTAAAGATGAATGGAGGAATGTTCTATAGGAGTTATTTTTTAACCACTTGTATTATTATTATTATTATTTTTTTTTTTTAATGTTTCTCTAAATGATTTTTGGATTCTTAATGCAAGTAGTAAAAGCTTTCACAATTCGTCTGCAACTTCATTGTTAGAGGCTTAGAGATGCCCTTTCTGTGACTTGATATTGGTTTTTCTTTTTGCAATTTATCATTTTTAACTATTTTTGGCTTTATCAACCTATTCAAGGTTTCAGAGTATTACATCCTATTTTTGTTTAAGGCCTTTTGTTTTAAGGTGTCTAAGATGTAGTGGTTTTCTTTCTTCTTCTTTTTTTTTTTTTCCAGGGGTTGTCTGTTGGATTGCTTAGGCAAGCTACATACACAATAACACAACTTGGGTCATTTAGGTGAAGCTCTTACACATGAAGTACAAATATGTTAGACTGTGTATGATGTTTTTGAGATAAATATGTTTTCTGTACTTATTTATAGTTATGCTTCAAAAACTGTTGAAATAATTGATTGTGTTTCACTATAACCCATTTCTTCTTAGATGTTCCGTCATGATTCAATTACAATTAGTATTTATGCCACCTAGTGGTTTACAATGTATCCCCCCCGTTTAGGAATTTATATTGAATAAGTATATTCATTTGACTGAAAATGCTTGTTCTTTATGGATTCCTAAATTGTCCAATTTTGGACAGTTCAGTACCATACCATGTACTTAGGTTGTCATCATTTTCAATTTACATGTAGTTGGAAATTTGGTAGTCTCCCTATATTTTCTCCGGATATGTGGTTCTTTACTAATTAGTTTCCTCTATCCATGTGTAATGGATTACATGTGGCAACTAGTTGGTATTGAATTTTACATATATCTGGAGAATATGGGGAGGTGCTGCCGAAATTTCGACTCGCATGTAAACTGTATGAGGACAGTACATGGTATGTTACCGAATGGGATAGAAACAATTAGCACCTGTAGATAGAGACAATTAGCTCATCTAGGTAGAAGCAAGTATGATCAGTAATTTATTGATATGCACAAAAAGATAGGGAGAGTGCAAACTTCTTTTCTAACTTGAGAAGATAACAGAAATATGTATTCTTTTACTCAATGCCCTTATGACTAGTATTTATTCTATGATTGTATTTCCTTTAGCTCACAAAAAGAAATCATCCCTAATTCTTTTCTTTTTAGCAAAGTGGTCAACTTATTTCAAATATTAACGATGCATTCTGACAATGCAATGGATTATGTGGTGCATTAAATGCTTCCATAGAATGCTAAATGCCTCTTTAATCAAATCAACCATGTATTTGTGATGTTTTGATATAGATGGAATTGAAAGATGGTGCTTGTTTTGTTTCAGGAATATAATCCTATTTGTTAGAAGTCCTCTTCTCTTGCTGCAGATAAGAACTTGCTTCATCAGGTATAATTTGTATTAATTCAACTCGTAACTCCTCAGAACCGGCTCTGCCGTAAGATTTTACGGTGCATGACGGTTCCCAGTAGGTTAAGTTGCAAGTTGTTACATAAAGTTGGTTGGATATCTTTTATTTTTATAAATGTTGTCAATAGTTAGTTGGATGATGAATTAGGTGTATAAACATGTGCCTACCTACAGTCTTGCTTAATTTATATTTATATTTCTTCATTTATATTCTTTTGTATTAATTCAACTTGTAACTCCTCAGAACCCGCTCTGCCGTAAGATATTACGGTGCATGACGGTTCCCAGTAGGTTAAGTTGCAAGTTGTTACATAAAGTTGGTTGGATATCTTTTATTTTTATAAATGTTGTCAATAGTTAGTTGGATGATGAATTAGGTGTATAAACGTGTGCCTACTTACAGGTGGTATCTAATGGACTCTAGGGAGTGGATTACTCTACATTACCCGGACCCACAATTTATAAATGGTATGATGAGCTTTGTGAAGTTCGTAAAAGAACATCTTCCTGGTAGAGAAACCATTCATTGTCCATGTACAGATCTAGATGTTTACGTTTACCCTGCACAATCGATGATGTGGTGATAGATCTGATTAAATATGGATTTAATCCAACATATAGGGTGTGGAACATGCACGGTGAGCCTGAATCACCTAAGTGTACCGAACACACTTCTCACCAGTATGCAAACATAAATAACATTGTGAATGCAATTGTTGAAGACCTCGGTTGTAATAACCTGGACCAAGTTATTCAAGATGAACCCAATGTAGCCCCTGAAGCTGAAGACATTGTTGGAGATGCTTCAACCAATGAGTTTGAAGCAAATGTACAAGATGCAATGACTGAGCTCTATCCTGATTGTCAGAAATTCATCGTGCTAACTTTCATTGTACAACTTTTTAAATTAAAGGTGAACTATGGATGGAGTGAACAAAGCTTTACGGATCTTCTTCAACTACTCCAGAATGTCTTGCCATCCGGTAATAAGACCCCAACTAATACCTACCAAGCGAAGAAGATCATTATAAAGTTGGGTCTTGATTACTAAAAGATTCATGCATGTCCAAATGACTGCATGTTATATCTGGAGAGAGCATGAGACGAAGATGAGTTGTACAAACTGTGGTACTTCTAGGTACAAGATCCATGTTGATTCCAAGTTGAAACGAGCTAAAGTACCTGCTAAGGTGCTAAGGTATTTTCCATTAACACCAAGGCTACAAAGAATGTACAGTGTGCTATGGGTGGCAAAGGAGATGACCTGGCACTCAACCGAAAAAATGTAGAGTGGAAAGATGGGGCATCCGGTGGACTCCAGCACATGGAAGTTTCTTGACAACAAGTATAAGGATTTTTCAGCAGAGTCTCGCAATGTTCGATTGGGTCTAGCTACAGATGGGTTTAACCCCTTTGGCACTTTCAGCACGTCATACAGTTCCTGGCCTGTTATGTGTATGACGTATAACCTTCCACCAAAGTTATGTATGAAACCGCAATTTACTATGCTTACTTTTCTCATTGAGGGACCACGACAGCTCGGGAAGGATATTGATGTTTATTTGGAGCCATTGATTGCTGAGTTACAAGACTTGTGGCGGAAAGAGATCACGACATTCGACGCATACCATGGAAACATGTTCAACATGCGTGCCGTCTTGCTGTGGACAATTCATGACTTTCCCGCATATGGTAATGTTTCTGGTTATAGAACTAAGGGTAAGTATGGTTGTCCTGCATGTGGTCCCCACACAGATTCCTTGTGATTACACCATGGAAAGAAACACGTTTATATGGGTCACAGACGGTGGTTTCTTTTAAACGATAAGGCCAAAAAAGATACAAGTGCAGGCACCTTCAATAAAAAGGTGGAGTTGCGACCACAACCGATTCGTCTGACTGGGATTGAGGTGGAAAGCATCATTTCGAAACTAAATGTGCAGTGGGGCAAGATCGGAAAGAGAAAACAAAGTGGTACAAAAGGAGGACGGGAAAAAAATGATGATGCAGAATCAACATTCTTCTTGAAGCAATCCATATTATACGATCTGGAGTACTGGAAGGACATTCCCATACGTCATAACCTTGATGTTATGCACATTGAGAAGAATGTATGTGAAATCCTTATTGCATTGATGTTGAACACAACGGGCAAAACCAAGGATGACGCTAACGCACGTAGAGACTTGAAGCGGCTAGGAATTAAGAAGCGTTTATGGCTAGAACATACTGATGGCAAGGTGATCCAAAAATGAGGTCCTTTCTTCCTTCGAAAAGAAGAAAAAAAACTTTTCATCCAGACTTTACGTGAGCTTCGTGTTCCGGTTGGTTTTAGTGGAAATTGGAAGAACATCGTAAAGGAAGATAGTGTCGATTTAAAGGGAATGAAGTCTCATGATTACCACGTATTGATGCAACATCTGCTTCCAATTTTGATCCAACATTCATTCAGGGATAGTAAACCTATGCGCACTATAATTAGAAGCTTTAGTACATTTTTCAATGCCCTATGCTCGCGAACCATAGATATTGAAATGTTAATGGCTCTCGAGAAGGGCATGGCTAAGACTTTATGTGAGCTCGAGATTACATGCCCTCCTTCAATTTTTGTTGTGATGATGCATCTGCCTATCCACTTGGCTTATGAGGCTCGCGTATGTGGTCCTGTCTACTATCGATGGATGTATCCATTCGAAAGGTATGATATGATTTTAATCTGAATAAATCGATCCAACATCTGCAATTACATTTTCTAATGTGTCGTTAACTCTTTTAGGTTCATGAAAGACGTTTAAAGGCGTACGTCCGCAATATGACACGACCTGAAGGTTGTATAGCAGAACGATACATTCAAGAGGAGACACTTATATACTGCAACCAGTATAGAGGGAAAAATAACACAAGCCTCTTGGAGAAACTGGAAAAGCGGTTAGACGGATCAATTTCATTCATGCCGAAGTTGCAAGATATTGTTGACGACTTCGATGTTGATGTGGTTAGCCTAGTTGGCCTTGGTCAAAGTGTCGTTTTAGAAGGTATTGAGTATGCGAATGTGCTCACACTGGGTACTAAAGAGTCATCCTAACTATGAGACATGGCAAGGGTATGAACTGGACTTAGCTTGTATGTATGTCTTCTTCATTTATTTTTTTTAATTTTCAAATTTGATTCAACAACCTTGTAACAACATTTATGAAAAAAATTGTCAATTTTGTAACAACCTTCTTAACTTGTAGGAAATATGCAAATTTCTTAAAGCATCGCAATGTAGTTGCTGGGACCAGGACTAAGGTGGCAAGTGATGATGAGTTCATACCTTGGTTGAAGAAACAACTAGACTTGAATGAATCAAGTAATGAAGTCTTCAGAGATATAGTTAGGGGACCAAAGGCTTTTGCGATGCAGTAAATAAGTATTGTATCAATGGTTTCCTCTTCGTTACCAAGGAATACGAAGAGAATAAAATGAACCAGAACAGTGGGGTTAGCACAAAGAGTATGACCACCTTCCGATCTAGTGCTAAGGATAAGAATCCAGTGGATGAATCAGTACCTTATTACGGAGTCCTCCATAAAATCATCCAAGCTGGAGCACCGAGAAGGGTACAAGCCGGTCCTACCAAAGTGTGATTGGGTGAAGGTGACGCACCAAGGTGTTTCTTTCGATGCGGTAGGGAATTTGAGACTAGTGAATTTGTCTAATCTTCTCGATTCGGACCAAATGGGTGATGAGCCATTTATTCTTGAGCAGCATGCCGTGTGATTTTCTATTCTAGAGATCCAAAAATCTGATTGGCATGTGGTCTTGGAGGTTCAAGAAAGATTTTCGTTGAAGATGAGACAAGCCTTTATCGAAACACGGGTTGTGGCCGAGAAATTTGAAGTAGGACTGATCTCACCGAAGTAGACATGGGTGGCGAGTTGTTATTCAATGACATTGAAGATATTTGTGTGGTTGTTGAAAAGAAAAAGAAAAGAAAGAGAGCAGGGAAAAAAACCTGATTTGTTGGTTATATTATGCATGTAACAAAATGATTTTGATTTATGCCATTTTTGATTTTTCCATTATCATATTAATGTGATAGAAAAAATTTACGAATTAATTTACTTGTCTCTTTATTATACTTGGTACTTTGCTATTTAGATAGAAATTTTTATAGTAATTACGTTACAAATTAGATCTTGAAGATGGATCTAGAGGCAGATCTGCTCGGGGATGCATCCCATAAAGATGCTAGGGGTAATAACATAGCTCAATTTAGCTGTTTAGATTTAAAATTTCTTTTAAAATGATCTTTCACTTAGAGACTGTGTCATTTGGTGTAGAGCCGCTAGGTGATGCAGCCCTTGAAGATGCAGCCCCTGAAGATGCTAGAGGTAATAAGTTAGCCTTCCGTAATTGTTTAGATTTAAAATTTCTTTTCTAGTGGCGATGATGAAACACGTGTGTAGCTATTTTTCTTTTTATGCCAGGGGTAATAACATAGCTCTCGTTAGCTGTTTAGATTTAACATTTCTTTTTAAATGATCTTTCACTCAAAGGCAGAGTCATTCGGCGCAGAGCCGCTAGGGGATGCAGCTCCTGAAGATGCAGCCCCTGAAGATGCTAGAGGTAATAAGATAGCCTTCCTGAATTGTCTAGATTTAAAATATCTTTTATATTGGTGATGATGAAACATGTGTAGCTATTTTTCTTTTTATGCAGGCAGGTCGTCATCTTCATCGTCTAGGAAGAGAGGTCCTACGCGAGGTTCAGAATTACATGAGAAGACTTCATTGAAAAGGATCATTAGGATTAATGAATTTGGACAACCAAATATAGGGGATGCAAATCATATCGCATTCAATTCAAGCATTGGTGTTCTCACCGTGCACACATTCCGATCACCTACACAGACTTTCGGTTGGTGCCTCCACATACATTCAGAGGGTCGGTGATATCTGGCGTGTAGTTATGAATTTCGGGATAACCAAGAAGCGTGGCCACAATACGTTCGTGATCGCTGTAAGGCTGCTTGGAGAAATTTCAAGAACAATTTGCATACAAAGTATATTAAGAACAAGGATTCTAGTTGTGAAATCGTATCCCGCTCCTATTGGTGTCCCTATTGAAGATTGGATGAGCTTCGTGGATTATTGCAATCTTGATAAATTCAAGGAATCAAGTGTAAGAAATGCATCCAATCGGGCCAAACAAGTTGGCCCTTCTACACTTGGTCGGCGTAGCATGGCTGCCACACGTCATGAGATGGTACATGTCTTAAAATAACATAGCTCTACTTTATTTATGATGATTATTTCAATTTATTAGTTGTTTAATTCCATTATTTATGTGTTTTTGCATGGATGTTATGGGGAAAAGGCAATTGAGAGGAATCTTACTACTGATGCCGAGGTTGGTAGGGCTGAGGTGTACATCCGAGCGCATACAACTAAGGATAACCAAGTGCAGTTTCCAGAAACCTTTGTAAGTGCAACCCTCATACATCCTTTCATTATCCATGTGAATTTTAAATGCTTCTTTCCTGCACTATAATTTTTCTTTTGGATGTTGTCATAGGAAAAAATAAAATCGATTCAAAGTAGTAATCCTGCATCTCAGATGACCAGTGTAGATGATGCCCTTACACAGGTATATATGCATGTCCTTCAAATACTTGAGTTTATTTAGACTTATGCATTCTTTGATAAATCTAATTGCAATTCTATTTACAGTCAATTGGGAGTGATAGTAGAGGGCGCATGCGGGGGATAGGTGGAAATGTAGGCAAGATTACATTGAAGAAGACAATGCCTATTGTACATAAGCTCGATGCAGTGTCGCGGGAATGAGATAAGTTGGTAGATGAATTAGATGAAATGAAGAAAGGCCTGGGAGATCTCCGCCAGGAGTTTCATTGCTTTGTAGATAAGCAAGGGGAACAAAGGGATGTGGCTCCACCGACAATTCCTCCATTTAAATCTAGTCATGCATCGTCGGTATGTATGCGTTTCTCTAATACTAATTTAAGCTTATGATTATATGCACCTCCATTTAAAAATACTAATGACATGTTATATGTGAACATGTAGCCTGATTTGGTAAATCTTGGCAAGAGATGCGATCTCTGTGATTAGAAGAAACGGGTAATTGCTCGTGGTGAGGTGCATGCAGTGGATCCAAAAACCCATGTCCATGGAGCAGAATTGGGCGATGGAAATTTTAGTGTCGTCCTGATGGAGATTATAGCTCCGCAATCAGAGCTATGAAAGGAAGATGGTTATCATGATACGCTTGGAGAGGTCGGTGTAGGAGGATTTGTCGTCTGGCCCAAGCAATTTGTAACCATCTATCCATGATGTTTATGCATATTAGACATTACCTCCCCCGTCTTGTGCGGGGTGCTCTTGCCATGGACTATGTTAGCATAGGGGCAATTTTGTTGTGCTCCCTAGGGGTTTTATTTGTTGTTTTTGTATTTTGTTTCCAGGTAGAAGGGGCGCCTCTTTGGGTGGCGAGTGCAAATAGAGTTATACGATAGGAGTGGTCCTCTTCCTTT
Source organism: Magnolia changhungtana (assembly GCA_030180095.1). Taxonomy (NCBI): domain Eukaryota; kingdom Viridiplantae; phylum Streptophyta; class Magnoliopsida; order Magnoliales; family Magnoliaceae; genus Magnolia; species Magnolia changhungtana. The sequence continues at coordinate 2,305,680 of JASAUF010000076.1, forward strand.
TTGTAGGGACCCTCATGAATGGCTGTAAATTTTTGTTTTTAAAGTATATAGTAACATAGACCGATGCATGCATATTATGGAATCGAATGAATTTAACACTCACTTCAGATTACACCCACGTATGTTGAATGGAATGGATTTAACACCCACATTTATACATTGATATATTTGGTTGGCATTTCAATTTTCAACCTCCACTTGAGGAATTGAAAGATTTGTAATAATTTTCACTTCTTTAAGTGTAATTTGCACTTGAGAGAGAGAGAGAGAGAGAGAGAGAGAGAGAGAGAGAGCTGAAGGGAGTTTTCATCATCCATGGCAGCTGTTGTAAAGAATGCACCACCAGCAGGTGTACAGAAATTTCACCTCAAACAGAGTACCATCTGCTGTAAGTTACTTCAAGGGTAAATGGTTTTACTTTGGCTATCTTAAAATCATTTAAATAGTAAGATGCTGATGCCAGAGGTACTCTTATTTGCAGGATCTGGTTTTGAGTGTTGCAGGATCATCTGCTGAAGCTACACTGGCTGGTTCTCACCCCAAAGGTACTCTTACATTTTTTTGATGCCTCGATTGCTAGGTACACATTTGGGACTGATCTGGTTTCCATTGTTGCTGGTTGGTGTAGGTGTAGGTGTCACTTCAGGGGGAGTTAACCAGATAAGTTTATATTTTTCTTTTTGGTTGCATTTGAGTGTCTAATTACCTGCTTGCCTTCTTTTCTTTTCTTCTTTCTTTCTTTCTTTTAATTGTAATTCTCTTTGACTGTTTTAGATCAATAAGGGAAATCCCCGTATTCAAGGAACGGTTTCAACATGACAATGATGGTAAGCTTAACTCTAAATATCACCTTTATAATTAGAATTTGTGCTCTTTATTGTCTGTAATCTAATTGCTATTTTTTTTATATAATTGACACCTTTTATCTTGGAATATGATCTATGAAGTACGAGTGTCGGAGCCAAGGATTTCGGAGTCCGAACTCATTCTTTTGAAAAATAGAAAAAAGGGTTTATCAGTAAATATGGATTTTCTTGTTAAGAAGAATATGAAAGATGGATTGAAAAAACATAAAAGAGATTTTTTTGACTCTCTCTTCATCACTAGAGTAATTCTACCCTTAGAGTATTGAAATCCTTGTCATGCTATTTAGGTTCTCTTTTTGCAGGTGCAAGCTGGTCTTTCTGCACTCGAAGATGCAATGGAGGCAGGATATGAAGATTTCAAAGTAATCAACCCAATTTCTCAAAATCTACAATTTTTTAATCGTAAGATTGATGTCAGCAGAATGTTTTCCTTCGAACAAGAGGTAGGCTAATCCCATATGCTTGTAAAAGGCAGCCCAACATACATTGCATCTTCCAATGAGCTGCTCCATTGCATCTAGGTCCAAACTCATTGGTTATTGCCTTTTATGTTTTTATACAGGTTTTTATGCAATGTGCATGACTTGTGAATGATAACAGCTGCACCAGTCGAACCATTATCACTTTTTTGTTTTTCTGCACTTGTTTTAAGTTAGAAACTGAAATTGAACGTTTTGGTTTCATGCATGTCAGTGGGTTCCTACAGGCCCTATATATGAGCCATATGTTGTATGAGACTGGAGACATTTTTTCAACAGAATTTCGGAAGTTTCTTCTTCCAGTGGTTGGAATATCTTAGAAGAGAGATACTCAGCTTTCCAGTGGTATGATGCCTGGAAGACATTGAAAGCCTTTCAACAGTCCCTTCTTTTGATATTTTTGCTTATAATGTGGAGTTGTCAGAGGGATTTTGCATATGAAATCTAACACGTTTAGTATTCATCAGTCTCTTCTTAATTTGGATTATGCACAGAGGTTTGAGAACGGTAGTTTGGTGGTAAGTCTTTTGCTTTATTTATTTATTTTTTAAAGATTTTTTTTTTTTTGGTGGAATTTGGGTTTGTAGGATGCTGATTATGCGGATGAGATGAATGGTTGGAGTTTTGTCTGGCTCTGTTGAATTATGCTTTTGATTATTAAATTCTGATGGTCTTGTTTGAAGCTTGTGACTGTAAAAGGTAGATGGACTTTGAATTCTCCATGTTTGTTCATCTTCACTTCCTTCCGGAAAGCGGGTTTAAGTCCTGCTTCTCCACATTCTACTGCAACCGAAGCACCTACAATGAAAAGCAGAATTCATACATGTTTTTGAATCTCTGAATTAAAAATCCCATGCTATTGAAGGTTGAATGAAGTATAAACCTGAGATGAAGTGGCTTGTCTTTGAGAACTCCTGATGAAAACATGTGTCGCAGTAAACAGTTCCAACAACCATTGTAGATTGAAGCTTCTTCTCATGCTTATTAGCTGAAACATGGATGAAGAAGCTCAAGGCAAATATCAGTAAGCAGAGGATTCTCATTCCTCCCATTCTCTCAACTCTATATGAAAAGAATGCTTGATGGGTAAGGCTTTTTATTCATTCAAATGTGGTGTCACATTCAGCTCTTTTTTACAGTTGGTTGTTTTTATTCCGTGTATGTCACATGAACTTATTTTAAGGATAAATACTTCAATACTCTGGCAGAGTGTGATGGATGATACACAGGCACTTAGGAATGAATTACTTAAAGATTGTATATGTGGTATTGTAATTTAAATTAAACTGTCTAAATTATGTATACCAGTTTAGATGTATGATGAATAGAAAAAATTAGTCTTATTTGATCATTTGATTATTAGATTGGTGGACACTCAATGGACAGTTAAAAATGAAAAATATCCAATGATTTTATTTTAAGAAAAAAGTGTCCATGAATCAATACTTGGGATTATTCAACCAATTTGATTTTTGGACTATAAACCTAGCAACGGTAGCCCTCGCAATTTAGCCAGGTTTTTATTTGTTTATTTAACTATCAGATTGTTGGATGAAAAATTTCTGATGGTATATTTTAAGAAACAAGTGTCCACAATTCAGAGGTTAGGATTGTTCAACCAATTTGTTATTATTATTATTTTTTTTTTCTGGACTACAACTTAGCAACTGTAAGTCTCACAATTTATCAGGTTTTGGTGAGCCCTCAATGGATGGTTAAAATTGAAAAATATCTAATCATCTTATTTCAAGAAAGAAGTGTCCAGTGTCCACCAATCAGAGGTTAGGATTGTTCAACCAATGTGATTTTTGGACTGTAACTTAGCAACTGTAGGTTCCACAATTTAGCAGTATGAGTAAATAAATCCTCTTTTTATCAAGTAAACTGAGGTAGATAAATCCAAGATTCCTGACTGACTTGCTTAAAAATCCAAACCAGTAGAGTTTACAAGGGGCAATAAAATGTAGGAATTTTTACCACACATGCACAGACAACCAAACAAAAGAGTAGAAAAGAGAAAACCAAAGAGACTTTTCTCTTGCAGGGAGTGTTGTATTATTATTACTTTTTTTTTAAAAAAAATTATTGTTTATGTTGTTTTCTTGATAGAAAATGCCAAAAAGGGCAGATGGGTCCCAGTTTGTTCACGAGCTGAATTTTTCATCCATGAACTTGATGGCCATAAACATCCAGATTGGAAGGATAATATTCACTAGAATCTCTAACCCCCTAAGCCTTTTTTTTCTCTCAAAATAATTTCCTTTGGCACATGTCGGTTTGGTTTGCTGTTTTATTTGGGTTTTGTGATTTTGGTTGTGGAGGTTAACGGCAATTTGAATTTGGCAAACAAAAATTGGATCCCTTTAAGATATTTACGTGCTGTTTGGATGCACTGCTAAATCGCAGATAAGGGTGACTTCAGATCGAACAATGCACGGTTGCATGGAGAAAGGAACCCATATTAAGTGGGATTCCATTTCTCTGGCTTTTCCTTGCCAAATCACTGGTAAGATGTACTGAAAGACATGACTTGCTTACATACTATAATATTAATTGTAAGGACATGGAAGACATTACTTGCAAAAACATTAGCTCACTTTGTGAATGTGCCATTTGTCATTGCAGATGCAACAACGTTAACACATGTGCAAGTTCATGTCTCATTTTCTCATTAGCTTCGTACATCTACAAAATCACTCTTTCAACTGTTTGTTGGCATTCGATTTTTGTAGGATCGCATTTTATATGGTTTGACTCATTGTTGCGAACTCAGTTGGTTGACTTGGGACTCGCCAAATCAACTCAGAACAACCATATTCTGAGTTAAACTTCCATTTGCATTGACTTGGTATCACTTGGCTGGCTCATGTCAACAGAACTCAGCTGTCATTTGGTTTTCTACTTGAATATCCAAGGCTGAGGCACAGCACGTTGCATGACTTGCCCTGGTATTTTAGTGACTAGGCCTGGTTATTTGGTGACTTGGCCACATTCCAGCTCTCTCTCTCTCTCTCTCTCTCTCTCTCTCTCTCTCTCTCTCTCTCTCTCTTTCTGTCTCTCTGCCTAGTGCATTCTTATGGGACCTTTGTGAAACATTACACGTTTATATCTCTCTCATCTTCCATTTGAGGCATTTTGTGTCAGAATCAGTAAGAGTTTGAGTTCACTTTCTAGAAATGATGCTCATCTCCCATGGCGACTTTCTGTGGCTCAAGACCAATCGTCCAAGAAGGTACTGGGAACGACATCTTCTATCTTTGCATTCCAAGAAGTCTGTTAAACTTTTTGTTACATAGGAAAAGTTGAAATCCAGAATGTAAACCTTAATAGGCTGCTGCTACTCATTAACTGCACACATGGTAAGGAAACAAATAGAAATAAGCTCTTACTTTTATAGAAAAAGCTACGTTTTAATTAGAGATTGTTTTAATATATAAGCTCTTGCATTTACAGGAGTAGTTTGGGTAAAAGTACTCATGCTAGCAGGAATGACGTAGATAATGGCAGTGAATGAAAATTTATTCTTTTATGGTTTCTTTGTTGGCTTCCTTATGTATGGTGCATGTGAGATATGTGGATGATATTTTCAAATTATAGCACGACGATATTGATGTGTTGGCTTCCAAATGCATTCTCTGATCTGAATAGTTGAATGTGGACTGCATTTCTAGATTTAAAGCCAAGGACTTCAAGAAAACCTCCACGGTCAAGCAAAGATAAAAAAATGGACTTAAATGATGTGGCATATATCCAATCCAAATATTTGAAATTTGGATGATATATTTGATTTTGATTTCTTCCTTTTCTATTGTGTAGACTTACCTTCTCAAATAGGTTGGTTCGTTCAAAGCTTTTGAGAAATGGGTATATCTAGTTTCGAATGTGTGCATTGATTAATGCACATCCATAACTAGATATACCAATTTCTCCAAAGCCCTAATGAACCAACTTATTTGAGAAGAAAAAGTCTACACAATAGAAAAGGAAGAAATCAAAATCAAATATATCATCTAAATTCTTAATAATTATTATTATTATTATTATATTTTTAAATTAATGAGAATCGCATTGACGGTTTTTAAATCGTTTAAAACGCCGATGGTTTTTAGCCGCAGAAGAACACCGATCGATTTTAGTCTTGACAACGCCGATGGGTTTTAGCCGAGAACACCGACGGATTTCACCCGCCGATAACGCCGACGGTTTTAGCCGCCGAGAACACCGTCGGATTTCACCCGCCGACAACGCCGACGGGTTTTAGTTGTCGACAACATCGATGGTTTTTATCCGTCGGCGAGCAACGCCGACGCACCCTTTGCCGACGGACCTTGCGACGGCCAAAACCCGTCGATGAAGGTCATTGCCGACGATTTTTAGCCATCGGCGTTGCCCTTTTTTTTGGTAGTGCAACCTAATATATAATTATTTTTTAATTTTTTCCATCATCTAGGTTTATGTGAACTTATCAGCGGTTTGGATGGTAAATAAACATTTAGAAAACATCACAGTGGGCCCTAGGAAGTTTTTAATGGTATGACTTTTCAATCAACCCTTTTTTTTATATGGGTATGGTGATCCACACCATGGATATACAAAACAAACATCAATGTAGGCCTCAAGGTAAGGGCCACACCGTCTTGGGTGAGGATGAGCCATACCTAATCTGCTCCCAGTTCCTCGAGCCGTTTTGATTCAAGTAAACTTGTGCCATGGATAAGTAGTTAAGATTAGTTGTATTGGCATAGATTATCTACCCTTTTTCAACTTTTCCATTTTTTTATTTGTCAAACAACTAAGGGTATGAAGCGATGATGGATTTGGCACATGTAAAGAGCATGATATAAACAGTGTCACATTAACACATATGCCAGTTGGGCACTTAGCACTTATGAACATTTGAAGTACTTGAACTTAAGTGTCATGCATGTGGCACATTTGAAACATATGAAGCATGTATATAAAAAAAATATTTCTTACCCCTAGTGAATTAGGCACAAATAGTTTCACTGTGGCGAAGACAACAAAATTCTTGCTTAAAAATGATGTGTCAAGATTAGTTGTCCTCATTAGCTTTATGTTCTTGTGTCATAGGACCACATTGGCCTACATCACTTGTTTTATACAATGCATAAGTGTTTGTTTGAATGAAAGTAAATGAGAGAAATTGGGAGTAAACAGGCTAAGAGGTGTGTTTGGATGTGAGCAAATGAATATAATTGGTACTTGGAGTAAATGGGTTTGGTTTGAAATCGTGAGTAAGATGAAAGATTTGGATGTAAACTGGGTGGAATGCTTGTTTAAGTTTCATTGGAGAGTTGCACGAGTAAATGAAAGTGTTTCTATGCACATGTCCACCTTACACATAGTATGCTAATGATATTATGAAACAATTTAATTATCATCTATATCACTAAAATCACACCAATAAAATGATCCAAATTGTTCAAATGTTGGCCACCTAAATAGATGGTTAAAAAATATTTGTAAGTTGCTTGTTTATGATTATTGCATTTATTGCCTACCCAAAGCTTAACATTTTCTCATTTTTGACTAAAGTATATATTTCAATAGTAGGCGTATTTAAATTATTATGTCCAATATCACATATATACTAATTAGATATTGGAGACACTGGAAATCGGCGTTCACGCTGATTTGTATGTTGCGTTTAGATGATGGGGGTGATTAGGCTGATTTGTTGATGTTGGAGTCGCTACTAGCTGAAAGATTTCAAAATCCCACGGTCGGCTAGAACCACAAAATATGTAAGGTTGGAGAAATCCGAAGACTCTCCTGCCTTAGATTGACTCTTGATCTGCGATCCGGGATTCCGGGTAAGGGATCACGGTTACAAAAAGGGAAGGTATTAGGCACCCTCTCTGCCCATACAAATGTACGGTCTCTACTTACCTTAGATTGACTCCTGATCTACGATCCGGGATTCCGGGTAAGGGATCGCGGTTACAAAAAGGGGAAGGTGTTAAGCACCCTCTCTGCCCGTACAAATGTACAGTCTCTACTTTGTGTGGTAAAACAATCTCAAGAGATGGATGATGTGGTCGAGATAGGACTAGGCACACACATGAATTTCTGATGTGATAAGATCCAAAATTTCGGCAAGCCACAGAGCATACGTCCAACAGCGTATCTAGAAGGTGGATGTGATGATGCTTATGCCAAAAGGTGAAGAAAAACTGAACTAGATCACTAGAAATTTCTGATGTGACAGGATCAGGTGTACGGCAAGTCACAGAACATACGTTCACTAGAGATCTAGAAAAGCAGGGGGGTTGAGAAAGGAGTAGATGTCATGATGAATGCTTGTAAAATGATAGATCCTTGGCTTAATTCTTGAGTAGGCTAAGACATAGACTGAACCATGATCAAACTGGGCTAGGTTAGATGGGTTGGAGAGGTTTGGAAGAGGGCTAGGGGGTGGCTAAGAAAATCTGGACTTAGGAGGCTAGGGAGCTCCTTCCCTCTCCCTCACTCTCTTCCTCTCCCTCTCTTTCTCTCTCACTCTTTCTCTCCCACTCTCTCGCTCCCTTGGTTGTTGTGTTAAAATGAGAAGAGGAGAGGGCTATTTATAGCCTTCTCTAATGGCAATGTGGTAGTTTTAAGCTTTGGGAGGGGTAAATGTTGATGTGGCAATATGTGATTGGTTGGAGAGAGAGAGACACCACGTGGCATGCTCTCATTGGCTGATGGGGTTGGTAAAAGGGTAAATAAGCTCGGATTGAGGGTAATTCTAGGAGAAAGTTGACTTTCGGACATTGGGACAGCTGTCCACATATGTCCACACACGGGTCGTACTTGGCGGCACTTTGAGTACTGCCTGCGGTAGTCTGACTACCGCCTGGGCTAGGTTAGGTCCGAAACTCGTGTGGCTGGTTTCGCGCATGTTTTTTGAGAGGAAGCGGTAGTTTGGGTACACTTTCTCCCGAAATTTGGCCGGTGGGTCCTTTTTCGGGTCTTGAGAGTGAAACAAAATCCATTTTGGATATTTGGCTTAAAAATAGCTCAAATTGGCTCGATTATACCTAAAAATGGATCGAAAAATGGGTTGATTGTGGGTGAAGGTTTGGGTATGCTTTGCCTTGAATGATGACTTGTGATTACTTAGGTTTGGTTGGGGTTTGGATCAGGGTCTTGGTTAAGGTTAGAGTTTAGGCTGGTATATGGGCTTAGTTCAGATTAAGGTTTAGTTTAGGATATGCCCATGGTTCCCGGATTGTTTTAGCTTTCTCAAGATATTAGCCTGGGTGAGGTGTCTACAGATGTCCCTCTTTGGCTGAGGTTGCGTGCAACCGAAGGCCAAAGCAAGTGGACACCCCACCCTTCTGATCAGAAAGGATAGTGATTCGAATATGTTGCCTGCCATTGTATCATTGTCAATTGACTGTTTAGAAAAAGATGACTTGCACATATCACGAGGGTTGAGGAAAACGTTATGATTATCCCCTGCTCATTCGTTGCGGCTTTACGGGTCACCAATCACAACCCTTTCACGTCAGATTGTTAATAACATTAGAGGGTAAGTCTGAAAGTAGGACCTCTGTGCATTGGTGTGGCTTTATAGGGATTCCCTTACTGTTTGGTATGTCGTTCCTTGCTACGTAATCACCCTAGAAGTATTCATTCTGTTTGATCGTCTAAGTGGTTAGCTGCTCTGCGCGTTGGTGCGGCCTTACGGGGAACTCATTATGCCGACTTGGATTAGATCAAATTTTCCGAACATCCCGGACTAGGTATGTGCAGGTAATATTTTGTTATGCAGTCTGCTGATTCCGATACTTTGGTTACAATAGATTGTTATCACTTTGAGTTTGATTATTCTTTCCAAAGATGGATCCACTCACTTTTTACTAGCATTTGTACGACTATCTAGATATAGAGATCGAGCCAAAAAAAATTATCATGTATGGATTCGATCATCTTCCGGGGAAACCGGAAGGGATTGAATCTTATTTAGCTATTTGCACTGACCACAACTGGAGAATATGGGAGATTCCTCAGTGTACTGCGCGTCACGTGCGTTTTTAAAAACTATCCCTTTTGGAGCTAGACTCTTTAGGGATTTTATTTGAAAATATTTTTAGATTTTTTAAAAAATATCCGTTCGATCTTATGATGGGCGTCGTCGTTCGATTTTTATTTGCACAAGTAAACAGTCGCGTTACCTCCACTGATGACCTGGTGGGGCTAACGATTTGAAATATTTTGGATTTTTGAAAAATCCGTCCGATCTCGCGGGAGGGCGTCATCGTCCAGTTTTTATTTTACAGACTGGATTGAGTAGTAAGATGGCCTCCACTAATAAATTAATGGGACAATTGGGGAACACTAGCCTGATTTAGACATGTGGGCCTAGGATCATGGGCCTTGAAATCAAGTTTGTGTAGTGGGCCTTGCTTTGGATATGTGGGTTTAGGAAATGGGCTTAAAAACATGGGCTTTGAACCATGGGCCTTTGAACAATGGGTTTGGTGGGCTTTTGAAATGTGGACCTCTGCGGCTTTGAGATGCGGGCCTCTGGGGGCTTTAAAATGTGGACCTTGTGGGCTTTGAACTTGTGGGCCTTGTGGCCTTTGAGATGTGGGTCTCTTGGGGCTTTAAGATGTGGGCCTCTGGGGCTTTGAAATATGGTCCCTGTGGGCTTTGAGACGTGGGCCTCTGGGGCTTTAACTTTGACTTTGTGAATCCCCGAATTTGTTGGCTGCTTGTCCTGTACATGCATGTATTTTTTTTTATTTTTATAAAGAAAGGAAAGCGATGTATAGAAAGACTTTTTTGAAAGGAATGAAAATTTTTGTTTGTGCCAAATTTCTCGATGTTTGTGTCTGAACTTGTCCCTGGATGGTGGAATCAGAATATTAACTTAGCCCACGTCGAATTCGGTATTTTGAGTTATTTACTAGAGATCCCGATTCCCTGAGAGAAACGCATACTAGGAGCATGTCCCTTGGATTTGGGTAGAGTCTGACAGAATTCTGATCCGGAACTTATCTTGTTCTTCTTCACTTTACTTGTTGCCTTGGCTTCTCTTGTACATGTACTTTTATTTTTATTTTTTTTCCTTTTCTTTTTTAGTCATTTTTGCCCGTAACGCCTTTTCAGGTTTTCACCACGACCGGCTTTCTTGTCATTTTTGCCCATGGCGTCCTTTCAAAATTTCACCATGTCCCGAGTTTTTGTTCTTGCCTGCCCATTGGCAGCTGTGCTCTTTTTGCCCTTGGTGCCTTTTCAGGTGCCTTTTCAGGTTTTCACCAAGTCTGCTACATGCCCGTTGTTTTTATTCGAGGCGCCCTTTCGGATTTTCACCTCGCCCGTTTTGCTTAGGAATGTTACTTTTCTTTTGATTTTTCTTTTTCTTGTACAGAGGCAGGAGGCTAGACTCCATTCATTGACAACCGACTGGTGAGCTGCCTGACTTTGTCTTCAATCACGATCGTGAAGCTTTTGATATTGAGCTTAACTATCCTGAGAGAAAATAGGTTGGTGAATTGTGTTCTCACTCATTAGTTCGACTCTTCTTTTCTTTTCTTTTTTCTTTTTCTTCGTTTTTGTTTGACTGCGCGCTTTATTCGTCCATTTTTTAAAAAACTTTTTTTTAAACCGTTTATTGTTTTTTTAAAACACTTATTGGAAGGAATGATGATGGAATGTATCTCAGGATGCTAACCTCTTGTCGTTTGACTTTGACTTTACGATTGTGGTTATTGACATAGTCAGGTAGGATTACCTATGATAGGTATTCACGTTGTTGGCATTGATGGGCTCTGGAAGATCTTTGCCCCTAATGATGGCGAGACGAATGGCACCTCACGAAAGAACCTTGCGGATGATCAGCGGACTGTCTCAAGCTGGCCTGGAGTTGCCCCTTAGATCTAGTAGGCGCAATGATAAGATGTGCATTGTTACCGTGTTGCTAACCTTTCCTTCAGACTTGTTTGTTGTTGGTCCTGGCGATCATTGTTTTACTTTATGTCTTCGAGATGTAGTTCGTTGCATCGAGCTTACCATCAATCATTTTCCTTGACTTCTTGCTTCATTCGTATCCATGATGTAGGATGTTGTTGGCGCTCGCTTTTGTTTTTCACGAGAACGTACTCATGACCAATGGCTGCCTTTGGGTTCATTCTTTCGATGATGTTCGTACCCCATAATGAACAAGGGCTAAAGTGTTGTCAGGTTATAAAGACTCAAAGCATGCACATGGATCCATTATGCAAGCTTTGAATACTTGAATCACTTCCTGACATGCTACAATAGCTTATCTCCATCGTTCATCAGTAGGACTCCATCGTAGACTTCAGGCATGATCTTGACAGCTTTGCTTGATGGGCTTGACTTCAGGCTTCATAGCAGATGGTGTATGACTAGTTCTTCATTCGATCTGAGTAAGGCTTCATAGGAAACCCCAAAGTTAGACAGCCCCGGGTCTCAGGAATTCTGTCATTGTCTGCTTATATTCAGGAGGCGAGAATCTCTTGATGCGTATTATTCTAGGGAGCTCAAAGGATCCCAAGTTCACATCTTCAAAATTATTCATGACGACATTGGCCTTTGTTTTGAGCTTTCTGAGGGAATAATCTAGCTTGAGAATTGGATCATTATTTTTTCCATCTTGGGCTTCGTTCAAACCCATGAGTTTGAAGTCTAACTCTAGATCGAAATCATATAAGTCAACTTTAAACTCGGGTGTTGTAACAGACGCATTTGACACATTATTGCTCGTGAGTTTTGAAAGATTTTCTATTATTTTTTGTGTTTTGAGAAATTTCTGTTTTTTTTTTTTTTTTTTTTTTTTTTTTTTTTGATTTTGACAAGTATATGAATTTTTTGGCATTTCGAAAATATCTAATGTTTTTGGTTTTTTGAAAATTTCTGATTTTTTTTTTTAAAAAATTTTGACAAATATATGATTTTTTTTTTTTTTTTGGTGTTTTGGAAATATCCAGTGTTTTTGGCTTTTTGAGAATTTTCTGATTTTTTTTTGCTTTTTTTTTTTTTAGAAAGACAATGATGTGAAAGATTGCCTAATTCTACTCAAGGAGCAAAACACTATTTACTTTTATTGTGCCGTCTTGGAGACTGCGAACCAGCTATTGCCTTGCACTCCCTCCCCTCAGGAGGAAGGGCCAGACAGATCAGTAGGTGGGCCCTCATTGTTGTACCCAAATGTCGTGATGAGTTTGAGATTGGGCTCTTAGTTGGTGTTGGATGTCACTTTTCTCAGCTCATCTCCGATGCATTGTGAGTCTTTAGATTCTTCCTGCTCAGGTGGGACCCAGACTGTGGTCCAGTTAATAAGGGAAAATTCTTGCCCCTTGCCCAAGTCATTTTCAAATAGCCCAGTTGCGCTCATTTTGCTCATTTGATCCTCCATAGTGGATCTCAGCCTGCCAACCGGACAGATGATTCCTTCTCTAATGGATTTGATTGATGTGTGGATGAAGGGATCATCCTCCTCTTGCCGATCTTGCCCTCCTTTGATACATCTGTGCTTTGCTATTTCACCCATAGGAGGCAGATGTTCCAGTCCTCTCATGCCTGCATTCTCTTGATATTTGAGCTGATAATAAAAATGTTGGTGCTCGACTAGAGGGAAGACATAGTTTGATCTGATAGGACATGCAAGAGGCATGCAATTCATAGTATCGAACTCGAGACCATGGTATGGGATATCCTCATTAGAGCATTGTATATCTATGATCGGGATATCTAGCTCTTGACGGTTGGCTGCTTTTATCAAAAAGATTTGTTCGAAATCATCCGGAATGACCAGCGCCTTGTCTCTGAAAATGTATTTGGCCTTTTGATGAAGAGTTGAAGAGAGAGCCTTGACTCTATGGATTCAAGACCGATCAGGGAGGAGATGAAATGAAGCTGTGATGTCGAAGACCTGAAAAGTGATGGTTGATGCTTTGGGGCTAATCAAGATCTCGACATTAATCTCTTCCTCGACCTTTCTCCTAGAGACGGGAACCACTCATCCTAGACTCTTCTCTTGAAGGATTAAAGATTGAGTAGAGCTATACAAATCTCTTTGAGCAGTAGAATGTCCTTCTTGGAAAGTTACCACATGATTGAAGCTGGGCCCTGATTTTGCTAGGGCATGCGGTATGTTGATCGGGGAAGGAGATTTCTCTTGGAGCATGACAGTTGGAGCAAGGGTCGGATAGGCAGATGGTGCCCCTTACGAGACAGAGGATGTATGGATTGGATTGATCAGTGGTGGTTCCTGTAGACTTGCGGGCATGGAGATTGGACTAGATGGAGATGCCCCTTGCATATTTGAGAGCAAAAAGATTGGACTAGCAGGGTGTGCCCCTTGTAGACTTGGGGGAATGGAGACTGCACTAACAGGAGATGCCCCTTACATATTTGAGAGCGAAGAGATTGAACTGGCAGGGTGTGCCCCTTGTAGACTTGGGGGAATGGAGATCGCACCGGCTGGAGATGCCCCTTACGCATTTGAGAGCGAATAAATTGGACTGGTAGGGTGTGCCCCTTGTAAACTTGGGGGAATGGAGATGGGCCGGTTGGAGATGCCCCTTGCGTATTTGAGAGCGAAGAGATTGAACTGGCAGGGTGTGCCCCTTGTAGACTCGGGGGTATTGTTGTTGGGTTGGCAGTGATTGAATGGATGCATTGGACTGGATTGACCGAGGGTGGCTCTCCTTGACTGATATTATTAGTAGGTGTTCTTGATGAACTGGGACATACTTGATACGATGACAGGGGATTCTGGAGGGTGTAATTGGTGGTGGCAACAGCAGGAGAGGTAACCACAATCGTTTGGTTGTCAATCAAATCTTGGACCACATGTTTCAGGGTGAAACAACGGTCCATTGTGTGGCCTCGGGATTGGTGGTATGCACAGTACTCATTCTCATTATAATTTAGTGGCAAAGGGTTTGGGGGGAGCCTAGGCAGTAACGGTGTAAGTATTTGCCTTTGGACTAGCATGGCTAGTATCTCGCTATAAGTTTGGGCTATCGGTGTAAATTGCCTAGGTTCCCTGGTCATCCTCATCTGCTGACCATGATTGAGGTACTGAGGAATCTCCCCTTGTTATTGTTGTTGCCATTGTCCTTCTTGGGGGGCGAATTGAGCTCCTTGGGTAGAGGCGACAAGATTGTCTTCTTTTGTTGGATGGAGGTCAGAAATACTTCTGTTACCATTCTCGTATCCAGTAAGCCTTCCTTCCACTATCCGTTGTATTGGGGAGGCCTGATGAGGCCAGCAGGGGGAGATTATCCCAGCCCTTATTCCGACTTTGACTCGTTCCCCAGAACGGATGAGTTGGGTGAAGTTGGCATATGGATACGATACGAGGTATCCGGAGATACTCGGGTTTGCCGAGTGGATGATCATATAGATTTGCTCCTCATCATCAATGGTTGTTTTCATTCTGGCTGTCATGGCCCGCCACCGTCCAACATAAGCTGACAATAACTCATCATTTCTCTGCCTTAGGGCAGCAAGATCCGCCCTTTTGGGTGCTACATAAAGATTGTACACAAAACGATCAAAGAAAGTTTGGGAAAGTTGTTCCCAAGTCTTAATTCGATGGTAGTCTAATGACGTGTACCAATCTAACGCATCGCCTTTCAAGAATTTTTGAAATAAACGGATCAACGCTCCATTATTACCTGCCAGAGTATTAAGCTCCCCATAGAATACTCTTAAATGGTCCATAGGACACCCCGTACCATCATAACTCTTGAATTTTGGTACCTTAAAGATTTGAGGTACCCTGACATCGGGAAAGGGATATAAATCCCTGAATTTGGTGGATGGACGATCCGCTCCTTGCTGCCTTTGTAGTTTCATTTGCACCTCTCGCAATTGCTCTCGAAGCTCTTCAATTTCGGAGAGATTGGTCGATGGGAGTTGTGCCCCCTGGAATTGATTGGATCTCCTATTAGGAGGAAGATGTTGGAATTGGCTAGGATTCTTGACTATGGGAGATTGTATTTGATAGCAGTTCTCATCAGTGAGAGGTTGTTGAAAAGGGTTCTCAGTTACGGAAAATTGGCCTTGAAGGTGACTCCCATTATGGGGAGGACGCTGGAAAGTTGAGATGATTGGGGCACTAGGTGATGACACTTGCATGATTTGGACAGTCTCTTTTTTAACACATTGGGTAAGAAGGGCCTGTAAAGTCTTGAAATTTTGGGTTATTTCGTCCATGGTTGAGGTGAATGCGGTATTATCAGCCATGAATTTAGGTCATCCGGGGGTGCCTCTTAAGTGTAATGGTTTCTTCTTTTTGGTTTTCCATGACAACTTTAGATTGGGTAAGCATGGGGTGAGTGAAAGCCTTGAATGGGTGCAAGCCAAAGATCGATCCTTTTTTTTTTAATGCAAGATATGAATGCAAATGTAGAATATCCCCTAAGATTATATTACCACACTATTTCGAGTTGGGTCTCAGCTAGTACGAGCTAACAAATCCCCAATAGAGTCGTCATTCTGTAGACACTGGAAATCAGCATCCATGCCGATTTGTATATTGTGTTTTGATGATGGGGGTGATTAGGCTGATTTGTTGATGTTGGAGTCGTCACTAGCCAAAAGATTTCAAAATCCCGCGATCGGCTAGAATCACGGAATATCTAAGGTTGGAGAAATTCGAAGACTCTCCTACCTTAAATTGACTCCTGATCTGCGATCCAGGATTCCGAGTAAGGGACCGCGGTTACAAAGAGGGAAGGTGTTAGGCACCCTCTCTGCCCGTACAAATGTACGGTCTCTACTTTGTGTGGTAAAACAATCTCAAGGGATGGATGATGTGGTCGAGATAGGACTAGGCACACATGTGGATTTCTGATGTGACAAGATCCAAAATTTCGGCAAGCCACAGAGCATACGTCCAACGACGTATCTAGAAGGTGGATGTGATGATGCTTATGTCAAAAGGTGAAGAAAAACTGAACTAGATCATTAGAAATTTCTGATGTGACAGGATCCGATGTACGGCAAGTCATAGAACATACGTTCACTAGAGATCTAGAGAAGCAGGGGGGTTGAGAAGGGAGTAGATGTCATGATGAATACTTGTAAGATGATAAATCCTTGGCTTGATTCTTGAGTAGGCTAAGACATAAACTGAACCATGATCAAACTGGGCTAGGTTAGATGGGTTGGAGAGGTTTGGAGGAGGGCTAGGGGGTGGCTAAGAAAATCTGGACTTGGGAGGCTTGGGAGTTCCTTCCCTTTCCCTCACTCTCTTCCTCTCCCTCTCTTTCTCTCTCACTCTTTCTCTCTCACTCCCTCCCTCCCTTGGTTGTTGTGTTGAAATGAGAAGAGGAGAGGGCTATTTATAGCCTTCTCTAATGGCAATGTGGTAATTTTAGGCTTTGGGAGGGGTAAATACTGATGTGGCAATAGGTGATTAGTTGGAGAGAGAGAGAGAGACGTAACATGGCGTGCTCTCATTGGCTAATGGGGTTGGTAAAAGGGTAAATAAGCTCGAATTGAGAGGTAATTCCAGGAGAAAGTTGACTTTCGGACATTGTGACAGCTGTCCACAGATGTCCACACACGGGCCGCACTTAGCCGCACTCCGAGTACCGCCTGTGGTAGTCCGATTACCACCCGGGCTAGGTTGGGTCCGAAACTCGTGTGGCTGGTTTCGCGCACATTTTTTGAGAGGATGTGGTAGTTTGACTACCGCCCGCCGTAGTCAAACTACCACCTTGGGTACAGTTTCTCCCGAAATTTGGCTGGTGGGTCCTTTTTTGGGTCCTGAGAGTGAAACAAAATCCATTTTGGATATTTGGCTTAAAAATGGCTCAAATTGGCTCGATTGTGACCTAAAAATGGACCAAAAAATGGGTTGATTGTGGGTAAAGGTTTGAATATACTTTGGCTTGAATGATGACTTGTAATGGCTTAGGTTTGGTTGGGGTTTGGATCAGGGTCTTGGTTAAGGTTAGGGTTTAGGCTGGTATATGGGCTTGGTTTAGATTAAGGTTTAGTTTAGGATATGCTCATAGTTCCCGAATTGTCTTAGCTTTCTCAAGATATTAGCCTGGGTGGGGTGTCTACAGATATATTAAAGATAATTTAAGATATCACATATATTCTTTTGAATATATTGAAACATTCCAATCAATTCTAATTCCTTTCATATGCTTCCATCTAAATCAAATATTTGAATTTGGATGCATTTCATTTACTCCCATCTAAATAAAATTGAATAAGTCATTTATACTTAAAATGAGAAATGTGAAATAAATTCCATTTACTTACATTTATAAGTTTCCAAATGACATGTAACAAAAGTTATTATGGACCCACAATGTTTTATATGCAAATCCATCTGTCCATCAGGCAAAAGACCTTATTTAAACCATAGATATAAAATATTAACTTAAAAATTCCAATGGTAACAATGTAAAACTGCTCCTAAAGACTTTAGGTGCACATGGTGTCTTCACTTTATTATGGTTAGTAACACATGATTAACAGGCTTGATGAAACATGCACACCATGGTGGCCAATACAAAAATGTATGGCTTGCATCCCATCCCAATTATCCATTGTGAGATGGCTAATCTAAGTTGTGGGTTTGGCTGAGTTTTTACCCCAATACCTAGGATCTAAGATAAAGCCTAGATGGAGATGATTTTGCATATAGAGCATGATAGGCCTTATAATGCTTGTTTTATGTGGTAGAAGAGTGGTGTGCTTAAATAAAGTTTACAAATCATGAAATTGTATACTTTTTATGGGTTGAGGACGTTTTTTCTAATACAATCGCTCACACAACAATGGGTACTTGAGCACATGACCTCATGTTGAAACTTTTGTGAGTCTACCACCTTAGCATGAGCAAGGAGGGCCGGGTCCGTTGCTTCCCCACCATTCCCAGCTCGAGACAAGCTATGACTTTAAGTGTCTACTTGATGATTGGGTTTTATCTACACTGTCTATCCAATTTTTTTTCATGTCATTTTAGGTAAAGATTCAAAAAATAAGGCAGATCTAAGATTCCAGCGGGCTACATCTTAAGAAGAATCGGTGCTAATGATACCTACTGTTGAAACCTTTACACGGCCCACTATAATTTTTGTTTACCATTTAACCTGTTCATAAAGTCATATAGACCCAGGTTAAGGAAATAAAACAAATGTGGCCTTTATAAGTTTTTCAACAGTCAGCATTAATTTTCATTCTGTGGTCCATTTAAGATTTAAATATGAGTTACCTTCGGGCTCGTAACTTAAAATGAAATAGAAAAATAGTTGTAGAGTATGGATAAAACCCATAACACGTGGAGCGTCAGAGCCCTAGCCTACCCAGCCCGCGCCCGAGCAAGGACTCTTGCTTTCTCTGTGCTATGCCTTGCTGGACACAACTTCGGATGGATAAGAACATCCACTTGAGATGAACGCACATGCATTGTATGAATATATGCACATGGCTTTACCAAATGCATTATCAGTTAATAAATGGGACGTACATCAACTACCACTTTTAGGAGTAGTAAATGGAAGCGGATTGGCTAGTGTACCACACACCAGCCATCGAAGTTACCAAGTTATGTGAATCCCACCATGAGGAATGTATTATATCCAAACCATCTATCCATTTTAGGAGTTTTTCTTAAGCTTGATACAAAGATCAAGTGGACCACACTGCAAAAAGCAGTTGGTGATTGAATGCCTACCATTAAAATCTTTTTAGGGGTCATAGAAGCTTTGGATCAATGTGATATTTGTTTTTACTCTTCATCCAGTTATTTTTGACCTTATGAACAGGTTGGATGGAAAATAAACGTTATGGCTGGCCCTACCACTGTTTCAAAGGTGAGAATCATTGTCCCGTTTATTTATAGTGTGGTCCACTTAAGCTTTGAATATAATTTATTTTTGGGCTCATTCCCTAAAATGATATCTACAAATGTATGAACGGTGTGGATATAATAAATACATCATTGTGGGGCCATGTAACTATGATCTACTCTGAACTCGAGCTCGAGGAGCGTCGCCGCTCATCTTCGGACGACACGTACCACACCAGATAGGTCGGTGGTGTGTGGTACACCGGCGAATCCCGGCGAATCCGCTTCCGTAGTGACGGACAGTCCCGGAGAATCATTGAACGCGGACTGGGTACTATCCCCACAGGGACGGACAGTCCTGACAGAGGCTCTGTGGAGCCACCTTGATGTATGTATTTTATCCACGCCGTTTATCAATTTTGAAAAATCATTTCAGAGCAAGTGGCAAAGAAGGAGGCAGATCGAAAGCTTAAATAGACCACATGTACAGGAAACAGTGGTAATCAAACGCCAACCATTAAAAACTTCTCAGGGCTCACATAAGTTTTGGATCAACCCAATATTTATAGTTTAACTTCATCCAGGTCCATGCAAACTTATGAACAGGTTGGATAGCAAATAAACATCACGGTGGGTGGTGGGCATCACTCTCACCATTTCTTACTTTGGTGTGGCCTACTTCAGCATTTTATCTAATTTATTTTTGGGATCTTGCTCTAAAATAATCTATCACAATGGATGAACGGCGTGGATAAATACATACATAACGGTGGCCCCTCGGAGCCCCTGTCAAGACCTTCGGTATCTGGCCAAGTCCTCATGGCGGTAGTACCTCATCCGCGCCTGTCGTAAATTCTTGTCTGATCTGTTGAATTGCTTGCATTCAGTATTTTCAGGAGTTACCCGTCCATCGGCGCAAGGAAACAGTTTTTTTTTTTTTTTTCCTCCGTTCCTGATTCTGACCAAGTGGGGACCATGGTTTGCTGATCCCTACCGTTTGTTTGGTGGGTCCCACCAATGGTGGATTATGCTCAAAAGATCTTAAATATTTAACGATCCTAGCCATCCATTTCTTCGTCTAACTATAGATGGTCGTTGCTGTACCTTTCTTCTTAGTCACGTATTTGCACGCTACCATCAGAGCTTCATTAAGCATCCATACGGGCCCCTTCAAATGGATGGTGAAGATTTAACATTGTCAAAGGCCCCAATTCAAATAATAATAATAAAAAAATCTATTAATCACCCGCTAATATTAATTCAAACAGAGTGGCATTTTGTACCATGGGCCATCCATAATAGCTTGACTAGTTGGACGGTCCAGATATGGTGACCGTGGAGACAAGTCTAGTCTTGTGAGTGGATAAATAATAATGGGACCCAATTTTAATTGGACGATAAATTTGAAAAGCGTTAGACGGTCCAAATCCAACAACCGAATGTCCATCTCTCAGCCGACAGGATTGTCTTAATCAATCTGATTTTAGTGGATCTCACCAATCAATGGTGTGTTCCACTGTTT
Source organism: Magnolia changhungtana (assembly GCA_030180095.1). Taxonomy (NCBI): domain Eukaryota; kingdom Viridiplantae; phylum Streptophyta; class Magnoliopsida; order Magnoliales; family Magnoliaceae; genus Magnolia; species Magnolia changhungtana. The sequence goes on from JASAUF010000076.1 coordinate 2,326,344, forward strand.
GGACGGTTGGGATCTGAGATTTCTGTCACTTTTAGTGCAACGCCAGCCATCATTCCCTTGCGAATTATGGGCACCGTGCTTCAGCAGGATTCTTTAGCAATCTAAACCGTTCGATCTGATGGGCCTTTCAGTGGATGGAGGATGCACCAAACATATCTTAAATTTTAAAATCCTGCCCCTTTAATCGATTATACCTACAAAATAAGTGTTTGGAGATAATTATAGCAAAAGTCCACGCTCATTGGAAGAAAGGTCAAGCTTCAAAGGATTCGAATATTCCAATCTGGGAAAAGTCGGGGCATCCCACATCCCTGGTGGGCCATCAGATCAAAGGTTTATGGTGAGAAATGAGCAGATGTCTAGCACCCCAATTAGACACACCAGCTCATCCGATGGTTTTGATCCCGATTGCCAGGTGCCACAGCGTCGATGGACCATCATGGATGGCATTAGACAGACGGCCCAGATCATCATACCATTGCACGATCCTAGCCCAGTGATATTTTAGTATTTCTTCAAGGACAAAAGCATGCCAATCTCCATTTGAATCTTTGCATTGGTTAATCTAGATTAGCCAATCCAAACATTCACTTCGAACTCTGTTTGGGTGGTTGGGATTGGATAAGCCCATGGATTAGGATTAGTGAGTCAGTCTACCATATCCCATTGCTGGAAAGTGGAAATGGGAAGTCTGTGGATGTAACAAGTCCCATTGAGGACAGGGCATCCAGGTAGCCAACTTGCTCAATGTTTATGAAATAAAGTCAACTAATATTCAAAAAGCTTAAAAAAGGCAACAATGGATATTTATTATAAAAATGTGAAATAGGGATGAAAAAAACTGTTTTGTACTTTTGCTATATTTGCCAAATATGCCGTTGGGGATTGCTCATGTGTTGTTCAATCAGACATGTGGCCTCACATTTAATGAATGGCCTGTATTTGTCAAAGGTGCGCGATTAACTTAGTGCCAGGTGTGCTAAGTTGAACTCAAACTCAAATCAATTAAATGCTTGTGATCTTATACACCGAATTAGTTGGATTATGATCAAACCTATGAAAGTTAATCTGATTGTTCAACCATCAATGTTATGGTAATCAAGTGATTTTAAAAAATGAAGGATTAATTCTTCTAAATGGGATATTTTTACCTTACACTTTCTTCCATCCATTACTCAAGTTGTAGACTAAGTGAAGATAACCTTGTTTTAACACTGAGGTCTTGGTGTCGATCTCCAAGTGAGGTGTGGCTAACAATGGGATGTGTACTAACAAGCTAAAAAAAGTTTTTATTTTTTTTTTTCTTCCAATATTGATAGCATTCCAGGTTTCTCAGTAATGAGATAATGGATGAATAAGATTAAAAATTAAGACTAAATCGCCGATTTCATTGATTTGCATATAAGATAGTATAATCAGCAAAATAAAATTAAACTAAGTGGAGAAAAATAAAGAAAATTACCTATAATCGTCTATGTGGACATAACAACTGAGGTGTGCAATCTTTAAGACGTGACTCGTGTGATCCACCAAGTAAGAATCCAATGATCGATGAGATCAAACGACGAAGATCATGAATATTTAATCTACTCATAAGGTGTATTGTAACGATGGTGTTGGATACTAGTAGATTAAGTTAAACTAAAAATTCTGAACTTGTTGCAGTGTGGCTAGATAGAAGTGAAATATTTAGGCTAAAACTAAGATAAATAGTGTTGTAGCGTGGCTGGATAGAAGTGGAATATTTAGGCTAAAACTAAAATAAATAGTGTTGCATTGTAAAAATTGATTAATTGTGTGTGGCAAGAGTTCAAAGCTATCAATTGAGTACTACTTTTATAGACTTAGAAATGCGATAGTTGGGTTGAGATTTCCTTGTCAATCCTCAAAGATGACTCGGTCTTGTCCCAACATAATTCAAATTCTTTATGTCATTATAATTGGATCTCATTCTAATTTCATATGAATTTGTCTTCTAAACTTTCGTAGTCTCCTAGAAGACATTGATCATCTCTAAAAAGTTTCATGCTTTCGCATGATTGTGTTAGACGACCTTGTTGTGCATATTTTGGATTTGGAGATATCTAGCATCAATGGGTCTTTATGTACCTTGCTATGTACACTGTTGGTTTCACGTGTCCTTCACGTAGTTTCTCTTTCTATGAAGACGGATATACGTACTGTTAGTACACATTTGTTTGTCACTCACATGATTCTATATGTCATAAAATCAATTAGGCCCTTGTAAGTTAAAAACCAAAAACACAAAAAGATGTGGAACATCAAGGAGCAAAGGGTATATATATATATATATATATATATATATATATATATAGGGAAAAGGTACTATGCGCTCGAGCGTAAAGCGGTTGTCCGTGAGGTCGAGCTGGTGTGGGCCCCACCGTGATGCCGTTCGAAAATCCACACCGTCCACCAGATGCACCATTCCAGAGGGGGCCCACACGGCTGAAAATCAAGTCAATCTGTACTTTTGTGGGCCACACCACGTACAGAAGTTGAGAGGGGTCGTGCACCATTGAAACATTCAAAACCATTGTTGGGGACCTTTCGAGACGTTTTTTTGATGATCAACACCGTCCATCATTTGTGTCCCACTTGAATATAATTTTAGACCAAGTTTCAGGTGGTATCCACAACTCAAGTGGGGCCCACCAAGTGTATTTACATATTTTTGCGTGTATACTTATGTTTGTCGATGGTATGGCCCACCTAAGTTACATGGACGGCTGATTTTGGGCCGTGTGGGCCCACCCTGGGCTCGTGCATCTGGTGGACGGTGTGGATCTTCGAACGGCATCACGGTGGGGCCCACACAGCTCGACCTCACGGACGACCGCTTTACGCTCGAGCGCATAGTACCTTTTCCCATATATATATATATATATATATATATATATATATATATATATATATATATATATATATATATATATATATATATAAGGTGTTTTATTAATTCTAACCCTTAACAAAAAATAATCCTTGAACCTCTATATGATCCGAACTTATAGGTAAATCTTGTTGATCATCCATTACCTTTAAAAGCTTAACTGGAACATGATAAGTAAAACTAGAAAGCGTGTTAAGCTGCTGTGAAATCATATGCCCAAAGCAGCTGTTTTCGAGTGCTTCTCCATCCAATTGACAAGTTGTCGATGGGTCTCAAAATTGAAGAACCACTTTATCCTATCAATAAATGTATTTAGAAACCAACAAAGATCATTTTAAATTTTCTCGATGTGATCGACATGAACCCCAAACTTCATTTAGGATTCGAAGAGTCCCACAATCCAAATGTTCCCTTAGAACTCAAGCTTGGGCCCATTCAGGTTGGAGCTAAGAAGACAGATGGACAAGGCAATCTAACCTTCCATCCAAACCCTGAAATGGAAGACAGATGGACAAGGCAATCCTAATCATCCATCCAATGGTGACCCTCAAATGGATGCTCAGGGATCCAAATTCAACAAGTAGACTCAGATGGTTAACTTGTCAAATCAATGTGATTTTCAGGCTATCCACAGTGGGGCCCACAAATTGATGATCTTGGTCCCATGCATGTAAGCAGCTGCGGAAAGAGTCCACAATTTAATCAATGGATATGATATTTACACCCACAACTATTGAAAGAGACGCCCCATCTCTATACCTTTAGAAATATGATAGAAAGATGGACCGTCGGTGTACTTAACGTAGGAAATGGAGGAGTGGACTCATCAACTAGGGAGCGTGTAGGTATCAATTCCTTTAATAAAGAAAATAGCTTTCATACTCTGGTACAGTGCAATAGATCATACACAGGCGCTTACAAATTACTTCGAAATTGCGTACTATACACAAGTAATTCAAATAGATTATAGGTACAATTTGCATGCATCGTTAACCAAAATTAAGATTATTTTATTCTCCAACTATAGGATTAGTGGACATTGGACGGTTGAAAATGAAAAATGCCCAATTATTCTATTTCAACAAACTATTGTCCATAAATCAAAGGTTAGGATTTAGGATAGTTACTTAGCGACAGGGTGGATTCCAAAATTTGGTTGGCTTAATTGATTTACTGTATACCACGTGTATAGTTTCTGAGTGCCTGTGCATCAAGCGTCATATGCTGCAGAGTATCAAATAAGTCCTTTGTAATGGAGGGTAACAAATCTTATGAAGGTAGACGAGTATAGGATATCAGCCGAAAAGTCTCACTCTCTCATTGTATCCTTTTCCAAAGTTTTTAGGAAATTTTACGGAAAAAAAAAAAAAAAAAAACTGCCTCCTTAATTTAGAATATTTTATATCTAATATCTTTTTCAAAATTGTTTTAAAAAAACTACCTCATTAATTTAAATAATTATCAATTAAATACTTCCCATTAGGTTTCTTAGTAAAAGTTAGGGTCCACCATGAAAGCAAAGGGCCCCGCCATGATTCGGGCAGACCATATGATTAGAAACAGTGCATGGGGCAACACACCCTCCAAATCATATCCGATGGTGTGGCTCAGCTGAATCACAGGTGGGCCTTATTTTTGTGCCCCAGGCCTGATAAATTTTGGTGTTGCAACTAAGAGTTCGAGTAGATTTCATATAATCATCAGGGTAAGCCATATAAAAATCAAGAGTGGACATGTCTCTCCTAACTGTTTCCTTCGATGACCCACCTGAATCATAGGTTCAGCTTGATTGATTTTGCCTTAAGCCTAATGTACAATTACCCATTTAATGGTGGGAGTAGATTTCACATACACATTACTAGGGTTGTACATTAGGCTTAGGGTTGTACTTAACAAGCTAACAAAAAAAAAAGTGTTGTACATGAGCTACTCTGGGTCAAAAAGTTCGCTCGGCTCGGCTCGATCTAGCTCGGCTTGAACAATGACTCGAGGCGAGCTAAGCTTCAAATAACTCAGCTCACGTTGAAAATGAGCTGCCGAGTTCAATCATAATGGCTCTTGACTCGACTTGACTTGAACTCAGCTCGGCTCGATATATATATATATATATATATATATATATATATATATATATATATATATATATATATATACATGCGGAAACGCTCACCTGCGAACCAGTTCGTACGTACTACGTACGAAGTTTTTTGAGAAGCCATCATACGTGATGGGGATCCAAAATCTGAACTGTTCATGTGAAGAAGCACCTCGTGAAACCCCTTGGGCCCAAGTTTTACTTTGATCTAAAACTTTAATGGGCCATGAAAAATGAAAATAGTTTATTCCCTTGATTTGCATTTCTCTTTTCTATGGCCCACCAGAATTTTAGAACGGGGTGAAACTTTGTAACATGAGGTTTCATGGGATTCCGCATCACATGGACCGTTCAGATTAGACACCCATGACACCTGTGCAAAGGTGTGCACGTGCGTAGGTGCGCAAGGGAGCATGACTCTATAGATATATATATATATAGGGAAAAGGTACTATGCGCTCGAGCGTAAAGCGGTCGTCCATGAGGTCGAGTTGGGTGGGCCCCACCGTGATGTCGTTCGAAGATCCACACCGTCCACCAGATGCACGAGCCCAAGGTGGGCCCCCACGGTCCAAAATCAACCGTTCACGTAACTCAGGTGGGCCATACCATCGAAAAACATAAGTATGCATGTAAAAACATGTAAAAGCACTTGGTGGGCCCCACCTAAGTTGTGGATACCACCTGAAACTTGGTCTAAAATTTCATCCAAGTGGGACACACATGATGGACGGTGTTGATCATAAAAACACGTCTCGAAAGGTCCCCACAAATGGTTTTGAATGTTTCAATGGTGCACAGCCCCTCTCAACTTCTGTACGTGGTGTGGCCCACAAAAGTCATGGATTGACTTTATTTTCAGCCGTGTGGGCCTCCTATGGAATGGTGCATCTGACTGAGGGGGTAGATCTTCTAACGGCATCATGGTGGGGCCCACATCAGCTCGACCTCACGGACGACCGCTTTACACTCGAGCGTATAGTACCTTTTCCCATATATATATATATATATATATATATATATATCTTATATATATATATATATATAAGTTAAAACTTAAATCTTACTATACCCGTTCGTCCCTTAAAACTTAAATCCTACTATACCCGACTGTCCATTTCTTACCATTTCCCATCCTTACTCAACTTACACCACCTAAGCTCCTCTCTCTCTCTCTCTCAACACCAACAACAAGGTGCCTATACATATATATATATATATATATATATACATATATATATATATATATATATATATATATATATATACATATAGATATAGAGAGAGAGAGAGCAGTGGTCTCCTACGAACCGTACCGCATGAGATTTCGTGCGCACTAAGGCCGGCTTACTTAGACAGCAGGTTGAGGGTGGATTTCACTGTGATTCGTTTGTGACATCCATTCCAACCATTATCTGCCTTGTTAAAATTCATGCACGGTAATGAAAAATTTATACGTATGTACTATTGATGTGACCACACCACATGAAAATGTAGTTATTGAACGCCCACCATTAAAAGAATTTTAAGGGCTACAAAAATTTTAGAATAAGTTGATATTTGTGTTTCCCTTCATCCAAGTCTGTATGACATAATCAATAAGGTGGATATCAAATAAACGTTATAGTGGACCTTAGGAAGTTTTTAATAGCTGACGTTTAATCACCATTGTTAATTTTCTGTGGTGTGGTCCACCTTAGATTGGATCTAACTCATTTTTTGAGCTCATGTCATAAAATGAGCTAGCAAAGTGGATAGACTTAGATAAAACACATGGATCATTGTGCCGGCCATGAGCTAGCACAACCAATAACAAGGTCCGTATTGGCGAAATTGGATTGCGTACTGAGTTACTCAGTACACTCTTATTTTACTGATAAACTCATTTGGAACCACCTTGAATGTATGTGGTCTATCCATGTCTGAAGCATATCCAAAGATCAGGTGGATCATACCACAGGAAACGGTGGGTATAATGATTTCCACTGTTGAAACCTTTCTAGATCCCACGGTGATGTTTATTTGTCATCCAACCTGATAGTAAGATCTTAAAGACATGGATGAAGGGAAAAAAAAAAAAACAACTATAAGCTTGATCCAAAACTTACGTGGCCCTTTACAATTTTTAATGGTAGACGTTCACATGCATAATGGAATCCACGTCCTGCTAGTCCTGTCATCCTATGCCAATAGGATGTGTTGGAGATGCCCACCTCGATGTGTATGTGAAATCCACTCCAGCCATGAGGTGGGTGATAAAAAATTATCAATAGGGATCAAACATCAGCATGATCCGTAATTTAGGTAGGGCACATTATTAGAAATAATGTGGGAGGATGCTTATCATCCAAATTAATTCATTTGTTGTAGCCCACATAAATTATATATGTGCCTAATTTTTTTTTTTTATAACCATACATGAATATTCATGAGATAGGAAATGGTTGGAGTGCATCACGGTGGGGCCCTTTAAAAATTCAACGGTAAGTATTCCCTTCTCCCACTTTTTCCTTTATTGTGGCTCACCTAAATCATTAGTCTAACTGGGTTTTGAATTATATAGCTAAATTTTATCACAGACCTTGTGGTCATAGTGGATTTCACGAAATCATTGTGTTGGGCCCACCCTAGCCTACAAGCTAGTAAGCTGGCCTCGATGTGCATGAAGTCTCTTATGGCTTATGTGAATGCCTTAGTGCGCACGTAGAAATTAGTGCGCATTTGTTGTAAATCTCTATATATATATATATATATATTATAGGAGATATATATATATATATATATATATATATATATATATATATATATATATATAAGGTATATATGGAAAAGGTACTATGCGTAAAGCGTAGTCAGTCCGTGAGGTCGAGCTGGGTGGGCCCCATCGTGATGCCTTTCGAACATCAACACCGTCTACCAGATGCACCATTCCATAGTAGGCCTGGACGGCCCAAAATCAGGTCAATCCGTGACTTTAGTGGGCCGCACCAGATACAGAAGTGCAGAGCGGCCGTGCACCATTAAAACATTCATAACCACTTTTAAGGGCCCACCGAGATGTGTTTTGCAAATCCATCCCATCCATTATGTATGTCCCACTTGAATGAGGGTTCAGACCAAGTTTCAGGTGCATGGAAAACTCAGGTGGGTCCCACCAGTGCTTTTATATGTTTTTGGCATATATACTAATGGTTTTAGATGGTGTGGCCCACCTGAGTCACGGATTGACCTGATTTTGGGCCGTCCAGGCCCACCATGGAATGGTACATCTGGTGGACGGTGTTGATGTTCGAAAGACATCACGGTGGGGCCCACCCAGCTCGACCTCACTGACGACTGCTTTACGCTCGAGCGCATAGTACCTTTTCCCTATATATATATATATATTGAATATTTGATTTGGGAGTTTGGTCAAGTGCGGGTGGGTCGGGTACGGGTTGGATCAGGTCATTGGGTTGAGTCGAGTGCAGGTTGGGAGCAGGCTCGACTCGATTCGAGGTGAGCTCGACTTAAAAAGTTTGGCAAACAAGCTACACTCGAGGAGAGCACGGACGCGTCAAGCCAATCTTCGGCCACCTTGACTGTACTCGGTTTAATGTACAGCCCTACACATTACTATGTGCCCCTTGAAAAATCAAAGGTGGGCGTACGTCTCAAAATGTTCCCAAAAGTACACTGATATATTAAGGGAATTTTACACAATTCCCCCCCTTGATTTTTAGCATGGCCCACCGTGATGTGTATGTGAGATCCGCTTGAGCTGCCCATGGCCAAAAATCAAGTAGGCTAAACCAAAGGAACCAATTGGGAGCGAGAAGTTCACCCTTATTTTTCACAGGTCCACCATTATAATTATATGAGATAAGCTCCAACAGTTGGATATAAAACCAAAATTTGGACCCAAGGCTCAAAATTCAAGCCCATCCATCATTAGGTGGTCCGCACCAAAGGAAACATTTGGAGGGTGAGCATGACCTGTACAATGTTTCCAATCTGCCTCAATGTGAAACATTACAATGGGGCCCACCCCAGCTGCCAAACCCCTTTGATCAACCACAACTTCCATCAACCAAAGGTCCCCAAGGACATAACTAATCAGGTAGGTTGTTGAAAACTTTTTTTTAAAAAGGCATAGAAGTGTGAATTCCATATTAAGTAGGTAGTGTTTTTTTTTTTTTTTTTTGGTAAAAATCTCAAGTTTTTAACGGAGCAGGGTGATGGAGATATGGGTCCCACCAAAACTGCTGATTATGAATGGCTATTATTAATCTACATATGGGCAGGGAAAGAGAGAGGAAACATGCCACATCAATGCAAGCGACACACGAAAAGAAGCCAAAGACACATGCACATGCACCCCCTTTCATTTATTTAAACGATATTCAACGCCACGGCCGAGAAATGTGGGACACAAGTACACATGACGAGCACCCCCATCCCTCATGTCACGTGCTCTTCCATGTGTATATTTTCATGCCTCACACGTGCAAAAGGACTCGCACGTGCGATACTCGAACCCCACATCAGATAATCCTACAAGCCAGGCTTATATGGTCCTCAGGTGACCCACGCCCGTTGAAAACAACTGAACGGCTAAGATAAATCGTCCAATGGTCCGGATCCTGTATACAAGAACGACTCATCCGATGATTGTACCTGACTGATTTTTATTTATTTATTTGAGGCATGGGGTTGACACAGTAAGGATCTCCTGACCAAGAGCTCCAATTCAGAACACGTGTGACTCGAATCCACGTGTGGGGCAAATGCACTTTCAAAGTGCTGCACGAATGACTGCAACTCAACATTTCCTCAAAACGAGGCCATGGTTCAGTGATCCAAACCGTATCTTCGAAGAACACCCGCGATAGCACATCCACCAGAACTCCCAAAGATGGAAAATAATCTTAACCAATCAATAGGTAGCCCACAAATGGACGGTTGAAATGTAGCAACGGTTCACATTCAACCCAACAAAGGTGAAATATACTGTATATACGATCTCCCAATGGGGGATTTTTTTTCTTTATATAGGGTAAGGGTCGATCAGGCAATTTTTGGAACATGGGTCACCTACAGTGAGGCCCACCATATCATTTAGTATCATTTAAAACTCGGGCCCCACTGGTACAAAACGTAAACCGTTAAATGTACAAACTATTTTCCAATTTGGTTTTCGCATAAATGGGGTCACTAGACAATCATCCAGACCATTGATGTGATAGACCCTAAGCTAGATGGAGAATGCCCTAAAAATCTTATTGATGCGATGATTCAAACCCTCCGTTCAGAGGTCTGCCAATAGACGGTTGAGAACTGATATATCATATGTACGACAGAGCCCAACAACTGGATGGCTAGGATCTTCTAAACTGGGATACAATTAAGCATGAGCCATTTATGACAGGCTTCACCATGAGAAACCTTTTATACCGTGCACACATAATAACTCCTGGATGGAAGGCATCCATTCTCACTTTCTCAGGCATTGAAGGATCTTGATGTAACAGGACATGTATCACCTCCTACTGGGCCCAAATTTCGGTGATCCAGACCATTGACCTGATGCGTGACACATGGATGGACTGCACCCAAAAAAGAAATTCCAGATTAACAGCGGCTAGACCTGGATAATCTCCCAATCTGCCCTCTCTGTACAAGCAGGACCCATGGTTCGATGATCTAGACCATTGATCCGATGTGCAACGCAGTGGATGGGGTGCAACAAAAATCATACAGATTAGAAAACACCTAAGGGTTAATATCTAATCAGGGAGACTTGGGGGCATATACCACAGCCAGTGGGCTATTCGGAACGGCGATCTGATCCACGACTGTATGAACTGGCACAGTACATATTGATGAATTTGTGCATCTGTACAACCAGCGTTCGAGAAATCCAAGTTGTTTGATATTTCCACTTTTATTATAAAAACAAGCATAGAAAAAATAAAATACCAACGATTCTTCTGGTACTTATCCATCGAAACAGATCACGATCGCCATCGCGATCAATGTATGCCTACGACTGAACAAAACCACAAACCGTCTGGACCGATTTCACAAGGAATGACAAAACATTGCTGTAAAATCATAACCGATGCTACTGTTAGGAACATGACTACCATGGAATATGAAGTCAGCCCCAATTGGATAAGTGGAGAAGAGAACGTACTCAAGTGAAAAACTATGAAAGGGTTCACATGCTTGTGAAAGTCTGCACGGCCGCAGAATTTTACGGTATATGAGACCTTCGCAAAAATTCGATGATGAATGAAATAGGTCCAACGGTCTACCTAACTACTGCAGGAGCAGATAGGTTTAATTACCCCTCTAATTCTATGGTGAAGATAACCCCGGGTTAGAAGCTATAGCACGGAATAGATGGATAAGTACACACTTGAAGACTTATCCACTAAAAGTATCGAGTTTTTGAGAGATTTTTTTTATAGGCTTTTTATATGTAGGTGTGTTCAGACAAGACTAAGAATCTCGTAAGATGGTCTCTGATGATTTTTATCACGAGAAAAAAATTGGCTTTTACCAATATCTTTTATTTTAAAGTTCAAGAAAAATCAATCTTTAGTCATTATCAACAGTTGTAAGTCATTAGCTGCTAGTAAAATATCGTCTACATATAAAGATAATATCAGAAAAGATTTTCCACACTGTTTCATGTATATACAATGATCTTCTTCACTAATTGCGAACCAAAAGTGGTGATGACTAAGTGAAACCTTATGCACCATTGTTTTAAAGATTGCTTCATTAAATAAATAGATTTTAACAACTTGCAAACTTTCTTTGAATGCTTTTTGTCTAGATAACAAATAGGTTGTTGCATATATATCTCTTCATTCAAATCACTATTCAAGAATGTGATCTTTACATCAATTTGATATAACTTAAGTCTAAACTTGCGACAATGGATAAGATTATGTGGATTAAGAAGAAATTTACAATAGGTAAAAAAGTATAATCATAATCAACACCTTTTTATATATATATATATATATATATATATATATATATATATATATATATGGGAAAAGGTACTAGCGCTCGAGCGTAAAGCAGTCATCCATGAGGTCGAGCTGGGGTGGGCCCCACCGTGATTCCTTTCGAAGATCCACACCGTTCACCAGATGCACCGTCCTATTTTGGGCCTAGACGGCCCAAAATCTTCCGTCCACCGTGATCAGGTGAGCCATACCATCTGAAAACATAAGTATACAAGCAAAAAAATGTAAAAGCACTTGGTGGGCCCCACCTGAGATGTGGATACCACCTAAAAAGTGGTTTAAAATTACTTTCAAGTAGGACACACATGATGGACGGTTTTGATCATGAAGAAACCTCTCGAAAGGCCCCCACAACTGGTTTTGAATGTTTCAATGGTGCACGGCCCTACTCCACTTTTATATGTGGTGTGGCCCACAAAAGTCACGTATTGAGGTGATTTTCAGCCGTGTGGGCCCCACTTGGGATGGTGCATCTGACTGAGGGGGTAGATGTTCGAACGGCATCACGGTGGGCCCCACACCAACTCGACCTCATGGATAATAGTATGCGCTTCGAAAGCGCATAGTACTTTTTCTCTATATATATATATATATATATATATATATATATATATATATATATATATATATATATATATATATATATATATATATATAAAACCTTTAGCAATCAACTGTGTTTTATACTTGTCTATTATATCATTTACTTTTCTTATGATATTGAGTACCCACTTATCCATCGCTTTGTGATTAGAAAACAAATTTATAGGTTCTTATATTTTATTTTTCTCCATCGAGACGATCTTTTCATCCATACTCCCACTATCTTGATTAATTATAAATGCATTTTCATTTTGAGAAATAGAACTCCCACTCTCTTAAGATACATCAGAACTTTTAAAAAATTCTATTGTAACATTTTGCTTCTTTTGGCTGGTATCTATCTTTGACGAAAATCACATTCCGAGATTCTATCTTGGTCCATCCTCCACAGTTCTCATAAATTATAACGTATCCATTTGAGTGCATGAGGTATTTGATTAATACACACTCAATGATTTTACTTTCAAATTTACTTCTATATAGAGTATGCAACAAAACATATCCTAAAGATTCTTAAGGGCATAGGTCAACAAAAGAAGAAATCCTCACATTCTACATCTTATATTGGGGTTTTAGGAATGGATTTAGACGAGACTCTATCAAAGAAGTAGATGGCTATTAGTAGCGCCTCTCCAAAATGTGGTAGAGAGATTGACATGTGTTATTATCGATCTAATCATATCCAATAGCATCATGTTCCTTCTCTCTGCAACTCCAATTTGCTATGGAGTTTAAGCCATTGTGTACTACCAGATGATACCAACATTTTCAGTGTTATTTAAATATTTCATGTGTATACTCACCACCTCTATTAAATTAAAGGATTTTAATATTTTTTTCAAGCTGATTTTCAACTTTAACTCTATATTTGATAAAACAATTAAAAGTCTCGGATTTGTGTGAGATGAAATACATATATCCATAATGCGAGTAATCATTACTGAATTTGACGAAGTATAAGTGATGAAGTATTGAGATTCATGGCAATCACTTATAGATGGTGATGGTAGCCATGGCTGCCACTGCTGCGACTTTACAAAGAAAGGAGAGGATCAGAGAGGGAGGAGAGCAAGCATTTGAGAAAGGGGGTGTTTCCATCGGGTGCTCTCGTAGCCACAGCTGGTGGCGAACATGGCTGTTGCCACTATGGCTGGCGGCTGTGGAGCAGAGAGGTATCCTGCTAGGGCAATTGATAGTTATTTCTAGACAATGCCTTAATTTAATATTGCTAAAAATTTCCTAGTCTTTTATATTATTTTCAAATAATTCCAATCTCATGAATATTTCCAAACAACACCCTATTTTTTAATAATACTAAAAGGGTCTTTATCTTTTAGATTATTTTGAAATAATTTCTATCTTTTGAATATTTGCAAACAAAACCCATCTTATAAATATTTCTAAATAGGCCCTATCTTCTTAATAGTTTAAAATAGTGCCCAATCTTTCAATTATTTTCAAATAAGTGCTATCTTTTGATTAGCTTATTTCCAAATACCCATCTTTTTATTTATTTTCAAATAAGCGCTATCTTTTGATTAGCTTATTTCCAAATACACATCTTTTTAATTATTTTCAAATAACACCTTATGTTTTGAATATTATTAAAAAAGATATATCTTTAAGATTATTTCTAAAATAAGCCTTTTTAATGTTTCCAAATAATGCCCTTTTTAAAATATTTCTAAATAGGCCCAATCTTTTGAATATTTTCAAATAATGCCCCATCTTTTGAATTTTTTAAAAATAAGCCCTATCTTTAAAATATTTTTAAACAGTGCCAAAATCTTTTGAATATTTTAAACTAGCATCCCACCTTTCTATTTCACTGAAATACTACTGTAGAGTCTCAAATCTATTCCACATTTTTTTTTAGGACTACATCATCCTTTATAGGGCTATCTACAGGCCCGGCCTGAGTTGGCTTTGCCCGGATTTTGAACTGTTCGGCCCAGGCCTATTCAAAATTCTGATTTTTGGCCCAGCCCATTGAGAACCCTAATCAATGGAGAAAGTGATAATCAATCTCTATATACTTAGTCAAGCATGAGGTGTTATTTAAACACCCCACACCATCTTTGGTGTGTGTGTTGGGGGACCCAATTTCTCTCTATCTGGATTCCCCCCCTCCTCCCAATTTATCTTTTATGTTTCAATGCACTCGGTCCATCAGGTGATTACCTTTATTTTAACCGTATGTACAATCCAGGTAAAAGCTCTGATGGGCCACACCAATGAAAACCATGTAAAAGGGCTCCTAAAACCTCTAAGTTCATACGGTGTGGCCCTTTTGATATTTGGATCAGGTTGATCTTCTTCTTGTTTTTTTTTTTTTTTGGGTACTTTTTACTTCATCTTGGTCAGTTACATTTAATAAACGGTTTCGATCGAAGATACACACCACTTGTGGGACTCATGATCTAAGATGAGCTAGAAAACCCAATGGACAGTAGATGTCATATGGACTTTACAGTGGCCCAACGAAAGCATGGAGAGATTTAGCTTTGCATGTAGCTACACTGCGCTACTGTTCGCGGGGTTAGTGTATCAGGCCCTTGTCATAAAATTCAGGCCCGCTTTTTCATCAAGCCGAGCTTGGATCATGTACAACCCAGCTCGAATCTGACCCAATCCCCTGTTACCACTTGCACAGGCAATTTATAATATGAAAGAAACTCTCAAGCACTCACTGAGAAATCTGTGATCAATTGGGCCTATGTTGAACACTGCAGGCTGGGCTTGAATAGAGCTCGGCTTCCTTGACACCCCCAAATAGAGAGACTTCTATCCCATCGAGTGCATGTGAGATCTGTTAGCCATTCATAAATAACAAAATATAAGTATGTTCTAATAGAGAAGTTGATTTTTGTGATTGAACGGCCACCAATAAAAATTTCATGTGGGCCATAAAAGTTCTGCATCAAGCTATTACTTGTGTTTTCCCTTCATCCAAGTCTATATGACCTAATCAACAGGTTGGATGGCAAACAAACATTACCCAATTTGCACAAAAGTATAGATTTACAAGAAAAGGATTGTACCCATTTTATAAACGGGCATAAAGAATAGGACTTGAGCCCATCCCAGTTTTTGGAATGGGTGTGGAAATTGGACCCTGTCTCATTTAAATCGGGTTAGTCACTCAAGTCTCATAGGTCCGGGTATCCAATGACAGCCCTACCAACAATAAATACCAGCTCGACAACCAAATTTCTCCATCTGTTGCATTATTATTATTATTATTTTTCCATCAATTTCTCCAGCTCATGGTTTAGAATGTGATCTCAAAAGGGAGGAAAATAAAAAACTCATGTGGGCCACACCACAAGAAATAGAGGTGACTGAATGCCCATAATTTAAATGTTATTGGGCCCACCATGAGATTCATACGCCATCCAACTTGTTCAAGGTGATTCCTAGTTTCCTTCCATGCTAAAGGGTAGACACAAATATCAACCTGATCCAAAACATTTGTGGGCCGGACAGCCTAATCCCCATGATTTCTTATGATGTGGCCCACTTGATGTTTTGGATCCGCCTCATTTTTGGGATTGCAGCCTAACAGGATCTGCAGAAACTGGGATGAGTGGATGTCACGCGACATCATGGAAGGCCATCCTGATATGGATGTCAATCATATGTTTTAAATAGATACATATACTTAGATTTATTTGGTCGGGATTCACATACGTGTGGGATTTGCAAAATTCTCTCTCAACAAACGTGATTAAATCTTCTCTCAAATGATATTTTCAGCAACTACGGGATCTCGATTAACTTCCAAAATTCTATTAATTCAAATCTTGAAACAATTCCTAAAAGATCTCTAATAAATATTCTAACAAACCCCATAAAAATTTACATATATATATATATATATATATATATATATATAGGAAAACGCTCACCTGCGAACCAGTTCGTACTTTTTTGACAACCCATCATACGTGATGAATCTCGCAAATCTGAACCGTCCACATGAAGCAGAACCTCATGAAACCTTATAATATAAAATTTTACTTTGATCCGAAACTTTGGTGGACTGTGAAAAATGTAAACAGTTTCTTTCCTTGATTTGAATTTCTCTTTGCTATGGACGGTATGGATAAAAGTTTTAGATAAAAGTGAAACTTGGTCCTGGGGGGTTTCACTAGGTGCTGCTTCACATGAACGGTTCAGATGCGAGATTCATCACGTATGATGGGTTGTCAAAAAGTTCGTATACTATACGAATAGGTGATATATATATATATATATATATATATATATATATATATATATATATATATAAACACACTATTCTAACCATCGGCACCATTCAATGGCCACCGATAACTAAACCATCCTGATATGGATACCAAACACATGTTTTAAATAGGAACGTATACTTAGATTTATGTGGCTGGGCTTCACATACGTGTGGGATTTGCAAAATTCTCTCTCAACAAACATGATTAAATCCTCTCTCAAATGATATTTTCAGCAATTATGGCTTGGCAATCTAATCTTTTGATTAACTTCCAAAAATCTATTAATTCAGATCTTGAAACAATTCCTAATAGATTTCTAATAAATATGGCTGTCAATGGGTACCCGGATCCACAGATACCCAATCGGCCCAACCCAATTTTAAAGGGTCCAAGTCCAATATTTTGGACCCATAAAGATATCAGGTCAGGTTTAGGTTCACCTTTTGAACCCAATTAAAAATTGGGTCTACTTGAGTATGGGTCAGGTCCATGCCATGGGTCATGGACCAGGTTACTAGTCAGGTCGGGTCCAGGTTGGGTCGACTTAGTTTTAATAGTACAATATATTAAATGATGAAGAGACCCTATGTCAAAGTGGGACGTGTGTGCACAATCTAATCCATCCACCGGGTGGGCTGAACCACATAAATGCTCTTATTTCCTTGAACCCAACTAAAAACCTAGATCCACAGGCCTGATGGGTACCTAATGGGTACCCAAATTCAATCGGTCTTGGTTTATGTCTTCAAAAATATCCGAAGGCAATGGTAGTGCTATCAATGGATACTCAAAGTCAAAGGTACCCAATGAACCCAACCTCATTTAAACAAGTTTAGGTTCAATAAATTGGACCCTTTAAAAAATCAGGTTGGGTTCGAATCTAGACCCATTTAAAAAATCCATACTTTTCTTTATTTTATTTCGAGTTTTGGGTTGGTCAATCCAGGTCATCTAGCCCAACCCATTAACCTATGTGGACCGGTAGGGTTCAAGCCAACTTTGACTCATTTTCTTAAACGGACATTTGTCTAGCCTGAACCCAAACTGCCACTCAATTAGCTTGGTCTGCACCCACCTCAAAAGCAGGTTGAGTCAATTGACCCATAGGCCGGACAGAGCTAGGCTAAATCTAGCCTGGGCAAAGTTACAGGCCTGAGCCCAACCTGCTCAAGTTGGAACTCAAAACCCACAAGCCAATTTGGCCTCTTCGTTGCCTAATGCTAGTAAGCAAAGTTCAGAAGGAAATGGTTTCCTTATCTTCATGGATTATTCCATACTTCATCATCTTCATGTTCTTCAATAGTGCCACACTGAGAAAAAAAAAAATGAGTTATGTAATACCAAGAGCATACGTTGGTTACTTAGCATGTACTGATATAGAGAACTGCGTCAACAAAGAAAATAGATGCGCTCATCATTGTGCTTTGACTCATCAACTCCAACTAAATCATTTGGTCCTTATTCCAACAAGACTTGGGATGAGTCTCATGCAACTTGGGGGAGTAATCAATCCTTGGTCTCCATCCCTCATCAATCAAAAGTAAAAAAAATCATGTTTAGTAGCAAAAATGAACCTATGTTGCTATCATTCCCTCAGATGAAAGCGCCACAATGTTTATTTTTCAATTGACCATTGACATATTCTTCAGTTTGCTCATATATCCATCCAGACAAGCTTAGAATACCCGCACAATGATAAAAGCCATGCCAAAAGCCCAACTCTTTTTGTTAATGATAGTGCCTAAATTTTTAAAGAAAAGGAAAGGAGATATGTCATGACCTGTTCAAATTTATCTATGGGACCAAGACCCATTAAAATTGTGCCAGGGCCAACAAGTATCCGAACCCACGAGTCCAGGAACCCATTAACATCCCTAATGCGGGATGACCCAAAAATCTCTTCGATTTAATGTATCAATCCTGTGTGAAGATTTTATTTGTCATCTATCTACCATATAAGGTGAGAAACATTGTATAGATGGTTTGAGTTATTCAAAGTCAACCCAAATTCAAAGCCTAAACTCTCAAACATGTTTAAAAAATAGGCAATTGGAATCATTGATCAGCTACATCGCCCCATCTCAATCCCCTCTACAAAAAGGAACCTCAATACCACTTTCATGTGCAACAGGATTAGGTGCAATTATACATCTCAGTGTTTTTTTGGGTGATCTTTTGTATGTACGGTGAACTTACCACATGATGGACAGATCCGTCGCCAACCTAAAAAGCCAGACACGCAATAGGTTTCAAGAAAATCTAGCCTTATAAACCACCACCAAAGAATATAAACTCAGTAATGGAACCCCCCTTTAGCAAGCAATAAACTATGATGCCAAAATATTGCACTCATTGATGAGTTGGAACAGTTTTGCAGCCTTGAGATCCAACATCCCTGAGATAAAAACAAACCACTAAATATAATAAAATAGTAATAGAAACACAACAGCCACCTATATACGCTTGCCATTTCTTTCATGAAATGTTGCCAACATATTTGGCCAAGGCAATCTTCACAGTTGGACCCATCTTATGGACAGAGCCTGGATCTCGCATCCATGTACCAAAGCATCATGATCAAAGATCAGAGTCATCTCACACTTGAGAAGATCAACATAGCTAATTTGCACAAAAAGATAGATGTACAACAGAAGCATATCTATAGGACAATCTTTTATATTAACCTACCATAGTTTGTGAGGGTACCTTGAGAGAGAGAGAGAGAGAGAGAGAGAGAGAGAGAGAGAGAGAGCACAAAACTCCCACAGAACTATGCAACTCTACATAAGCCCAAATAAAATAATCAGGCCACAGAGAAGATAATAGCATCTTAGAGATACCAAGAAAAGAATAAGAAAACATAAAGTTGGGTTGCAAAACCACATATGGCGGTCATCTGTTTCTCGAGAAAAAAAAAATGGGAGTTCCAAAATTGCCCCCATTAATGGTAATTGCTTCAGTGAAATCCCCATTAATGGTAATTGCTTCAGTGAAATCCCTACCATATTCTTACTAAAACATCAACAACAAATGACAACCTAAAAAAAATCAATTAGCCAAAACAACACCCATATAAAAAAAACTACCAAATCTTCCTAAAAAAGTTTTAGGAACCAACTCTGATGCTAGTAAAAGATGACCTCCCAAAAGCCAATCTTAGAAATGTTCAAGGAACCAACTCAAATGCCAGCAAGGGTGACCTCCCAATGGTCATTCTTAGATATGTTGATCCACAGTCTTGAAAAGGAAACACATTTTTGAGAAGACCCAGTTTAGTGTAAAGGAAAAAAATTCGACATATATAACTTGGCATGAAATATAAAAAAATAAACATAAAAATTAAAAACTATTTCACTCTTGAGGAAAGTGACACCAACCTTCTCAATTTGAAGCTCCTATTGAACTCTACAAGTCTATATCAAACAATCCAAGATGAACAAACTGATTTGAGGGATATCAGAATAAAGGAAATTAAAAGTCAAAGATTACATTGAACCATGAAAGAAAAAACTAACATGATTGCTGTGGTCTACTCCACCCGACTCCATGAAAGAACAAAAATTAGTAATTGCTCGAGCAAAATTTTTTGAATACCATTAAGAAATCAAATCTAAATGATGAAAGATTTAGAAAGACCAACTCTGGCAAGAGGTCCCTAAGAAACTATCCCCTATATAGTATGGAAGTTGGCATCAATGTTTTAAATATCGATGATATCGGCCAATATATGTCATGATATATATCTTGTATCCAACCTGTGCGATATGAAATACATAGGTAGTGCCGATATATCCCTTATGTTCGATTTGGTGAGCATTTTTTCGATCCCCATTTATAAAAAAAAGAAAAAAATTATGTTAAATCAGTGTCAAATGGTTATAAATCCATTGGTTCTTCATGTTTTGCATGAAAAATCAGGGACGTGGAGTTTTGATTTCGATATCCATTGGTTCTTCATGTTCTCCATGTGTTTTTTCAAAATTTTCCTTCAACCAGCTATCAATTGAGACTAACTTCGAAGTATTTAGGAGTATTTGATGAAATGATCATCAAATATACTCTAATTTTAAATTTAGAGTGTAGGTGGTCCGATTTGGGAAAATTTCAAAATTTTCGCAATTTCTCCCAAATTGCTTGCAATATCGCACTCCAAACGTGAAATCAAGCATGTATGACGACTGATCTATTGATTTGTTAAGTCCTTATCAAATTTCAAAAAATAAAAATCATTTTTAATAAAATATTTTTTTTTTCCTAAATTTCTCTTCAACTAGATGTCAATTAAGACTAATTTCAAAGCATTTATGAGTGTTTGATGAAATGACCATCACAAACACTCTAAATATTATGCATTCAATTTGAATGTAGTTGCATTAGTTTAATCAGACAGCGCATAGCTTAGGACCCTATACAAAGGAAACCTGTTATATGCACTTCTTTTTTTAGATGTTATGATTTAAAAGTGTGTATTAAAGGCTTTTTTTTTTTTTTTATAACAATCACTGAAGTTTCATTGAAAAATTCAACCATTTCCCCATTGTTTCCCCAAGTTTCCCGAAAAGTGCAATAAATTACCTTATACAAACAATACATCCCGTTCGATAACTGATATGTATCTGTATCGTAAGGATGCAATACATAATACAATACTCATATTTCGAACACTGGTTGGCATTAGGCTGGGATGAAGCTTTTACAACTAGCAATAGAACACAAACCTGGAGATAACCACAACACAAAATTAAAGGATACAAATTTGTGCTCATTGATGGATAAAGCAAACGAGTTACCAAATTGTATGGGTCAATGGATCGGCCAACTGGATGACTATTGGATAATGCGGGTATGGTATCAACTGCCTATCATGGCAGTTTTTATAAAGTAACTATCAATGAAAATCTAAAAAATAAAATGGGGGATCCCAAATATCTATTTCTTTTTGTTATGGATGTTTTATTTGATGGTATAACAGGCCATTTGTTGTAATCCTTCAAAAAAAAAAAGGCCATTCATTGGTAAGAAAGTTCTGTATGGCGACATCAACTTGACATGTTGAAAGTCGACCAAATAGGCCTAATCAAATACAAATCAAGAATAATTTGGTGGATTGAAGCCCTTTACATTACAATTTCTGCACGGAATTCAATGAATAGAAACAAATTTTGGAAAATATCAAAAGAAGGGATAAACTGTCACTTTTCAATTTTCTTTCTTTCTGTTGTAATTATATGCGCGCAGGCCCTAAGCCAGCAGATAAAACTCACAAAGAAAACTCAATAGAAGCATCACACAATCATACACAAATCACATTTGTAGGGAACCCCTTCGAGACTATATAACACATTGTTACCAATAAATAGAGACAACCAACATAAATGTAGAAGCGAGTTGATCAAAATCTCTCGCAACCAACAATTATAAATGAACCCATTAAAACTCTCACATTTCCTCTTTCAATGAAAATCCATATGAGACCAAAACAAATAAAGCAAGAGGATGGAAAAAGAAACCCCCTCCTATAAATAAGTACTCCCAAAATCTTCAAAGCATTAAAAAGAAAAAGGAAAAAAGAAAAAAGTAAAAAAGATATGATTTGTCTAGATACCTCCGAAACTAAAGAACCAAAAGATACACAAAAAACATGAGGAGAATGATACTGCAAGAGCCAACCCCAGATTTCTCAGTTCCAAAGAAAAATTCAGTAAGTTTTTATCAGTAAGAGACCCAAATAAGCATACACCTAATCACAATAAATGCAGAAAATGGAAAGAGAACGAAAGTTAGAATCCAGACAAACAATCTGTTGATCTAGCATTTGATAGATTTTGACCACCTACTTCTCTGGAACCTTAGAAATAAAAGAGAGAAGATCTTGGCCATCTATTTCTTTGAAATGAAGAATGAAACAAAGTAAACATGCATGGCATTGTAATTTTCTTAAACTATAGTAGTTTGTTGAATGATCCACAGAGCAACTCCAATACAGGAATACCTTATTACATGAATATGAGAATGATACTTCAAGAGCCAACATCGGATTTCTCAATTCTAAACTCCTAAAAGCTCAGCATGTCTGTATCAGAAAGAGACCCAAACAAATATCGAGCTAGTCACAATAATTGAAGCAAATGGAAGGAGAATGAAAGTTGAAAATCTATACAAACAATCCGTCAATCTAGCATTTGATTGATTATGACCTCCACCTACTTCTCTAGAACCTTAGAAAATGAAAAACAAAAAAAGAGTAGATCTTGACCATCTATTTCTCTGAAACCAAGAAAGGAAGAAAGTAGACATACATGGCACTGTACTTTTCTTAAACCATAATACTTTGTTGAATGATCCACAAAAAGCAACTCCAGCACAGGGATATCCTAATACATGAATATGAGAATGATGAGCCAACACCGGATTTCTCAATTCCGAACTCCTAAAAATTCAGCATGTCTGTATTTGCAAGAGACCCAAATAATTATCCAACTAATCACAATAATTGCAGAAAATGGAAGGAGAATGAAAGTTGAGAATTTAGACAAACAATCCACCAATCCAGCATCTGATAGATTGTGACCACCTACTTCTCTAGAACCTTTGAAAATAAATTTTATAAAAAAAAAATAAAAAAGAAAAGAAAAGAAAAGAAAAGAGTAGATCTTGACAATCAATTTCTCTGAAACCAAGAAAGAAACAAAGTAGACATGCATGGCACGGAAATTTTCTTAAACCATAATACTTTGTTGAATGATCCGCAAAGAGCTACTCCAAAACAGGGATACCCTAATACATAATATCAATAAATCATCATGTCCCACAAGTTGTTGGCTCCATGAACTTCCCTAAAGCATGTCAATCGCTACTTATTTGGAAGGATTTTCTTGGATAAGGCCTATACAGAAAGTTATGCCCACAAACTGAAGAACTTAAAATATGAAAGTTGCCCTAGAAAAGAAAGATGATACTTCGGGAGCATACACTGATCTTCTCATGTATTAACTCTCAAAACTCAGCAAATCTGCAGCAGCCAAAAACCAAATAAGCATCTAGCCATTCACAACAACAACAATTGCAGCAAATGGGTGAGAGTAAAATTTGAGAATCAAGACCAAGACCCTGCCTACTAGCATGGATAGATCATGACCGTCTAATTCTATGAAAACATCAAGGACCAAAATTACCCTGCTTCTAGAAGCTTAGAAAACCAAAATAAATAAATAAATAAAATACCTAGCCATTTGGAAGTTGGCATCTTCCACTTGCTTGGATAAAGCTCTTGTAGTGCAAAACCATTTGCAACCTGAAAATCCAAAGAATCAAAGAAAATACAATGTAATGGACCTCCCACTTGAAGTGAACCTTGTTCCCAGTCAATTGCACATTATGCAGCTTTTAAGCATCATTGAACACCTCAGCCTTCCTAAATCATTAACGGGTTTAGGTCCCCTTCTCTGGACCCGTTGAGAATTTGAATTCAGTTCAGGTCTCACCTTTCGGACCTGGATAAGCATCAGGTCTAGTTGACTTTGGTTGGGGTCTATCAGGTCCATGTGATGGACACATGGACTGGGGACCTCGGTTTGGGTTGGGTCCGCTTAGTTTTAACAGTACAATTTATCACCATGCAAAATGTCAAAGTGGCACATATGTGTACTATCTAATCCAAGCCCGAAGGAGCCAAACCCGGCAAGATCCAAACCCAGTTAGCTTGAGTACAGCTACTATAGGAGCAAAATTGAACCCGACCCCTGAACAACCCTACTTAGTTCCTTACTACACCAAAACATGCTCTGCTACATACCTACAAACATGAGTAGAAACATGCCAAACTCGCCCTTTCGGTCTCAGGTCCAGAGCTATACAGGCTTTGACCAGGCCTGTAAATATAGAGGATTGTGAAAATCGGCCTAATTTTGAAGCCCAATTGATAAATGGGTTAAAGTTTTTTTATTGAGACCAGAACCAAGAACGAAGACCGACTGGTTTATCTGATCTTACTAAACAGTTTGGCATGGGCCTAGCTAAGCTCAGGATGAGTTAGACTGCCCATACCCCATCCTCTAAAACTTGTACAAGATGGCTCATGATGGCTAGTGTTAGCACACATGATGTGGGCCTCTTTATCAATGTACAAACAAGAAAGGATGTAAGAAAACCAATGAAAATGTTGTTTCTTATACAAATTACTTCATATGGTTATCGCTGGGTCCAACCCCGCTGCCTGCCATGATATATAACCACAAAAAATTTGGTTTGGACTGGGATGATTCGAGGGGCACCTCATACCTGACTCATATAAGAATCCAATTGGAGTTTTGGACCTAGACCCAACCCATTAAAAATTTGGGTCTGGTCTAGATTAGGTCAAACTCGAAATCATAAGCAGGGGTACCCGAAACCAGGGGTACCCGATGAATTTGACCCACGAACTCGACCTAATTTTAATGCATTCGGGTCCAATAAATTGGACCTGTTGAGAAATCAGGTCAGGGGTCTCTAGACAATGGATTTATCCATACTTTTCTCCTTTATTTTGTTTCAGGTTTCGAGTCGGGTCAAGCCCATGCCTTAATTTACCAATGATATTAATACTGTAGAGCATACAAGCATGTACATATGAAAATGACAAAAACAACTATTAGCATTATAATCAAATAGCAATGACAGCCATTTCAATGATGTGAAGCTAGGGACTAACATCTGTAATCAGATGCTTGAGTTACTTTTTTTTTTTTTTTAAATTTACACACGCACACACACCACCACACACTCACGCCATGGTGGGATTTCACCACCTATGGGTACTCGAACCCTCAACCAGGTGTTGAAACTCCTAAGAGTCCACCACCGGAGTAAGAGTAAGGACCCGATGCTTGAGTTACTTATCAAAGGACGGCGAATACACATTTAAGCTGGTCATTCAGATCAAGTAATGCAGTTTTTAAGCATATCATTGAACACCTCAAGAGAAATCAATTACAAGATGGAGAAACCCCTAATTGCTAGAGTCATATATGACAGTTTAGATCAGGTCGAAGTTGAACCAAAAGCAGCCAGCCCATTAATTCAATGGGTCAATACTGGCCCTTTGACCCAAATCCGACCCGTTTATCACATGGGTTGCATTAGGGTCGGTAGGGCTGTCGATTAGACCTGAAGCAAGGGGTGCCCGATGAATCTGACCAACAACACAACCTAATTTTAATGAATTTATGTCCAATAAATTGGATCCGTTGAGAAATCAGGTCGAATTCAGGTCTAGAAAATGTACTTATCCATACTTTTCTTCTTTATTTTGTTGTGGCTTTCATGTCGGGTCAAGCAGATCACCTGGCACAACCCATTAATAATCTATGTGCAATAGCAATCATTCATATATGTAAATGCAAACTTGATGGATCTGCATTTTTTTTTTATTAGTAGGTGTGGGGACAACTATGGTGTTCATATGACATCTTGCCAATCTAGAACATTGTCCCACCATTAAAAGGCGATGCCCAAAAAATGGGTCAACCAACAGTCAAGAAGAGCACACTGTAGAAAACCATAAACAACTACATTTTCATGGTGGGACGAACATGCATTCATGTGGAGCATCCCATTTTCATGGTGGGACGAACAAGCATTCATGTGGAGCATCCCATTTTCATGGTGGGATGACCTTGCATATGGCATCCCATTTTCATGGTGGGACAACCTTGCTGGACAGGTAGAATGTCATACATACACCATAATGGGCTTCACATGTCGGCAACTTGGGCATACAACTAGTCAAGTGTGTGTGTCCTCGTGCATCGAAAAAAAGCATATCTAAGTCGATGATTATTTCCACAAGGCTGATTAGAATTCAAGGGTAGGAGTAGGAGGTGGACAGGGAAATGCAGCAGCTACGAAGCTTGGTTTTTGAATGTTTCACGCTTTTTTCATCGGAATGAGTTGCTCATTGGTTTTGTCAACTGAAATAAACAAGTAATGGAGGGGATTCAAGGCCATGCCTTAATTTACCAAAAATATTCAAAACGGTAAAGCATTTAAATAACGTTAGTAGATTCTTTCATAACATGTTACTCCTGGAATAAAAGAAAGAGTAAGTATAAAAAGTGTTACGCCCTAAACTCGTAAAACCCGGCTCACAATGTGGACATTTAACCATCATTGCCAATCAATGTGGACATCTAACCAACATCGATCCCTAGGAATGGCCATTTAACAACCAAACTAGTTGTTAGTATTAGAATTTTTATTAAATAGCGTTAATAGATTATTCTGCGACATGTTACTCCGTAATCCTGAAAACAAAAGTAAGTATAAAAACTGTCAACCACAAACTAGGAAACCGGGCTCATAATGCGGACATTCAACCATCATTGCCCCATCAATGTGGACATCTAACCAACATTTCTCCCTAAGAGTGGCCATTTTAACAACTAAATTAGATGTTAGTATTAGAATTTCTATTAAATAGTGTTAGTAAATTCTTCCCCGACTTGTTACTCCTGAGAACAAAAGCAAGTATAATAACTGTTACGCCCCAAACTCGGAAACCGAGCTCACAATGTGAACATTTAACCATCATTGCTCATCAATGTCGACATCTAACCAACATTGCTCCCTACGAGTGACTATTTAACAACTAAACTAGTTGTTAGTATTAGAATTTCTGTTAAATAACGTTAGTAGATTCTTTCACAACATGTTACTCCTGGAATAAAAGAAAGAGTAAGTATAAAAAGTGTTACGCCCTAAACTCGTAAAACCCGGCTCACAATGTGGACATTTAACCATCATTGCCAATCAATGTGGACATCTAACCAACATTGCTCCCTAGGAGTGGCCATTTAACAACCAAACTAGTTGTTAGTATTAGAATTTTTATTAAATAGCGTTAATAGATTCTTCTGCGACATGTTACCCCGTAATCCTGAAAACAAAAGTATGTATAAAAATTGTCAACCACAAACTAGGAAACCGGGCATACAATGTGGACATTTAACCATCATTACCCATCAATGTGGACATCTAACCAACATTGCTCCCAAAGAGTGACCATTTTAACAACTAAATTAGATTTCAGTATTAGAATTTCTATTAAATAGCGTTAGTAAATTCTTCCCCGACTTGTTACTCCTGAGAACAAAAGCAAGTATAAAAATTGTCACGCCCCAAACTCAGAAACCAAGCTCACAATGTAAACTTTTAACCATCATTGCTCATCAATGTCGACATCTAACCAACATTGCTCCCTACGAGTGACTATTTAACAACTAAACTAGATGTTAGTATTAGAATTTCTGTTAAATAATGTTAGTAGATTTTGTCACAACAGGTTACTCCTGGAAAAAAAAAAGAGTAAGTATAAAAAGTGTTACGCCCTAAACTCGTAAAACCTGGCTCACAATGTGGACATTTAACAATCATTGCCAATCAATGTGGACATCTAACCAACATTGCTCCCTAGGAGTGGCCATTTAACAACCAAACTATTTGTTAGTATTAGAATTTTTATTAAATAGTGTTAATAGATTCTTCTGCGACATGTTACTCCGTAATCCTTAAAACAAAAGTATGTATAAAAACTGTCAACGACAAACTAGGAAACCGGGCTCACAATGTGGACATTTAACCATCATTACCCATCAATGTGGACATCTAACCAACATTGCTCCCTAAGAGTGGCCATTTTAACAACTAAATTAGATGTTAGTATTAGAATTTTTATTAAATAGCGTTAGTAAATTCTTCCCCGACTTGTTACTCCTAAGAACAAAAGCAAGTATAAAAACTGTCACGCCCCAAACTCGGAAACTGATCTCACAATGTGAACATTTAACCATCATTACTCATCAATGTCGACATCTAACCAACATTGCTCCCTACGAGTGACTATTTAACAACTAAACTAGATGTTAGTATTCGAATTTCTGTTAAATAACGTTAGTAGATTCCTTCACAACATGTTACTCCTAGGAAAAAAAAAGTGTAAAAAGAGTTACGCCCTAAACCCTTTAAACCCGGCTCACAATGTGAACATTTAACCATCATTGCCAATCAATGTGCACATCTAACCAACATTGCTCCCTAGGAGTGGCCATTTAACAACCAAACTATTTGTTAGTATTAGAATTTTTATTAAATAGCATTAATAGATTCTTCTGCAACATGTTACTCCGTAATCCTGAAAACAAAAGTAAGTATAAAAACTACCAACTACAAACTAGGAAACTGGGCTCACAATGTGGACATTTAACCATCATTACCCATCAATGTGGACATCTAACCAACATTTCTCCCTAAGAGTGGCCATTTTAACAACTAAATTAGATGTTAGTATTAGAATTTCTATTAAATAGCATTAGTAAATTCTTACCAGACTTGTTACTCCTGAGAACAAAAGCAAGTATAAAAACTGTCACGCCCCAAACTCGAAAACCGAGCTCACAATGTGAACATTTAGCCATCATTGCTCATCAATGTCGACATCTAACCAACATTGCTCCCTACGAGTGACTATTTAATAACTAAACTAGATGTTAGTATTAGAATTTCTGCTAAATAACGTTAGTAGATTCTTTCACAACATGTTACTCCTGGAAGGAAAAAAGTAAATATAAAAAGAGTTACATCCTAAACTCTTAAAACCCGGCTCACAATGTGGACATTTAACCATCATTGCCAATAAATGTGGACATCTAACCAACATTGCTCCCTAGGAGTGGCCATTTAACAACCAAACTAGTTGTTAGTATTAGAATTTTTATTAAATAGCGTTAATAGATTCTTCTGCGACATATTACTCCGTAATCCTAAAAACAAAAGTATAAAAACTGTCAACCACAAACAGGGAAACCGGCTCACAATGTGGACATTTAACCATCATTGCCCATCAATGTGGACATCTAACCAACATTGCTCCCTAAGAGTAGCCATTTTAACAACCAAATTAAATGTTAGTATTAGAATTTCTATTAAATAGCGTTAATAAATTCTTCCCCGACTTGTTACTCCTGAGTAGAAAAGCAAGTACAAAAGCTGTCACGCCCCAGACTCATAAAACGAGCTCACAATGTGAACATTTAACCATCATTGCTCATCAATGTCGACATCTAACCAACTTTGCTCCCTAGGAGTGACTATTTAACAACTAAACTAGATGTTAGTATTAGAATTTCTGTTAAATAATGTTAGTAGATTCTTTCACAACATGTTACTCCTGGAAAAAAAAAAAAAAAAAAGATAGTATAAAAAGTGTTATGCCCTAAACTCGAAAAACCCGGCTTACAATGTGGTCATTTAACCATCATTGCTAATCAATGTGGACATCTAACCAACATTACCACCTAGCAGTGGCCATTTAACAACCAAACTAGTTGTTAGTATTAGAATTTTTATTAAATAGCGTTAATAGATTTTTCTGCGACATGTTACTCCGTAATCCTAAAAACAAAAGTAAGTATAAAAACTGTCAACCACAAACTAGAAAATCGGGCTCACAATGTGGACATTTAACCATCATTGCCCATCAATGTGGACATCTAACCAACATAGCTCCTTAGGAGTGACCATTTAACAACCAAATTAGTTATTAGTATTAGAATTTCTATTAAATAGCGTTAGTAAATTCTTCCCCGACTTGTTGCTCCTGAGAACAAAAGCAAGTATAAAAACTGTCACGCCCCAAACAAGGAAACCGAGCTCACAATGTGAACATTTAACCATCATTGCTCATCAATGTCGACATCTAACCAACATTGCTCCCTACGAGTGACTATTTAACAACTAAACTAGATGTTAGTATTAAAATTATTGTTAAATAACGTTAGTAGATTCTTTCACAACATGTTACTCCTAGAAAAAAAAAAAAGTAAGTAGAAAAAGTGTTACACCCTAAACTCGTAAAACCCGGCTCACAATGTGGACATTTAACCATCATTGCCAATCAATGTGGACATCTAACCAACATTGCTCCCTAGGAGTAACCATTTAACAACCAAACTAGTTGTTAGTATTAGAATTTTTATTAAATAGCGTTAATAGATTCTTCTGTGATATGTTACCCCGTAATCCTGAAAACAAAAGTATGTATAAAAATTGTCAACCACAAACTAGGAAACCGGGCATACAATGTGGACATTTAACCATCATTACCCATCAATGTGGACATCTAACCAACATTGCTCCAAAAGAGTGGCCATTTTAACAACTAAATTAAATATCAGTATTAGAATTTCTATTAAATAGCGTTAGTAAATTCTTCCTTGACTTGTTACTCCTGAGAACAAAAGCAAGTATAAAAACTGTCACGCCCCAAACTCGGAAACCAAGCTCACAATGTGAACATTTAACCATCATTGCTTATCAATGTCGACATCTAACCAACATTGCTCCATACGAGAAACTATTTAACAACTAAACTAGATGTTAGTATTAGAATTTCTGTTAAATAACGTTAGTAGATTCTTTCACAACATGTTACTCTTGGAAAAAAAAAAAGAGTAAGTATAAAAAGTGTTACGCCCTAAACTCGTAAAACCCGGCTCACAATGTGGACATTTAACCATCATTGCCAATCAATGTGGACATCTAACCAACATTGCTCCCTAGGAGTGGCCATTTAACAACCAAACTAGTTGTTAGTATTAGAATTTTTATTAAATAGCGTTAATAGATTCTTCTGCGACATGTTACTCCGTAATCCTGAAAACAAAAGTAAGTATAAAAACTGTCAACCACAAACTAGGAAACCGGGCTCACAATGTGGACATTTAACCATCATTGCCCATCAATGTGGACATCTAACCAACATTGCTCCCTAAGAGTGGCCATTTTAACAACTAAATTAGATGTTAGTATTAGAATTTCTATTAAATAGCGTTAGTAAATTCTTCCCCGACTTGTTACTCCTGAGAACAAAAGTAAGTATAAAAACTATCACGCCCCAAATTCGGAAACTGATCTCACAATGTGAACATTTAACCATCATTACTCATCAATGTAGACATCTAACCAACATTGCTCCCAAAGAGTGACTATTTAACAACTAAACTAGATGTTACTATTAGAATTTCTGTTAAATAACGTTAGTAGATTCTTTCATAACATGTTACTCTTGGAAAAAAAAAAAAGTAAGTATAAAAAGTGTTAAGCCTTAAACTCGTAAAACTCGGCTCACAATGTGGACATTTAACCATCATTGCCAATCAATGTACACGTCTAACCAACATTGCTCCCTAGGAGTGGCCATTTAATAAACAAACTAGTTGTTAGTATGAGAATTTTTATTAAATAGCGTTAATAGATTCTTTTGCGACATATTACTCCGTAACCCTGAAAACCAAAGTATAAAAACTGTCAACCACAAACTATGAAACCGGGCTCACAATGTGGACATTTAACCATCATTACCCATCAATGTGGACATCTAACAAACATTGCTCCCTAAGAGTGGCCATTTTAACAACTAAATTAGATGTTAGTATTAGAATTTCTATTAAATTGCGTTAGTAAATTCTTCCCTGACTTGTTACTCCTGAGAACAAAAGCAAGTATAAAAACTGTCACACCCCAAACTTGGAAACCGAGCTCACAATGTGAACATTTAACCATCATTGCTCATCGATGTCAACATCTAACCAACATTGCTCCCTGCGAGTGACTATTTAACAACTAAACTAGATGTTATTATTAGAATTTCTGTTAAATAATGTTAGTAGATTCTTTCACAACATGTTACTCCTGGAAAAAAAAAAGTAAGTATAAAAAGTGTTACGCCCTAAACTCTTAAAACCCGGCTCACAATGTTGACATTTAACCATCATTGCCAATCAATGTGGAGATCTAACCAACATTACTCCCTAGGAGTGGCCATTTAACAACCAAAATACTTGTTAGTATTAGAATTTTTATTAAATAGCGTTAATAAATTCTTCTGCGACATGTTACTCCGTAATCCTGAAAACAAAAGTAAGTATAAAAACTGTCAACTACAAACTAGGAAACAGGGCTCACAATGTGGACATTTAACCATCATTGCCCATCAATGTGGACATCTAACCAACATTGCTCCCTAAGAGTGACCATTTTAACAACCAAATTAGATGTTAGTATTAGAATTTGTATTAAATAGCGTTAGTAAATTCTTCCCCAACTTGTTACTCCTGAGAACAAAAGCAAGTGTAAAAACTGTCATGCCCCAAACTCAGAAACCGAGCTCACAATGTGAACATTTAACCATCATTGCTCATCAATGTCGACATCTAACCAACATTGCTCCCTACGAGTGACTATTTAACAACTAAACTAGATGTTAGTATTCGAATTTCTGTTAAATAACGTTAGTAGATTCTTTCACAACATGTTACTCCTGGAAAAAAAATAAACATAAAAAGAATTACGCCCTAAACTCTTAAAACACGGCTCGCAATGTGGACATTTAACCATCATTGCCAATCAATGTGCACATCTAACCAACATTGCTCCCTAAGAGTGGCCATTTAACAACCAAACTAGTTGTTAGTATTAGAATTTTTATTAAATAGCGTTAATAGATTCTTCTGCAACATGTTACTCCGTAATCCTGAAAACAAAAGTAAGTATAAAAACTGTCAACCACAAACTAGGAAACCGGGCTCACAATGTGGACATTTAACCATCATTACCCATCAATGTGGACATCTAACCAACATTGCTCCCTAAGAGTGGCCATTTTAACAACTAAATTAGATGTTAGTATTAGAATTTCTATTAAATAGCGTTAGTAAATTCTTCCCCGACTTGTTACTCCTGAGAACAAAAGCAAGTATAAAAACTGTCACGCCCCAAACTCGGAAACCGAGC
This sequence comes from Magnolia changhungtana, assembly GCA_030180095.1. Classification (NCBI taxonomy): domain Eukaryota; kingdom Viridiplantae; phylum Streptophyta; class Magnoliopsida; order Magnoliales; family Magnoliaceae; genus Magnolia; species Magnolia changhungtana. Next base: position 2,360,052 of record JASAUF010000076.1, read on the forward strand.
TCACAATGTGAACATTTAACCATCATTGCTCATCAATGTCGACATCTAACCAATATTGCTCCCTACGAGTGACTATTTAACAACTAAACTAGATGTTAGTATTAGAATTTCTGTTAAATAACGTTAGTAGATTCTTTCACAACATGTTACTCTTGGAAGAAAAAAAAAAGAAAGTATAAAAAGTGCTACGCCTTAAACTCTTAAAACCCGGCTCACAGTGTGAACATTTAACCATCATTGCCAATCAATGTGCACATCTAACCAACATTGCTCTCTAGGAGTGGCCATTTAACAACCAAACTAGTTGTTAGTATTAGAATTTCTGTTAAATAACGTTAGTAGATTCTTTCACAACATGTTACTCCTGGAAAAAAAAAGTAAGTATAAAAAGTGTTACGCCCTAAACTCGTAAAACCCGGCTCACAATGTGGACATTTAACCATCATTGCCAATCAATGTGGACATCTAACAAACATTGCTCCCTAAGAGTAGCTATTTAACAACCAAACTAGTTGTTAGTATTAGAATTTTTATTAAATAGCGTTAATAGATTCTTCTGCGACATGTTACTCCATAATCCTGAAAATAAAAGTAAGTATAAAAACTTTCAACCACAAACTAGGAAACCGGTCTCACAATGTGGACATTTGACCATCATTGCCCATCAATGTGGACATCTACCCAACATTGCTCCCTAAGACTGGCCATTTTAACAACCAAATTAGATGTTAGTATTAGAATTTCTATTAAATAGCGTTAGTAAATTCTTCCCCGACTTGTTACTCCTGAGAACAAAAGCAAGTATAAAAACTGTCACGCCCCAAACTCTGAAACCGAGCTCACAATGTGAACATTTAACCATCATTCCTCATCAATGTTGACATCTAACCAACATTACTCCCTACGAGTGACTATTTAACAACTAAACTAGATGTTAGTATTAGAATTTCTGTTAAATAACGTTAGTAAATTCTTTCACAACATATTACTCCTGGAAAAAAAAAAAAGTAAGTATAAAAAGAGTTACGCCTTAAACTCTTTAAACCCGGCTCACAATGTGAACATTTAACCATCATTTCCAATCAATGTGCACATCTAACCAACATTGCTCCCTAGGAGTGACCATTTAACAATCAAACTAGTTGTTAGTATTAGAATTTTTATTAAATAGCGTTAATAGATTCTTCTGCGACATGTTACTCCGTAATCCTGAAAACAAAAGTATAAAAACACTCAACCACAAATTAGGAAACCCGGCTCACAATGTGGACATTTAACCATCATTACCCATCAATGTGGACATGTAACCAATATTGCTCCCTAAGAGTGGCCATTTTAACAACTAGATTAGATGTTAGTATTAGAATTTCTATTAAATAGCGTTAGTAAATTCAACCCCGACTTGTTACTCCTGAGAACAAAAGCAAGTATAAAAACTGTCACGCCCCAAACTCGATAACCGATATCACAATGTGAATATTTAACTATCATTACTCATCAATGTCGACATCTAACCAACATTGCTCCCTACGAGTGACTATTTAATAACTAAACTAGATGTTACTATTAGAATTTTAGTTAAATAACGTTAGTAGATTCTTTCACAACAAGTTACTCCTGGAAAAAAAAAAGAGTTAGTATAAAAAGTGTTACGCCCTAAACTCGTAAAACCCAGCTCACAATGTGGATATTTAACCATCATTGCCAATCAATGTGGACATCTAACAAACATTGCTCCCTAGGAGTGGCCATTTAACAACCAAAATATCTGTTAGTATTAAAATTTTTATTAAATAGCGTTAATAGATTCTTCTACAACATGTTACTCCGTAATCCTGAAAATAAAAGTAAGTATAAAAACTGTCAACCACAAAATAGGAAACCGGCTCACAATGTGGACATTTAACCATCATTACCCATCAAATGTGGACATCTAACCAACATTGCTCCCTAAGAGTGGCCATTTTAACAACTAAATTAGATGTTAGTATTAGAATTTCTATTAAATAGCGTTAGTAAATTCTTCTCCAACTTGTTACTCCTGAGAACAAAAGCAAGTATAAAAACTGTCACGCCCCAAACTCGGAAACCAAGCTCACAATGTGAACATTTAACCATCATTGCTCATCAATGTCGACATCTAACCACCATTATTCCCTACGAGTGACTATTTAACAACTAAACTAGATGTTAGTATTAGAATTTCTGTTAAATAATGTTAGTAGTTTCTTTCACAACATGTTACTCCTGGAAAAAAAAAAAGTAAGTAAAAAAAGTGTTACGACCTAAACTCGTAAAACCCGGCTCACAATGTGGACATTTAACGATCATTGCAAATCAATGTGGACATCTAACTAACATTACTCCCTATGAGTGGCCATTTAACAACCAAACTAGTTGTTAGTAATAGAATTTTTATTAAATAGCGTTAATAGATTCTTCTGGGACATGTTACTCCGTAATCCTGAAAACCAAAGTAAGTATAAAAACTTTCAACCACAAACTAGGAAACCGAGCTCACAATGTGAACATTTAACCATCATTACCCATCAATGTGGACATCTAACCAACATTGCTCCCTAAGAGTGACCATTTTAACAACCAAATTAGATGTTAGTATTAGAATTTCTATTAAATAGCGTTAGTAAATTCTTCCCCGACTTGTTACTCCTGAGAACAAAAGCAAGTATAAAAACTGTCATGCCCCAAACTCGGAAACCGAGCTCACAATGTGAACATTTAACCATCATTGCTCATCAATGTCGACATCTAACCAACATTGCTCCCTACGAGTGACTATTTAACAACTAAACTAGATGTTAGTATTAGAATTTCTGTTAAATAACGTTAGTAGATTCTTTCACAACATGTTACTCCTGGAAAAAAAATAAGTATAAAAAGAATTACGCCCTAAACTCTTAAAACACGGCTCACAATGTGGACATTTAACCATCATTGCCAATCAATGTGCACATCTAACCAACATTGCTCCCTAAGAGTGGCCATTTAACAACCAAACTAGTTGTTAGTATTAGAATTTCTGTCAAATAACATGAGTAGATTCTTTCACAACATGTTACTCCTGGAAAAAAAAAAGTAAGTATAGAAAGGGTTACGCCCTAAACTCGTAAAAACTGGCTCTCAATGTGGACATTTAACCATTATTGCCAATCAATGTGGACATCTAACAAATATTGCTCCCTAGGAGTAGCCACTTAATAACCCAACTAGTTGTTACTTTTAGAATTTTTATTAAATAGCGTTAATAGATTCTTCTGCGACATGTTACTCTGTAATCCCGAAATCAAAAGTAAGTATAAAAACTTTCAACCACAAAATAGGAAACCGGGCTCATAATGTGGACATTTAACCATCATTACCCATCAATGTGGACATGTTACCAACATTAATCCCTAAGAGTGGCCATTCTAACAACTAAATTAGATGTTAGTATTAGAATTTCTATTAAATAGCGTTAGTAAATTCTTCCCCGACTTGTTACTCCTGAGAACAAAATCAAGTATAAAAACTGTCACGCCCAAACTCGCAAATCGAGCTCACATTGTGAACATTTAACCATCATTGCTCATCAATGTCGACATCTAACCAACATTGCTCCCTACGAGTAACTATTTAACAACTAAACTAGATGTTATTATTAGAATTTCTGTTAAATAATGTTAGTAGATTCTTTCACAACTGTTACTCCTGGAAAAAAAATAAGTATAAAAAGTATTACGCCCTGAACTCTCAAAACCCGGCTCACAATGTGGACATTTAACGATCATTGCCAATCAATGTGGACATCTAACCAACATTACTCCCTAGGAGTGGCCATTTAACAACCAAAATACTTGTTAGTATTAGAATTTTTACTAAATAGCGTTAATAGATTCTTCTGCGACATGTTACTCCGTAATCCTGAAAACAAAAGTAAGTATAAAAACAGTCAACCACAAATTAGAAAACCGGGCTCACAATGTGGACATTCAACCATCATTGCCCATTAATGTGGACATCTAACCAACATTGCTCCCTAAGAGTGGCCATTTAACAACCAAACTAGTTGTTAGTATTAGAATTTTTATTAAATAGCATTAATAGATTCTTCTTCGACATGTTACTCCGTAATCCTGAAAACAAAAGTATAAAAAATTCCAACCACAAACTAGGAAACCGCGCTCACAATGTGGACATTTAACCATCATTACCCACCAATGTGGACATCTAACCAACATTGCTCCCTAAGAGTGGCCATTTTAACAACTAAATTAGATGTTAGTATTAGAATTTCTATTAAATAGCGTTAGTAAATTCTTCCCCGACTTGTTACTCCTGAGAACAAAAGCAAGTATAAAAGCACACGCCCAAACTCGGAAACCGAGCTCACAATGTGAACATTTAACCATCATTGCTCATCAATGTCGACATCTAACCAATATTGCTCCCTACGAGTGACTATTTAACAACTAAACTACATGTTAGTATTAGAATTTCTATTAAATAATGTTAGTAGAATCTTTCACAACATGTTACTCCTCGAAGAAAAAAAAGTAAGTATAAAAAGTGCTACGCCTTAAACTCTTAAAACCCGGCTCACAATGTGAACATTTAACCATCATTGTCAATCAATGTGCACATCTAACCAACATTGCTCTTTAGGAGTGGCCATTTAACAACCAAACTAGTTGTTAGTATTAGAATTTCTGTTAAATAACGTTAGTAGATTCTTTCACAACATGTTACTCCTGGAAAAAAAAAAAGTAAGTATAAAAAGTGTTACGCCCTAAACTCGTAGAACCCGGCTCACAATGTGGACATTTAACCATCATTGTTAATCAATGTGGACATCTAACAAACATTGCTCCCTAAGAGTAGCTATTTAACAACCAAACTAGTTGTTAGTATTAGAATTTTTATTAAATAGCGTTAATAGATTCTTCTGCGACATGTTACTCCATAATCCTGAAAATAAAAGTAAGTATAAAAACTTTCAACCACAAACTAGGAAACCGGGCTCACAATGTGGACATTTGACCATCATTGCCCATCAATGTGGACATCTAACCAACATTGCTCCCTAAGACTAGCCATTTTAACAACCAAATTAGATGTTAGTATTAGAATTTCTATTAAATAGCGTTAGTAAATTCTTCCCCGACTTGTTACTCCTGAGAACAAAAGCAAGTATAAAAACTGTCATGACCCAAACTCGGAAACCGAGCTCACAATGTGAACATTTAACCATCATTGCTCATCAATGTCGACATCTAACCAACATTGTTCCCTACGAGTGACTATTTAACAACTAAACTAGATGTTAGTATTAGAATTTTTATTAAAGAGCGTTAATAGATTCTTCTGCGACATGTTACTCCGTAATCCTGAAAACAAAAGTAAGTTTAAAAACTGTCAACCACAAACTAGGAAACCGGGCTCACAATATGGAAATTTAACCATCATTGCCCATCAATGTGGACATCTAACCAACATTGCTCCCTAAGAGTGACTATTTTAACAATCAAATTAGATGTTAGTATTAGAATTTGTATTAAATAGCGTTAGTAAATTCTTCCCCAACTTGTTACTCTTGAGAACAAAAGCAAGTGTAAAAAATGTCATGCCCCAAACTCAGAAACCGAGCTCACAATGTGAACATTTAACCATCATTGCTCATCAATGTCGACATCTAACCAACATTGCTCCCTACGAGTGACTATTTAACAACTAAACTAGATGTTAGTATTCGAATTTCTGTTAAATAACGTTAGTAGATTCTTTCACAACATATTACCCCTGGAAAAAAAAATAAGTATAAAAAGAATTACGCCCTAAACTCTTAAAACACGGCTCACAATGTGGACATTTAACCATCATTGTCAATCAATGTGCACATCTAACCAACATTGCTCCCTGAGAGTGGCCATTTAACAACCAAACTAGTTGTTTGTATTTGAATTTTTGTTAAATAGCGGCAATAGATTCTTCTGCGACATGTTACTCCGTAATCCTGAAAATAAAAGTATAAAAACTGTCAACCACAAACTAGGAAACCGGGCTCGCAATGTGGACATTTAACCATCATTACCCATCAATGTGGACATCAAACCAACAATTCTCCCTAAGAGTGGGTATTTTAACAACTAAATTAGATGTTAGAATTAGAATTTCTATTAAATAGCGTTAGTAAATTCTTCCCCGACTTGTTACTCCTGAGAACAAAAGTAAGTATAAAAACTATCACGCCCCAAATTCGGAAACTGATCTCACAATGTGAACATTTAACCATCATTACTCATCAATGTAGACATCTAACAAACATTGCTCCTTATGAGTAGCTATTTAACAACCAAACTATTTGTTAGTATTAAAATTTTTATTAAATAGCGTTAATAGATTCTTCTGCGACATGTTACTCCATAATCTTGAAAACAAAAGTAAGTATAAAAACTTTCAACCACAAACTAGGAAACCGGGCTCATAATGTGGACATTTGACCATCATTACCCATCAATGTGGACATCTAACCAACATTGCTCCCTTGCCGTGACCATTTTAACAACCAAATTAAATGTTAGTATTAGAATTTCTATTAAATAGAGTTAGTAAATTCTTCCCCGACTTGTTAATCCTGAGAACAAAAGCAAGTATAAAAACTGTCACGCCCCAAACTCGAAAACCGAGCTCACAATGTAAACATTTGACCATCATTGCTCATCAATGTCGACATCTAACCAACATTGCTCCCTACGAGTGACTATTTAACAACTAAATTAAATGTTTGTATTCGAATTTCTGTTAAATAACGTTAGTAGATTCTTTCACAACATGTTACTCCTGGAAAAAGAAAAAAAAAAGTAAGTATAAAAAGTAGTACGCCCTAAACTCGTAAAACAAGGCTCACAATGTGGACATTTAACCATCATTACCAATCAATGTAGACATCTAACCAACATTGCTCCTTAGGAGTGACCATTTAATAACCAAACTAGTTGTTAGTATTAGAATTTTTATTAAATAGCGTTAATAGATTCTTCTGCGACATGTTACTCCGTAATCCTGAAAACAAAAGTTAGTATAAAAACTGTCAACCACAAACTGGAAAACCGGGCTCAAAATGTGGACATTTAACCATCATTGCCCATCAATGTGGACATCTAACCAACATTGCTCCCTAAGAGTGGCCATTTTAACAACCAAATTAGATGTTAGTATTTGAATTTTTATTAAATAGCGTTAGTAAATTCTTCCCCGACTTGTTACTCCTGAGAACAAAAGCAAGTATAAAAACTGTCACGCCCCAAACTCAGAAACCGAGCTCACAATGTGAACATTTAACCATCATTGCTCATCAATGTCGACATCTAACCAACATTGCTCCCTACGAGTGACTATTTAACAACTAAACTAGATGTTAGTATTAGAATTTCTGTTAAATAACGTTAGTAGATTCTTTCACAACATGTTACTCCTGGAAAAAAAAAGTAAGTATAAAAAGTGTTACGCCCTAAACTCGTAAAACCCGGCTCACAATGTGGACATTTAACCATCATTGCCAATCAATGTGGACATCTAACCAACATTGCTCTCTAGAGTAGCCATTTAACAACCAAACCAGTTGTTAGTATTAGAATTTTTATTAAATAGCGTTAATAGATTCTTATGCAACATGTTACTCCGTAATCCTGAAAACAAAAGTAAGTATAAAAACTGTTAACCACAAACTATGAAACCGGGCTCACAATGTGGACATTTAACCATCATTGCCCATCAATGTGGACATCTAACCAACATTGCTCCCTAAGGGTGGCCATTTTAACAACCAAATTAGTGGTTAGTATTTGAATTTGTATTAAATAGCATTAGTAAATTCTTCCCCGACATGTTACTCCTGAGAACAAAAGCAAGTATAAAAATTGTCACGCCCCAAACTCATAAACCGAGCTCACAATGTGAACATTTAACCATCATTGCTCATCAATGTCGACATCTAACCAACATTCCTCCCTACGAGTGACTGTTTAACAACTAAACTAGATGTTAGTATTAGAATTTCTGTTAAATAACGTTAGTAGATTCTTTCACAAGATGTTACTCCTGGAAAAAAAAAGTATATATAAAAAGTGTTACGCCCTAAACTCGTAAAACCCGGCTCACAATGTGGACATTTAACCATCATTGCCAATCAATGTGGACATCTAACCAACTTTGCTCCCTAGGAGTGGCCATTTTACAACCAAAGTACTTGTTAGTATTAGAATTTTTATTAAATAGCGTTAATAAATTCTTCAGCGACATTTTACTCCGTGATCCGGAAAACGAAAGTATAAAAATTGTCAACCACAAACTATGAAATCGGGCTCACAATGTGGACATTTAACCATCATTGCCCATCAATGTGGACATCTAACCAACATTGCTCCCTAAGAGTGGCCATTTTAACAACCAAATTAAATGTTATTAGAATTTCTATTAAATAGCGTTAGTAAATTCTTCCCCGACTTATTACTTCTGAGAACAAAAGCAAGTATAAAAATTGTTACACCCCAAATTCGAAAACCGAGCTCACAATGTAAACATTTAACCATCATTTCTCATCAATGTCACATCTTACCAACATTGCTCCCTACGAGTGACTATTTAACAACTAAACTAGATGTTAGTATTATAATTTCTATTAAATAATGTTAGTAGATTCTTTTACAACATGTTACTCTTGGAAAAAAAAACAGTAAGTATAAAAAGTGTTACGCCCTAAACTCGTAAAACCCCTCTCACAATGTGGACATTTAACGATCATTGCCAATCAATGTGGACTTCTAACCAACATTGCTCCCTAGGAGTGGCCATTTAACAACCAAACTAGTTGTTAGTATTAGAATTTTTATTAAATAGCGTTAATAGATTCTTCTGCGACATGTTACTCTGTAATCCAGAAAACAAAAGTCAGTATAAAAACTGTCAACCACAAACTAGGAAACCGGGCTCACAATGTGGACATTTAACCATCATTGCCCATCAATGTGGACATCTAACCAACATTGCTCCCTAAGAGTGGCCATTTTAACAACCAAATTAGATGTTAGTATTAGAATTTCTATTAAATAGCGTTAGTAAATTCTTCCCCGACTTGTTACTCCTGAGAACAAAAGCAAGTGTAAAAACTGTCATGCCCCAAACTCGGAAACCGAGCTCACAATGTGAACATTTAACCATCATTGCACATCAATGTCGACATCAAACCAACATTGCTCCCTACGAGTGACTATTTAACAACTAAATTAGATGTTAGTATTAGAATTTCTATTAAATAACGTTAGTAGATTCTTTCACTACATGTAACTCCTGGAAAAAAAATAAATATAAAAAGAATTACGCCCTAAACTCTTAAAACACGGCTCACAATGTGGACATTTAACCATCATTGCCAACCAATGTGCACATCTAACCAACATTGCTCCCTAAGAGTGGTCATTTTACAACCAAACTAATTATTAGTATTAGAATTTCTGTTAAATAACTAACGTTAGTAGATTCTTTCACAACATGTTACTCCTGGAAAAAAAAAAGTAAGTATAAAAAGTATCACGCCCTAAACTCGTAAAACCCGGCTCACAATGTGGACATTTAACCATCATTGCCAATCAATGTGGACATCTAACAAACATTGCTCCCTAGGAGTAACCATTTAACAACCAAACTAGTTGTTAGTATTAGAATTTTTATTAAATAGCGTTAATAGATTCTTCTGCGACATGTTACTCCATAATCCTGAAAACAAAAGTAAGTATAAAAACTTTCAACCACAAAGTAGGAAACCGGGCACACAATGTGGACATTTAACCATCATTACCCATTAATGTGGACATCTTACCAACATTGATCCCTAAGAGTGGTCATTTTGACAACTAAATTAGATGTTAATATTAGAATTTCTGTTAAATAGTGTTAGTAAATTCTTCCCCGACTTGTTACTCCTGAGAATAAAAGCAAGTATAAAAACTGTCACGCCCCAAACTCGGAAACCGAGCTCACAATGTGAACATTTAACCATCATTACTCATCAATGTCGACATCTAACCAACATTGCTCCCTACGAGTGACTATTTAACAACTAAACTAGATGTTAGTATTAGAATTTCTGTTAAATAACGTTAGTAGATTCTTTCACAACATGTTACTCCTGGAAAAAAAGTAAGTATAAAAAGTGTTACGCCCTAAACTCGTAAAACCCGGCTCACAATGTGGACATTTAACCATCATTGCCAATCAATGTGGACATCTAACCAACATTGCTCCCTAGGAGTGGCCATTTAACAACCAAACTAGTTGTTAGTATTAGAATTTTTATTAAATAGCGTTAATAGATTCTTCTGCGACATGTTACTCAGTAATCTGAAAACAAAAGTAAGTATAAAAATTGACCAACCACAAACTAGAAACCGCTCACAATGTGGACATTTAACCATCATTACCCATCAATGTGGACATCTAACCAACATTGCTCCCTAAGAGTGGCCATTTTAACAACCAAATTAGATGTTAGTATTAGAATTTTATTAAATAGCGTTAGTAAATTCTTCCCCGACTTGTTACTCCTGAGAATAAAAGCAAGTATAAAAACTGTCACGCCCCAAACTCTTAAACCGAGCTCACAATGTGAACATTTAACCATCATTGCTCATCAATGTCGACATCTAACCAACATTGCTCCCTACGAGTGACTATTTAACAACTAAACTAGATGTTAGTATTAGAATTTCTGTTAAATAACGTTAGTAGATTCTTTCACAACATGTTACTCCTGGAAAAAAAAAGTAAGTATAAAAATTGTTACGCCGTAAACTCGTAAAACCTGACTCACAATGTGGACATTTAACCATCATTGTCAATCAATGTGGACATCTAACCAACATTGCTCCTTAGGAGTGGCCATTTAACAACCAAACTAGTTGTTAGTATTAGAATTTTTATTAAATACCGTTAATAGATTCTTCTGAGACATATTACTCCGTAATCCTAAAAACAAAAGTATAAAAACTGTCAACCACAATCTAGGAAACCAGGCTCACAATGTGGACATTTAACCATCATTGCCCATCAATGTGGACATCTAACCAATATTGCTCCCTAAGAGTAGCCATTTTAACAACCAAATTAAATGTTAGAATTAGAATTTCAATTTAATTGCGTTAGTAAATTCTTCCCCGACTTGTTACTCCTGAGTAGAAAAGCCATTACAAAAGCTGTCACGCCCCAAACTAAAAAACCGAGCTCACAATGTGAACATTTAACCATCATTGCCTATCAATGTCGACATCTAACCAACTATTCTCCCTACGAGTGACTATTTAACAACTAAACTAGATATTAGTATTAGAATTTCTGTTAAATAATGTTAGTAGATTCTTTTACTACATGTTACTCCTGGAAAAAAAAATAGTATAAAAAGTGTTACACCCTAAACTCGTAAAACCCCTCTCACAATGTGGACATTTAACCATCATTGCCAATCAATGTGAACATCTAACCAGCATTGCTCCCTAGCAGTGGCCATTTAATAACCAAATTAGTTGTTAGTATTAGAATTTTTATTAAATTGCGTTAATAGATTCTTTTGCGACATGTTACTCCGTAATCCTGAAAACAAAAGTAAGTATAAAAACAGTCAACTACAAATTAGAAAACCGGGCTCACAACGTGGACATTCAACCATCATTGTCCATCAATGTGGACATCTAACCAACATTGCTCTCTAAGACTAGCCATTTTAACAACCAAATTAGATGTTAGTATTTGAATTTTTATTAAATAGCGTTAGTAAATTCTTCCCTGACTTGTTACTCCTGAGAATAAAAGCAACTATAAAAACTGTTATGCCCCAAACTCGGAAACCGAGCTCACAATGTGCACATTTAACCATCATTGCTCATCAATGTTAACATCTAACCAACATTGCTCCCAACGAGTGACTATTTAACAACTAAACTAGATGTTAATATTAGAATTTCTGTTAAATAACGTTAGTAGATTCTTTCACAACATGTTACTCGTGGAAAAAAAAGTAAGTATAAAAAGTGTTACGCCCTAAACTCGTAAAACTCGGCTCACAATGTGGACATTTAACCATCATTGCTAATCAATGTGGACATCTAACCAACATTGCTCCCTAAGAGTAGCCATTTAACAACAAAACTAGTTGTTAGTATTAGAATTTTTATTAAATAGCGTTAATAGATTCTTCTGCGACATGTTACTCCGTAATCCTGAAAACAAAAGTAAGTATAAAAACTGTCAACCACAAACTAGGAAACCGGGCTCACAATGTGGACATTTAACCATCATTACCCATCAATGTGGACATCTAACCAACATTGCTCCCTAAGAGTGGCCATTTTAACAACCAAATTAGATGTTAGTATTTGAATTTCTATTAAATAGCGTTAGTAAATTCTTCCCCGACATGTTACTCCTGAGAACAAAAGCAAGTATAAAAACTGTCACACCCCAAACTCGGAAACCGAGCTCACAATGTGAACATTTAACCATCATTGCTCATCAATGTCGACATCTAACCAACATTGCTCCCTACGAGTGACTATTTAACAACTAAACTATATGTTAGTATTAGAATTTCTGTTAAATAACGTTAGTAGATTCTTTCACAACATGTTACTCCTGGGAAAAAAAAAAGTAAGTATAAAAAGTATTACAAACTAAACTCGTAAAACCCGGCTCACAATGTGGACATTTAACCATCATTGCCAATCAATGTGGACATCTAACCAACATTGCACCCTAGGAGTAGCCATTTAACAACCAAACTAGTTGTTAGTATTAGAATTTTTATTAAACAGCGTTAATAGATTCTTCTGTGACATGTTACTCCATAATCCTGAAAGCAAAAGTAAGTATAAAAACTGTCAACCACAAACTATGAAACCGGGCTCACAATGTGAACATTTAACCATCATTGCCCATCAATGTGGACATCTAACCAACATTGCTCCTTAAGAGTGGCCATTTTAACAACTAAATTAGATGTTAGTATTTGAATTTGTATTAAATAGCCTTAATAAATTCTTCACCGACATGTTACTCCTGAGAACAAAAGCAAGTATAAAAACTTTTACGGCCCAAACTTGGAAACCGAGCTCACAATGTTAACATTTAACCATCATTGCTCATCAATGTTGACATCTAACCAACATTGCTCCCTAAGAGTGGCCATTTTAACAACTAAATTAGATGTTAGTATTAAAATTTCTATTAAATAGCGTTAGTAAATTCTTCCCCGACTTGTTACTCCTGAGAACAAAAGCAAGTATAAAAACTGTCACGCCCCAAACTCGAAAACCGAGCTCACAATGTGAACATTTAACCATCATTGCTCATCAATGTCGACATCTAACCAACATTGCTCCCTACGAGTGACTAGTTAACAACTAAACTAGATGTTAGTATTAGAATTTCTGTTAAATAACGTTAGTAGATTCTTTCACAACATGTTACTCCTGGAAAAAAAAAAAGTAAATATAAAAAGTGTTATGCCCTAAACTCGTAAAACTCGGCTCACAATGTGGACATTTAACCATCATTGCCAATCAATGTGGACATCTAACCAACATTGCTCCATAGGAGTGGCCATTTAACAACCAAACTACTTGTTAGTATTATAATTTTTATTAAATAGCGTTAATAGATTCTTCTGCGACATGTTACTCCGTAATCCGGAAAACAAAAGTGTAAAAACTGTCAACCACAAACTAGGAAACCGGGCTCACAATGGGTACATTTAACCATCATTGCCCATCGATGTCGACATCTAACCAACATTACTCCCCAAGAGTGACCATTTTAACAACTAAATTAGATGTTAGTATTAGAATTTCTATTAAATAGCGTTAGTAAATTCTTCCCCGACTTGTTACTCCTGAGAACAAAAGCAAGTATAAAAACTGTCACGCCCCAAACTCGGAAACCGAGCTCACAATGTGAACATTTAACCATCATTGCTCATCAATGTCGACATCTAACCAACATTGCTCCCTACGAGTGACTATTTAACTACTAAACTAGATATTAGTATTAGAATTTCCTTTAAATAACGTTAGTAGATTCTTTCACAACATGTTACTCCTGGAAAAAAAATAAGTATAAAAAGAATTACGCCTAAAACTCTTAAAACACGGCTCACAATGTGGACATTTAACCATCATTGTCAATGAATGTGCACATCTAACCAACATTGCTCCCTAGGAGTGGCCATTTAACAACCAAACTACTTGTTAGTATTAGAATTTTTATTAAATAGCGTTAATATATTCTTCTTCAACATGTTACTCCGTAATCCGGAAAACAAAAGTAAGTATAAAAACTGTCAACCACAAACTAAGAAACCGGGCTGACAATGTGGACATTTAACCATCATTGCCCATCAATGTGGACATCTAACCAACATTACTCCCCAAGAGTGACCATTTTAACAACCAAATTCGATGTTAGTATTAAAATTTATATTAAATAGCGTTAGTAAATTCTTCCCCGACTTGTTACTCCTGAGAACAAAAGCAAGTGTAAAAACTGTCATGCCCCAAACTCGGAAACCGAACTCACAATGTGAACATTTAACCATCATTGCTCATCAATGTCGACATCTAACCAACATTGCTCCCTATGAGTAACTATTTAAATATTAAACTAGATGTTAGTATTAGAATTTCCGTTAAATAACGTTAGTAGATTCTTTCACAACATGTTACTCCTGGAAAAAAAAATAAGTATAAAAAGAATTACGCTTAAAACTCCTAAAACACGGCTCACAATGTGGACATTTAACCATCATTGTCAATGAATGTGCACATCTAACCAACATTGCTCCCTAAGAGTGGCCATTTAACAACCAAATTAGTTGTTAGTATTAGAATTTCTGTTAAATAAAGTTAGTAGATTCTTTCACAACATGTTACTCCTGGAAAAAAAAAAGTATAAAAAGTGTTACGCCCTAAACTCGTAAAACCCGGCTCAAAATGTGGACATTTAACCATCATTGTCAATCAATGTGGACATCTAACAAACATTGCTCCCTGTGAGTAGCCACTTAACAACCAAACTAGTTGTTACTTTTAGAATTTTTATTAAATAACGTTAATAGATTCTTCTACAACATGTTACTCCATAATCCTGAAAACAAAAGTATAAAAACTTTCAACCACAAACTAGGAAACCATGCTCACAATGTGGACATTTAACCATCATTACCCATCAATGTGGACATCTTACCAACAATGATCCCTAAAAGTGGCAATTTCAACAACTAAATTAGATGTTAGTACTAGAATTTCTCTTAAATAGCGTTAGTAAATTCTTCCCCGACATGTTACACCTGAGAACAAAAGCAAGTATAAAAATTGTCTCGCCCCATTCTCGGAAATCGAGCTCACAATGTGAACATTTAACCATCATTGCTCATCAATGTCGATATCTAACCAACATTGCTCCCTAGAGTGACTATTTAACAACTAAACTAGATGTTAGTATTAGAATTTCTGCTAAATAACGTTAGTAGATTCTTTTACAATAATTTACTCCTGGAAGGAAAAAAGTAAGTATAAAAAGATTTACGCCCTAAACTCTTAAAACGCAGCTCACAATGTGGACATTTAACCATCATTGCCAATCAATGTGGACATCTAACCAACATTACTCCCTATGAGTGGCCATTTAACAACCAAACTAGTTGCTAGTATTGGAATTTTTATTAAATAGCGTTAATAAATTCTTCTGCGACGTATTACTCCGTAATCCTAAAAATAAAAGTATAAAAACTGTCAACCACAAACAGGGAAACCGGGCTCACAATGTGGACATTTAACCATCATTGTTCATCAATGTGGACATCTAACCAACATTGCTCCCTAAGAGTAGCCATTTTAACAACCGAATTAAATGTTAGTATTAAAATTTCTATTAAATAGCGTTAGTAAATTCTTTCCCAACTTGTTACTCCTGAGTAGAAAAGCAGGTACAAAAGTTGTCACGCCCCAAACTCATAAACCGAGCTCACAATCTGAACATTTAACCATCATTGCCCATCAATGTTGACATCTAACCAACTTTGCTCCCTACGAGTGACTATTTAACAACTAAAATAGATGTTAGTATTAGAATTTCTTTTAAATAATGTTAGTAGATTCTTTCACAACAGGTTACTCCTGGAAAAAAAAAAAGTAAGTATAAAAAGTGTTACGCCCTAAACTCGTAAAACCCGGCTCATAATGTGGATATTTAACCATCATTGCCAATCAATGTCGACATCCAAGCAACATTGCTCCTTAACAGTGGCCATTTAACAACCAAACTAGTTGTTAGTATTAGAATTTTTATTAAATAGCATTAATAGATTCTTCTGCGACATGTTACTCCGTAATCCTGAAAACAAAATAATGTATAAAAACTGTTAACCACAAATTAGAAAACCGGGCTCACAATGTGGACATTTAACCATCATTGCCCATCAATGTGGACATCTAACCAACATTGCTCCCTAAGAGTGGCCATTTTAACAACCAAATTAGATGTTAGTATTTGAATTTCTATTAAATAGCGTAAGTAAATTCTTCACCGACTTGTTACTCCTGAGAACAAAAGCAAGTATAAAAACGGTGACGCCCCAAACTCGGAAACCGAGCTCACAATGTGAATATTTAACCATCATTGCTCATCAATGTCGACAACTAACCAACATTGCTCCCTACGAGTGACTGTTTAACAACTAAACTAGATGTTAGTATTAGAATTTCTGTTAAATAACGTTAGTATATTCTTTCACAACATGCTACGCTTGGAATAAAAGAAAGAGTAAGTATAAAAAGTGTTACGCCTAAACTCGTAAAACCCGGCTTACAATGTGGACATTTAACCATAATTGTCAATCAATGTGGACATCTAACCAACATTGCTCCCTAGGAGTGGGTATTAAACAACCAAACTAGTTGTTTATATTAGAATTTTTATTAAATAGCGTTAATAGATTCTTCTGCGACATGTTATCCCGTAATCCTGAAAACAAAATAATGTATAAAAATTGTCAACCACAAACTAGGAAACCGGGCATACAATGTGGACATTTAACCATCATTACCCATTAATGTGGACATCTAACCAACATTGCTCCCTAAGAGTGGCCATTTTAACAACTAAATTAGATGTTAGTATTTGAATTTCTATGAAATAACATTAGTAAATTCTTCCCCGACTTGTTACTCCTGAGAACAAAAGCAAGTATAAAAACTGTCACACCCCAAACTCGGAAACCGAGCTCAAAATGTGAACATTTAACCATCATTGCTCATCAATGTCGACATCCAACCAACATTGCTCCCTACGAGTGACTATTTAACAACTAAACTAGATGTTAGCATTAGAATTTTACTTAAATAACGTTACTAGATTCTTTCACAACAAGTTACTCCTGGAACAAAAAAAAAAAGAGTTAGTATAAAAAGTGTTACGACCTAAAGTCGTAAAACCCAGCACACAATGTGGAAATTTAACCATCATTGCCAATCAATGTAGACATTTAACCAACATTGCTCCCTAGGAGTGGCCATTAAACAACCAAACTAGTTGTTAGTATTAGACTTTTTATTAAATAGCGTTAATAGATTCTTCCGCGACATGTTACTCCGTAATCCTGAAAACAAAAGTAAGTATAAAAACTGTCAACCATAAACTAGGAAACCGGCTCACAATGTGGACATTTAACCATCATTACCCATCAACGTGGATATCTAACCAACATTGCTCCCTAAGAGTGGCCATTTTAACAACTAAATTAGATGTTAGTATTAAAATTTCTATTAAATAGCGTTAGTAAATTCTTCCCCGACTTGTTACTCCTGAGAACAAAAGCAAGTATAAAAACTGTCATGCCCCAAACTCGAAAACCGAGCTCACAATGTGAACATTTAACCATCATTGCTCATCAATGTCAACATCTAACCAACATTGCTCCCTACGAGTGACTATTTAACAACTAAACTAGATGTTAGTATTAGAATTTCTGTTAAATAACGTTAGTAGATTCTTTCACAACATGTTACTCCTGGAAAAAAAAAGTAAGTATAAAAAGTGTTACGCCCTAAACTCTTTAAACCCGGCTCACAATGTGAACATTTAACCATCATTGTCAATCAATGTGCACATCTAACCAACATTGCTCCCTAGGAGTGGCCATTTAACAACCAAATTAGTTGTTAGTATTAGAATTTTTAATAAATAGCATTAATAGATTCTTCTGCGACATGTTACTCCGTAATCCTGAAAACAAAAGTAAGTATAAAAACTGTCAACCACAAACTAGGAAACCGGGCTCACAATGTGGACATTTAACCATCATTGCCCATCAATGTGGACATCTAACCAACATTGCTCCCTAAGAGTGGCCATTTTAACAACCAAATTAGATGCTAGTATTATAATTTCTATTAAATAGCGTTAGTAAATTCTTCCTCGACTTGTTACTCCTGAGAACAAAAGCAAGTATAAAAACTATCACACCCCAAACTCGGAAACCGAGCTCACAATGTGAACATTTAACCATCATTGCTCATCAATGTCGACATCTAACCAACATTGCTCCCTACGAGTGACTATTTAACAACTAAACTAGATGTTAGTATTAAAATTTCTGTTAAATAACGTTAGTAGATTCTTTCACAACATGTTACTCCTGGAAAAAAAAAGTAAGTATAAAAAGTGTTACGCCTAAACTCGTAAAACCCGGCTCACAATGTAGACATTTAACCATCATTGCCAATCAAGGTGGACATCTAACCAACATTGCTTCCTAGGAGTGGCCATTTAACAACCAAACTAGTTGTTAGTATTAGAATTTTTATTAAATAGCGTTAATAGATTCTTTTGCGACATGTTACTCCGTAATCCTGAAAACAAAAGTATAAAAACTATCAACCACAAACCAAGAAACCGGGCTCACAATGTGGATATTTAACCATCATTACCCATCAATGTGGACATCTAACCAACATTGCTCCCTAAGAGTGGCCATTTTAACAACTAAATTAGATGTTAGTATTAGAATTTCTATTAAATATCGTTAGTAAATTCTTCCCCAACTTATTACTCCTGAGAACAAAAGGAAGTATAAAAACTATCACGTCCCAAACTCGGAAACCGAGCTCACAATGTGAACATTTAACCATCATTGCTCATCAATGTCGACATCTAACCAACATTGTTCCCTACGAGTGACTATTTAACAACTAAACTAGATGTTAGTATTAAAATTTCTGTTAAATAACGTTAGTAGATTCTTTCATAACATGTTACTCCTGGAAAAAAAAAAGTAAGTATAAAAGTGTTACGCCTAAACTCGTAAAACCCGGCTCACAATGTGGACATTTAACCATCATTGTCAATCAATGTGGACATCTAACCAACATTGCTCCCTAGGAGTGGCCATTTAACAACCAAATTAGTTGTTAGTATTAGAATTTTTATTAAATAGCGTTAATAGATTCTTTTGCGACATGTTACTTCATAATCCTGAAAACAAATGTCAGTATAAAAACTGTCAACCACAAACTAGGAAACTGGGCTTACAATGTGGACACTTAACCATCATTGTCAATCAATGTGGACATCTAACCAACATTGCTCCCTAAGAGTGCCATTTTAACAACCAAATTAGATGTTAGTATTAGAATTTCTATTAAATAGCGTTAGTAAATTCTTCCCCAACTTGTTACTCCGAGAACAAAAGCAAGTATAAAAGCGTCATGCCCCAAACTCGAAACCGAGCTCACAATGTGAACATTTAACCATCATTGCTCATCAATGTCGACATCTAACCAACATTGCTACCTACGAGTGACTATTTAACAACTAAACTAGATGTTAGTATCAGAATTTCTGTTAAATAACGTTAGTAGATTCTTTCACAACATGTTACTCCTGGAAAAAAATAAGTATAAAAAATTACGCCCTAAACTCTTAAAACGGCTCACAATGTGGACATTTAACCATCATTGCCAATCAATGTGCACATCTAACCAACATTGCTCCCTAAGAGTGGCCATTTAACAACCAAACTAGTTGTTAGTATAAGAATTTCTGTGAAATAACGTGAGTAGATTCTTTCACAACATGTTACTCCTGGAAAAAAAAGTAAGTATAAAAAGGGTTACGCCCTAAACTCGTAAAACCTGTCTCTCAATGTGGACATTTAACCATTATTGCCAATCAATGTAGACATCTAACAAATATTTCTCCCTAAGAGTAGCCACTTAACAACCCAACTAGTTGTTACTTTTAGAATTTTTATTAAATAGCGTTAATAGATTCTTCTGCGACATGTTACTCTCTAATCCTGAAAACAAAAGTAAGTATAAAAACTTTCAACCACAAACTAGGAAACCGGGCTCACAATGTGGACATTTAACCATCATTACCCATCAATGTGGACATCTTACCAACATTGATCCCTAAGAGTTGCCATTCTAACAACTAAATTAGATGTTAGTATTAGAATTTCTATTAAATAGCGTTAGTAAATTCTTCCCTGACTTGTTACTCCTGAGAACAAAAGCAAGTATAAAAACTGTCACACCCCAAACTCGGAAACCGAGGTCACAACGTGAACATTTAACCATCATTGCTCATCAATGTCGACATCTAAACCAATATTGCTCCCTACGAGTGACTATTTAATAACTAAACTAGATGTTAGTATTAGAATTTATGCTAATTAACGTTAGTAGATTCTTTCACAACATGCTACTCCTGAAAGGAAAAAAGTAAGTATAAAAAGAGTTACGCCCTAAACTCTTAAAACTCGGCTCACAATGTGGACATTTAACCATCATTGTCAATCAATGTGGACATCTAACCAACATTGCTCCCTAGGAGTGGCCTTTTAGCAATCAAACTAGTTGTTAGTATTAGAATTTTTATTAACTAGTATTAATAGATTATTCTGCGACATGTTACCCCGTAATCCTGAAAACAAAAGTATGTATAAAAATTGTCAACCACAAACTAGTAAACCGGGCATACAATGTAGACATTTAACCATCATTACCCATCAATGTGGACATCTAACCAACATTGCTCCCAAAGAGTGGCCATTTTAACAACTAAATTAGATGTCAGTATTAGAATTTCTATTAAATAGCTATAGTAAAATCTTCCCCGACTTGTTACTCCTGAGAACAAAAGCAAGTATAAAAACTGTCAGCTCCAAACTCAGAAACCAAGCACACAATGTGAACATTTAACCATCATTACTCATCAATGTCGACATCTAACTAACATTGCTCCCTACGAGTGACTATTTAACAACTAAACTAGATGTTAGCATTAGAATTTCTATTAAATAACGTTAGTAGATTCTTTCACAACATGTTACTCCTGGAAAAAAAAGCAAGTATAAAAAGTGTTACGGCCTAAACTCGTAAAACCCGGCTCACAATGTGGACATTTAACCATCATTGCCAATCAATATGGACATCTAACCAACATTACTCCATACGAGTGGCCATTTAACAACCAAACTAGTTGTTAGTATTAGAATTTTTATTAAATAGCGTTAATAGATTCTTCTGCGACATGTTACTCCGAAATCCTCAAAACAAAAGTAAGTATAAAAACTGTCAACCACAAACCAAGAAACCGGGCTCACAATGTGGATATTTAACCATCATTACCCATCAATGTGGACATCTAACCAACATTGCTCCCTAAGAGTGGCCATTTTAACTAAATTAGATGTTATTATTAGAATTTCTAATAAATATCGTTAGTAAATTCTTCCCCAACTTATTACTGCTGAGAACAAAAGGAAGTATAAAAACAGTCACGCCCCAAACTCGGAAACCGAGCTCACAATGTAAACATTTAACCATCATTGCTCATCAATGTCGACATCTAACCAACATTGATCCCTACGAGTGACTATTTAACAACTAAACTAGATGTTAGTATTAGAATTTCTGTTAAATAACGTTAGTAGATTATTTCACACCATGTTAATCCTGGAGAAAAAATAGTAAGTACAAAAAGAGTTACGCCCTAAACTCTTTAAACCTGGCTCACAATGTGAACATTTAACCATCATTGCCAATCAATGTGCACATCTAACCAACATTGCTCCCTAGGAGTGGCCATTTAACAACCAAACTAGTTGTTAGTATTAGAATTTTTATTAAATAGCGTTAATAAATTCTTCTACGACATGTTACTCCGTAAGCCTAAAAACAAAAGTGAGTATAAAAACAGTCAACCACAAACTAGGAAACCGGACTCACAATGTGGACATTTAACCATCATTACCTATCAATGTGAACATCTAACCAACATTGCTCCCTAAGAGTGGCCATTTTAACAACTAAAGTAGATGTTAATATTAGAATTTCTATTAAATAGCGTTAGTAAATTCTTCCCCGACTTGTAATGTGGACATTTAACCATCATTACCCATCAATGTGGACATCTAACCAACATTGCTCCCTAAGAGTGGCCATTTTAACAACTAAATTAGATGTTAGTATTAGAATTTCTATTAAATAGCTTTAGTAAATTCTTCCCCGACTTGTTACTCTTGAGAACAAAAGCAAGTATAAAAACTGTCACGCTCCAAACTCGGAAACTGATCTCACAATGTGAACATTTAACCTTCATTACTCATCAATGTCGACATCTAACCAACATTGCTCCCTACGAGTGACTATTTAACAACTAAATTAGATGTTAGTATTAGAATTTCTGTTAAATAACGTTAGTATATTCTTTCATAACATGTTACTCCTGAAAAAAAAAAAGTATAAAAAGTTATAAGCCTTAAACTCGTAAAACTCGGGTCACAATGTGGACATTTAACCATCATTGTCAATTAATGTGCACATCTAACCAACATTGCTCCCTGGGAGTGGCCATTTAATAAACAAACTAGTTGTTAGTATTAGAATTTCTATTAAATAGCGTTAATAGATTCTTCTGCAAGATGTTACTCCGTAATCCTGAAAACAAAAGTAAGTACAAAATCTATTAACCACAAACTAGGAAACGGGGCTCACAATGTGGACATTTAACCATCATTACCCATCAATGTGGACATCTAACCAACATTGCTCCCTAAGAGTGGCCATTTTAACAACAAAATTAGACGTTATTATTAGAATTTCTATTAAATAGCATTAGTAAATTCTTCCCCGACTTGTTACTCCTGGGAACAAAAGCAACTATCAAAACTGTCACGCCCCAAACTCGGAAACCGAGCTCACAATGTGAACATTTAACCATCATAGCTCATCAATGTCAACATCAAACCAACATTAATCCCTACGAGTGACTATTTAACAACTAAACTAGATATTAGTATTAGAATTTTTGTTAAATAACGTTAGTAGATTCTTTCACAACATGTTACTCCTAGAAAAAAAAAAGTTAAGTATAAAAAGTGTTACGCCCTAAACTCGTAAAACCCGGTTCACAATGTGAACATTTGACCATCATTACCAATCAATGTGGACATCTAACCAACATTAATCCATAGGAGTAGCCATTTAACAACCAAACTAGTTGTTAGTATTAAAATTTTTATTAAATAACGTTAATAGATTCTTCTGCGACATGTTACTCCGTAATCCTGAAAGCAAAAGTAAGTACAAAAACTGTTAACAACAAACTAGGAAACCGGGCTCACAATGTGGACATTTAACCATCATTACCCATCAATGTGGACATCTAACCAACATTGCTCCCTAAGAGTGGCCATTTTAACAACTAAATTAGATGTTAGTATTAGAATTTCTATTAAATAGCGTTAGTAAATTCTTCCCCGACTTGTTACCCGAGAACAAAAGCAAGTATAAAAACTGTCACGCCCCAAACTCGGAAACCGAGCTCACAATGTGAACATTTAACCATCATTGCTCATCAATGTCGACATCTAACCAATATTGCTCCCTACGAGTGACTACTTAACAATTAAACTAGATGTTAGTATTAAAATTTCTGCTAAATAATGTTACTAGATTCTTTTACAACATGTTACTCCTGGAAGGAAAAAAGTAAGTATAAAAAGAGTTATACCCTAAACTCTTAAAACCCGGCTCACAATGTAGACATTTAACCATCATTGCCATTTAATGTGGACATCTAACCAACATTGCTCGCTAGGAGTGGCCATTTAACAACCAAACTAGTTGTTAGTATTAGAATTTTTATTAAATAGCGTTAATAGATTCTTTCATGACATATTACTCAGTAATCTAAAACAAAAACAAAGATAAAAGCGCCAACCACAAACTAGGAAACCGGGCACATAATGTGGACATTTAACCATCATTGCCCATCAATGTGGACATCTAACCAACATTGCTCCCTAAGAGTGGCCATTTTAATAACTAAATTAGATGTTAGTATTAGAATTTTTATTAAATTGCGTTAGTAAATTCCTCCCCGACTTGTTACTCCTGAGAACAAAAGCAAGTATAAAATCTCACGCTACCAAATTCGTAAAACCGAGCTCACAATGTGAACATTTAACCATCATTGCTCATCAATGTCGACATCTAACCAACATTGCGCCCTACGAGTGACTATTTAACAAGTAAACTAGACGTTAGTATTAAAATTTCTGCTAAATAATGTTAGTAGATTCTTTCACAACATGTTACTCCTGGAAGGAAAAAAGTAAGTATAAAAAGTGTTACGCCCTAAACTCTTAAAACCCGGCTCACAATGTAGACAATTAACCATCATTGCCAATCAATGTGGACATCTAACCAACATTGCTCCCTAGGAGTGGCCATTTAACAACCAAACTAGTTGTTAGTATTAGAATTTTTATTAAATAAATTAATAGATTTTCATGCGATATATTACTCAGTAATCCAAAAATAAAAGTAAGTATAAAAACTGTCAACCACAAACTAGGAAACCGGCTCACAATGTGGACATTTAACCATCATTGACCATCAATGTGGACATCTAACCAACATTGCTCCCTAAGAGTAGGCATTTTAACAACCAAATTAAATGTTAGTATTAGAATTTCTGATAAATAGCATTAGTAAATTCTTCCCCGACTTGTAACTCCTGAGTAGAAAAGCCAGTACAAAAGCTGTCATGCCCCAAACTCATAAACCGAGCTCACAATGTGAACATTTAACCATTATTGCTCATCAATGTCGACATCTAACCAACTTTGCTCCCTACGAGTGACTATTTAACAACTAAACTAGATGTTAGTATTAGAATTTCTGTTAAATAACGTTAGTAGATTCTTTCACAACATGTTACTCCTGGAAAAAGAAAAGTAAGTATAAAAAGTGTTATGCCCTAAACTCGTAAAACCCAGCTCACAATGTGGACATTTAACCATCATTGCCAATTAATGTAGACATCTAGCCAACATTGCTCCCTACGAGTGGCCATTTAACAACCAAACTAGTTGTTAGTATTAGAATTTTTATTAAATAGCGTTAATAGATTCTTCTGCGACATGTTACTCCGTAATCCTGAAAATAAAAGTAAGTATAAAAACTGTCAACCACAAACTATAAAACTGTGCTTACAATGTGGACATTTAACCATCATTACCCATCAATGTGGACATCTAACCAACATTGCTCCCTAAGAGTGGCCATTTTAACAACAAAATTAGATGTTAGTATTAGAATTTATAATAAATAGCGTTAGTAAATTCTTCTCCGACTTGCTACTCCTGAGAACAAAAGTAAGTATAAAAACTGTCACGCCCCAAACTCAGAAACCGAGCTCACAATTTGAACATTTAACATCATTGCTCATCAATGTCGACATCTAACCAACATTGCTCCCTATGAGTGACTATTTAACAACTAAACTAGATGTTAGTATTAGAATTTCTGTTAAATAACGTTAGTAGATTCTTTCCCGACTTGTTACTCCTGAGAACAAAAGCAAATATAAAAACTCTCACTCCCCAAATTCAAAAATCGAGCTCACAATGTAAACATTTAACCATCATTGCTCATCAATGTCACATCTTAGCAATATTGCTCCTTACGAGTGACTATTTAACAACTAAACTAGATGTTAATATTATAATTTCTATTAAATAACGTTAGTAGATTCTTTCACAACATGTTACTTTTAGAAAAAAAAAAAACAATAAGTATAAAATGTGTTACGCCCTAAACTCGTAAAACCTCTCTCACAATGTGGACGTTTAACCATCATTGCCAATTAATGTGGACATCTAACCAACATGGCTCCCTAGGAGTGGCCATTTAACAACCAAACTAGTTGTTAGTATTAGAATTTTTATTAAATAGCGTTAATAGATTCTTCTGCGACATGTTACTCTATAATCCAGAAAACAAAAGTCAGTATAAAAACTGTCAACCACAAACTAGAAAATCGGGCTCACAATGTGGACATTTAACCATCATTGCCCATCAAATGTGGACATCTAACCAACATTGCTCCCTAAGAGTAGCCATTTTAACAACCAAATTAGATGTTAGTATTAGAATTTCTATTAAATAGCGTTAGTAAATTCTTCCCAGACTTGTTACTCCTGAGAACAAAAGCAATTGTAAAAACTGTCATGCCTCAAACTCGTAAACCGAGCTCACAATGTGAACATTTAACCATCATTGCACATCAATGTCGACATCAAACCAACATTGCTCCCTACGAGTGACTATTTAACAACTAAATCAGATGTTAGTATTAGAATTTTTGTTAAATAACGTTAGTAGATTCTTTCACAACATGTAACTCCTGGAAAAAAAAAAAGTAAGTATAAAAGGTATTACGCCCTAAACTCGAAAAACCCGGCTCACAATGTGGACATTTAACCATCATTGCCAATCAATGTGGACATCTAACCAACATTACTCCATAGGAGTGGCCATTTAACAACCAAAGTAGTTGTTAGTATTAAATTTTTTATTAAATAGCGTTAATAGATTCTTTGCGACATCTTACTCCGTAATCCTGAAAACAAAAGTAAGTACAAAAACTGTTAACCACAAACTAGGAAACCAGGCTCACAATGTGGACATTTAACCATCATTACCCATCAATGTGGACATCTAACCAACATTGCACCGTAAGAGTAGCCATTTTAACAACTAAATTAGATGTTAGTATTAGAATTTCTATTAAATAGCGTTAGTAAATTCTTCCCCGACTTGTTACTCCTGAGAACAAAAGCAAGTATAAAAACTGACACGCCCTAAACTCGGAAACTGATCTCACAATGTGAACATTTAACCATCATTGCTCATCAATGTGGACATCTAACCAACATTGCTCCCTAGGAGTGACCATTTAACAACCAAACTAGTTGTGAGTATTAAAATTTTTATTAAATAGCATTAATAGATTCTTCTGCGACATATTACTCCGTAATCCTAAAAACAAACGTATAAAAACTGTCAACCACAAACAGGGAAACCGGGCACACAATGTGGACATTTAACCATCATTGCCCATCAATGTGGACATCTAACCAACATTGCTCCCTAAGAGTGGTCATTTTAACAACTAAATTAGATGTTAGTATTCGAATTTCTATTAAATTATGTTAGTAAATTCTTCCTCGACTTGTTACTCCTGAGAACAAAAGAAAGTATAAAAACTGTCACGCTCCAAACTCAGAAACTGAGCTCACAATGTGAACATTTAACCATCATTGCTCATCAATGTCAACATCTAACCAACATTGCTCACTACGAGTGATTATTTAACAACTAAACTAGATGTTAATATTAAAATTTCTGCTAAAAAATGTTAGTAGATTCTTTCACAATATGTTACTCCTGGAAGGAAAAAGTAAGTATAAAAAGAGTTACGCCCAAAACTCGTAAAACCCGGCTCACAATGTGGACATTTAACCATCATTGTCAGTTAATGTGGACATCTTACCAACATTGCTCCCTAGGAGTGGCCATTTAACAACCAAACTAGTTAGTATTAGAATTTTTATTAAATAGCGTTAGTAGATTCTTCTGCGACATATTACTCCGTAATCCTAAAAACAAAAGTAAGTATAAAAACTGTCAACTACAAACAGGGAAACCGGGCTCACAATGTGGACATTTAACCATCATTGCCCATCAATGTGGACATCTAACCAACATTGCTCCCTAAGAGTAGCCATTTTAACAATCAAATTAAATGTTAGTATTAGAATTTCTATTAAATAGCATTAGTAAATTCTTCCCCGACTTGTAACTCCTGAGTAGAAAAGCTAGTACAAAAGCTGTCACGCCCCAAACTCATAAACCGAGCTCACAATGTGAACATTTAACCATTATTGCTCATCAATGTCGACATCTAACCAACTTTGCTCCCTACGAGTGACTATTTAACAACTAAACTAGATGTTAGTATTAGAATTTCTATTAAATAATGTTAGTAGATTCTTTCACAACATGTTACTCCTGGAAAAAAAGTAAGTATAAAAAGTGTTACGCCCTACACTCGTAAAACCCGGCTCGCAATGTGGACATTTAACCATCATTGCCAATCAATGTGGACATCCAACCAACATTGCTCCCTAGCAGTGGTCATTTAACAATCAAACTAGTTGTTAGTATTAGAATTTTTATTAAATGGCGTTAATAGATTCTTCTGCGACATGTTACTCCGTAATCCTGAAAACAAAAGTATAAAAATTGTCAACCACAAACTAGGAAACCGGGCTTACAATGTGGACATTTAACCATCATTGCCCATCAATGTGAACATCTAACCAACCTTGCACCCTAAGAGTGGCCATTTTAACAACCAAATTAGATGTTAGTATTAGAATTTGTATTAAATAGCGTTAGTAAATTCTTCCCGGAAATGTTACTCCTGAGAACAAAAGCAAGTATAAAAACTATCACGCTCCAAACTTAGAAATCGAGCTCACAATGTGAACATTTAACCATCATTGCTCATCAATGTCGACATCGAACCAACATTGCTCCCTACGAGTGACTATTTAACAACTAAACTAGATGTTAATATTAGAATTTCTGTTAAATAACGTTAGTAAATTCTTTCACAACATGTTACTCCTGGAAAAAATAAGTATAAAAAGTGTTACGCCTTAAACTCGTAAAACCCGGCTCACAATGTGGACATTTAACCATCATTGTCAATCAATGTGTACATCTAACCAACATTGCTCCTTAGGAGTGGCCATTTAACAACCAAACTAGTTGTTAGTATTAGAATTTTTATTAAATAGCGTTAGTAGATTCTTCAGCGACATGTTACTCCGTAATCCTAAAAACAAAAGTATAAAAACTGTCAACCACAAACTAGGAAACCGGGCTCCCAATGTGGACATTTAACTATCATTCCCATCAATGTGGACATCCAACCAACAATGCTCCCTAAGAGTGGTCATTTTAACAACTAAATTAGATGTTAGTATTAGAATTTCTATTAAATAGCGTTAGTAAATTCTTCTCCGACTTGTTACTCCTGAGAACAAAAGCAAGTATAAAAACTGTCACGCCCCAAACTCGAAAACCGAGCTCACATTGTGAACTTTTAACCATCATTGTTCATCTATGTCGACATCTAACCAACATTGCTCCCTACGAGTGAATATTTAACAACTAAACTAGATGTTAGTATTAGAATTTCTGTTAAATAACGTTAGTAGATTCATTCACAGCATGTTATTCTTGGAAAAAAAAAGTATAAAAAGTGTTACGCCCTAAACTCTTAAAATCTGGCTCATAATGAGGACATTTAACCATTATTGCCAATCAATGTGGACATCTAACCAACATTGCTCCCTAGGAGTGGCCATTTAACAGCCAAACTAGTTGTTAGTATTAGAATTTTTATTAAATAACATTAATAGATTCTTTTGCGACATGTTACTCCGTAATCCTGAAAACAAAAGTAAGTATAAAAACTGTCAAACACAAACCAGGAAACCGGGCTCACAATGTGGACATTTAACCATCATTGCCCATCAATGTGGACATCTAACCAACATTGCTCCCTAAGAGTGGCCATTTTAACAACCAAATTAGATGTTAGTATTAGAATTTTTATTAAATAGCGTTAGTAAATTCTTCCCCGTCTTGTTACTCCTGAGAACAAAAGCAAGTATAAAAACTGTCACGCCCCGAACTCGGAAATCGAGATCACAATGTGAACATTTAACCATCATTGTTCTTCAATATCGACATCTATCCAACATTGCTCCCTACAAGTGGCTATTTAACAAATAAACTAGATGTTAGTATTAGAATTTCTGTTAAATAACGTTAGTAGGTTCTTTCACAACATGTTACTCCTGGAAAAAAAAAAGTAAGTATAAAAAGTGTTATGCCCTAAACTCGTAAAACCCGACTCACAATGTGGACATTTAACCATTATTGCCAATTAATGTGGACATCTAACCAACATTACTCCCTAGGAGTGGTCATTTAACAACCAAACTAGTTGTTAGTATTAGAATTTTTATTAAATAGCGTTAATAGATTCTTCTGCGACATGTTACTCCGTAATCCTGAAAATAAAAGTATAAAAACTGTCAACCACAAACTAGGAAACTGGGCTCACAATGTGGACATTTAACCATCATTACCCATCAATGTGGACATTTAACCAACATTGCTCCCTAAGAGTGGCCATTTTAACAACAAAATTAGATGTTAGTATTAGAATTTATAATAAATAGCGTTAGTAAATTCTTCTCCGACTTGTTACTCCTGAGAACAAAAGTAAGTATAAAAATTGTCACGCCCCCAAACTCGAAAATCGAGCTCACA
This sequence comes from Magnolia changhungtana, assembly GCA_030180095.1. NCBI lineage: Eukaryota > Viridiplantae > Streptophyta > Magnoliopsida > Magnoliales > Magnoliaceae > Magnolia > Magnolia changhungtana. The sequence goes on from JASAUF010000076.1 coordinate 2,390,852, forward strand.
ATGTAAACATTTAACATCATTCCTCATCAATGTCGACATCTAACCAACATTGCTCCCTATGAGTGACTATTTAACAACTAAACTAGATGTTAGTATTAGAATTTCTGTTAAATAACGTTAGTAGATTCTTCCCCGACTTGTTACTCCTGAGAACAAAAGTAAGTATAAAAACTGTCACGCCCCAAATTCGAAAACCGAGCTCACAATGTAAACATTTAACCATCACTGCTCATCAATGTCACATGTTACCAACATTGCTCCCTACGAGGGATTATTTAACAACTAAAGTAGATGTTAGTATTATAATTTCTATTAAATAACGTTAGTAGATTCTTTCACAACATGTTACTCTTGGAAAAAAAACAGTAAGTATAAAAAGTGTTACGCCCTAAACTCGTAAAACCCCTCTCACAATGTGGACATTAAACCATCATTGCCAATCAATGTGGATATCTAACCAACATTGCTCCCTAGGAGTGGCCATTTAACAACCAAACTAGTTGTTAGTATTAGAATTTTTATTAAATAGCGTTAATAGATTCTTCTGCGACATGTTACTCCGTAATCCGGAAAACAAAAGTCAGTATAAAAACTATCAACCACAAACTAGGAAACCGGGCTCACAATGTGGACATTTAACCATCATTGCCCATCAATGTGGACATCTAACCAACATTGCTCCCTAAGAGTGGCCATTTTAACAACCAAATTAGATATTATTATTAGAATTTCTATTAAATAACGTTAGTAAATTCTTCCCCGACTTGTTACTCCTGAGAACAAAAGCAAGTGTAAAAACTGTCATGCCCCAAACTCGGAAACCGAGCTCACAATGTGAACATTTAACCATCATTGCACATCAATGTCGACATCAAACCAACATTGCTCCCTACGAGTGACTATTTAACAATTAAATTAGATGTTAGTATTAGAATTTCTGTTAAATAATGTTAGTAGATTCTTTCACAACATGTAACTCCTGGAAAAAAAAAAAGTAAGTATAAAAGTATTACGCCCTAAACTCGAAAAACCCGGCTCACAATGTGGACATTTAACCATTATTGCCAATCAATGTGGACATCTAACCAACATTGCACCCTAGGAGTGGCCATTTAACAACCTAACTAGTTGTTAGTATTAGAATTTTTATTAAATTGCGTTAATAGATTCTTCTGCAACATGTTACTCCGTAATCCTGAAAACAAAAGTATAAAAATTGTTAACCACAAACTATGAAACCGTACTCACAATGTGGACACTTAACCATCATTGTCCATCAATGTGGACATCTAACCAACATTGCTCCCTAATAGTGGCCATTTTAACAATCCAATTAGATGCTAGTATTAGAATTGCTAGCAGAAGAATCTACTAACGTGGACATTTAGCTTGGAAATTATAAAATAGCTTTAGTAGATTCTTTCACAACATGTTACTCCTGGAAAAACAAAAGTAAGTATAAAAAGTGTTACGCCATAAACTCTTAAAATCCGGCTCATAATGTGGACATTTAACCATCATTGCCTATCAATGTGGACATCTAACCAACATTGCTCCCTAGGAGTGGTCATTTAACAAACAAACTAATTGCTAGTATTAGAATTTTTATTAAATAACATTAATAGATTCTTCTGCGACATGTTACTCCGTAATCCTGAAAACAAAAGTAAGTATAAAAACTATGAACCACAAACTAGGAAACCGGGCTCACAATGTGGACATTTAACCATCATTACCCATCAATGTGGACATCTAACCAACATTGCTCCCTAAGAGTGACCATTTTAACAACCAAATTAGATGTTAGTATTAGAATTTCTATTAAATAGCATTAGTAAATTTTTTCCCGACTTGTTACTCCTGAGAACAAAAGCAAGTATAAAAACTGTCATGCCCCAAACTCAGAAACCGAGCTCACAATGTGAACATTTAACCATCATTGCTCATCAATATCGACATCTAACCAACATTGCTCCCTACGAGTGACTATTTAACAACTAAACTAGATGTTAGTATTAGAATTTCTGATAAATAACGTTAATAGATTCTTCCACAACACTTTACTCCTGGAAAAAAAAAAGTAAGTATAAAAAGTGTTATGTCCTAAACTTGTAAAACCCGGCTCACAATGTGGACATTTAACCATCATTGTCAATTAATATAGACATCTAACCAACATTGCTACCTGCGAGTGGCCATTTAACAATCAAACTAGTTGTTAGTATTAGAATTTTTATTAAATGGCATTAATAGATTCTTCTGCGACATGTTACTCCGTAATCCTGAAAACAAAAGTAAGTATAAAAACTGTCTAACAACAAACTAGGAAACCGGGCTCACAATGTAGACATTTAAATATCATTGCCCATCAATGTAGACATCTAACCAACATTGCTCCCTAAGAGTGGTCATTTTAACAACCAAATTAGATGTTAGTATTTGAATTTTTATTAAATAGCGTTAGTAAATTCTTCCCTATCTTGTTACTCCTGAGAACAAAAGCAAGTATAAAAACTATCACGCCCCAAACTCAGAAACCGAGCTCACATTGTGAACATTTAACCATCATTGCTCATCAATGTCGACATCTAACCAACATTGCTCCATACGAGTGACTATTTAACAACTAAACTAGATGTTATTATTAGAATTTATGTTAAATAACGTTAGTAGATTCTTTCACAACATTTTACTCCTGGAAAAAAAAAAGTAAGTAGAAAAAGTGTTACGTCCTAAACTCGTAAAACCCAGCTCATAACGTGGATATTTAACCATCATTGTCAATTAATGTGGACATCTAATCAACATTGCTGCCTAGGAGTGGCCATTTAACAACCAAACTAATTGTTAGTATTAGAATTTTTATTAAATAGCGTTAATAGTTTCTTCTGCGACATGTTACTCCATAATCCTGAAAACACAAGTAAGTATAAAAACTGTCAACCACAAACTATGAAACCGGACTCACAATGTAGACATTTAATAATCATTGCTCATCAATATGATCTAACCAATATTGCTCCCTAAGAGTAGCCATTTTAACAACCAAATTCGATGTTAGTATTAGAATTTCTATTAAATAGCATTAATAAATTCTTCCCCGACTTGTTACTCCTGAGAACAAAAGCAAGTATAAAAACTATCACGCAGCAAATTCGAAAACCGAGCTCAAAATGTGAACATTTAACCATCATTGCTCATCAATGTTGACATCTAACCAACATTGATCCCTACGAGTGACTATTTAACAACTAAACTAGATGTTAGAGTTAGAATTTCTGTTAAATAACGTTAGTAGATTCTTTCACAACATGTTACTCCCGAAAAAAAAAAAAAAAAAGTAAGTATAAAAAGTGTTACGCCCTAAACTCGTAAAACTCAGCTCACAATGTGGACATGTAACCATCATTGTCAATCAATGTGGACATCTAACCAACATTGCTCCCTAGGAGTGACCATTTAATAACCAAACTAATTGTTAATATTAGAATTTTTATTAAATAACGTTAATAGATTCTTCTGTGACATGTTTCTCTGTAATCCTGAAAACAAAAGTAAGTATAAAAACTGTCAACCACAAACTATGAAACTGGGCTCACAATGTGAACATTTAACCATCATTGCCCTTCAATGTAGACATCTAACCAACATTGCTCCCTAAGAGTGGCTATTTTAACAACCAAATTAGATGTTAGTATTAGAATTTCTATTAAATAGCGTTAGTAAATTCTTCTCCGACTTGTTACTCCTGAGAACAAAAGCAAGTATAAAAACTATCACGCCCCAAACTCGGAAACCGAGCTCACAATGTGAACATTTAACCATCATTGCTCATCAATGTCGACATCTAACCAAGATTGCTCCCTACGAGTGACTATTTATCAACTAAACTAGATGTTAGTATTAGAATTTCTGTTAAAAAACGTTAGTAGATTCTTTCACAACATGTTACTCCTGGAAAAAAAAAGTAAGTATAAAAAGTGTTGCGCCCTAAACTCGTAAAACCCTGCTTACAATGTGGACATTTAACCATCGTTGTCAATCAATGTGGACATCTAACCAACATTGCTCCCTAGGAGTCGCCATTTAACAACCAAACTAGTTGCTAGTATTAGAATTTTTATTAAATAGCGTTAATAGATTCTTCTGCGACATGTTACTCCGTAATCCTGAAAACAAAAGTAAGTATAAAAACTGTCAACCACAAACTAGGAAACCGGGTTCACAATGTGGACATTTAACCATTATTACCCATCAATGTCGACATCTAACCAACATTGCTCCCTAAGAGTGGCCATTTTAACAACTAAATTAGATGTTAGTATTAGAATTTCTATTAAATAGCGTTAGTAAATTCTTTCCCGACTTGTTACTCCTGAGAACAAAAATAAGTATAAAAACTGTCACGCCCCAAACTCGGAAACCGAGCTCACAATGTGAACATTTAACCATCATTGCTCATCAATGTCGACATCTAACCAACATTGCTCCCTACGAGTGACTATTTAACAACTAAACTAGATGTTAGTATTAGAATTTCTGCTAAATAATGTTAGTAGATTCTTTCACAACATGTTACTCCTGGAAAAAAAAAGTAAGTATAAAAAGTTTTACGCCCTAAACTCGTAAAACCCGGCTCACAATGTGGACATTTAACCATCATTGTCAATCAATGTGGACATCTAACCAACATTGCTCCCTAGGAGTGGCCATTTAACAACCAAATTAGTTGTTAGTATTAGAATTTTTATTAAATAGCGTTAATAGATTCTTCTGCGACTATTTACCCCATAATCCTGAAAATAAAAGTATGTATAAAAATTATCAACCACAAACTAGGAAACCGGGCTTACAATGTGGACACTTAACCATCATTGTCCATCAATGTGGACATCTAACCGAAATTGCTCCCTAAGAGTGGCTATTTTAACAACCAAATTAGATGATTTGAATTTTTATTAAATAGCATTAGTAAATTCTTCCCCGACTTGTTACTCTTGAGAACAAAAGCAAGTATAAAAATTGTCACGCCCCAAACTCGAAAACCGAGCTCACAATGTGAACATTTAACCATCATTGTTCATCAATGCGGACATTTAACCAACATTGCTCCCTAGGAGTGGCCATTTAACAACCAAACTAGTTGTTAGTATTAGAATTTTTATTAAATAGCGTTAATCGATTCTTCTACGACATGTTACTCCATAATCCTGAAAACAAAAGTATAAAAACTGTCACGCCTCATACTTGGAAACCGGGCTCACAATGTGGACATTCAACAATCATTACCCATCAATGTGAACATCTAACCAACATTTCTCCCTAACAGTAGTCATTTAACAACCAAATTAGATATTAGTATTAGAAATTAGAATTTCTATTTAATAGCGTTAGTAAATTCTTACGTGATATGTTACTCCTGAAAACAAAACAAGTATAAAAACTGTCACGCGCCAAACTCGGAAACTGGGATCACAATGTGGACACTTAACCATCATTGCCTATCAAATGTGGACATCTAACCAACATTACTCTCTAAGAGTGGCGATTTAACCACCAAAATAGACGTTATTATGAGAATTTCTATTAAATAGTGTTAGTAGATTCTTCCGCAACATGTTATCCCTAAAAACAAAAGCAGATATAAAAATTATCACGCAACAAACTCGGAAACCGGGCTCACAATGTGGACATTTAACCATCATTGCCCATCACTTTGAACATCTAATCAACATTACTCCCTATGAGTGGCACAACCAAACTAGATGTTAATATTAGAATTTTTATTAAATAACGTTAGTAAATTCTTCCGTGATATCTTACTCTAGAAAACAAAAACAATTATAAAAACTATCACGGCTGAAACTCAGAAACCGGTTTCACAATATGGACATTTAACCATCATTGCCCATCAATGTAGACATCTAACCAACATTACTCCTTATGAGTGGTCATTTAACAACCAAATTATATGTTAGTATTAGAATTTCTATAAAATAGCATTAGTAGATTCTTCCGCGATATGTTACTCCTTAAAACAAAAATAATTATAAAAGTTGTCACGCCCCAAACTCGAAAACTGAGCTCACAATGCGGACAATTAATCATCATTGCCCATCAATGTGGACATCTAACCAATATTGCTCCCTAGAAGTAGCCATTTAACAACTAAACTAGATGTTTAGTATTAGAATTTCTATTAAATAGCATTTGTAGATTCTTCCACGACATGTTACTCCTGAAAAGAAAAACAAGTATAAAAACTATTAAGCCCTAAAATCGGAAACCGCGCTCACAATGTGGACAATTTAACCATCATTGCCTATCAATGTAGATATCTAACTAACATTGCTTCATGGGAGTGGCTATTTAACAACCAATAGTTGTTAGTATTAGAATTTGTATTGAATAGCGTTAGTAAATTCTTCCACGATATGTTACTCCAAAAAACAAAAGAAAGTATAAAAACTATCAGGCCCAAACTCGAAAACCGTGCTCACAATGTGGACACTTAACCATCATTGCTCATCAATGTGGACATCTAACCAACATTGCTCCCTAAGAGTGGCCATTTAACAACCAAAATAGATGTTAGTATGAGAATTTCTATTAAATAGCGTTAGTAGATTCTTCCGCGACATGTTACTCCTGAAAACAAAAGCAAGTATAAAAACTATCACGTACTAAACCCGGAAACAGGGCTCACAATGTGGACATTTAACCATCATTACCCATCATTATGGACATCTAACCAACATTGCGCCCTAGGAGTGGCCATTTAGCAATCAAAGTATATAATATTAGAATTTCTATTAAATAGCATTAGTAGATTCTTCCGCGATATCTTACTCTTGAAAAAAAAAATTATAAAAACCGTCACGCCCCAAACTCGAAAACTGGACTCACAATGTAGACATTTAACCATTATTGCCCATCAATGTAGACATTTAACAACATTACTCCTTAGGAGTGGCTATTTAACAACCAAATTAGATGTTAGTATTAAAATTTCTATTAAATAGCATTAGTAGATTCTTCCGCGATATATTATTCCTTAAAACAAAAATAATTTTAAAATTGTCACGCCCCAAACTAGAAAACTGGGTTCACAATGTGGACATTTAACCATCATTGCCCATCAATATGGACATCTAACCAATATTGCTCCCTAAGAGTGGCCATTTAACAACTAAATTAGATGTTAGTATAAAAATTTCTATTAAATAGCGTTAGTAGATTCTTCCGCCACATGTTACTCCTGAAAACAAAAGCAAATATAAAAACTATCACGCCCCAAAATTGAAAACCGCACTCACAATGTGGACATTTAACCATCATTGCCCATCAATGTGGACATTTAACCATCATTGCTACCTAGGAGTGTCCATTTAACAATCAAACTAGATGTTAGTATTACAATTTCTATTAAATAGCGTTAGTAAATTCTTCCGTGACCTATTACTCTTGAAAACAAAAGCAATTATAAAAATTGTCATACCCCAAACTCGAAAGCTGGACTCAGAATATGGACATTAACCATCATTACTCATCTATGTGGACATTTAACTAACATTGCTCCCTTGGAGTGGTCATTTAACAACCAAATTAAATATTAGTATTAGAATTTTTATTAAATAGCATTAGTAGATTCTTCCGCAATATGTTACTCCTGAAAACAAAAACAATTATAAAAACTGTCACGCTCCAAACTCGAAAATCGGGCTCAAAATGTGGACATTTAACTATCATTGCCCACCAATGTGACATCTAACCAACATCGTTCCGAAGGAGTGGTCATTTAACAACCAAAGTAGATGTTAATATTAGAATTTCTATTAAATAGTGTTAGTACATTCTTGCGCAACATGTTACTCCTAAAAATAAAAGCAAGTATAAAAACTGTCACGCCCCAAACTCAGAAACCGGGCTCACAATGTGGACATTTAACCATCATTGCCCATCAATGTAGACATCTAACCAACATTGCTCCCTAGGATTGGCCATTTAACCACCAAACAAGACGTTAGTAATAAAATTTCTATTAAATAGTGTTAATGGATTCTTCCACGACATGTTACTCCTGAAAACAAAAATAAGTATAAAAATTGTCACGCCCCAAACTCAGAAACCGGGCTCACAATGTGGACATTTAACCATCATTGCCCATCAATGTGGACATCTAACCAACATTGCTCCCTAGGAGTGGCCATTTAACAACCAAACTAGATGTTAGTATTAGAATTTCTATTAAATAGCGTTAGTAGATTCTTCCGCGATATATTACTCCTGAAAAGAAAAACAAATATAAAAACTGTCACGCCCTAAAACTCGAAAACCGGGCTCACAATGTGGACATTTAACTACCATTGCCCATCAATGTGGACATCTAACCAACATTGCTCCCTATGAGTAGCCATTTAACAATCAAATTAGATGTTAGTATTACAATTTCTATTAAATATAGTTAGTAGATTCTTCTACGACATATTACTCCTGAAAATAAAAATAAGTATAGAAACTGTCACGCCCCAAACTCGTAAACCGAGCTCAAAATTGGCCCAACCATAATAATGACCTAGCTAAACACAAGTATGGACATATAATTGACCTGATCATATAAACAACTCTGATAACCGAAGATTAGCCAAACATATGAATAATTTGGAACAATTATCATGGCCCTAGTCATAAGAACAGTTTGGATCATTAAAATAGCTCATTTATATGAACAGTTGAGCCATTAAAAAATGGGTTGAATCATTCGAACAATTTGGATAACTTAAAAATAGTCCCAATCATATGAATGGTATGAATCATTGAAGACTAGACCTCTAAATTACTGATTTGGATCATCAAGTATGGGACTAGTCATATGAATTGTTTGCAACACTAAAAAATAGGCTTCCATATTAACGATTTGCATCACTGATTACCGGCCTAATAACATTAATTGTTTGGATCATTCAAGATGAGCTCACCCAAACATAATAGATTCAAATGCAGAAAACAGGCCAATTCATCTACATAGCATGGATCAATAAAAATAGGCCAATCTATGTGGTTAGGTTGGTTTACTACAAATTCACCCAACTATATTCACATCTTGGATTGTTAAATACATGTGTGCGTCGTAGATGATTTGCACAATCATATGAACAACTTAAACAATGGAAGACTAGCCCAACCATATTTAAGATTTGAATCAATTAGTACGGACCTAGTAATAAGAGTGTTTGGATCATTAAAAAGAGCATAGTCATATTAGCAGTTTGATCATAGAAAATGGGCTTGATCACACTAATAATTAGGATCACTAGATATAGTCCCCCAACCATATAAATGGTGGTATGGATAACCAAAAACTAGCTCTTCACATTATCACTAAGTATGGACCAATCATATGAATGGTTCAGACCACTGACAATGAGCTCATCCAAACAAAACAGTTTAGAATTCAGAAAATGGGTCAATTCAATTCAACTGCATGAATTGCTAAAAATAGGCCTAACAATGGGAATAGGTTGAGCGTATGATTGACCCAATTTACATATGGCTACAAATGATGGAAGACTCGCCCAAACATATTAACGATTTCGATCACTTACTACAAACCTAGTCATATGAATGTTTTTATAATTAAAATGAGAGGATAGTCATATGAATGTTTTGATAATTAAAATGAGCTTATTCATATGAACAGCCTAGGATCACTAGAAAGTCCCCAAATCATATGAATGGTATGGATCACTGAAAACTAGCCCTCCACATTACAAATTGAATCACTTAGTACAGGCCTAGTCATATCATGATTTGGATAATTAATATGGACCCATTCGATATTTGGATCACTAAAAATAGGCTCAACCATGTGTATAGGTTGAATCACTGAAAATTGGCCCAACCATATTAATGACTTGGATCACTAAACATGGGCATGGGCATGGGCATATAACTGGCCCAATCATATGAATGGCTCTAATAACAAGAGACAAGCTGGACATATTAACAATTTAGAACATCTAATATGGGCCGAGTCATATGAGTGGTATGGATCAAAATAAGCTCATTCATATGCATGGTATGATCACCGAAAATTGGGTCGAATCATACAAACAAATTGGATCAATAAAAATGGTCCCAATCAGGTGAATGGTATAGATAACTAAGACATAGGTCTAGACATATAATTGGCCCAATCATATGAACAACTCTGATACCAAGAGAATGGCCAGGCATATTAACAATTGAGAATAACTAATACAAGTCAAGTCATATGAGTGGTATGGATCAAAATGAACTCATTCATATGAATGGTATGGATCACTGGAAATTGGGCCGAATCCAAACAATTTCACATATAACTGGCCCTATTATATGAACGGCTTTGATAATAGAAGACTGGTCAGATATTAGCAATTTAAAATAACTGACACACGTCAAGTCATATGAGTGGTATGGATCAAAATGAGCTCATTCATATGAACGATATGGATTGCTAAAAATTGCACCAAATCATGCAAACAATTTGGATCACTAAAAATAGTCCCAATCATGTGAATGGTATGGATCGCTAAACATAGGTCTAGGCATATAATTGGCCCAATCATATGAACGGCTCTGATAACAAGAGATTGGCTAGACTTATTAACAATTTAGAATAACTAATACGAGCCAAATCATATGAGTGGTAATGAGCTCATTCATATGAATGGTATGGATCACTGAAAATCGGGATGAATCATACAAACAATTTCTATCACTAACAATAGTCTCAATCATGTGAATGGTATGGATCACTGAAAGCTAACCATCCAAATTAATGATTTAGATCGCTGGGTATGGGCCTAGCTATATGCATTGTTTGGATCATTGAAAAATAGCCTTCCATATTAACAATTTATATCAAATTGATTCCTTGACCACCAACATTTCTGCCATCCATTTGGTGGCCACCAATAGGACAGTGTCATCCACTCAATTCAAGATTTGGGTTAGGAAGACACATCGAGCAATCACAAAAATCTACCATTGGCCTGAAAATGAGTGTTAAAAAAATAAATACAGCCAGTGATCCACAAGCAACAGAAAATGTCCAATTGGACTACTAGGATTGTTGATGGAGGAGATCTTTTGTTAATCAGCCATCAGAAGTGGGGTCCACCAGATGGGACAGTATGGATCACTGGAAGATGGGGCTGCCTGTTTGAAATGCTGGCCTGAATAGAATTGCCAGTAATTAAGCTAGAACACCGCATATCACCACTTTAAAGTACAAGCTATTGATAAAACAATGGCATTTAGATCCTTAAAATGCAAGTTATTGACAGAATATTGGCAATCAGGCGATCAATCATCAACATCCTAACGAGTAACAATCCACACCACACAGAACATTGGACAACCAATCACTGCAGATCACTAATATGTAAAGTTAGCCTACTCTTATTGTTCAGAATATTCAGATGGCATCAAACATTAAATGGAAACGATACCGTGAATAACTGTGACAAAACAAATTTCTGATTCAAATGGGGCAAAGAATGTAAGATCCACATACCTCTGCAGCACTAATTTTATTTGATCGAGAAACAGTCTTCCAAGTCAACCTCATCACCCAAGTTCATCTTAGCTGTGCACACCTGTAAAGAGAATCCACAAATAAATAGCAGTTAGCTTATGATGAAAGTAAACTATCCACCATAACCAAGAAAGCAAGAGAATAGTAAAATGGGATTTGCAAACTCCACAAACAAGCATGCAGATAGAAAAGCACCCCCACCCCAAAATATCCAACCAACCAGTCAAGCATGATGTGAAGACTCATCAGGCCTGCAGCAATAGCTAAAAAGCCAGCAATCAAAGACACCCCAAGAACTAATAGACAGGCTTCCTCCCGAGCTGAACATAGACCAGCACACAGAAATCTTCCACTGCATAACATACGATTGTTCCGCTTCCCACGCAAACGAGCATGCAGAGAGATAAGCTTCAAAAGCTCTTTTTCTTTTTCTTTTTTAAACTTTTTTTTGTTTTGTTTTTTATTTTCTTCAAATAGCGAGGTTGGGTTGAGCATTAATATCCAAACAACCAGGCGAGCATGATGTGAAGACTGAAGACTCAGCAATAGCTAACAAGTACCAATAGACTCAGCAATAGATAAAAACTGAGCAATCAAAGCCACCCCAAGAACCAATAGACAGAGGCTTCCTCCCTAGCTGAATATTTCCACAGCCAAATCCATCTTTTATTCTCCACTTCTCAGATCAATTCAGCCAAATCCACAGATGTCCATCCATTATCCAAAGGTACACAGTACATAGAAACTCTCTAACGATGATACACACACGTGATACCTCATCTCCTTGTGTAGAATGGTATGCTTGGAGCCAGCACCTCTCTCCTCCAACTTTTCTTGCCATTGGAGTAGCTGCTTCCAGCAGCCCGAACAAAGCAAGTCAAGACAGAACGTCTCCTGGTACTCGCTGTCGTTGATGCATCTCCCACACTGGACACACCGGGAGATGCAAAAAGAGCATCCCCGGCACTGTTGGGCGCGGGCTGCTCCCCTTGGCAGGTTTCCGCCGGGCAATCATAGACAAGCCTCAAGTTCTGACACCTTGGGCACATCTCGATATCGATGCCCTGGCACGCATTGTCACACAAGTGCGACATGTTGCCCGTGTGGTAAAACCGTTGTCTGTGAGCTTTTGGCTGCTTGTTTTCATCTGCATCTAACAAGAACTTCAGCTCTTCAAAGTGCTCCTGTGTTACACCATAAAGACCACCTATCTGTAGGCATTTTATCCCACCAATGCCTGCAGACTTGAAAGCCTTCAAGTTGTTCACAAGACCCTCAATACTTAGTCTTGTACATCCAGGCACACTCAGCTGCACAGGCAAAGGGAACATGCATTAGATAATCAAATCCAAGATTTGAAAGACTAAAGTACAAGATAAGGAGCAAAGCATACCAGAACAGAAAAACTAAAATGTTTCAGGAAATTGGAGGGTACTGTAGTGACTTTCAAATCCAAAGGCTGAGTTTCAATGGCTCAAGGATTGGCAACTTCTGGCATCAATAGTGGACCTTCCCTCCCTCCTTCCCCACACATGCACGCACGCACCCACCCACACACACATGCGCTGATCCCGCCCACACACTGATTTTGGTGAGGTTTTCTTTAATTTCTATGAGGTGTCTGAGAAATCCCTCACTAACTCCCATGTTTATTTTCATTTTAATTTCTTTTGATCGATAACAAGGGCCATCCTACATCTATTTGGGCTGATTGAATAACAAGCAGTCTGGTGTACTACCCTTCTAAAAGCAGGATAGTAAAGTGAAAGGTACTCTGTTGGGCCTGTACCAATGTTACCTCAAGCGATGGATTATGGGTTTAGAGATCCAGATCTCTATTTTTAGAGGCCCGAAATTATGACTCCATATTCTTACTATTGATTAAGTTAATGCAAATTTGTATTTACAATATAATTTATACTTATTATTTATTTAACACTAAGCATGTTGGGTATGTAACGATAACACTCATCATTTCATATATAAACATCCAAAATTTGCACCCTACCATCAACATCTATTTAGTTCGATTGCATTTCCCAACACCCAAAAATAAAAAAATAAAATAAATAAAATAAATAAAAAAAATCGAAATTCAAAAAGTGAGAGTTCAATTGAAGCTATCACTTTTAAATCCAAAAAAAAAAGAAGAAGTGAAAATCAAAACCTTAGAAACACGGAGACACATCAGATCGAAGAAACGAACCTGAAACCAACACATCGATGACGGCATCCTGAGATGGAGCCACAAACATCAACAACGGAGATGCCGCCGGTTTTCCAGAACCCATCTCTACTCACATGCTCTAATCCAGAAGCCAGCAATCGAGATCTGAAGCAAGGATTGGGAAACGTTGGTAGGGTATTCAGGGATTCGCCCAATTTTTCTTGTTTTGTGAAAATGCTGGAAATATCGAGAATGCCAGTTTTGGCAAGTGAGCCTTCAATGAGGTTCTCCAAGAGCGTTCCCGCTCGAGGAGCCCTAGCGTCCTTAGACGAGAGAGAGGGAGAGAGAAGGTTAGAGAGAGAACACTGAGAGAGAAGGTAGAGAGGTGGTGTGTGGCAGAGAACACGGAGAGAGAGAGAGAGACATTGCTGTTCAGGGATGGCTCGGATGGGAAGAGTTCAAATGCGAGGAAGGAAAAGGCAAGTAGATCCACCGAGATACTATCGAAAACCTTCTTCCCCTTTACCGCGTGACACGTGGAGCAAGAATGGAGGGAAATTCGACCGTTAGAAGCTCTTACTTGCGTATTAAGCAAGATTAGCCAACCCGTCCGGGCAGAGCTCTGTGGGTCTCACAGTGATCTAAGTGTTTTATCCACGCCGTTCATCGCTTTATCATATCATTTTAAAATATGATCCTAAAATTAAAGTAGGTACACAGCTCCAGTCGACCGCACCAAAGGAAGCTGCAGTGATAATGACACCCACCGTTGAAACCTTTCTAAGTGCCAACTTGATGTTTTTTTCAACCTATTCATAAGGTCACGTAGACGTGGATGAAGCGAAAAAACAAACATCAGCTTGATTCGAAACTTCTCCAGCTCCCAAGAAGTTTTTAATGGTGGACGTTCAATCCCCGCTTTGTGGTCCACTTAAGCCTTGTACCTGCCTATTTTTTTCTCCTACCTTAAAATGATCCGAGAAAAATGATGAACGGCGTGGATAAAACACTTACGTCACGGTGGACCCCACATAGCCCTGCCCGAACGGATTACCGTCCAGGCGGGGGTAGGACGCAATCTGCGTCCGATTAGATGGGCCACCCTGATTTTGTGAGAAATCCACCTCATCCGTCCATTTTTCCAGGATATGTTACGACGTGGCTCCAAAATGAAAGCAGAAACAAAACACAAGTTGGCTGCATGATAAAGAAAAAGTGGGCAGAGAAATGCCTACCGTTGAAATCTCCCTGGTCCACCGTGATGTTTATATGTCATCCATTCCGTTCATAAGGTCATTCCTACGTGGATGAACTGAAAAAACAAAAATATTATCTTTATACAAAAACTATGTAGCCTTACAAATGTTTCAACGGTGGGCATACAATCTTTATTGTTGCCTGCCTGGCGGCCCACTCTAGTTTTGGATCTCCCACATTTAAGGCCACATGTAATATGATCCGAAAAAACTGAGGGACAGAATGGATTTCCCACAAACATAACTGTGGACGGGGTGGAACTTCCTGACACTGGCATACGCATGGCCGTGGGTCTACCTTGATGTATGTGTTCTATATCCACACCGTCTATCCGTTTTATCAGATCATTTTAGGGCATGGATAGCAGATCATACCAAAAAAAAAAGTGATGATTGGAGGCCAACCATTAAAAACTTACTAAAGCCCATCATGATGTTTATTTTTGCCATCCAATCAGTTTATAAGGTCCCAAGGACCTGGATTAAACGAAGATCACAATATCAGCTTAATCCAAAATTATTTTAACCGACAGAAAGGTTTTAACTGTGGGCATTCAGTCACGACTCTTTTCTGTGGTGTGGTCCACCTGAGATTTGGATGTTTTCATTTTTGGATCAAGCTGAAAAGATAGATGAACAGTGCCGATATACAACACATAAATTGAGTTGGGACAGAACTTATGTGTACCACGGCTGACTGACCCTATCCACTCCCAACCGTTGCAACCTTTTGCTTGCATATTTAGCATTCTCGCCAATTCGCTTATACTTATACCATAGGCTGATTGTGCCACTAACCTCGATGTGGTTGTTAAGGTAGCAAAGTACTGTGAGCCCCACCATGTTGTATTTGTCATATCTACATCGTCCATTTATTTTGGGAGATCATTTTAGACCATGAACCCAAAAATTAAATAAGAAAAAGTTCAAATCTTCTGCACAACATGAGGCCACGGAATTTTTGGATCAAGCTAATATTTGTGTTTTACCTTTATTCATCTTATAAACAGGTTGGATAGTAAATAAACAGCATTATGGCCCTAAGAGGTGACTGTCAATGTTCCACTGTTTTTGTAGTATGGTCTACTTGATTTTTTGATCCGCCCAAAACGATTTGGAAGAATAGATGGACAATATAGATATAACACATACATCATGGTGGGGTCTATGGAACTTTGTACACACCAAGCAATCTGGTGTCTGCTTATACTCAGGCATGACATGATGCTTGATAACAGGGCTCAGAAATTGTACACATAGCTTGGATAAAACCTACCAATTGCACTTGCCAGTGTCTCAAAGGCATAATTCCAATATCATATTGTTTTGTCTATACTAATCGATAATGTGGACAGAAGACTTCATGCCAATGAGATCTTCTCTGTCTATTAGGTGCGCCACCTTGCGTCCATTATAGGGCCAAAAATTTACAAAGATTTAAAACTCAAGCGTGCCAGAAGCTTTATGGGGCCCACCATTGTGTTAAATTATCACATAGTACACCAATTTAGGATATTAAAATTGATCTACAATATCACATATATTCCTCCGAATATATTGAAAAATTCAAATTTATTCCAATTCCTCTCATTTACTATAGAATATTTTGATTTCAAATGCGTTTCATTTACTCCAATCCAAGCACAACTAAGTAAGCCATTTACCCTCAATTCATATATAAGAGATTCCATTTACACACCCTGTGCACGTTAAAGTGGAACGTGTACACGATCAAATTCATGCATCTTGTTAGCCCATCCACATTAAGTGCTCTTATTTGTCCCAAACTCAACTCAAAACCTAGGTCCAAAGACCCCGTAGGTAACCTGATTGGATCCGAGTTTAGGTCTTCATGAACCAGTCTTGGGCCAAAGGGAACATGACAAGATCCAGACCTAGTTAGCCACTCAGGTATAGGTACTATAGGACCTGGCCCGAACCCCAAGGAATGCTTCAGTTCTCAGTTCAGTTCAGATAACAAAGGAATGCTTGCCCGAAAGAAGAAGAAGCAGGAGCAGCTAAAGAAAATCAATTTCATGCTTTGATACTTCGATATGAGTAGGTTTGAGGCAAACATGACTTCATATATTTTTGGTGTTTACGGATTTTATGATGCGACTTATGCACATTAAGTTTAGGCTATGTTTAGACACCGAACATTTGAAAATCCCAACTTTCCTGTAACCAGTAGGGGCTTTTTTTTTCCTGGGAAACTCCAGCAGAAAGCTTGGACTTCCATGGTCCCGCGCAAAGTTCATGCTTCCTGTTTTTGCAGAGTTTCCTAAAGAAATGACAGGCAAATACATATGTGGAGGGGTGCCGAGCCCATGTAATCCATGGTTGTTTCAATTTCTAGAATTTCAATAGGTTTTTCCAAATGAGGCATTAGGCTCTGTTCAGAACCCTAGGCTCAATTCCTGAGTGCTCCTTTTGTCAGGAGAACACTGGGGTGTGGTGCAAATCAGCTGATATTTCCACACCTTATGGTAGATGCTGGGGCCTGCTGGTGCCACACCAGATGATCTTCCTCCATGTCGCAACAAAACAACAGAAGAGAGCAGATGTGGCACCAACAGGTTAAGTTGTCCCTGACAAAAGAAATCCTGGAATTATTAGCAAATGAATACTCAGCAAACAAAGAAAATCACGTCCCCTATACTACAGAAAAAGACATAAGCCAATCCTCTGTAAAGCATTCTGCAAAACAAACTATAACATATCAAAGAATAAATCATGGAAATCTACACCTGATGACCAGATGTATACACAAGCTACAAATGTGAACACTCCAAAGCACTCCGAAGCAAGTGAAACATTGTTGGGTTTGGTTTGGAGTTGAGATTCACAAATATCACATATGCTACAGCCCAAGCAGTTCATAAGTGGGTTCCACTGCAAACAAGCCCTGGCGGAAAAATCAGGTCAGTCCATCTGTCAGGTGGGCCACACATGGATGAGAAAACTGACAGAAAAAAAATGACAAACTGCCTTATGTTCAACCTACGAATGCATCCTAGCTGATAGCAGGACCAGCCTAATTTCAAGGTCAGGGCATGTTCATGGTGGGGCCCCACCTGATGAGTGTTCAATGGCTGAGACCCTTCATGCAAGTGCCGCCGCTGATTGCTTTCACCAAACACACTTTTGCAATGTATATATGAAACACACTGTAATCATGCAAATCATGATAAAGAGAAGCAGATACATAACTATAAAGAGTAGCAGATCCGAGGGGAAAATAACACAACCAGATCACATCTTTTTTTAAATCGTCTGGAAGTGGGTTTAAGTGGAGTGTAAGGAAGTGCTTCCCCAATGAAGCTCCAATTCAAGTTCGCAAACAAGTTTTACTTGAAAATAGCCAAGGAGTTTCAATAATGAAGTTAGAAATCAGCATAGAAGCAGACCTTTGAATGGGAACAATATTAAACTCAAAAGAGTTTACCTTTTCAATGCTCTGCCTTGCAACTAGAAATGCATTAGAAATACCTTCTGGCAGTAAAGAGCACAAGCAGGCAATGGAAACCCAAACCCAAACTCAAAACTCTTAGGATACATTATTCTCCTGTAAGAATCTCAGATTAACATAACTTCAGCAAAATTTTGAGCCTTAGAATGAACTCCATCCAGTTCGCTGCGTACTTCAAGCATTCATCGCGGAACGCAAAGACCCAGTTCTAAACAATAAAAATAATAATAATAATAATCAGCATTTAGTCATGGAATGAAATCTAATTCCTAAAATCAAATCAATGAGAGGAAATCTTATGCAAGATTTACAACAACAACAACAACAAAGAAAAAAAAAATCCTAAAAGCAAATTACTGACATGAAAGCTTAATATCGTCATCATCACCACAACTAAATGCTGTGAAATCCCATAGCACATCTTACGAATTCAGGAGATATAACAGAATTTTTAGTAATCTCAAATTCTACAGAGTGAAAACCAGGTAATAGACCCAACCTAAGAGGAGCCACCAAGTGGTACCGCTTCGGCGCTTCCTAGTCCACATGAAATACATATCAATCCACGAATTTTAGTGCTAGCGGAAAAAGTATATAATATCCACTGGAGGACTAATGTGTTATTCCAATGTTGATGCCTAACAGATACTTTACAGCCAATGACACAGCCCAAGATTGACATTTGTGGGTGAGAACAATGTTTGAGATGTACATGAACGAGCCCAAGAACTACCTTTTTCTTTTTCTTTTTTAACCAACCATTTCTTTTTCTTTTGTTGTTTTTTTTCCCTGTAATTGACACAGCTTCTGTTAATGAAAACTAAGGGACTCGAAATGCAATATCAAGGTGAAGGTAACATGCATTCCTTTGTTGGTGTGTCAGTGACCACACTAGCTTCCCTCGAAACATGATAAAAATATCAGCGCATACCTTATACCAACTTTTTAAGTTTTGCTAACAATGAAATTTGATCTGCATTTCCAGGTTTTACAAGAAAGCCAACAAGTTAGCATTTTCTACATCTCTTTCCACCATAACCAGCCCAGAAAATAAATGAGACTCACCTGCCTTGTTGGAGTCTCACCGGTCTGAAACACCATATTGTTTCTCCCTTGTCACTTCTCATAACACCAACTAAATTTTTTTTCCGTGTTGTCGCTGTTCAAGCTCTTTCCATACAGAGATGCCAGAGTGACACAAAACCCATTTTTCACTAAATTCAACCAACTGATAAAAAATTCTTGATCACGTCTCTCACTCACTTCTAATGATACTCTGTTTTCAAAGAATTTCTTATTCCTTTCCTTCTAGATCCACCAGATTATGTCAAATGAAAGCATCCTCAAAATTCTCCCTACTTGATTAAACAACAATTTCATACACCCACCTATGACCAAGGCCACTTTTTTGGAGAACCCAACAAATTAAAAAGCGTTTGAAGAAGTTCCATATCCCTAGGCATTCTACAAACAAGATATAGGTGATTGAATGATTATTCTATTTCTCTACACAAGTGGCACATGCTAGAGAAGCTTTCACCATTATCACCAATATGATCCAACGTAAGGATCTCATTTGCTGTTTCACCAACCTTCTACCAGGTATCACTTACATTAGAATGAAGCAATTCTTAGGCACTCCATTATCAATGTCACCGAAATCACCAACACGCCTATGTTTGCTGTTCCAAGTCGCGTGATCCAATAATGGGTCATTTGCTATCTAGATTACTAATTTCTAGCATCCTGAAGTTATGCTCCTACACTCTTAGTATTAATTAAGTTTTAGTGCAAATGTATATTTACAATGTTGAGATTTAAATTTTGATTAATTCATTACCATGCATATAATATAACAATATGCATGCGGGGTTTATAATAATAACATTTATATATCAAGTGCAAAATTCACTCATTACAAAATGATATTGCATACACTTAGGGTATGCATTGGAGTGACCCACATAATCCTAACACTAGAGTACCATATTGGAGGAAGCTGTGTACCGTGTACCAATTCCCGTACAACATATCAAAGTGACCCACAATCCAGGTCACCTTTTTTGGATAATAAAATACCTTCATTTCTTATTTCAATCGCTCATGTGAACACTCTCACTCCATGTTGCTTCTATTAATAAAGGCCATGTATCCATCAAACAACTTATCAATAAATAAATAAATAAACATTGAAAAAAAAAAAAAAAGCTCAAAAGTTTAGTTGCTCATCCTGCAACCTTTCGTTCTAGCAGTGCATATTTAAATATTGCTGATGACCCAAATCTTCCACACTCTGACAGTTATATCACCTGCTGGGAATCATATCCTCCCATATTTTTTGAAATTGTGTTGTTCATTAATTCTATATCAGGAATTGCCTCATAGTCCTTAAGGGGAGATTACGTTGATCAGTAAAATCAACAGGGGGATTAGTGACTTGTATATGTCTTCAAAAACCTAAGGTCATGCCAAGATTTGAGCCATTGTATCAGATGACTGAACCCAAACTTGATCGGCCGACCAACTTGTGTGTGGCTCATTTGGATGGAT
Source organism: Magnolia changhungtana (assembly GCA_030180095.1). Classification (NCBI taxonomy): domain Eukaryota; kingdom Viridiplantae; phylum Streptophyta; class Magnoliopsida; order Magnoliales; family Magnoliaceae; genus Magnolia; species Magnolia changhungtana. The sequence goes on from JASAUF010000076.1 coordinate 2,411,872, forward strand.
AGTCCCAAAGATTCTTCAAAGATCCAGGATAATCAGCGCTCTATTTCAACACGTGATGAGATTCACATCAAGTCTCAGGTGTTCAAGTGGTGAGAGATTGGGTAGTGGAGTCGGTGGGTGGCACAGAACCAGATGAGTTGTGGGGAGGTGGACATGAAAAGCAGAGACATTTTCCATGGACAAACAGACATGACCAAGTGCCATATGTCTAACAAGCTTCTGCATAGACAGAAGTTCAGATAGTCTTCTCACTATGTTGGTGCCCGATTGAGGCAGGACAAGTTGCTCTTGGTTGGTAATAAAATTCTGCTTGCCTTTCAAGAAAATTAAAAAATAAAAATAAAAAAGGACTGATGCCTAGGAAGTAGGACAGATCATTGGCTATGGATAATAATGCACAACACCTTATATGCAACTTAGTACAATATGATCACATGATATTTAGGGGGTGTTTGGGTAGGAAGAATCCTAAATGTGGATATGGAACCCCTGGAAATCGGTCAACATGGAAAGCAGTAGAAAGTTGAGAAGTCACTGGTCAATACAGGCTTTTGTTTTTCAAGTTGATTTCCATAGAAATGTTGAAAGGTCGATGACCAACAAAAACAGGTCTCGCAATATCGTGGAAATGCCCATGGCTTGAGTTTTTGAGATGCAATCTATTTACTCATTTTCTGAGGAAAAGCATAATCATGATGGTGGATTTTCACAACCACCTTTTTGAAAAGAAACTAAAAACAAATCTATTGCATATATGTGCACACGAGCACATATATAGTTGATAACATATGAAGCTGGCAATCTTCTTCTATTGCTACCAGCAGTCATGCAGTGAAAGAAAGCAGTATGGTGTCTCCCTCCATTAGCCAAATGACCCTCAAACCCTTCCTCCAAAAAGTTTCTTCATGCAAGAACAGCCAAAGTGATGCTTGCGTACTCTACAGGGGATTGAAAGGCAATTCCACAAGTTCAAGATTGCCATCTCAATATAAGCCCTAACTTTCCTACCATTTAGGTTGCTAAACACTTTTTTACTCCCTATAACCAACTCCCTCCTCCAGGCCTTGAGTTTAAAACGAATACTTGGCTAGCACATGAGTTTCAACCCCATATAGAATGCCCGCGAACCTGTTTGGATTCATACACGAGGCAATGGTGATTCTAGTAAACTGTGGGAAAGTAAAAGCTATTTCCCTCTATTGTTTTTTGAACAAGATATATATATATATATATATATATATATATATATATATATATATATATATATATATATATATATATATCATGAAAATTTTACTTGAAGCCGAAAGATGGTTGGTGGCACATGTTCCACATCACACATGGCCATTTGGTGTGGAGAGCTTGAAGATGAATGGCGGTACATGGGGATCGCTTGAAGCTGGTGGCACATGTTGACATGTTGTGCACGTGGCAAAGTAGGCTTGTGACACATTGACTCGCAGGACACTTAAAGATGGTGGTACATGTTGCACGCATGGCACATTGGCATACATATGGTTGCTTTAATACGGATGGCGGCACAGGCTTTACATGTGGTGACCTTAAAGATGGATTGTTGCACATGTGGGGCACTTGAAGACGGTCGATGGCATGTTGGGCTACCATGTGGGGCACACCATAGAGTGGGGTTGTTTCCTCTCCTCTTCTCGATTTCTTGGAAATTACATTTCTTAGGCATGGGCAAGGAAATGAAAAGGGGCATTTTCCAGGAAATGAAAAGGAAAACTAGGGAAATTGAAACAACATTTCCAAGAATTTATTTATTAAGGGCTCTGAGATTTATTTAGAGAGAGAGAGAGAGCTATTTACAGAGAAAATAAAAATCAATCTGAAAACATTCGTAAGGAAATTCCCAAAGATCCATTCAATGCATCCCCATCTATGTCCCCAATAGCATTTGACGACCATGCCCATTCAAGAGTTGATCTTTTCACTTCAAGGAAGACCAAATCTTGATGTTGCAACTTGTCCCAAAAGACTAATTGTTCCACTCAAGCCAAACAGTCTACAACATTGTAAGCAAGGAGATTCTCTACAATGTTGTCCTCTTCTTAAGAGATGGATCAGATGCAATTACCAGTAGAATGATGCAAACCGAGAATTCACCCAACTTATCCGACTTCTCGAAACCCATCCATCCATGATAGATAGGTCCACATCCACTTGATAGATAAGGCTCATACGGTTAGAGAATTCCTCAACCTCCTGGTTAAGATCTCTTCGTAAAAGAGGGACCACACCAAAATTTCTCCCATGGGTGATATGACGCCCGAGATTCACACGTCGTCCTCCATCACTATGTTAAAGAGTTTGGAGAACCCTCTCTTTAAGCACATCCCACACCATCCATCTACCCAGAACCTCACCTAAGCTAAAGGAGATTTCCCAAGCCTAAAGGAGATTTCCCTTCTAAACCTACCCGTCATCTTTAGCACCGATTCACATAAGCCAAAAGCCTTGTAATGAGCCAAGTATAGCAGAAACCACCCACCCTCCTTAGCCTCGTATTGTTCAATGATGATACTCTTACATAAGCCATCCTCTTCATTAATATCCTTCAGGCTTCTTATCTCCAACCCCCCTCTGGTTGGGGATAAGAATCCAATTAGTATTTTTCAATGACGATGCTCTTCCACAAGCCGTCCTCCTCTTCCCGACAAGGCTTCATTCATAGCCTTCAGATTTCTTATCCCCAACCCCCTCTGGTTTGCAAACTTCTTCTTAGCTCACCAAGTGAGAAAGAAAAAAAAAAACCTTGGGAGTAAAAAAAAAAAAAAACTTTTTAGTCTTTTCCAACCTTTGTACCACACTGCACAAACAACGAAATAAGGATATAAAAACAAACAACCTTTCAACCACACCTTTCCAAGAAATTCACAAACATGGAAATAGTGTTTCCTCAATTTACGTATTTTTTAAAAAAAAATTTTTTACAACAAACAGGTGAGAAAGCCACACTAATTCAAAACGTAAATGCGGTAAGGATTAACAAATGATCTATGACGGGTCTAGTAAGGATCCACGGACAAGACTTTATTGTTTCTCCTCCAATTGGTTATGAGTTCTGACCTTTCGCCTGTATAGAACACAATCACAGAGAAGTGCATTATTGTAAGTTCATATATGATGAAATGTGAAAATCTTTCCACATTAGATGTTATTCAACTCCACAAACCATCAAATGGCTTGTTAACAAATCTTCTACCAAATACAAGGGACCATTGAAGTTACCCATGATATCTTGCATCTCCTCGAACAAAAAACTCTTACATTGGTTCACAAGAACCTAGTTTTCATGCCTCGTAGATCCCATAATCCATATATCGCACACATCACTGATAGTTCCATTAGGGGACGTTTGGATCCTTGCATTCGTCAATCTTGGATTCACCAAACCAGGGATTTGCTCCAATTCTAATGTATGGTGCTTGCAAGGATTGCAAAATATGAAGAGTGATGAGCCCACCTACAACCTTAATCCCCAGAAGTAGGGATTGACACTCCTCCCAAAAAGGTGGTGTTGCACAATCAAAGGATTGACACCCCTCTCTCGAACCACTCGCAATGAACCTTCAATCTCTAACAACCATCCCGTCATCGTACAAACATCATCCAACCATTGTCAAATCGCTTATCACAAGTACCACTTTCCTTGGTAATTTTGGGGTTTTATTTAGTATTCCTTTCTTTTTGAATCTATAAACCAGACAACAAATTACAAATTCTAGGTTTATAAGTCATAGTACATGATGTCAACCAGATAATAGATCTGTCAACTCCAAGGATGACAAATCCAAGACTGGCTACTCCCAGGATTCGTAACTTTCTCCTGACTAATTCCCACCATCCAAACAGCCCATTAGACCAAGAAACAGCTTAAGATATGGTCCCCAAATTCTTCTCCTTGACAAGATGACCAACCCACTAGGTTTAATCAGGTCCTGTGATTTGGTACATAATATCTGTGAACGTTCCATGATATCATGTACATTTGGTGTCTTTAAACATGCCTTTACCTATTTAAAGAACAAAAGAGAAGGGATGTTCTCCCAATACAAATTAGCTCAATTTGTTCTCTGGTTCTCGTAATAAACACGATACTAGCCGCCTTTCAAAAAATAAAAATAAACACGATATTAGCCACCCATTAGTGGAAACTGTCAACCATCATTTGAACTAGCTTTGACACAATAAAATTAAAAATAATAATAATAAATTTTAAATTAAACAAAAAAAAAATGTAAAATATAAAAATTCAAGTTTCATAGTTAGCCCCCATATCATTAAATTTTTACCCTAAATCAAAAGCTTTTGATGAAACAAAATAAGTTCCCATGCCACATTAAAAAATGTGAAGATTTACTTGATGAGTTTAACATCTAATCTAACCTATAAATGAACCGAACCCTTATAAGTAATTAAAACCCGATAGCAACCTCTAAACACAATTCAGACTATGTAACACTATAAAAATCTAACCTACAAATGAACCAAACCCTTACAGAAAAATGATAGGATACGGCGTCACGTATTGGTATCAGGGCCGTGTTGGCCCGTACGGGTCAAAAAAAATTTAAGCCAAATAATTAAGGAAAATAACAGGAAAAGAGAGAGAGAGAGAGAGAGAGAGAGAGAGAGAGAGAGAGAGAGAGAATAATACCATATTCAAGTATCAATCTTCTTCTCTTTTTCTTTTTCTTTTTCTTTTTTTGCACTTTGGACATGCATATGATAGTGTATCGGACTATTCTTTGATGAGAATATTGTTTGTCGGTTTGACTTGTTGAAGGCAAATGGACCAAAATTGAACACAAATCAAGAATGATTGGGTGAACTAGGGCCCATTACATTGAAATACAACAAAAGGAAGATGAAAATATAAAAAGAAAGTGAGGGTTGACCATTCTTTCTGATTTTTCCCATGATGGTCCATTTCGCTTCGATTTGTCAAATCCCATTCAAATCATTTGTTTTGACCTCAAAATAGGTCTAAATCTAGCCTAAAATAAGTTTTAAGCTTCTTCCATGGTTTAAATGAAAAAAGAAGAGGATACATGAGTAAAATCAAAAAATAATAATAATAATAATAAATAAATTCAAAATTGGGCTTTTTTTTTTTTTTTTGAGAGAGATCAAAATTGGGCTTTTATAGGCATATCTGCTTGTATCAGCCGTATCAGCCCTGTATCGATGTCGATCCGCCCCATATTTAGCTGATACGGGTCGATACAGGTCAATACAAGCCAAAACAGGTCCACTCCAACTATTACATGTGCCATCCAGCCCCGCGATTTAGGTGGGCCACACCAAAGGAAACTGTTGGGAGAGAGACGTGAACCGTTGATTTTTTTACAGGGCCCATTGTGATGATTATGCGAAATTCATGTGAACCATTAGATGCCACACAATAGTTTAAGCTTGGGGCCCGAAAATCAGACCCATCCTTGATTCGGGTGGTCCACACTAAGGGAAACAGTTTGGGGAGTGGGCTTCGCTCTATACACTATTTCTAATCATGGGGTCCACCTAAATCACCGGATGTAGCTGATTTTTCAACCCTATGCCTAAAATTGGGTCACTGACCTGACCTTCAGAGTGGATGCTTAAAATACATGGTGTACGTGAAACCCACTCTAACTATTACATGTGCCATCCACCCCCACGATTTAGGTGGGCCACACCAAAGGAAATCGTTGGGAGAGAAACGTGAACCGTTGATTTTTTTACAAGGCCCATTGTGATGATTACGTGGAATTCATGTGAACCATTAGATGCCACACAATAATTTAGGCTTGGGGCCCAAAAATCAAACTCATCCTTGATTCGGGTGGTCCACACTAATGGAAACAGTTTGGAGGGTGGGCTTTGGTCTATACAATATTTCTAATTGTGGGGTCCACCTAAATCACCGGATGTGGCTGATTTTTCAACCCTATGCCTAAAATTAGGTCACCGACCTGATGGTCAGGGTGGATGCTTAAAATACATGGTGAGGCCAACCTGAGCTAGACCAACTATTTCCTTTGGTGTGGCCCACCTAAATCATAGGTCAACCTAACATTTTGGCCCTGGGCCTAACACGGAATGGCATAAGTAATGGTTAGAGTGGATTTCACATACACACATTGTTTGAATTATCTCCGATATTATCGAAATATCTCTAATATTATCGTTATCTCCAGCTTGGCGATACCGATAACACTGGTAGCAATACCGATAACACCGGTAGTAATAGAAATTCTAAGCATCAGCAATGTATCACTAAGTATTGCCAATGTATCGATGTCGCCAATATTTTCAATTATGTAAATTCCAGGCATCGCTTGTATAGCCAATGTATCGATATTGCTAATCTATCGCTAATATTTTGTACTGTGTAAATTCTAGGTGACGCTTGTATCACAAGTGTATCGACGATATTTCAATAATATCATTAATGTAAAGATATTACGAAAAGTTTGTTTATTAAAAAAATTATATTTCAAAATTTTTTATGTACACATTGTTGTATGCAGTTTTCAATTTGTCGTTGCTATTGATAATATCTCAATATTATAATTATCGCTATCAAGACCACAACCTTTCGTATCATTTCCAATTGTCAATGATTTCTGAGCAAAGTATCTTGAGTTATCGATATTCTGCAATATCGATACATTTTTTGGATGGAAGATTGCATGGATGATTGAATGGTTAGATGGGATGGATAGGATGGTTAGACTGTTTCTTACGACAACACATGCTTTTAAGCCCCCATTAAATGGAAACTTATTGTGTATTCTTTTCTTCTTCTTTTTTTTTTGCAAAATTTGTATTCCTAAATATGCAAATTTGTGTATTTTAGCATATCCTGAAGTTTCACTGAAAATTCTACTGTTTTCCCCATGTTTTCCCGCATTTCTGGTTATCAGCAATATTATCGGCGATATCGATATTGTTTTTGTATCCCCGGCTAGCGAAACTTGTAACAATACCGATACTTCAAACACTGCATACACATCAAGGTGGGCCCATAAAAAATCAAGGTAGGTTCCACACATTTCATCCTCAACACTTACATTTCCGCGGAAGTAGCTCCCCTACACTACGGTTCGTAGGAGAGCACTACTCGTGTGTGTGTGTGTGTCAAAGATGAGGAAACAAAAAAGAACTCAGGAAGATACCAAAAGGCTATCTCACCTTGCACCTGGAAGCACGATATAGCGTCCCGATTTCCATGTAGCCAATTACACGCACACCTAGACATATACATCTACCTCACGAGGAATATAGTGAAATATTAAATATAATGGATCAGTGTAAATAGAACAAATAAATAAATTTCGGGGACGAAGGGTGGTAGATTATAACACCCCGAACTTTTCGATACCTGAGTATTGAAAATGCTCAAGTGTTATCATGAAATTTAACTTAATATGTACATGCGTACGATACCAATTTATCCTGACCTTACATCTATTCTTCAACATGAATCTGGCCGTTGAGAATGATCTTCATTCATAGATCAAGCCATCCGACCGTTGAATTTAAGACAAGATCATCATATGTCCAAGTAAACCCACTTGCGATCATCTGATTACAAAACTGACCATACACCCACCTACGTACATGAATAGATTACTAACCATTAAGCTTTCCTATTTTGAACATATCATCTAACCATCCATCGTGTTGTTTGATATATGTACATTCCCTTAATTTATTTGGTGAATAACTCTTTATTCATAACGATTTAGATATACATTCTTTTGTAAGAATTGCTTAGCAATGTGCCTATAAACATATATAACCATTAGATTTCCTAAAACTCTCATGTTAACAATAATTACGAAAATGCCGTTAACCTAGACCCCTGAATTATAAATCACATGGTTCCCACGATCCGTTTGATGTGAAATTTTATACCATGCCTATGTATCATAAATTAACCATACATGTCGAATTTTAGCCCTTACATCATTGTAAAAGTTGCCCAATTGACAAATCAGCCCGTAACCATTGATTTTGGTGTCCATTGAATGAATAAACCTCGTGGGTAGTCGTAGTAGGATATTTTCCTTCATATGAACAGCTTGGATTGGCCATCATACGGACCAAGTGTGAAATATGAAGACCCCACTTCGGTAAGCTTTTACTTAGCCGTCAAGTTATCCTTTTAGGGCTTACCAACTCTGTATAAACCTAGATCTTTAGATCTAACCACTTCCTGCCGTCCATCGCAACTCAAACTTGGACCACACCTTGGCCTCATATGACTACGATATCATACAAAATTTCGACCCCGATCTATGATCCAACACCGTTGAACGCAGAAGCCAACTCCTTTCTTTTGACACAAAAGGTGAAATTTCATATCTGGACCCCGATCTATGATTACTAAGTTACTACCCTTCCATATTGTAACCCTAGGCCCGTTTAATTATACCATCAAAGTTCTATTTGGATAGGCTACTCTAAAGACTTTGTTCAGCTAAAGCCTATCTGAATAGGTTTCTATGGGTAGTCCGTTTTGTTGTATCAACTGCTATTTTTAAAACACCCTACTTGAACAAAAATATGTGGCTCAAGTAAACATTTGGCACATTGGCACATGTGAACAAGTGGCGACTTGTAGATTAATACTAGCACATGTAGGTCACTTGAAGATGCACAATGATACATGTGGGACACTTGAAAATGAACAATGACACGTGGGCTCACTTGAATATACACGATGGCACATATGGCATGTGCGGCATATGTACATGGGAGCATTGGCAAATGCAAGGCACTTGAAGGTTAGATGTGGCACATGAGGCACTTGTGGGGCGCTTGAAGGTTGTATGTGGCACATATGGCACATGTGGGGTGCTTAAAGGTTGGATGTGAGACATATGGAATGCTTAAAGATAGACCGTCTCACTTGTCACATTGACATTGTGGCTCATAGGGCACACCGCACATGTACCATGCATGCATGCATGCGAAAAACAGCTACTCATTCATATACTTTATGAAATATAGGCTAAAATCAACTCTCTCTGAATTGCCTTGTAAAAGGTAACAACTAGGTTATTATACAGCCCTCTCTTCTTTTTTTTATTAGAATTGGGACCACTACCAAATATAGTGGTTATCCTTCAAAAACACTATCCAAATATGTTGGTGGAAATACCACGGACAGCACCATTATCCAGACAAGGCTATACAAATGGAACTCCTTGGGTAACCTCATGGCCCCTAAATGAGGCAGAGGCAGACAAACTCAGGCTGTGACTTATGTAGGTCCAACCATGAGCATGCCATAGACCAAAAATCAACATCAACTGGACCATTCTGTCTAATCAGTGGTGTTCTAAGTGAGACTAAAATACAAAAGCTCTGCATAGAATTGCATTCAGTATGTAGAAGTTCATTGACCAGGCAACTGTGAGCCAGCAGACAATCCATGGAGCCCATGCAATGGATCATGGATGGCTCAGATCGCAATACATGTGTCATGTGTATGGTACATGATATGGGAGGAAAGTACTTCCCATCTCTCATTTATATTACCCCAAAACAAAAAACAAAAATTAAATACAGCAACAGAAACATGAATTTGTCCAACAATCCACCCCTCCTGACAGACAGTGCATTTGGGGTCCACCTTTTGGGGACCGTAACCATTCACTAGGTGAGCCGTATCATGGACGATAGATACCACCAAAGCATCCTGCTTCATATGATCCTAACCATTAGATAATCTACCCACTAAATATTAGACTTCATTTGCAGGCCAACAATGAAAAGGCAAGGACCTGTGATTGAGTAGATATCTGGGAACATGGCCTGTCTATAATGAGGCCACCAGATGAGTGGCCTGGATAAACAATATAATGGACCCCACCCATGCAATTGATGGTAAATACCAAAAATGGTCATTTTGTTCATCAAGCATGATCATCATGCGATACAGCCGAACAGATTCCGCAATAAACTAATGTAACAGAAGACAGTAGCAGACGTAAATCTAAAAAACCAAAAATAAAAATAAATAAAGAAGATTTTTAAAAAAAAAAAAAAAAAGATAAAAAGAAAAAGAAAAGAAATTTTTTAAAATCAGAGAAAAAGTTGCTTACTCATAAAAACTAAAAACATGAGATCAAACTCCTGGATTTGCACGGCAGAGCATACCCTGAGACAACGATCTGGAACTCCTCGAATCGATGGCCAGGCACGACGTGAGGCAGGCCGCCGACACCGCGCTGTGGAACGGAAGGAGGGATTGAAGACAAGCTATCTCAGACGGCAGCCTGCAATCCTCAATCCAACAAAAATAAATAAATAAATGAGTGAGCTGCACTGATTGAAGCAAATAGGAGAAATATTTAAGGAAGAAAGAATTGCCTTGAAAAGGTGGGGAATGGGCGAGGAAGGAGGGTTGGAGAGATGGGTTTGTTAGGTTTTCTCATGGCAGATTTGAGGAGAGAGAGACTGGGTTTCGAGAGGGTTTGAAATCGAGACGCCATCTGACGAAGAGATGTGTGTAAATGAGAAGGGTTTAGGGAAGGTTTTTCATTTTCGGGTGGAGGAATTATAAGGCCCTCGACCGGAGATGAACAGTATTATCCTCGGTTTTTCGGACGCTGCTTCGGTGGATCGCCTGATCCACCGAGGTGGGTGGGACCCTGACCGTGAGGCCCACCCTGATGTATTCATTGTATCCTCTCCGTCCATCCGTTTTGAAAACTCATTTGAGGGCGTTATACCAAAACGAAGCAGATAAAAATCTAAGATGGACCATAATACAGGAAACAGTGGTAATTTTAATTTACCATTAAAAACTTTTCATGGGCCTCGAAAGTTTAGATCAAGCTGATATTTGTGTGGTCTCGTCGTGGACATCTTTTTTACATTATCAACAGGTTAGTTAGGTGGAATTTTTAAGGGTGGGGATTCAATCAAGACTGTTTCCTGTGCTGAGGTCCAGTTAAGATTTGGATCTGCTTCATTTTTGGAATCGTGTCCTAAAATGAGATGTAAAAATGAATGTACGGTGTGGATGTAAGTCACATACATCACGGTGAGCCCCACAGTTAGGGATCCACCCCGGTTTTCACTTTTCAGTTTCGGACGGGATTGCCTGCTGGACCCCGCACAGATATGTCTCTGCCCGGAGCTGTATGGGGCCCATGGAGATGTCCGTGAAGAATCTACTCCGTCCATCTTTTTTGAAATACCACAATGGGGAAGGATTTTAAAAATCAGAAAGATCCAAAATTCTTGTAAGCCATACCACACAAAACAGTGGGGATTGAACGACTGGCAGTGACAGAAGTTCTGTACCAGGACGATATTTGTTCCTATAGTTTATTTGAGTGGTAATAATCCCATGAACGGTTTGGATCATGGTCAGCTCCAAGAAGGTTTCAAGGTTGGACGTTGTTGTTCCACTGTTTTATTGGTGTGGCCCACCTGAGTTGTGGATCTGCCTGATCTTTCAGTTCATGAATGTTTACCAGTTGTGTGGACGGTTGGCAATTTGGTTGGAGACTACTAGCTTGCCCGTTCAGATCGTCCTCCAATCCAATCCCGCATTTAGCGTGTTTGGATGCACAATTTAATTGAATTGCAATTATCTCCTGTCTAATAAAAGTAGAAATAAGCTATCCGTACTTTCAAGTTGGACCTTGAAAGTGATGTAATTGCAAGTTGAGAGAAGAACCATTGGATCTTGTCAATTCATCATTGATTGTTAACCTGATTATCCTGAATTCATCTCGTCCATCCAAACACAACGCAGGCTTGGATCGAGTTAAAGGTCCACCTCTGCCTTGCCCTCCAGGCGGTAACATAGATGGGCCACGATCCAATAATCACGCCAAAAGAATGATCCCTACCATCTGTTTCCAAATTAAATGCAAACCATTGAATTTTTTCTTTTGGATGGTCCGCATTCAAAAACGAATATCAATAGTAAGAATATTGAATTCAGTGTGGCTTTTGGATCTTAATCCATACACCGTGGTGTCCGTGTGAGAGACCGAATAAATCACACACACTCCACCATAAATACGCCCCCACCTTCATAGAATCTGAACCAGTCATCCCGAACGCCCATTCATGGATAGCCTGTGGAGCCTCAACCTCACTACTTCGACGACCCTAACCGTCGAAAACTCCCATTGCTTCTCATCAGATGTGAAACATTAGCCTTCTAAATGTCAACTCTACTTGTGGGCCATGGTGTGGCCCACCAGAATCTACCCACGCATGACTATTGGAGAGCCATTCATGCAGAGCGCATGTTCATAAAACAATGACTTGGGTCACCTTCAAAGGAAATTAAATTGGGTGGTGATTCAGAAACGTTGCTTCCCGCCATACATTCAAAGTTCTCACGAACTCATGAGACTCAACAAGAAGCACGGGATATCAGTGACGAAGGGGTTGGCCCTGTTTTACTTCTACCTTCTCTTCCGAGTCAAGTCGTCCCCACACCTAATCCTGATCTGGAGCTACAGAAAGCCTCGTAACCATTAGCAAACCCAGTTCCTGCCTCGGCTATAAAGGTCATCGACGCCGCCTCTACCAGCCGGATTTGCTCGGCATTTCTTGCCATGGATCGACTCTGTTGCTCCATTGAAATGGAACCCAAGACCTTGACCGAAGGGCAACTGAACAATGCAAGAGTAAGTTTCTCCGCAACTAAAACTCAACGAATGCTTCTACTTGCAAGTGCCCATCTGCTGCTACAAAACCCAGGTGCCCACACATGTACTGCACATGCAAGATCGTTAATCTGCCCTTGGCCCAAAAATCAGGCAGGTCTGTTCATCAAGTAGGTCACAGATGTGCGTTGAATACGGACTGTCAGTTGCCATTTCTGTCCGTCTCCCGCATTGGGTGCAACCAGTTGAACAGACCAGCTGAAGTTTTGGGGCTGCACGTTTCAGCAGCAGCACTCAGCCTGATGAACGGCTTCAATCCTATGCATGTGCTCCACATGGACTCATGTGCGGCATCTGGGTTTAACCATCCAGGCCTCTCTCTCTCTCTCTCTCTCTCTCTCTCTCTCTCTCTCTCTCTCTCTCTCTCTCTCCTTTTTATCTTCTACCGCTCAGTGCATATTTATGGAAAATTAGATATGACGATATCCCACCAATATTGTAACCGAATCCATTTTGATTGGTCTAAACATAGATCGTGTGGACCAGAGTTCTCCACAACAGGTGCCAAGCTCTATGGGGCCCACTATGTCGTGTGTGGCATCCTCTCTGTCCATCACCAAACAGCAAAAAAAATCAGTGCAATCCAAAACTTGGGTAGCCCACTTGAGTATTGGATGAGGATGATTTTTGGAGTGTTCCTTCATCCTGACTGAGTTACACCTAATGAACAATTGGATGGTATATACACACTTAAAGGTGAGCAGCATCCTGAAGGTTTTCAATAGTGTCCCTATCCCCCATTGTTCCCTTTGGTGTGGCCTACTGGAGTTGTGGTTTGGGCTGACTTCTGGCCCAATGGTCGAGGGGTGCACCTGGTGGGCGGAGTGGATGTTGTACAAATAACAGTGGGCCCCCACAGAGCTTGGATGGTGTAGCTGCTAGCGAAAACATCTGTTGTCAAGGATTCCAATCTGTATAGTGTTGGTTCTAATGCTGACTTGGGGATCGCCAAAACTATCTGAAAAATCAAAACATGATCAGGCAGAATGCTCTTAATCAAATAACATTGTACAATATGCATCCAAATGGGCCTTAGCTGCTGTTCATATCCTCATCATCATCGTCGTCATCAAACTGCTTTCTTACTTCTCAGGTGTGAATAATTGTGAATTTCAATTTCTTTCAATTCTTGAAGCACCCGATGATAATATATGAACACATGGATCCAACTGCCGGTCATCCGCTAGCAGGGTCTAAAAACTCATTATAACACCTGTTATGACAGCCATCATAAAGGGAACAGTCAGTCTACATTCATCTCTGTAAAAAAAAAAAAAAAAAAAACACTAGTTAAATAATAAGATCCATTATTTGGTAGATTAACTCCCATCACTCACTCAATGGCAGTCATTACAAAACAGAATATGGGTATTATTTATGCACACCGGTTTTTATGTGTCCCCATTAAATCATGGACTATAAGACTGCTTTTCCATGAAAAGAACCAAAATAAAAAATAAAAAATAAAAAATAAAAATATTTTCCATGCACCCAACAATGTCTGCTTTTTCCTGTTTTTTAAGATCGCTAGGGATATGACACGTGCAACGCATGTGGAGAGAGGAAGGATGAAAAGAAATTGCAGAGACACTTTTGGAGGGCAAAACACTTTCCTACCAGGGTTGGGTTCTCTAGGGTGGGGTAATGAGTTGGCATGCATGAAATCCACCACATCAATCAGGTTTGCGAACTCATGTTTTGACTTGATCCCAAAATCAGGCTGATTCAACACTCAGGTGGGCCACCCCATAAAATTATACCCAAAACCTCTAAATCACGTGGTACAGCCCACCTGAGTTTTTGAATGAGGCACATCAGATGAATGGATTCGATGGCATATAACCACCACAGTGGGCCCTACCAAAAAACTAATGGTGGGCATTCCATCACCACTGTTTCCTGTGGTGGGCGCACCTGAGTTCTTGATCATCATGGTTTCAGTATTGCATGGTGAACATGACCCAGCGTACCTGATGGATGGAAGTTCACCCACATAGCCCTCAATTAGCACAAGTAACCTTGTGCTAGTGTGATTCTTTGGGAGGGAAAGTACAACAGTCGACCATAGTAGTTTGTGGGAATGAAATCTAAGGCATTAAGTGGTTTTTTGTGAGAAAAATCCTAACCTCAAAAGCTGACAGCAGCCACATTTTCACTTCCCAAAATACCCTTAGCTTTCTAGATAACGTCTTTCCATATCCTCTAAATGGTAGGTGTGTTCAGCCCCTGGAAAAATTAATTGCAAGGGGAAAATGTCCTCCACTACTACATATATAGAAGACATAGTACTGATATGATATATAATGACTGGCGACTCAAATCATCAAGTGCACGGTACTTCGATGTATCTACACCTAATTTTAGCAAACCCTCAAGAATCATTAGATTCTCTGGGAGAATATCAATGACAAAGGAACGAAAAAGACAAAACTTATCAGATACATCAAGTTCATTAGACTAAATATTTCTTTTTCTTGCCTCTTTCTCTTGTTTTCTTCTTTCTTTGTTCCAAAGCAGGAAGCAGCAGTAGACATGGTACAAAAGGAGGCAGAAGAAGCTCCAAATATTTCCACTAAGGTATTCTTTAAATTTTCAGCCATGGGTCCTAAATAAATCAAATTACAATTCTTAATAAAAATGAAAAAGCTAAATTAGTCCCAAATTCAGCAGAAAACATTTCTTAGTAATATAGACATACTGAAGTTTTGAATGGAAATTACCAGAAAATTAGAGTTCTACAGCAAATCTTAGGGCCCATTTGGTTTCTTTCTTCTTTTTTTTCTTTTTTTCCTTTTTTCCAGAAACAAAATTCCCAGCTTTTCCCAAGAAAACGTGTTTGGCTTCCTGGTTCTTTAATTTCCCAAGGGCCCTATTTTCTTGGGAAAAGCTACAAAAACTTGTAAAACAAATTAACACCCATCCTTCTCTCTACGCCCTTCTCTCCACACCTTTCACACACCACTCTAAAGCAATTCTCTCATCTACTCTTCCCCAAGCTCAAAAGGTGGGCCGTGGGCCCCACATTATAGGTGGTCTAAATAACTGATTAGACCTTTTCTAATATTATAAATATGGACAGCTCATTTCCCATCCATTGATTTGATGACTAAGATCATTACATCAAAGTGATTTTGGGAGGGATTGGCACTCAATGGTGGGCCACACATGATGTATAATGATTAGACCCTTTTTAACATAATAATATGGATTATCCGTTGCCCAATAGTTAATTAGATGGTTGGGATGATATGATCAAAGTGACTTTCCAAGAGGCAAGGGGGAAATATAGGTGGGCACCACATGACATATCGCCTAGATCAATGATTTGCACTTTTCTAATATAACAAAGATGGACCTTCTGGAAAATATTTACCCTTTTCTTGGGTTTCCCCAGGAAACATAAACATGGGGGGGAATAAAATTCCCCAGCAACCAAACAAGCCCTAATTCGTAAGTATCGGTCTTTTATTAAAAAGATTTAAGGAAAGATCCATTGAAAGTGTAAGAGCCAAGGTCTTCTTTATCTGAACTAAAAGTTAAGCTGTATTATGTTCCAATCCACAGATGCAAGCAAAAATTGTCCGAATTTTCAACCATAAATTCATTGATTTCTATTATCAGTAATGCTTTATAAATTGTTCTTTTCAGGGAGTGGAGCTTGTTGTTTCGATGGAAGGGATGGAAATGAATGCTGAAAGGAGAAATGGACTTCATAGTCTAGCTGAGCTCAAGGAGAGTGCTGACATAATCAAAAGATCATGGGATTGTCAATGCATTTCCCCTGCCTTAGAAGAATCCCTTGACAGAACTAAAATTAGGGAGCCCCGTTCGGCACCTTTTTGAAGAGTTGCCAACAAATGCAAGATTGTTGTTCTATATTCAGACCAAGTAAAACTACTCGAAATAAGTAAATAAAATAAAAAATAGAAGAGACGATCTTAGACTGCAAAAATGCAATGTAGGTTGGATATATTGTGATATCCTTATTTTTGTTCTCCTATTGCCATATAGATTATGATTCATTTCTTGGGTTGGCCAGCTGCTATCTGATGCACTTATGCGTATCAGAGATGGGATTCAAAGGTCAATTGCATTAGATTTGCTGCAGTACTATCTCCGTTGATGGCAAGGCTGGGGGCAATCTATCTATCAAGCAGTCCTTGTATTGCCCCTTTTGAGTGTCAGATTTTTCATGAAGTTCACACAAATTATCCACAAAATGATTTTTATAGAAAAAAAAAAAAAAAAACAAAGAATAGCAAAATATCAACCAGAATAAGGTGGGAGAAATAAAATAAAATTCTCAAATGAGAATTTTGTTATTAGATGCTCATAAAAAATAAATAAATAAATAAATAACTATTACTAAATATTGTCCAGAGTGGTTAAGTCTAACTAACGCACATTAGCAGATTCACCGTCATAGAAGGCGCAGTTTCCCTGTCACCGAATCCACGGATGCCTTTCTACCTGCATGCAAACATGTAGTGCAAGATTATTCTTCAAGAGAACTTTTTAAAAGCTCAAGGCATCCATCCAGTAAATGAGGTTTGGTAACCCCACACGTGTGTATTGCACCAGTCCATCCATGTGTCTGATCCTAGCCATCCATCAGGTGGGTCCCATTGGATAGATACCCTGGCCAAAAAATAGACGGTTCAGCGACTGACAATTTGTTCCATGGACTGTGGCCCACCTGATCATTGGATCAGCCTGATTTTTGGCCAAGGCATCAAGAAGGTGAGCACCACTGATGGGCAGCTTAGGGTATGCCTACACATGCCATATTGGTAAGTCTGCTGGTGTAGATTAGCTGGGCTACACGCACATGTAGGGCTAGCAAAATCCCTCTAAAAATAAAGGATACCAGCAAATCATACTCCTTAATACAGTTTCATAATTATGATAGTTCAAAACTACTAGTTGGACCCGAGCCATTAGTTTGGTTTACCCAAGTAGATCAATGAGTTTTAACAGTGACTTGTAGTTGCAGTTGCCATCCTTATCATTCTTCTTAGGTACTTCTCTCATTCACATTTTTGCACTTTTTTGTTTGCTCACACTTGATATGTTTGAGGCACTAATTTCTTGTTTCTAGCACTCATCTACAGAGTTTCGGCTTTCAAAGTATTAGAAACTTAGATTTGAACTGCTGTCTGATTCGAGTTGGGAAGAGAACCTCAACATCTTGCATGAAAAGAATGTTGCTTGCAACAGCACCAAAAGAAGGCTCGTATTTACATTTAAGGTTACAAATGAGAATACCAGCAAATCGTGTTTGGTGAGTATTCTGTAGCACACACAGTACAGTCTCAGTTTTGAGCGGCAATTGAAATTGTTGCATACACAGTATGGTCTCAGTTTTGAGCAGAAAGCAAACATAATACTTGTTGTGTAGGCTTCTGTTTTCCTTTTTTTTCTTTTCTTTTCTTTTTTTTTTTACTTTTTTTTGAAAAGCAATGATTTTATTATAAAAGAAAAGGAGAAAGCCAAAGTAAAATCTAAGGCAAATTACAAGGTAGACCAAGATAAAGATGAGAGAGGAACCTTGGCAAAAGCCTGTACATTAGAGGCCCAACCCATTACATCCAATTTTGCCCTTCTAAAAACCTCCAAAACCAGCCCCTACGATTACAAAAGCACCAATTACTCCTTACTCCCCAGAAGGCCCAAATGTCTGCAAACAGGCAAAGTCTCCAGATCGTCCTACCTTCCTTCCCAACACCACCCCCATGCTAGGACAGAACGGGGCTCTCGATGGATCCTAGCAACACCTCAAACATCACCAAGAACCTCTCCCACATTACTCTAGCAAAGGGATGGTGGATAAAGAGATGATCAACCGACGCATTCTGCATATGCATCACGCAAATACTGAGGATCACCATCTTCCTCTTCCAAAGATTATCAACCGTGAGCACCTTATTCCCACTAGCCATGCAAGAGCTGCTACCTTAAGGGGGTATGTAGCACAATATGAAAGCAGTCTGACCTTTTTACCCTCCATATGATAGCCCAAGAACTGTAAATAAAAAACTAACTGAGAACCAATCGGACTTTTCTTTATTCCACACCAACGCATTGTATCTCCCAAAGACAGATAGAGATTGTGAAGCTGCTCCAAAAGTCGAATGAGATCATATGCTTCTCCCTCCAACAAATACCTCCGACAATAAGGAGACCCCACCACCCTATTTCCTGAAACTGAAAAGCAGCTGTCAATGGGAATGTTTGCTTCCGGGGATAACCTTGCTAGCCTTGGGAAGTAATCACACAGCGCCCTCTCTCCCATCTAGACATCCTCCCAAAAGAGAAACCTCTTCCCACTCCTAACAAGAATCCAATCCCCCTCATTAAACGTAGCCCCTATCCTAATAACCGCCTTCCAAACCATCAAAGCCTTATATAGGGAAGAATCTATTGTCCACAACCACCCCTCCTTGATATGATGTTTGTTTCCTCGCTATCACCTCTCTTCATAAACAACCCTTAGTATCAAATCTTTATAACCATTTTGATGCAAGACAATTAACCACTTGCTCTAAAAGCTTGAACTGATAGAGCATGGCGAATTAATCCCTTTATCTCATAGCCCAGGCCCCACATCACATGGGTTAGGACCTCGGCCGAACCCCCTCGTGGGCCCCACTTCACATGGGTTCCGCTTCACACAGATGGGGCCCACCTCACACGAGCCACCCACCTCATACAGGTTGTCCACCCCGAGTGTGTCCCTACATCCCACAAGCAACCCCACTCGAGTCCAGTGTGAAAATGCTCCTACATTAATTACCCCCGGTGATGAGTCTCGAACACGAGACCTCTCGCTCTGATACCACTTTGATGCAGGACAATTAACCACTTGCTCTAAAAGCTCAAACTGACAGAGCATGGTGAATTAATCCCTTTATGTCATAGCATAGACCCCACATCGCATGGGTTAGGACCTCAGCCGAACCCCCCTTGTGGGCCCCGCTTCACATGGGTTCCGCTTCACACGAGTCACCCGCTTCACATGATGGGGCCCGCCTCACACGGGCCACCCACCCCAAGTGTGCCCCTACATCCCACAGGCAACCCCACTCAAGCCCGGTGTGAAAATGCCTCTACATTACATTTGCCTAACAGTGTTGAGTTCATAACCTCCAGCTTCCTTATACCCGCTTCCCCCTTCCTATAAAGCTTACACACCTCAACCCACTTTAAAATATGGAACTTTTGTTTCTCTTCTGCCACAAAAAGTTACACCTTAGACTCTCCAGCCTATCCAAGACAACCTTCGAACACCTAAAAGGGAAATAAAGTAAAGTGGAAAATTCAACGAAGCTGCTATTTTAACATCAATCTTCCTCCAAAAGCGAGACGCCAGTTTTTCTACCCTGATAATTTCCTCTACTCTTTCAATAACTTTGTCCCACAAATGCTTTGCAAGCCTTTCAACACATAAAAGAATGCCTAGATATGAAGAAAGAAATGACCCAGCATGACAACCAAACACCTCCACCTCAGAGATACCAACGCCCAACATCTCGCTTTTAAGAATGTTCACCTTTGGTTTTCTTGCTTTTAACCCTTCAAAACCAAAAAAAAAAGGTTTTGCTGCTTTTCTTCCCCACTTATGATTTGGATTTAATGAATCCTATCCATCTTGGGAAGTAAGAAGCTTTTCTTCACCACTTGTGATTTGGATTTAATGACTCATGTCCATCTTGGGAAGCATGAACACCCATCTGTGCCCAATTTTTTTTAACAAATAAAAAAGGTACGTTCGCAGTACCTCAGTGGCTCGGTGAATAGACGAATATTCATTACATACTTGTATATAAATATCAGAGAATTATCGTTAATCGTTTCCCCTTTCATGTAAGGCTAGTAGTTCCACTCTTGGGATAGAAAGTTCTAGTTCCAAGATAAAG